>OZ035962.1:80789941-81989941 GCA_964034945.1 Chrysopilus asiliformis
CAAATTACTGACAACGAATTAAAATACATTTACCGAACTGGCAGTCAGTGCATTTACACCAGACTGTGTCAGCTCTACAGACGCGTGTAAGGGCCGGGTTATGCACTTTTGGGAAAAAATGAATGTAACAAAAGTTAAAGGATATAAAATTATCTACACTCAGAAAAATGTTCAGGTCAACTTTTTGTCAGGTTAACTCTGACCTTACACAGGTGTCTGTAAGCCAGCTAGCGGTCAGAGTTAACCTATCTAAGGTCAACTCGTGCAGCTCCCAATGCCCTACTTCATCTGCTGGTGGCTTAATTTCAGAATTTCTCCGACTACAGGTCAACTCAGTTTTACTTGCCCACATGCAGGCGAACGCGCGCCTGCCCGAGGCCAATTACGCCGTATGTAGGTCGTCGAGTTAGCCTCCATTTTTCTGAGTGTATATACAGTGGTTTTCTCGTTAATTCGGACCATTGCAAAATGGACGTTGTCCGAATTATCGATTTGTCCGAATTACTAAAACTTATATATTTCCATCCTAATTTTTGATTTAAACATAACAAAAGCTATAATTGCAAATCTGGCAATTATTGAAAACGAGTATGTTGATATGGCATTGTTCGAAGTTTAAGTAAACGGCGAACAGTTGTATCCAAATTCCACTTTGAAGTCAAACTTTTCAATAAGATTTTTTAAAATTTATTCCAATCGGATTTTGATGTATGGGAGTTTTATGTAGAATCATATCCTAAATAACTTTTGTTCTTGCACTTTTTTGATAACCGTTTTCGAGATATTTGCAAAAAACGTTTTCGTTCGTATGGTCCATTTTTGCTTATTAACGAACTTAGCCTTGCATTTTACGAAAAACGAATCTGCGTAAAATTTCAAGTCTCTAGCTCAATCCGTGCGCCCGCAATCCACGCCACAGACGGACTTCTAACGCTATTGCCTTTCTTTAATTTATTTAAAATTACAAGTTTTTCTTTTATTGTTAGGAAGTTGTGTTTAATTTTATTAATTGGAGCCATACAAAATGTTATAATCGAGCACTTGAAAAAACAACTTATCCAAATTCTACGTACATATATATGTACGTATTTGTATTCGTATTATACCATTAATCGCGAGAAGTCTTTGTTGAACATATGTGACAGGTTCAAACATTTCTGAGGTGTCCGAATTACCAAGTGTCCGAA
Source organism: Chrysopilus asiliformis (assembly GCA_964034945.1). Taxonomy (NCBI): domain Eukaryota; kingdom Metazoa; phylum Arthropoda; class Insecta; order Diptera; family Rhagionidae; genus Chrysopilus; species Chrysopilus asiliformis. The sequence continues at coordinate 80,791,129 of OZ035962.1, forward strand.
TTATCAAGCCAAGTATTTTTTTTTTTTAATATTTGAAAAAAAAATTTGAAAAAAAAGGTCTCAAAAATTACGCGCTTTTGAGAAAAAATGCATATAGTTAAATTCAAAAAAAATAAAATTTCCAGCATTTTTTTCCTTCATGGTTTTCGAAATATTTGATGAAACATTTTTTGCAAACATTTTTTGCATACTTTTTCCGAAACTAATTATTACAGAAGAAAGTTTTATGTTGATTGTGATTTTTTTACAAGCTTTTATTTGAAGTCATTTTAGTTCGCAAAAAAATACATTGGCGCGCCAAATTTGAAATACAATCCTAAAACAAATATTGGAAACTGAGTAACTTTAAAATTTATTGGCAACAAGAGCCAAAAAATAACAATTAAAACAAACTATCAATGAATGGCAATTATGAAAAACTGGTTAAAGTAACATTTATTTGAAATACAATTTTTATTTCAAAAATTTCATCCATAGAATGCAGGAACTTTGCAGATGTTCTCTATTTGCACTTAACCTTGAATGAACAATCTTTGTTGAAACTTATATTACAAAAATTGAATCGCAAAAATGTTTCAGGACAATTTCATTATATGAAAACTCTATCATTCATAACAAAATAAATATCCTTAAGCGATTACCTTAAGAGTTGGGGAGAAAAGAAAACCTTGTTAACCTTTTTTTAACCTGCCCTTCAAACTTGTCTCCTTTTTATTCGAAGCGATACATTGCATCGTCTTGAATTAAATTCAAGGAAAAAAAACTTGTCCTTGTTTTTTTTTTGCTATTTTGTGTATATTTAAGGCAATTATTTCGCTTATTCATATCCAATTTGTGAGTTCGTAAACATTTCATTTTGCAAGCGATATGTCAATAATGCGAATTCAGCCAATTCATATTTTATCATGCGTGTACATTTGAGTGAAGAAAGGATATTTGTATGAAAATTGAATTTTTTTTTTCGGTACACTATAAATAGGTAAATGCTGATGTGTGTCAGTGTGTTTTGTGATAAGTGGCTCAATCATTATGATAAATTTATTATAATTGAGAGAAGATGACGACAGAAACTCCTCTTGACAACAACATCTGTCAAACGTGTTCTTTATGTATGATCCTTTAGCATACATTTTTTGACTGATGTCCTTTGCTACAACGAACACATGACACAGTTCACTGAAAGGATAATATTTTTATTCATAACTCATTATCCTTTTTTCCGTTCATTGCCTATTCTTGGATATCGTTAAATTTTTCACTCATTTTTCGATGCCTTTCTCTGTAATTGATTGCAGCAAGCCAAAACCATTTAAAATGCTTTTGTAAATATATATGAAATCCTTTTTAGATCAACAGACTTCAACCAATTGGATTTTTTTTTTTTGAAAATTTGGCTTTCATCCGATCCTATTTAAACTCTTTTATCGAATTTGCACAAGTATACAGACAAACAAGACTATCTACGAACTACGACCATCCATTTGTGTCTCCATTGAGTAGAAATTAATTTTGTTTGGCACAATAAAATTTCAAGTGGCCTCAAGTGACATCCTTTTGAGATTTTGATGATGCGATTACATTGAAAATGATTTGTCCAAGGCCTACTACCAACCATAACCATTTAACACCAATTAAAGGATAAATTGTTTTTGGGGGTTTGTTTATTATCCGGGATAAATAAATATACTTGACTATCCCCCCATAACCCCAAATACTGTTTGTTTTCCACTTAACGATTTCAAGCAAGTTATAGGATTTACTTTTCTAAGGGGATTTTCGACACTCGCTCTAGGGAGCAAACAACATTATTTAGGATTTTGTGACATGAATCTAAAGTACGTCAGAACAACACTTTTGTTTCCAATCAATTAAATGTTGAATTGCAGTCAAAAAAAGGTAATCCTTTTGAGGTTTTTGGTTTTTGTTGCGGCCGTGTTTGAATTGAAAATTTAAAAAGGGAACAGTTGACATAATTTACTGGGCTGGGTGTGTGGAATAAAGTTGTTTATTGTTTAGAAAGAGCCCAAAATAAGTATTTATTTTAGCTTAATTTTAGTTGTTTTATTTATTTATCTGTCAAACTAATTGAGCTAGAGACAGGAAATTTCGAACAGATAAGGTCTGATAAAAGGGAGCCAAATTTCTTGAACGAGGAAAAGTTTGGACAACTACTCCTTGTCCCTCTCCCCCTCGTCGATACAAATAATATAGTTTTTTGCTTTTTTCTCGGAAATGGTACACCGTACCAACCAATTTAATAAGACTGAAAGTATCTAGAATATGATTTTACATAAATCTTCCATAAATAAAAATCCAATCGGACAACTCCTTCCTCCTTCCTCCTTCCTCCTTCCTCCTTCCTCCTTCCTCCTTCCTCCTTCCTCCTTCCTCCTTCCTCCTTCCTCCTTCCTCCTTCCTCCTTCCTCCTTCCTCCTTCCTCCTTCCTCCTTCCTCCTTCCTCCTTCCTCCTTCCTCCTTCCTCCTTCCTCCTTCCTCCTTCCTCCTTCCTCCTTCCTCCTTCCTCCTTCCTCCTTCCTCCTTCCTCCTTCCTCCTTCCTCCTTCCTCCTTCCTCCTTCCTCCTTCCTCCTTCCTCCTTCCTCCTTCCTCCTTCCTCCTTCCTCCTTCCTCCTTCCTCCTTCCTCCTTCCGCCTTCCGCCTTCCTCCTTCCTCCTTCCTCCTTCCTCCTTCCTCCTTCCTCCTTCCTCCTTCCTCCTTCCTCCTTCCTCCTTCCTCCTTCCTCCTTCCTCCTTCCTCCTTCCTCCTTCCTCCTTCCTCCTTCCTCCTTCCTCCTTCCTCCTTCCTCCTTCCTCCTTCCTCCTTCCCCGTTCCTCCTTCCCCGTTATACGAGTGGATTATTTGTAAATCAAAATCCTATCTGTCCTCATATACAGTATTTAACGTTTTCCGCCTGACCATTGTAGCTTTCCTTATGTTTGAAAATCGATTGGAATTACCATCTCAGACTTTTCGCGACTTTCTTGCTTTTGTTCATTTTCTCTGAGTGTTGCGTCACTAACGCTGTAGATTGGACTATAATTACAGCGACCATATTTTTGAAATCAAAATATAAAACACTCACCGAACTGCAAATATTGCAAAAAGGACCCAAAATATCGTTTCAAACAACCCTACAGTGGGAGTAAAACGCCAAGCATTGGGCGTGTTATGACCCTTGGAAGTGATTCCAGATTAGCCAGGGGGCGGTTTCATGCATCATTTTTTGTGCCCGCAATTGGACATGGATTGAAAAATAAAAACCATGCAACATTTGTAGAGATTTGCAAACCCTTCAACAGCAAAAATCCCGCTAATCACTGTTTTTTATATACCTGTTAAAAACTATTACCAAATTTCGAATTTTTGAAAATAGAACCAAAATTTTTAGTACCCACATTCCTACCAATATCCGCTTCTATTGTGAATTTTAATTAAATCGTTCTAAGGAAATAACGGAAATCTTTTTTCTAATAATAAAGTTTCCTTATCAAACACTTGTCAGACTTAAGAAAATTGGCAAACAGACACAAGTGTTCTTTGGCGCTCCAGTAAAATACCATTACCTCGATTTTCCCAGTTTTATTTTTCTGTTATTCTTCTTTTATATGATATTCATTTCCCTTTTTTCCTTCCTGTTTACTGTTCAATCGATTCCTTGTTTGCATTCGCGGTTTTCCATTCTCTGAAATACACGCAAACGATCAGATTCGACAGACGGTCTCAAACTTATTTATGCCAAAGGACAAATAAATAGAGAAGGGGGAATTCATGAGCAGGGAGAAGAGGAAAACGTGATAATATATGGTTGTCCTGCTGCTCCAGCGAATCTTCTGGAAAAATCAGAGGAAATTCTGTTAACGATGTTGACAGACAGGTAGAGGATTGAGAAAAAAAATCAGGTGCTTTTTTTGTCCAGAAAAAAAGTTGGAAAATTGAATTAAATCTTTTAATACCTATGATGGTAAATAATATTAAAACGTGTTTAATTTACACTCCTTCAATAATCCAGAAAAAAAAAACTCGTCTTCAGTTCACTTGAATTTTACTTCTTTTTTTTTCAGAAAAAAGAAAATTCGGATTTTTATACTTTCAGATGGATAAAAAACATTACCGCGCGGTTTTTCAAGATTTGAATTTGAAAGGAAGTTTAATTGAGTTTCTTATTCTCGGTTTTCTTCATTCAATTTTTTCTCCATTTGCAAAAAAAAAACCATTCAAGGGACAAGGAAACATCATTGTTGGTAATAGATTTCGTGATGTAATAAAGGAAACTGAAAATTTTTAACCCCAGCACATTAGATGAACGTTCCGGAAAAATCGCACCATTTCATTCAAATTGTAGCCTAAAAGTAATCTTCTTGCATAAAAAAGGAAATAGTCTAGTCATTATCGGCTATTATCCTGGATTGCCCACATCCAAATAGAATATGAATAGAAAACTTTGGATTTTTTTCTGGTATTTCGTTAAGGGTAGCTTAAAATGAATGACGGACAATGCTGGACGAGGTCATTTCCATTAAATGAAAATAAAATATCCCACCGAAACCAATTGACCCCCAGGATTATTGTTTGCTGGTTCTCCCTTTCATGGTTTTTCATTTTTTTTCAAATTCCTTTTTGTGCAAAAATGGATAGAAAAAGGATATTCATAGATCCACCCGCATATACTCGCAATATGCAACTTTGCGAGAATCCCTTATTCTGAATGGTATCCCGATTTCCCTATAATCGTAATATACTTACAAGATGGACTTTACTTAGCCCTTTGTTACAAATCTCCCACATATTTCATTTTTTTTCTATTTTTACGTACTTTCTTTCAGCCGAAAAAAGGGAAAAAGGACACAAAAAGTCTCTCGTATCCGCTTTTCGTTACAATGTTCGCTTTATACACCAAAGATAGAATTTTGAATAGATTGTGCCTAGTTGGGCACACACAGAGAGAGTGAGAGGGTCTTATTGTTGTGCCATTCTATCCAGAGATTTATTCTTTTCCATTATTCTAAAAGGACACGTACGAATATAAACGTGATTATTTGAATATGCTAAAGATTTTCGATGGTGATATTATACGCAAAATGTATTTAATACTAATGTAAGAATAGAATTGTATGTAGCAAAGGTAATATCGATCAATAGTTTAACCAATTCAGGTATCATGTAGCTGCAAAAAATAGTTTTTATAATTTTGAAAACTTTCTAGAATTTTTATTGATTCTTGAAGGTATTTCTTACATTTTTTAAACTTTGAAAAACAGATCATACTCTTAGAGAGGGTGTGGTTATAAGCTCAAAAAATAGGCACAGATGACCCAATGTCTTACCCAAAAAAATTGGTTTGCAGATGCTCTCTAAACAGAGATGTCCAATGTAGATATGTTGAATTACCTTTACTCGCAATGTTTTGGTTTCTTTTGCCACAGAAAAACAAAATTCAGAGAGTGGCGCACTCACGTTCTCAGTAGCAAGCTGATGTCATATGAACACAGTGGACCACACAATTTTGATTTCAAATAAACTTTCGACATTTTAAATTTTTTTTTCCTTTTTCGTCTGATTTTATTTATTATTCTCACGAATATCGAGAGAACAACCCTTCCAGAGCTCTGGAATCGTGACAATGTTGATCGTAATTGCGTAAAATGCTTTGTCGCTATAGATAAAATTTTTAAACATGTGAGGCGCTTAGTGAGCCAAAGGGGGACATCTCTACTCTAACATTTCTACTCTAACATTTCTACATCTCTACTTTAAAAAGTCCTCTACTCGCTTAAGGCAACCCCATAAAAATTCGCTGACTGATTTACGAGAAAAAGGTGAGCAGGTCAGAGAGGATAGGAATTTCTGCAGCGAATATGGCGCCATCCCAGGCAATCCAACGCGATGCGGTTCAATATTCTCCGTTGAGAGTTTCAAAAGTTACAGGTGAACATCCTTCTTCGAAAAACTTGACGGAATTCGAAATAAAATGGGTCCGCGGCCCATATTTACTAATTGTTTTTTCTCGTGTAAACCGATTTTTTTATATAATAACAAATAAGATGAAAATATTAACTTGAATTATTCAATTTACTGTATAAAAAGTTATTCCGGATTTGCACAAAATTAATGGGCTCTCCCTTAGCACAGGCTCGGACTGTATTGGTACATTTTTGGTAATTTTTTCACCATTTTTTTAAATTTTTAATTTTATTTTACCCTTTTCAGCCATTTTGTATTAGATTAGTATGACTAAAAATCGTAAATGACATCTCTCTTTCGCCACACTTATATATTATTTTCAGTCTTCGAATATATCCTTGCCTTTGAGACATCTTTATAGACTTTTTGAATCTGGAATAGGATTCAGCGACCCCAAAAAACCCCAGTTGAGATATTTTCCGAAAAAAATTGAGGAAAAGGATAATCACGTTATCCTTACAGGACCTTCCATTATCCTAACAAGGGCGAAGTAGTGAAAATATTATATTGTCACTGAGGTCATCAAAGTCAAAATTAGATTACAAGATTTGACCCTGACAAGCAGACAAACATACACAAAAGCAAGCTAAATAAAGCTTTTAAAAAGCATTTCCTTTGCACGTAATTATTTCTCACAGAAAATAATTGTCTTTGAAAATTTTTAATTGAAATTTAATTTTCCCCCGACACTCTGGTAATGGAAACATCAATTACTTTTAGTACTTTCAAACTTGAAAACCTCAAAGCGGTTTCACATTTTTTAAATTTTAGCATCAAACAATCAAGGAAAATGAATGAAAATAAGACCAAGTAAAAATGAAAAAGGAAGGAAAACTTTGCTTTGTGGCTTGGGAAGTTCAATCAAAGGTTGACGATAACAATCGTAGCGAACATTCAAAGTACAACAAACGATTTTCTTTTTAACATCAAACAACATAAAGAAAAGTTTTGATTTCCATTTTCTGTACAAAATCCACGCTCAATAGCAACCACAAACAGCAGCCACCACCAATGGCAGCAACACAAGGGAAAATTCATCAGAAAATTTGAAAAAAAAATAAGTTCTCTTCCAGCAATTGATCTTAAAAATCGAGTGAATGAGTTTTCCGAGTATGACCAAAAACTCAATCGGTTTGTCTTTTGTGAATGAATCTGAAGTTATGCGGATTTTAAAACCACCTTCAATCTATGAATTAAATTCCATTAAATTCCATTATAGTTTTGAGAATTGAAAAATCTTGTTTTGTATAGTTTTCAAGAAGAAGCTTTATAGATTTATTTTTGATCAAATGTGAAGGCTAAAACGGTCAAAATTAAAAAAAAGCGCCAAAAGGGATTTTTTTTGAAAAAAAATATGGAAAAAATGCAAAAGATGATTTAAGAGAAAAATGCGACACACGGGGAAGTTTTTTGAGAAAATTTATTGAGGAAAATGGGCCACAGTGGATTTTTTTTTTTTTTGGAAAAAATGCAACACGAAATACACGGAGAAGTTGTTTGAGAAAAAATACATCACAGGGGAAACACATATAGATATTGAGAAAATAGCAACACAGGGAAATATTATATAAAATACAGGCGAAATTTTTGAAAAAATTGCGACTCCGGTTTGTTTTTCGAGAAAAATATGACGCAAGGTATTTCTTTAAATGCGCCACAAGGGAAATTTTTGGAGAATAATGAGCCGCCTAGCAAAAATTCTTGAAATCAATCCCACCTAAACTATAAAGCTGTCAAAAAATGCGCCGCAGGAGAAAAAAATGTCCTAAATACCTTATGAAAAAAATATTGAAAGCTAGAAAGTTCCAAGCAAAGAGTAACTCCAAGTTTCATCCCCCGTGAGCCATTTCTGCCCCTATCACATTCCTTCTTTGGCGATGGCACCAATTCAGCTACGCCTTTCCCGCCTGCCAGTTTACGGCTATATCTGTCTTAACAATTAAGTTTGCGGACCATTGTTCAAACGTTTAAGACGAATCCAACCGCAGCATAACTTTTTTCCAATGGTTTTCCCTTGCGAAAACCTCCTAACAATATTTTCATGAAAATTTTCTTGTATTACAAAATCCAAGTTAAAACGAACATGGAATTTTCATCTGTCATAAATACATTTTAAAGCAGAAATTTTATTATATTTCATTTCATTTTTTTCCTCATTCATTTAAACTTCATTACACAATGAATTGTGTTTGGGATAAATAATGAAAGAGTAAAATTCAAATTTGAATGGGAGGAGAACTTTCATATCGAAACGCATTTAGGTGTGAAAACGCTGTTGATTTTGTAATCGGAGGCGATATTCAGGAAACAAGAGGGTGTCGATTGACACAATGGATCCATACATATTCGTTTTGTACAAACATGAAATCGCTTTTTCACCTTCTTTAAGCGACAAACCTTAAGGACTCTGCTTGCTGGTTCTCCTACTCCGGTTTCAATTCCAGATCCTTTCCCATTCAAAATTGTTCGAATATATCGATATGAGGTTTTTTGGCCCATACTCGTATATACGATGAATGCTAACATTATTCTGTGTTTGACAGATTTCTCGCATAATAACAACGAAAAAAATGGAAATAATGGTGGAAAAATAAAGAAGGATAAAAGAAAATGCCAGAAAAATCATAGAACCATGGATGGATGGAACAAGGGAATTTTCATGTATTTTACACTTAAACAGTTCAGAATTTTCGTCCCACTCTTTTTTTTTGCACAGCATGGCTTTTTAGACCTTTAACACAATACGACCGCAAAGTTTTTGTGTTAGCTTAAAAAATATTGGCCAAAGAATGGATTTTATATGTCAAGTTGTTATGCATTACCACCTTCAACTGAATTATTTAACGATATAAAGGCCTATGAAGAAAACAATTTTTAGGGTGTAAAATCTTATGAAATTTGCTTTGTAAACTTAGATGTAGTGCCATCGCTTTCAGAATATCAATCTTTGCGAAAAAATTGTTTGTATGCAATGTGGCTTAAGACAGCTAGTTTTATATTCTACTAGCTTGCATACCCGTCGTTGCCGGGTTAAGTTTTTTAATTTTTTTTTTTTTTTTGATGGTCTATGTTGGAGCTAAACTTTAGGCCAATCGGCTCGGTAGTTTCCCCGCGAAAGAGTAACATAGAGGGAAAACTAAGTTTCGAGATGACTTTACCCCCTCCCCTTACTCCCCCCACCTCTCGGGCTACTTTTTAATGAGTCTATGTTGGGGCTGGACCCCCGACGAACATCTATGCCAAATTTCAGACCAATCGGTTCAGTAGTTTCCCCGCGAAAGAGTAACTTTGCTCAAAAACAAAGTTTCAAAATCACTTTATCCCCTCCCCTTACTCCCCCCACCCCTCGCGCTACTTTTACGTATGCCTATGTTGGAACCAGAACTACCACAGACACTCTAGCCAAATTTCAAGACAATCGGTTCAGCCGTTTTTTTTGTGAAATAGGAACAGACAGACAGACACCAAATCATTTTTATATATTAGTATGATTAATAAAAATGGAGAACAATTGTAACAGTCTCGGAGACACCATGGAGGGAGTTTCGAAGATCAGGTGGGATAGATTTAAGTACGAAGAAACTTTTCCGCGGTGATATCTTATCTAATAGTGAAAACCGGATCAAAATATTTTCAGCGGTTCCGAAAACAACACGCGAGGGGGTTTCCAGGGAAGAGGTAGGATTAATTTTAGAGTCGAAAATTTTCAGCCAAGAACAACCTGTAGAGTAGTGAAAACCATATCTTAATCGGTTCAGTATTTCAAGAAATAACAGTAGAGGGGGTCGGAGAATCAGGAAGTAATAGAGTAAAAACTGTCAAACAGTTTGTAAAGGGTTTTCCTACCAAATGGCGAAAGCCGCATCAAAATTGGCTCGGTTTTTCAGGAGATCGCTGGCAGGGGTTGCCGTTTCAGAGAGTAATATAAAATTATTTGTTATGTTTGTGTCAAGACGTTTTATTTTATTAATGTAGCGTCATGGTAGACAAGACAGTATAGATAGAACCTAGTCAAAAAGGACATAAAGTAACAGAAACTATTCAAAATGTGACAATAGTAATATATGCAATAAATTCGTACTTTTTAGGGTGTAAATAATATTTTTTTGATCATTTCATGTCTGTACTGTCTAGTAGACAGCCTACTCTGGCCCCTTGCCACTGTTTTATTTGATATCAATATCGACATATATTACCTATTTGCAATTTAAATCAAATGGTGTCTTGTGTCCGCCATTTTGTTTTTGTGAGATCAAAGGCCCTATCGCCAAATACGATACAAGTATAAATTGTCGATTCGAACCACTGTATCTTATTCTTATTCGGCGATGGTGCCCCAGTTTCATGAAAATTGGAGGCATCAAAAAACGTTTGATGCCAAACTTTTTCAACTTTTGGCTTCGCCGCAGTTGGTTTCAAATGACTTTCATTTATATATACAATTCTTAGGCCATCATCCTCTTCCTCTTCTATCTCTTCTATCTCTTCTATCTCTTCTATCTATCACTTCTATCTCTTCTATCTCTTCTATCTCTTCTATCTCTTCTATCTCTTCTATCTCTTCTATCTCTTCTATCTCTTCTATCTCTTCTATCTCTTCTATCTCTTCTATCTCTTCTATCTCTTCTATTTCTTCTATCTCTTCTATCTTTTCTATCTCTTCTATCTCTTCTATCTCTTCTATCTCTTCTATCTCTTCTATCTCTTCTATCTCTTCTATCTCTTCTATCTCTTCTATTTCTTCTATCTCTTCTATCTCTTCCACTTCTTCAATTGAACAAAAAATAATGTAATACGAATTTAAAATAGTCATAAAATCACTCAAAAAAGCGCCACAGGCGAATTTTATCGGTTAAACGACCAACTGATACAACAATCAAATTTCTCAGTCCCGTTAATGTCGTTTTAAACAATTTTCACAGTAGTTTAAATTTTGAAAATCTTTTTTTTTGAAAATTTGAAATAAAAATCCTGGAAATCGATTTAGGAATCACGAAAAAATCGTATTATATAATAATTTGTTGAAACAGTTTAAAAAGATTGAATTATATTTTCCCCCTTTTTTAATACTCACTCCCACGTCATCTAAAAAAAGGTAAATCTCATCGAACAAACATAAACAACACGAACAAAGCATTCAATCAAGTGTCGCTCGGCACACAAAAGATTCGAAAAAAGGGAAATTCAGAAAAATTCAAACAAGAATTCTTACTTTTTTTCGGACAGAGAAAGAAATCTGCAAGATTGAATTAAATCCCCCTGAGACGATGGCAAACACTTGGAATAATTTTTCTTTCTTGAAAAGAATTTCCCAGTTTTTTTTATTATTATTTCTTTCGTGTTTTTCCTCTCTGGTGACTTGAATGAAATTCTTCGTTACATCGCCACCCGAAATGTCGTCTATTTTACATTCTTAGCGCAGCAGCCGCAACTTATGCTTTTGTGGATTTGTTTATGCAGAAACGAAGGAAATTATGCAAAATAAATTTACCAAAATGATACAAATCTACTGTACGCGGACGCTTTTGGCAAGGATTCGTTGCGATTCTTCGTCTAACTTCTGATCGCGACGAACTGAATTCGAAGGGGATTTGCAGAGTTTTCCTCTGGAGTCCTGGAGTATTTTCATTCATTGCTTATCAAATTTAAGAAAATACACAAATTTTGTGGCTTTTCGGAATCTTTGATGGGACTTTGAAAGGTTTAAAATGAACAAAAAATATCTGATGTGAACAGCATATGACTTTCTTATAGAAAACTAGAATTTGGACCCGGCTTCGCCCCGCTAAAAGCGTGAACAGAAAAAAAAAACTTAGGAAAACTAAATTCAGTTGGTTAAAAATTAGGTAGCCTACATGCTGTTCGTTAGTTTTTTCTCTTCGGAAAATGATTAACAAACTAACAAAAAATTCCAGCACTTGCATTCGGTATTACTTTACCCCCCCTCCGCTTCCTCCCCCACCTCTCGGGCCACTTTTTAATGGGTCTATGTTGGGGCTGGACCCCCGACGAACATCTATGCCAAACTTCAGGCCAATCGGTTGAGTAGTTTCCCCGCGAAAGAGTAACATAGCGCAAAAACTAAGTTTCGAAATCACTTTACCCCCTCCGCTTACTCCCCCCCCCCCCCACCCCTCGCGCTACTTTTCCGTATGGAACCAGAACTACCACAGATACTCATGCCAAATTTAAAGTTAATCGGTTCAGCCGTTTTTGCGTGAAAGAGGAACAGACAGACAGACAGACAGACAGACACCAACTCATTTTTATATATTAGTATGATCTACGTTCCTACACAATTTACACTATAACCAGACAATCAAAATATTAGCTTATATAAAAATATATTTTTTTAACAAAATTTGAAATAGGAGTAATCCGGTACAAATGAATAGAAATCTGGTTTCGAGAGAAGCAAATATTATTAAAAAATATTGACCAATAAGCGTTAAGTTTCGAGATATTCAAATATCAAAGTGGTCACACCAATTATAAAAATCTGAAATATCTCGATAACGGTAAAAGATATCGATTTACGCAAAACGGCAAAAATATAGAAAATTTTTATATCTTTAATTCTTCTTTTAACCCTTATCCATTGAATCATTTCTGATTCATTGTTTTTACACGACATTTTTAGCAGTACCAGGAAGACCGAGCCATGCTCGGCGAGCTTAAAATCCTACTTTTGCTGATTTTTGGGGAAAAACTAAATTCACATTATCTTTACAGAGCTTTTCCAGAGTTTTTAAGTTCTCGACCTAGAAAGCTAGAACTAAAACTAACGCGCCATAACAAAATTTCATAGAAATCGGTTGAGTGGTAATCGCTGTCACCGATTTTTGAAACGTTGCTTTCAGACACCAGGTGAGGGTTATCGAGGGGAGGGAAAAGTCAGGTTTGTAGTGGAAAAATCGAAAGCCCTTAGCCCTCTTAGTAATACTGTAAAGTTTCATTAAAATAGGACCACCCAATTCGAAGATACCAGGCGAGGGGTATCGAGGGGAATTTTCTCAGAGGTGAGACCTATCTAGATCGATTCCTTGTCCCCGAAAATCCCTACCCTCAAGTTTCGTGAAAATCGTTAGGCGGGTTTTCGAGATCGTTTGCGCAGACAGACAGACAGACAGGCATTCCTCGTATTATATTATAGGATTGAATTCTACCGAAGGTTCTCGGCTTCTAGGTTTCACATCCAAAATTCCCTCCAACCATTTAATGTACTCGAATGCCTATTTCTTGCTTTTTAAAAAGATTTTTTTAGTCGGTGATTTTTCAAAATTTTCAATTTTCATTTTTTAACGCAAGAAAAAATAAAATTTCCCATGGATTAGTTGCACTTTTAAAACATGTCTAGATTTTTCCCCCATTTTCTGCCATTATATTTTAATAAATCTTCTTGTCAACTCACATGGAAAATATTAATTTATTATCGACTTCTCAATTGATTTCAATTTTGATATGCATATCATAAAATTCACACCAAATTTATTAAAATCAACCACTCAACAATTAACCCCAACGTTTTGTCAGAAATTAAAAATTTTGTTGGTCAATTAAACATAAAAGATTGTGAATTATGACTTCTATAATTTCACAAAATGTGTTTTCAATTTTTTCAAGAGTCCTTGACGGACTAATCATTCAACGTCCGTCGTCGAATAAAAAAATTCAATTCTTATAAGATGAATTTACAGTCAAAGATTAGGCCAAGTGCATGCATAAATACTTTGTCGTAAAGGATTTGACTTTTAATGCAACCAGGATACAAATCAGGACACTTCAGTTTACAACTTGAAAATTTAAAAAGAAAAAAAGGCAGATTTTCGCCCGATACGAGCCGTCTTTCTCATTGAGTTTGAATCACAGTTTATTTCAATAGCAATCATTATAATTGAAAAAAGCGTGGTATAAAAGAGGCAAATTTCGTACGTCATTTAAGAGTAAGAAATATACGCGCTCCAGAAGATTTTCGTATAGAAAAACGACGATTGAAAAGTATTAGCCAAGTGGCCACTTAGTCGCTGCATGGTAAAATCTCGCAAAAGAATCCCACGGTTTTTGTATGGCCACAGGAACAGTAGGGTAAATCATGAAAATTTATCCCTCTGTGTTTCCGCCCGTCGTACGTTTCTACACACCAATTCTACACACTCACAACAAATTGCTTCGCATAATTATGGTTTTAAAAACATCTTTTAACATTTAAATTGCGAAAAGCTGAACTATTTTTTTTCTACTTTCATACCCTAAAAAAGTTTTTGGGGAGCATACTTAGAAATCAAGGATTAAACAAATGCTAAAATGTTTTTTTTTAATCCTCAAAATTTTTTATTACTTTCTTGTATAATTCCACTCATCGTATTCACGCCGAATTCCGCTAATTACTCGTAAGTCACAGAATTCCTGAATTCAGCCAAAAATAATTAAGTGGCTGACTTTTTTCATTGTTTGGACTTGTTTTCTTTGTAATTATTTTCTAGAAGTTTTTTTTTGGTAAATTCAGAAAAAAATCATTAAAAAAGAATGGCTGGCTTTTCACAAAAGCTTTTCAGGAACTCCTTTTACGTACTTCACCAATTTCATGCATAAAAAAAATTCGTGTGAAGTACATTGAAACCTCGATACCGTAAACCGATATAAAATTAGGGAGTTATATAGTATCAAGGAGTATACGCTACTGAGGGAAGAAAATATCGTTCTGATTTCATAGAACATAAAATACATTTTGTTCTATAACTTTTTCTAGGTTTTAAAAAATTGCGATTACGCAAAATTACTAGAATGCCTCAGTAGTATTTTGCTGTATGAACTGTTTTTTTCGAAGTCTGTCTGTCCGTCCATGAACATCATAACTTTCGAGAGGATTAAGCGAGAAACTCAAAATGTTGTACAGTTTTATTTCTAGAAAATAGAAAGTCTGGGTTCTTGACCGGGCCATTACTTCACCCCTTCCCGTGACAAATGAAACAGTTTTTTGAAATTTTCTCGCAAATAATTAGTCGTATTAAAAAATTTTCGTTTATAATATGATGTTACATAACCCATACATACATCAAAATCCAGTTGGACCAAGCCTTTCCCACCTCCCTCATACTGAAAGAAAAGATAGTAAATTTAACTACTTTGTAATGGGAAATCGTGACTATTACTAAAAGAATTAATTTTAACTACAAAAATAGTCAAAATCAACAATTTTTGCAAGAAATTTAACTTCTTAGTAGTAAAGTTTACTATTTTGTATTTTAATTGTCCATTTTTTCAATTAAAATTAACTATTTTGTAATAAAAATTAACTATTTTATTGGTAGTCCCGATTTCCCAGTATAAAGTAGTTAGATTTACTATTTCTTTTCTCTACGTGCATACAAATCGAATACTTCCTTCCTATTTTCTCGAAAACGGTGCATCTATACTTTCTTCCTATTTCTATATCTATACTTTCTTCCTATTTTCTCGAAAACGGTGCATCGTATCGAAAAATTTATAAATATGAAATGTAAAGGGTCTTTCAACAAGGACATAACAATTTTGTATTTTAATAAAAACGCACGCTAAAACTTTTTTATGATCTGGCAATGCTAAAACGTCAGTCAATGTTTACATTTTTATCATGGTGAACTTCACGAACGAGCAACGTTTGGAAATTATTAAAACTTACTACCCAAAATCCGGAGTCGGTGGTCGCAATCGTGTAATCTCGAGAAATGGTCCGGTCGAATGGCCACCTCGCTCATGCGATTTAACGCCGTTGGTTTTTTTATATGGGAAAATGTTAAGTCGTTGGTTTATGCCAACAAGCCAACAATGTTAGAGGAGCTCAGGAACAATATCGAATGCGAAATTGCCAACGTTCCGGCCGATATGTGTGGAAGAGTGGTGGAAAATTGGCTCCAAAGAATCAATCTGCAAACGTGCTCGCGGTGGCCATATGAACGACATCGAATTTCATACAAAATTGTTATGTCCTTGTTGAAAGACCCGATACTTGGAAAGATTTTACAGAGCAGTTCCACACATTAAAATCCAATCGGATGATTCCTATCACCCCCCCCCCCCCCCCCCCCCCCCGTCTCTTTGCATCGTCACACGAAGGGTTTTTTTAATAAAAATTTAGTCTGTCCTCAGATTTAGTATTTGACGATTGGCCCCTGGCAATTGTAGCTTTTTTAACAACAATTTGCATCACATTTAAAAAACGGATTAAACTTCATAAAAAAAAACCCCCCAGGAATCGTGGATTCATATAAATATCCGGAGAAAAAAACCATTAGATGACATTTCAAAGATGTTATTATAGAAAACCATAGAAAAGATGATAATTGACGTGAATAATGAAGTAGCAAATTGATATGGTTATGTAACATTATTAATGCGAATCAAAACTAAAGTGATGTTAATAGTAACACCCTCTACAATGTGGCTGATAAACACTTAAGGCTATCATAAGTCATTACAGTAATTTGCTATATATGCTAGTAGAAAGGGTCCCTTATTGTCAGTCTCAATGGCATTATGCTTCCACTTATCCAGAGCTTCTGATTCCATTCAGACACATTTCCTGATATTTTTTCCGCCGGAAGCTACTTGAGGGATGAAATGAAATGAAACGATATTCTCCCCTCCCCCAACCAACAAACGTAACTTATGAGAAAAAGTCATTCATATTTTTCTGCTGTATTTTTTTTTTTTCTTATATCCATCTATGCTGATATTTTTTGGGCACAAGAAGTCTGTGTACTCGTAGCTGCCAAAAAGGACGTTTTAAGGGGTTTATTATGATACTTTTATATACGCGATGGCAAAAATATTTCTAAGGGGCAAAAAGAAGGATTGGTATTCGTGTCTAGGTGGGTGAGAAATAAAGAACCTTATGTTTTCTACAAGTGCTTGCGGGCCATCATTATACACTCTATATGAGGACATACATTTTTATTTAAAAAAAATCCATTTGGAGAGAACTAGGATTGGTTCGATGAAATTTTGACGGTTATCATACTAATATATAAAAAAAATTTAAAAAAAGGCTTTTATTAAAAAAAATGCACTAAAAAGATAAAAATAATTTTCTGGACGCTGTGTATCACAAATATAAAAGCTTTTAAAAAGCGAGATAAATGTTTAGATATTTTATTGTTTTATGCTTTATCTCACTTTTTAAAAGCTTTTATATTTGTGATACACAGCGTCCAGAAAATTATTTTTTTCTTTTTAGTGCATTTTTTTTTATTAAAAGCTTTTTTTAAATTTTTTTTGTTATTTTTTTTATTTTGTTCTTTGTAGTCTTCGAATATGCTTACATTTGATAAATGTCCTTACAGGCTTTTTAATGACAGATTCGGATTCAGCGACCCCAAAAACCCCCAGAATAGATTTTTTTCCGGAAAATTTGGAGAAAAGGATAATCACGTTATCCTTACAGGACCTTCCGTTATCCTTACAGACTTTTTAATGACAGATTCGGATTCAGCGACCCCAAAAACCCCCAGAATAGATTTTTTCCCGGAAAATTTGAGGAGAAGGATAATTGTTATCCTTACAGGACCTTCCCTTATCCTTACAAGGACGAAGTAGAGAAAATATTGTATTTTCATCGGACTTATATAAGTGTACAAAATTTCAAGTGAATCGGATGAATGGAAGTTGGTCAACATTTGATTGCAAGATTTGATCTGACAGACAGACAAACAGACAGACACGAGGGCAAGCTAAATAAAAGCTTTTAAAAATGAGTTGGTGTCTGTCTGTCTGTTCCTCTTTCACGCAAAAACGGCTGAACCGATTGACTTCAAATTTGGCATGAGTGCCTGTGGTAGTTCTAGTTCCAACATAGGCATACGGAAAAGTAGCGCGAGGGGTGGGTGGAGTAAGGGGTGGGGGGAGTAAGGGAAGGGGGTAAAGTGATTTTGAAACTTAGTTTTTGCGCTATGTTACACTTTCGCGGGGAAACTACTGAACCGATTGGCCTGAAATTTGGCATAGATGTTCGTCGGGGGTCCGCGAAGCGGTTCTAGTGTAAAATAATACTCTACGTTTAGCCTTTATAAATTTTTCGATACGACTCACCGTTTTCGAGACACTTGAAATTTTGTGCAGTTGCATTTCTCGTAAATGGCTAGGCCAAGTTCCTGAAGGGGAAAATTGGACCATTGCTTCCGCCCTCCCCCTTACAAACAGTTTTTTGCAATTTTCTCGAAAACGGTGAGTCAAACTGAAAAATTTAGGAAGTAAAAATCTGTTTAGAATATGATTTTACATAACCGTTCCTTACGGTTATGAAATCCAATCGGACCACTCCTATACCTCTCTCCTATACAAATGGATTTTTTAAATTAATATTTTGTCTATCATGTAGTATTTTACGATTGGCCGCTGGCAATTGTAGCTTTTCTTGTGTTTTAAATGCACGATTAACTTATCTAGTGCAGATTCTCTGCTTATTTTAAGCTGTGTGAAGTTTATTATTGTTGCTGTTTTATTAACTTCGGGTGTTTGAAAGTTAATAAATGGGAGACGAAACTTAAAATCGTGAATTTTTAAATTTTTGTGCAAACCTACATAGTGGTAGCTTTCGATTAAGAAGAAAAACACTCAAATTGGTGCTATAGAACTCCATATCTAAGGATGTATAAAAATCCTTATTTTTTACATTAAAAAAAATTGTGAGCTGTTTGAACTCTTTCTAGTTCTTCGATTTCGTGGCCATTACACGTTCATCGAAAAAAATAATTTTTTCATCCCAATATCATTGAAAAAAATATTATCATCATCCTCTGCGCTACAACTCTCGAATAGCCTGGGTCTGCTCAATTGAGGTTTCATAACAATTTCTTCCCTGCTTCGCCCGCGGCGCAATTCGTTTCCAGTTTTTACATGGATTGCGAATCATGCATGAATTACAACATTTGTAAGGTTTTTACGTTGCACCTCATCAACAGCAGAGGCCCTGATGGCAATCTAGACCGTGTCGTTAACACCAAACGGCAGCTACACAGAAAAAAATAATTTTGTATTATTTACAAAATGGGTTTAACAAAAAAAAATTCGTAAATATTACTGAAGTTTTGTATATACTTCGTAATATTAACAAATATTTTTTCGTATAGTTACTAAAATTTGTTAATATTACGAAGTAATACAAAACTTCAGTAATATTTACGAATTTTTTTTTGTTAAACCAATTATTTTTTTCTGTGTATCACTACTCATTTTGTAAAGCAAGTTGACCTCCGACATACGGGCAAAGTACTTTACCACTTGGACTACGCTGGACTATACCCCATATATTAAAAATATACCCTATATATTATGTAGAATTCATCAGGGATAATTTTCCAATTGTCTTAAATTAAAGGATATATTTTGCTTCAAATCAACACATAAACATTTATCACATTATAACGCAGCTACTGCTTTGTTACATTTTGTTACAGTATCTTAATTGAAAATTTCCAAAACAAAAGGCATAATAATTACAGTAAAAGCTTTCATTTTCCATTCTCTTTCTATATATTCCTTTTCTAGTCCCTCATAGTCGTCATCATCATTTGGATAATTGTGTGTTTATATCGAATGCAGTTTGAAAACAGAACAATATAATTCTAAAAGAATGGCTAAAAAGTATACTCCGTACAATACAACATGAAAGCAATGTAGATATATGTATATGAAAACAGAATAATGGATACCTAGCATTGAAACTCATATTTAAACTTGAATAAATTCTGAAACAAATAATTATTTAGCAAAGTTTTCTGAAATCTATGCACGTGTATTAGAGAGTACTATATTTGCTATTTTGCACAATACATTAAAACAAAACATCATTTCATGAATAGAAAGTTTTAAAAAAGAAAGGCATATAAGAATAAAATGGCAATGGAAGAGAAGCTTTTCACAAAGAAGCTTTCATGAACTTTTTTTCTTTTTGTTAAATTTTTTTTTGTGTTCCATTTTGTCCTTTCTAGATGAAAAAAAAATCACTTTTCACTTTTTTGCGCTTTGAGTTTTGTCTTCTCTTTTCTATCCTTTTTTGAGGATTTTTTGCTTTCAAATCTCATTTTTTGTAGAAAATTTTTAAAGAAAGAAATAATGAAGCAAATGAAAATTGAAAGAAAACTTGTTCAGTCTGCTTTTTGTGGATGTTGAACAAAATGTGAAAAGTGAAAAATTGTCTATTATATCAAAAGTTTGTACTTGAATTTGGTTTAATTGTGTGTAGTGTTTTATTTTTATTAATCTGACAATATTTTAAGTGTCAGTAGAAATCAACATCTGCACGATTTACATTATTTATATCATAGGTTAGTGTTTCCCAAGGGTGTCCCAACCCTGTCTGCTGCTGGTTCCAGTGGGTACGCGGAATCTGAAAAACAAAATGGCGGAAACCAAATTTTGAAAAAGTTGCCAGGTGTTGTAAACAACTAAATATCTTGTAGGAATTCAATAATAAATTAAATCTTAACTGGCATTTAACATTTTTTTTCGGGGAACTACTTATGAATTTAACATTTTGGCTGCCGTGTGACTCACCGTTGATTTACGCCGTGTGACCCACCCATGGTACAAAGGTTTTTTTAAAAATATGAAGCGGCGTGTATCGGTTCTTGCAGTTAGGCACCAAAGTGATAATTTTATTTTTTTACGGTAGCAGCCAACGTATTAAAAGTAGGGCTTACTTATTTTAGGGCAACCTTCAGTACTATGACCGCCTTTTTTTGAGCTTCTTATTATAGTTATCGATTCGGCGATTTCTAAAAAGCCGCCATTTTTTGTTACCGGATTTCCACCAAAAGTTGATAGGATTGTCCCATTCGAGGACCAAACATGCCTGTAAATATTTCACGGTTCTAGCTCTATTCGTTTTTGAGAAATCTTGTACATAGACTGACAGACAGAAAGACTTGTAATAATGCTCCAATCGACTCAGGAGTAGGGATGCCAACGATACCTCGATGTTTGCGATGTTTGCGAAACATCGAGGTATCGTTGAAAAATATCGAGTTTTAACCTCGATGTTGAACAGGCCGATATATCGAGGTATCGATGTTGTTATCCACGATGTTAGAACATTACTCTTCATAAAATTAGTAGAGAAACTAATTTTAGGACTGGAGGGACTAGTTATACCCGTATGGTAAAACCAAAGGGTATATTAACTTTGCCTTACCGTTTGTAACGCCAAGATCCCGTCATCACACATAAAAATGAATTACACCAGTGTGTTTAGAATGATAAAAATAATTAATTTCTGCATGTCCGTCCGTCTGTCCGTCTGTCCGTCAGTCCGTCTGTCCGTCTGTCCGTCAGTCCGTCAGTCCGTCTGTCCGTCTGTCCGTCTGTCTGTGGCGCGGATTGCGGGCGCACGGATTGAGCTAGAGACTTGAAATTTTGCGCAGATCCGTTTTTCGTAAAATGCGAGGCTAAGTTCGTTAATGGGCAAAAATGGACCATTAGGGGGGGTACCCCCCCATAGGAACGAAAATGTTTTTCGCGAATATCTCAAAAACTGTGCATCTTATCAAAAAAAGTCCAAGAACAAAAGTTATTTAGGATATGATTCTACATAAAACTCCCATACATCAAAATCCGATTGGAATGAATTTTAAAAAATCTTATTGGAAAGTTTGACTTCAAAGTGGAATTTTGGTATAACTTTTCGAATTTTGATACGAATATCACCATACGGGTTTTCAATAATTGCCAGATTGGCAATTATAGCTTTTGTTATGTTTTTTAGATAGATTTAATATAGCCACTCTACTTAAAGATTTGTTTAAATTTTCTTTGGTATAAATTTTCGGTTTCATCTTTTTACAATATTTCGCAAAAAATACCAGAGCTAGCCATGAAATTTTACAGAGAAGTTTGGTCCTGATGTGGGAATTCGTTAACCGGAAGTAACCAAAACGGCGGCTTTTTAAAAACTATGCGGTTTTTTGCGATTTATTCCGAAACTAACCATTTTCCAGTAGTATTACAAAACTTGGAGACAATAAAATTTGCTACATTTGTGTCTTTTACTAGAACTCCGTTATAAAGATATGCCGGTATTTCAAAAAAATTAGTTTTTTGCGAATATCTCGAAAACTAACGGGTTTTTGGTGGTTCAACGTATAAGAAGAATTAAAACCGTGTTAATTCTACCTGAGTGCACTCCACCCACAGTAGAGCATCCGTCAGGTGGCTAAATTATTTATTAAATTTAACTTTTTCAAAACATCGGAAAAACATCGAGGTATCGATGTTTTCAGGACGATGTTTTTTGACCTCGATGTCGCCTTAAAAAAAACGTCGATTTTCGATATATCGAGGTTTTATGAACGATGTTGCATCCCTACTCAGGAGTGCTCAGGAAATTTTTTTACGCAAAATTAAGATGTCGAAATTTTTCATGAATACAATACTTTATTATACTACGTATAAGATATTAAAAATTATAAACTATCGGAAATTGCGAAATAAAAGCCATATCAAAAGTTTTGTTACAATTTACAGAAAAAATCAGCCATGCATCAAATCACCCCAAATTTTAAATACGACTGATAAAATAGCCCCGCAAAATCCGGTAGTTGTTCAAAAAAATTCCATGTTTTTTTTCTTTTAAGGCAAATAGCATATTTTTATTCAAAATAAATTTCTGGTCAACGGAATTACACCAAAAATTGTTAATCAAGTAATTTTAAAAAAAAAAACTTTGAAACGACTCCATTACCACTAGAAATTCAATTAGCAAAAACCAACCCCTTAACGGATCAACTTGGAAATTATGCTGTCAACATTTATTAGACCGAGCAGATATTTATTGTATCATTTTAATACCACAATAAAAACGCTTTTAATCATAAAGTCATAAAAGTGTATTAAATTACCCCCAAAATGATATCACAAACAAAATCTTCTAACTATAATATCCAATGGAAAAATACAATAAAAATGAAACGGCGAAATGATTGAAGAAAATTGTACAAACAAACTGTTAAAATGAAGACATTAAGGCGAAAATGTATTTTCCAATTGTACTCCAGCACATATTTTGATTCATTCCTCCTTCGAAAGAATACAGCAGAAAAAAATAGTTGGGAAAACTAAAAAAAAAAACAACAATTTGCCAATATTACTTCCATACAAGAAAACCACCACAAAGACAAAGTTCCCATAAAGACAAAGTTTTACTGAAATGAAACTCCATTTGAAAAAAAAACTTGTCCATTTTGGGGAAAATTCTTGGGGGTATGAGACTCCATGAAAATGTCGCAGCCGAAATTACCATAACAATTCACAAATGAGGACAATATCTCAAAACTAAAGGCTTTCTTTGGTGGTTTTTCGATTTCTTCTGCTTTATTCAATGTTGATAGACTATTTTCGGGTGAGTTTTGAAAGTTTTCTTTAGTTCTACCCGGATATTTTTATATACAATATTTGCTTTTATATACAGCCCATTGCTTTGTGTTGCAGGACGATTTCACAATTGTTATTAAACCGAAATGTCCTCCCTTTCTTGAATGGGTGACACTACGATAGTAAATTTCATACTTAAATTTCCATCCCAACATCGCTTCGAAAGGAAACGATGAGGAAGTGTAAGATTTATTGCAATTTTAATGTCTGTTTTTCATATTGTCGGACGTATTAAATATGAAATCGTCCTTTTTATAGTTTTACTCTGTTCTAAATGGGGGGATGAAGTTATTGACATTAAGTAATCAATGCAGAGGAAAAGTTTTATCAAAACAAACATTAAGTATTGAACGTACATTTATGAGAATAATTAATAAAATTTGAATTGATGTTCGAAAAGATTCTTAACTCAAAAAAGTATATACGAAATTGCCATACTCAAAAACCCTCGGGCAAAACGAGCCCTTTGTGTATTTTCTTATTTAAACCAATAATATTATTATCAAGTTATGAGAGAAAAATACAACTAACCAACTTTTTGTAGATATAGGTTTTTCAAAAGCATTTAAAAACTTTAGAAAATAGCTATTTCTAGCGTTTTTATGTCGTTTTTCGTGTTTTTTTTTTGCGGTTATGCGTCGTTTTTTCGGTTTCAAACTTTTTGGAAAAAAAATGTTTTACGGCAGCGTTTCTCAACCTTTCAGTATTCGCGGCCCAATTTTCAATCATAATTTTCATCGCACCCCCCTGCATACAATAAAATGTATTTCTAACTAGAGCAAGCATCATCAGCTAGTGACTCGGCTGGCTCATCACACAGATTGGCTTTAACAGCGTAGCCCTATAATCGACCTTTTATTGTGTGCTGTAATGCTTGTGTGTTGCGGTTTCAACCGTGCTTTGGAGTTGGAATCTGTACTGTATTTTAATGTGTAGTGGTTACAAATTTTGATTGTAAAGGGAGCGACAGTTACGTTGATGACCCCTGATCTAGAGTGTCTATCTAATATTAAGCCTTCCTTCGAAAAACTTTGCTCTGCAAGACAGGCCCAAGGAAGTCACTAATAATTATTAAATTTGTTTTTAATTTAGTAAGTTGTTAATAAGTTAATTATTAAATATTATGTCGAAATGTATTTTGTTTTGCATGTGTGTGTGTACTTTCCTTTCAGTCAGTTAATCAACTTTTTTAAATATTTTCTCTTGGATATGCTGGCCCCCCACCTTAAATGTCCTTTGGTTGAGAATCGCTGTTTTACGGTATATAAGTAAGAAGTAATATTTCAGCGAATGGAGTAAGGCTAGTAGGGTACCCTTTTTGGTCCGGTGTTGGGTTGGAGAAATAGTAAGAGGACTTTTTCTTCCTTGTTTTCACTTAAATAATTCTGTGGTCACAAGGAAAAACCGCTTAAGTCGAGTTATGTACTTTTAAAGGTTGGTGAATATTTGAATTCTCCATATCCAGTTCTATATTCTGTCAAAGTTTGGTTTTCATGCTGTACCCCTCTGAGGAATGGCAGAAAAAAACCATATAACCTAAGTCAGTTTTGCTTAAAAAAAATAATAATCTAAACTTTAAACCCAAATTACTCAAAACATGCTTTTTCGACTTAAGCAGTTTTTCCTTGTGACCACAGAATTATTTAAAATAATAAGTTAAGTAAAAACAACTGAGAAGATTCTTAAGAAAAAGATTAGAAAATAATGTAAAAGTTAAAGTTAAAGTAAGAAGTTCAAATAAAAACTAAAAGCCCAATTAAAGTTGTATTCAACACCAAACTCTCCTCTGTAATATTTAGTTTTTTCAAATACATATCTCGAGAATCGTTAAAAATACGTAAAACCCATTAAGGTAAAAAATGTAGAAAATTTTATTTCATATAAATATGAATTTTTTCATAAAAATGCATAATTTTCGAGAGATTTTCAAAACATCGATTTTTTTTTAAATATCGTGTGAGCCGTTTGAGATACAAAAAAAACCGATAAAGCAAAAAATGTAAGTAATGTTAGGTTCTTTAAATTTTGTTATATTCATTTTTTCCTAAAAGCGCATGGATTTTGAAATTTCTTTGAGGAAACGGTAGGTACTCGTTATAGCTACCGTCAGAAATTTTCTATCTGCCAACAAAACAATGGTAAAAATTTGCATCCAAAAACAATGGTAAAAATTTCGCGATTTCGAATGTGGCTTAGGCCGTTCGAGCGCTAAGCGCCTCACATTTAAGCACCTAAAACCCGTTTTTTTTTTCAAGATAATCGCAAAAAACTGATTTTTTTGAAATAACGGTATATCTCGATAAAGGCTTGAGATACGCTGTTATACTAAAGCCCAATTCAGACTAACGATTGCGATTACGATTGAGCTTCTCGACCAATGAGATCAAAGTTTTCAACTTTTGAAAGTTTTCAATCGTAATCGCAATCGTTAGTCTGAATTGGGCTTTAGGCCCGTTTGCGCGTACTATTCTTAATAAAATAAATTGTGGTTAGCAGACTGTAATTTTGGGACTTAAAAAAAACGGCACCAAAAAACAAAAATGTAGAACATTTTATTGTCTTCAATTTTTGTTACACATAAAACTACTAAAAAACGCGTAGTTTCGGAAAAAATCCCGAAAAATTAAATTGCATTTAAAAAATCCCGTTATTTTGGTTAGTCGGTCATAAATTCTGCACAAACGTAGATTTGGTTTAACAAAGTCAGGTGATGTTCACATTAGATATTTTCTATAAAATTGTTGCTAAAAGAAATATCCACGAATAAAGTCTCGCTGTCACATTTTTTTATTGTTCTCCTTGTCTTGTAAAACGATTCTACGACTGATGCTGTAATTGAAAATCTTTGATGAAGAACTGGAAAAAAATTGAATTTCACACAGTTCGACTGTTCTAAATTCGGTTGCTTCAATTCGATTTTGTTCCCATAAACAAAGCAATATTTTCCCCACAATTTGCGGACAAAATGAACCGCAGCAGGGATAATGATAGGCCGTGGACAACAATCGGTGAGCACAAGGGGTGTAACAATCACAACAAAACCGATAAGTGTCGATGCCGTTTACATTTATATATACTTTATCACAGGGGTGAGTGGGTACGGCACTCTGTGTATTGTGCTCAAATTGCCACCTTATAATAATGCCTGATCCTTGAACTCTTCATACATTTGTGTCACACAAGTTTAAACATCATAGTGACGCGCCCTTGAAGGTTTTTGTTCAAAGCGTATGTACATTTTCTGTTATTTTAACTCAACAGAAATGTGTCAAAAGCAATCGCACCAAAAAATCACGCCCACTTCCTTTTCGCAAAAATACTCATACAACAGTCAACCAGGAACCCAACTGATAAAGTCCCAATACTGATCCTGGAAGAAAACGAATTAATTTTCTTAGAAGTGTTTTTTCTGTTATTTTATATTTTTACAATTGTACTGTTTCTCATCAACTCAATTCTAACAGCGATAAATGCACAGGCAGTGATTTTTTATATGCTGATTGATTTTTTACGCATAAAAATTATGAAATTGGCGAGAAAAATTTAAATTGTGCCAAAGAATAGAGAATTCACGTAATTTCAACGAATAGCGAAGCGATTTGTATGCCCCTTTTAATTGTGAGAACTAAAATTGCTTTTTTTGTTTTTTAGCTGATTTTTTCAGTAATAATTTCAGCAATTATTACTAGAAATACAAAACCACAACGATAGGTACATCAATATATTTTTTTTTATGCCTGATACTCGCAATAGTTCACCAAATAGTACTAAAAAGCCTGAATCTCACAAATAAAATTATTTAGTGTACTTACAACAGTTTTCAAAAAGAAACTAACTAAAAAAAATAAGAAACATCTAAAAAATTGAATTTTGCTTTTAGTTTTCCCTAATAAAGTTTCTTTCACTATTTTTTTCTTATTCAAATGTTTACTGTCTTTTAATTAAATAATTTTTCAAATATTTTGCGCTTCCAACCCTATTTTGCAATTTTTTGATTGGCTAAAGTTAGCTCCACAAATGTCAGAAAAATTGAACGTCAGTACTAGCATAGAAAATTGAACTCTATACCACCTGCATAAAATGAAATTTCTCAAAGCACCATCGCATCGTAAGTTTTTGTTGGGAAAATAATTTTGACATTTCATAGACGTTTCGATTTTTTGCGTTTCCAGGATGATTTCGTCGAGGATTTTTGCTCGATCCCTTCAACAAATCCTTCGAAATGGTGTCTTTCGAACTACAAAGCCGATAACCCAAACAATTCGTCAAAGTCATGCGTAAGTTTTTGCACTGAAATTTGTTTAAGAGATTTATTAAACAATGATTTGAGGTTATTTCAATTACATAATTTTTATTTTATTGGTTTTTCTCATCAATTTTATCTGTTTTCGTCATTAAATTCATTTATTTATTTACCTGTAAGTATTCTCGTGAAAATATCAACCATTTAGACTTGTAACTCAAGAGACTTTCGGGCTTGGACCAAAATCAAGAGCTTCCCAGTGAAGTCTAAGAATCTTGTTTTGTTTTAGCTACAAAAATTGGAAACTACGAATAATTTTTTATCAAAAGTTTGCCAAACCAAAGATAATATGCTTACAAACGAGAAAACCCGATAAAATATTGAACTTTAATTACTGAAATTATTTTTTTAGGGTATCCTATCGAGTATCAGCTCCTCCACACTCCAAAGCCACCCTAATTGGGGCTCAAGTAGTCGGTGCTTATATGTGGTGGTGGATCTTATGGCATCTTTGGCATGAATCGGAACATATAACTGTGAGAAAGCTTATTAAATTACAGCAGAATTAATTTTATAATCATTATTTTATGTCCTTAGGGTGAATTTGATTATCCCGATCCGTCGTTGTGGACAAATGCTGAGCTAGGAATTCCACCAGATGATGAGGAATAGTTTTTTTTCTTGTAATTCTTCGCTAGTATCGATATTTCAGAAAAAAAATCTATGGAATTTGTAACAAACAAAAATTTAGGTAATTTTGCTGGTAAAATAAAAACAACTGAAACCGACACTGTTGTAATTTAATTGAATATTATTTTGAGAAACACCTTTGCAAAATGCTAAAGTACCACATTGTTTATAAGAATTATTACAAATATTAGAAAAATTGCTTTATTTCACTTTAAAGAATGCATTTGAAAAATTTGTTTTGAAAATCATACAAAGTTTACAGTTCAGTGGAAGAATTACCATTTTGCGCGTAGGCAAAATTGAGTCGTGGTACAACTGAATAACAATTGTATTTCAATACGAGATTTTGATTTTTCGCTCAAGTGTGTCAGTACCTTAGCAGTTTGACACTTTGCGCTTCGTGTTTTTAGGTTAGAGGGACGATCACAACATTTGTACTGAAATAATAAAGAAATTCGAGATTTTACGGTGAAGTCGTTTTAAAAAATAAAAATCAAAAATTGAGTGTCATAAAATTCGATAAGAATAAAAAAATCCCGAAAATACGGGATAAAAAACAAAACCGTGAACAGAATAATCTTGCGATGCAATAAAACTGCTTTTAAAATGTCCGAAATCACGTAAGAATAGTAAAATATTTCTTAATTTCTAGTCTCAATCAAATTTCACTATCAACAGGTTACCACGCAAAATTCTTTTGAATGGTTTTCAGAAGATCTCAACAAAACGCTGGCAATGTCTCATCTGCAAACGTTTAATCACCCAAAAATTGAAGCTTTCCACCGTAGTCCTGCAACATCTCAAAACATTTCACCGGCAGCTTTTTTATTTAATGGAAATTCAACAGCGTAACAAAAAATCGCCAATTAGGACGGAAAAAACTCCGCAACAAGTAGTGAGAAACTTTGGACGGATTGACCGTCAAATTGTGCGGATGATAGCGGAAAGGGTTAAAAATTTTGGATTCGTTGAAATGGAGGAATTCAAGGAATTGGTTTACCTGTTGAATCCTTCGTATGAGATTCCAGACCGTAAACTATTGGAGACGGATTTACTTCCCCAAATGTACGCCGATCTACGGCAGATGGTAGAAAGAAGTCTTGCAAGGACAACTAGTATTTCGCTAACAATAAACCGATTCGAGCCGATGGATAGCGAACAGTACGTCTCGGTTTCGGCACACTTTGTTGATTCTGACTGGTCACGGAAGTCGTACTTCCTGGAGGCGTTCCAAATCCCTGAGGATTGCCAGAGTACAAGCTTGGCAGACGAATTGCGACGAGTTGTGAATACTTGGGGTATCTCTCAGAAGGTCTGTTCAGCGACAACACCAAAGGACACCACTTTAATGGTGGCAGTTGATAAATCACAATGGTTACACGTTCCTTGCTTTATTCAAACGATGGATCTTATTATCAAAGAGGGCTTGAAATCCCTGTCATCCGGAATTCGCAGCAGCGTCAAGAACACGATACAAATGTTTCGAGGAGCGAAAAACAACAAGAATATACAGGCGCAGGTAAATGAGCTCGAGCTGTTGAATAATAATTGGAAGATTGATAAGTACAGTCGATGGATACAGATCCACGAGAAATTCGACAAAATGTTCGATATCTCAAAGCAAATCAGCACTGCGATGAATCCGAGTGGTAACGACGACATCAAAGTCGAGGCAGAGATCTCGGTATTGAAGTTCACCCTAGAGGTCTTGAGTGCATTCTACGCTATCGAAGTAGAAATCAGTGAAAGCGAAGTCATTCTAGCGTCCAAAGTCATTTTTTATCTGCGGGCAATTGGCCGGCAACTTGCCGTAATGCAAGTTTCACCCAATTTGCCCAAGGGAATCTCAACGATGGTGCGAGCACTTTCCGAGCAAGTCGTCAAGCACTTCAACGACGCTGAAATGAATTTGATTTACTCGCAGTGCTCTTTCCTGGACCCCAGGTTCAAAAAAGAATCCTTCAGCCGTGATAATGCATACCGGAAAGCACAAAATATTATCATCAATCAAGCGGCACATGTCCCCATGCCTGAACCACCTAAAAAAACTGAACCGTCAGAGTCTAGTTCTCTGATTTGGGAAGATTTCGACGATGAATTATTGGAAAAGTATGGCCAAACCGAGGAAAAACCGACAGAGATGGCCGAACTGGACCGTTACTTGACTGAAACCCACGCCGATCGCCGGTCAGATCCGTTCTATTGGTGGAAAATTAGGGAAAAAGTCTACCCGCGACTATCGAAAATCGCGAAAAAGCGTTTGGGAATCGTTGTAACATCGGTACCAAATAGCACTATATTCGGCAAGGACAACACGCCAGTCCCTGGAAAACGATATATGTCTAGCGAAGATATCAATAGAATGCTGTTTCTACAAGCAAATGCATAGAGGGAGTTTGTGTGAGATTTGCAAAAAAATCGTTTGCGATATTCTTTTCATTTCAAATTATTTTGTTGGAAATTCACTATTTTTTATTATTACTCTCTCCGGATGTAGACGAATTAGTCTCGGGTACCAGGTTGGGTGCTTTGTGCAAATTGAATCCATTTGTCTGTCTTTATAATTCCGGTTTACGATATAAAATATGCATAATATATTTAAAATACCGTAAATCGAAATTTTAAGCCGGATAAACGTAATAAGAAAAAGTAATTCGCCTACATCCGGAATGAGTGTAGCGAAGGCATAAAATAACTTCGCTCGAATACATGTAAAACTAAAAATACCTGCTAATAATGGTTTTAAAAAATTATTAATAATTTAAGAATGATTTTAAATTTTTGCTACAAAGAAAATCTCTTAATAAAGTACCATTTTGTTTATTAAACCATAGTTTTTAATTCAATATTTATGATCTTAGCTTAGAGTAGCCTTACTACATATTTGTAGCTTTAATCCTTACAGTCGGTACTGTTAAGTACCACCAACTTTAAATCCTTATATTTTTTGCTTTTTACCACAGGCGAAAATACCACCCCTCCATAAAATTGGTTCATGTCTTTTTTTTAAATGCTTTCTGGAACCATTTTCAACGAAAAAAAGACATGGTGATTGATTTATTGTTGTCCACTGCCTGGTCCATAAAGGGTTAAAGAATCTCTAGAGCAGTGGTTCTTAAACTGGGTTCGATCGAACCCCAGGGGTTCGGTGAGTCAGTCTCCCGGGTTCAGCGGAGGTCAAAACACACTTTGTTTTTATGTGAAAATCATGTTATAATGGTTTTGTTCTTTAATGGTTTTGTTCATTTTGTGCACCTATGTATAAATATATACCTATGTTTTGAATTTGAAAAAATCATATTTTATTTTTCCAATTAAGAAGGGTTCGGTGAACGCGCATATGAAACTGGTGGGGGTCAGTACCTCCAACAAGGTTAAGAACCACTGCTCTAGAGGTAGGGTAGTACAAAATGTTGAACATAAGTCGATTACCAGCGAATTTATGCTTTATTAAAAAAAAACTTGGGTTATGATATATTTTTATCTTTCTATGGCGGCCTTTATTGATTTTAGATTCACGTTTTCCACATCAAAAAGCACCAAATTTACCTCATCCGTATTTCTAGAGTTAACAGATCGATTGTCTTACACTTGGAGCACAATGAACGCAACCAAGCCGCAACCAACACGCATCCAAATGTCACTTCCGAGTTTATTTCACAGAAATGCTTTTGAGTGAGCACAGTGAACGCTAAAGTGAGGTTGGGGAATTGTCGTTCAAGAAAAAATTGATAGCTTTATTGCAATAACATACAAATAACAAAGATAAAGACCAACAAAGCAAATTATCGCTTCAAATTCTCCCATTTTTTATACTTTAGTTCGCTTTTAATTTTTCTGTGTTTGTCTTACAACGCAACAGACGACGCTTCTATTGTGCTCAACCGCTCCTGAACTGCGTTGCGTGACAGTCCGAACCGTCCTTAGTTGCGGCTTGGTTGCGTTCATTGTGCTCCAATGGTTAGACGCGTCACTTCGCGTGAATCGAAATTTCCTGTTGTTGTTGGTACAAAACAACAAATACAATAGGGATGTTTTCATTTAACTTATTTTCGATCGACTAACTAGTCGAAGTAAATCTTTATTCGACCAAAAGTGATTAAAGTGGCCGACACTCATTCTGGTGTACACGATATAAATCCTTTCTGGACAATTTGGCGTCGCTGAATCCGAATCTGGCAGTAGTTTGGTTGTACTAGATCTACTTTTTGCCGATATGGTGGGTAATTCATCAATTGATTTAAATATTTATAATCTGGAAATCAACAATTCTTTTTCCTTCATATCTGAAGAAGTAGACCTGGTACAGATTCGGATCCAGCGAACCCAAATTACCCAAAAAAGACTTATATCGAATGCACCAGAGTGAGTGTCGGCCTGTTAAATAAGTTTCGAAATACTTCCCAGCTTCTCGCTTTATCGCTTTCCAGCCGCCGGTTTACGCTGGATAAAAATTAATCCGAGTATGAATTGTGGCGTCCATAGTTAAACGGCTTCTCGCTTTCATAATAATCAGCCGGCGTTTACCAGCTTTTACCGGAATTAATTTTTAATTCTTGTTAACGCCGGCAACCAGCTACAAGCCTGTTTTGACAGTTGTTGACGTGAAAGTGCCATCGTATCTGCGCTACAAGCGCGAGATTCACTATGACCATCACCTGCTAGAATCACGCTGGTTATAAGTACCGGCGTAAATCTCGCCGGAAAGCTGGTGCGCGAAAAAGCGAGAAGCTAGTTCACTATGGACATACCCTTAGACCAGTAAATGGGTTTTTTTCTTTGTTGGCCCTGAAGTGATACGAAAACATAATTTTTATGTACAAAAATTAGTGTCTTATGTTCGAATTAAAATCACATTAAAATAGCTATAAGGATACAAAACAAAAAGAGGTCTATTCTATGATGGAGAGAAAAATTTAATAGCAACCATGGTAATCAAAGCATTGAATTTGTTTTTTTTTTTCAAAATTTGTGAAAATACTGACGGAAATTGATAACACATAGTTTAACCCTTAGAGGCACAGAAAAATAGCAAATATTTTCACCCTTCCGGCACTCGAAAAAAAATTTATTTTTTTATTTTTTTAGTGGTACCATTTTAAAATATACGGCAATGAAAGACGGTTTAATTGGTGGTACAATTTTGATACCACCGTGCAGTATTTGTTACAAAAAAAAGTGGTACATCGCGTGTACCACCAAGCCTTTAAGGGTTAATGTAGATATCATACAAAAACCATTTACATTTTTTCCAATTCCTTCACTTTTATTTCTTTTAAATACACCCATACCTCGATATACGGCCTAGATTGGTTCCAAAAATTTAGGCCGTATATCGAAACACCGGAACATTCTTTTAGGAAAGTATTGCATTTATTGATCGCAGTGCATTTCAATGTAATATTATCCGACTTTTGACAGTTTATCGAATCAATGTGCAACGTATTTCAAAGCTGAGACGCAATTCAAAAAGCGCAAGGCCGTAAAACGAGGGGCCGTATATCGAGGTATGGGTGTATTTTCAAATCTTTAGTGAGAATCTCCGATAAATTTGCTGAAGGTGCACATGCAGTAAAATTGGAATTTGAGATTAATGAAGCAACAAAAAAAATGTCATTGCATGTGCGCCATGATGTCGATTTTCAGCCAATCAGAACGTTTTGCTGCTACTGCAACCTTACTGTCGTCCAATCTGTCACGGCCTTAAGATGCTGCGTAGAAATAGCTGTAGTTACTATTATTGTAAATAATTATTAGGATTTAAACATAACAAAAGCTATAATTGCCAATCTGGCAATCATTGGAGACCCGTATGGTGATATTCGTATCAAAATTCGAACAGTTATACCAAAATTCCAATTTGAACTCAAACTTTCCAAAAAGATTTTTTAAAATTTATTCCAATCGGATTTTGATGTATGGGAGTTTTATGTAGAATCATATCCTAAATAACTTTTGTTCTTGGACTTTTTTGATAAGATGCACCGTTTTTGAGATATTCACAAAAAACGATTTCGTTCGTATGGGGGGTACCCCCCCTAATGGTCCAT
The DNA here is from genome assembly GCA_964034945.1 of Chrysopilus asiliformis. Taxonomy (NCBI): domain Eukaryota; kingdom Metazoa; phylum Arthropoda; class Insecta; order Diptera; family Rhagionidae; genus Chrysopilus; species Chrysopilus asiliformis. The sequence goes on from OZ035962.1 coordinate 80,825,474, forward strand.
TTTTGCCCATTAACGAACTTAGCCTCGCATTTTACGAAAAACGGATCCACGCAAAATTTCAAGTCTCTAGCTCAATCCGTGCGCCCGCAATCCGCGCCACAGACAGACAGACGGACAGGCAGACAGACAGACAGACGGACAGACAGACAGACAGACAGACAGACAGACAGACAGACAGACGGACAGACAGACGGACGGACATGCAAAAATTAAATATTTTTATCATTCTAAACACACTGGTGTAATTTATTTTTTTGTGCGATGACGGGATCTTGGCGTTACAAACGGTAAGGCAAAGTTAATATACCCTTTGGTTTCACCATACGGGTATAAAAACAATATCAAAATTTTTGAGCTAATTCGTATTTTAACAAAAAATTTATTCAAAAAAATTTATTAACAATATCATGAGTTATTTATTATAAATATATTATCTGAAAAAAAAAATACAAAACGATATTGGCAGTCTAAACAAAGAACATTGGATGTCCAATTTGAATTTCGTCTCTGATGATTCGTTTTGTGTATTCACGGTCCAAATTCTTCAGATCGAGACGGGCCCTTTAATTTGACAAACAAAAAAAAACTTTAATATCAAAATCATTTCATAAAGAAAACACTCTCACCCTTCGGTGTAGGCTTTTCCTCGGGCAGCAACCAAATGCGCATAGTATGTCGGAGCTGGATAGGAAACGGCGCGATTACAACGAGCGAACATGTGGCAAAGATGATAGGAAGCAGCCTGCAGGGCATCGATATTAAATTGCGCATCGTCTCTGGTCACACAGTATTTGGTAGGCTTGGCAGTGCCTTGAATGGATTCGTGGCTCAATAGGAAAAATTGACATTCATTCGGGTGTGTAATTACTGAGTCGACGATGGTTCCAGGCGGGCAATTATGGAATCTGTCTCTTTTATAGACGCTCGCATCGGGGAAGAATCGGGTGTGGTGACGTTTTTGAACAACGATGCATGTTATTAATGGCTTTTTACCAGGAATCTAGAAAATGTTTTAAAGAAAGTTATTAAATTAGCTAAATATCAAAAAAATCCGTTGAGAAAAAATTTTATAAGCACAAATAGTTGCACATTTTAAAATTTATGGTTTTCGAAGATTTTTTCTTTAAATAATTTCGGGCTTTAGATACGGTGACTATATTTTTGAAGTCAAAATAATAAACACAACAAAAATAAAAATCAATTCATTCCAACTTTCAATATTTACTTATGAAAATCACTTCCTACAAAACGATAGAAATAAATTTTTGGACCTAAAAAAATATCTCTACAGTGATTATTCTAAAAACGTTGAGAATTCTCACTAGTAAATTTGACGTAGGGACACAGGATCCACATTGTTGCATTAAGCATTATTTACATTGGTCAAGCCAGTAAACGATTCAAGTGGAATGACAACTGAATGAAAACAGAACCTAAAATTTTCTGAGTAAAAAGATTACGACTTTTTTTTGTGAAAATATTTGTGAATTCCACAAAAAACTTTTTTTTCGAATTTGTGTTGGGAAATTTAGACGTTTTTTTTGTACCCGTTTTGGCGGGTTTAAAATATTCAAATTGCCACTTTGGCACCATTTTACATGCCTGCCAACGTGACTGCACTAAAGAAATGCGTGCTTACTGATTAAAGGGGAGTACTGAGTCTCTCTCGCTGAATTGAGCGGTCGAGATTGGTTCCGGTTGGAGGAATCGCCATTTTGAATGTCTTTAGAGTGCTGGTTTGTGTTCCAGGGGGGCTCGGTGGTCGGTCGTGATCCCCACTGTAAAAGCCAGATTAAACCTGTTGCCATTTTCATGGCGCACATGGTTTTTATTTAGAAAAAATGAAATAACACAAATTAACGTCAACTGGTTGGATTACAGACATGACCATATAGAGAAACTGGGCCAACCTAATACAAACTCAAAGAAAAAAGAAGAGTACGACTGGGCTGTATTGCTTCTTGCTCACAATCAAGTTGTTAAATGAAATTGAAATTTCATCGATTTGTCCCTGATTTCTCGTATTAACAACTTCTACGAATAAAATGATTTCCTCACCTTAGAACAGGCACGATCCATAGCATGCAATTCGATTTTTCTCAATTGTTCAAATTGTCCTTCCGATACACCATCACGATAGTAAATAATATTCTCTGGATATCGTCCCTGTTTACGCTTATAGTACTCCAATTGAACGGTTAGAATATCCTGCATATCCTTAATCATTTCCATACGTGGATCCTGAATCCGATAGCAAATATTAAATTGGAAAAAGTTTGGATCATGCGACGCAGTGACGCCGACAACACTTGGTACAAAGGAATTGGGCGCTGGATGTGTAACATCGGCTCCCATTAACATCACATTCGGTCCGAGGACATTCGGGCGATCACGTTTATCAATCGTTTGATTAATTCCATTCAATTTGGCATTGACTTTTAACAAAATGTTAATCATAGTGCTCGCATCTGTGCGCCTTTCCAATGTATTAGTTTTAACGCATTGCGTGAGAACGCCCAATCTTAATTCTGCCGATTGTTTAATATTCGCATAGTTATTGCCGGATAATACCACAAAAACGACTTTCACTTGTTTTTGCTTGAAGAATTCCATTTTCGTGTCGATCGATCGGATCATATTTCGTTGATCATAACCGGTTGTATCGACAATAACGTTGTCTGCCATATTAATGCCAACCTCTGGACCGTGTTGTAGTAGCTAAGAAAAAAATTTAAAAATTAAACAAATCAAATAAAAATTTCGTATATATTTAGAAGTGTTACCAAATTTTTAAAATTCTGTGCAGTTTGCACTCTACACCGATTATCCGTAACCCAAATAGCGCATTGTATAATTTCGACTGGCTGAAGGAATTTCGCACCTCTTAAATCCCATTTACCACCAAACGGTGTCAATGCATTATTCTGATACTGTAACTTGGGTGGATTTATGATCCGCGCTTGGACACTGAGGAAATCTCTGCCCAACGAGAGTCCAAAGCGTGATATAATCGGATCGCTGTTGTGTTTGAAGTGATTGAAAAGATTCATGATTTTCTGCTTTCGAACATCAGTTGTAGTGGCGGCCTCCTTGATCATAGCACGAACTTGATTCACGCTAGCGTCTCGTCGTGTCTGTGCAGCTTGCATATAGACGAGTTCCAATGGAACGTAAACCGCTCTCACTGAACTCCCAACATTTATGCACGGCATATTCGGATACTGTAAGCGATAAGACTTGTCTTTGGCGAAATAATCAGCGACTGTCATTTTTTGCTCGCCTTTCATGAATGTTGCGCGGCTGGGAATCGGGGCTAAGCCCATGTATTTGTAAAGACGACTTGTGCCTGTTGGATCTTTATAAATCACGTTGAAGCCCTTCAAAGCACTGTCCAGATCCTTCGATGTCCAATTATCCAATTCATTATTTAGATTCGTTCTGGGATTCAATTTTAGCATATCGATTAGAGACATTTCTGAAGAAAACGCCTTGTGGCATACATCGATATTGATTAGTGGTCGTTCACCTAAGACAGCCGCCTGAAATAGTCCAAGCCACAAATCAAAACCTTCTCCCAAATCCTTTCTAGTCGGAGTTGGTAAATAAAATGCTCGGCCGACATTTTTCCCTTTGGCAAAGCATCCGTCACGCAAAACAACGTCCAGACATTGGACAGCGCGCATTGGCTTGTCGAATATACGATCTTGTTGGTAGCTGAAAAAAAAACACAACGAAAAAATCTTTAAGACATGAAAATAAAATGAAGGCAAAGATACTGATTTTCTTGATTTTTTGTTTAGTTTGAATTTTTTTATTTAGTTTGCATTGGCATCTGTCTGTCTGTCTGATTGTCTGCCAGGGTCAAAAATCTTGTAATCTAATTATGACCCACTTCCAGTCATTCGAATGATGTGAAATTTTGCACACAAGTCCGATGACAATACAATATTTTTACTACTTCGTCCTTGTAAGGATAAGGGGAGGTCCGGTAAGGATAACGTGTTAATGCTCTTACTCAAATTTTCCGAAAAAAAATCTCATCTGGGGATTTGTTAGTTAGCTGAATTCGATTCTGACGTTAAAAAATCTGTAAGGGTATCTCAAAGGCAAGGATATATGAGGCGTTAAAAGCTAGAGTGGACCAAGCCACATAATTGAGTTTTTGAAGCTTTTCCACTTTTGTACTATTATTGACTGTAAATTTTTGGGAAAAAAACATTTATTACTCAATGTTGAAATGTTCTTTTGTGCATTCAAACATTTTTATCTAAAAACTCACTCACAATAGTGATTCAAACACAAAAAATTCACGATTTCGACATGTGGGTTGGTCCACTCTAGCTTTTAACGCCTCATATATTCGAAGACTAAAAAATATGCGTGATGAAAAACAGACATCAGTTTGGTTTTTCAGTTATATAAATACAAAATTACTAAAAAGGATCAAATTTAAAAAATATCAAAAAAAAATTAAAAAAATATCAAAAAAAAATCAAAAACTTTTTTTCAAAAAAAAAAATGTACTGAAAAATTAACTAAAAAAGATACTAAAAATGTACTAAAAATATACTAAAAATGTGCTAAAAAAATTTTTTAAATAAGCATTTAAAAAACGTAGGGGAGGGTATTCTGGACCGCTTTTTCATTTTGGCTAAAAAATCGTAAAAAAATTACTTTTTCTGAAAATTTCAAAGCTTGAATTTCTAGTACGATAAATAACCTCTCTTTGGGTCACAGCAGTTCGGTCAAATTGTATTAAATTATACAAGTTTTATCAGTTGGTGCAAAAATGGCGTTTTTGAGATTTTGAAAAATCTCGGGGTATTGTGGACCACTTTGTAAATCGATTAAAAATGGAAAAATGTGAAAGACAAACTTTTTTTTTTGATTCATATATTTATTATATAATAGACAAAGTGAAATGAAGTGAAAAATTGCAATGAAAATCAGTCCGAAACGCAATGTTCGCAAGTCCAGTAACTTGCAGTCATTCCGGAGCATCCCAAGTGAACAGCTCGATCGCACACGTTGCAATGGATGGTATTTCGGCGGTTCATTTTTTTAGGCATATTTTTCTTACAAATTATGCAGAAATCGATGTATTCTTCCACCTCACAATAGGTTGAAGATGGTTGTTTCTTCTGTGATGTCTTCGATTTGACACGATCTTTTTGCCTTTTCGATTATGGTTTATCACCTTTTCTCTCCAATCTCTTTCGCTTCATATCAGCCTTCTGTCTCACGAAGGTCATTTACATCCTCTGGCGATGTCAAAACGGCCGATTTAGAAACTAGCTTGTATACCCGTCGTTGCCGGGTTAAGCTTTTTGTCTAAATTTTAGAATACGAAGAAAACCGGAAAGAACTTAAAAACTTTTTAATGGGTCTATGTTGGGGCTGGACCCACGACGAACATCTATGCCAAATTTCAGGCCAATCGGTTCAGTAGTTTCCCCGCGAAAGAGTAACATAGAGGGAAAACTAAGTTTCGAAATCACTTTACCCCCTCCCCTTACTCCCCCCACCCTTCGCGCTACTTTTCCGTATGCCTATGTTGGATCTAGAACGACCACAGACACTCATGCCAAGTTTGAAGTCAATCGGTTCAGCAGTTTTTGCGTGAAAGAGGAACAGACAGACAGACACCAACTCATTTGTATATATGTATTAGTATGATTGCCGAAAATCTAATGCTGTGTTTTTGCATGAAAAAACACTTATATGCATCAAATACACGAAGTTTGCTTGTCAAATGTCAAGAATTGAGTGGTCCATAATTCCCCGACAAAAGTGGTCCACAATTCCCCGAATGCTCTTTTTTACAATATGGCAGCTATTAGTAACACAATGCAAACTTCATGCAAAATTTCTTGTCAGTGTCGAATGCTTAAGGCTCCGCGAATATTATCAATATATTTATTTGAGTTGATTCTCGAAAAATGTGGTTAAATTTAAGCGGAACACAAAGTGAAAAAAAAAATTTCGAAGTATCACTTTTCTATTTGCTATCGAAACGAGGTGATAGTGCGTATACACAAGTCGAGTACTGCTAGGAAAATTAGCTTAACATGAGGCAAACTGATTACAGTTATTTGCAGCTACCAACCACTACTAGGGGAATAAAAATGACGCTGGTCCGCAATTCCCCGTGGTCCAGAATACCCCAGTCTCCCCTACTAATTTTTTTTTTAAATTAAAAAAAGCTTTTGACTAAAAAATGCACAAAAAAATTTTTTGGGCGCTGTCAGAACTAAACGAAATAAAATCATAAAAAAAATATTTATCTTGCTTTTATTTCTGATGCACAGCACCCACAAAAACTCCCCTTTTCAGTAAATTTAAAAAAAAGAAAAAGATTTTGTTCATGGCGTGAATGGGCGCATTCACGGTACTCAACGGTTGAGGAATTTGTTCAACAGTTGAGAGATTTACTCATCATAACCACTGATCGGACGCAATTTTTTGTATCAAAAAATTTCTTTTCTGCTCAACCGATGAGTAGAATTTTGACAGATAACAGCTGTTTAATGTATGGAGACATTCACGAAAACTCATCGAGATTTACTCAACCGTTGAGTACCGTGAATGCGCCCAATGTTTGTATCTCACTTTACCTCAGTCTACAGAATGAAAAAGCGACACACAACCGCTCACATCAACAAATGCTACTGAATGAATGCAGTGGCTGACTCATAGAATTCGCTAATTTTTCGTCTGCTGTTTAATATTTGCATAAGCTTTTAGGAGATACAATTTAAAATGTAACAATATCGGTCTCGCTATAGATAAAAATTTTAAGCATGTGAGGCGCTCAATGAGCCAAAGGTGGACGACTCTGCTCTAGAGCTTTATTAGACCTAATTCTGTCGACAAAATTTTCAATTTTAATTTGGCTTTAAACCAAGTTTTTGCAGTCCTACTAAGTGTGGTTATCATAATTTGGTCAGAATATCAATTTGCTGATATCGGTTTTAATCAAACTGAAAATTTTATCGACAGAATTAGGCACATTTGTTTAATTTGATTTTGTTTTCGCCCAAGTTTGTTTTTAGAAATTTTCCACACAAATATAACAACTGATTCAATTGGACAATTCCACAAAATTTAACAACAGATACTTACGTCGTTAGTGATTTCAAGTCAATCTCCAAAGTATCAGTTTCTTTCAGAGTTATTTTAAATTCCTTTAACCCCTTATCTCCGAGCACATTTGGATCAAGAACTTTTACCTAAAGTCATCAACAAAGAAATTATAATATTGAAACGGTTATATTTCCAAGTTTCATACCTGAGCGGGCGATTTGAGAAGCGCTGCTGGTAGTTTCACCGGACTATACACGTTCGCCTTTCCATCAAAAGCGATACATTCTTTGGCGACTGTTTCCCGAAACTTATTAAAGGCCAGTCGCAACATTCTCTTTGGCTTATCAGGATCGAATTTGATGTCATAATGATACGCAGTCGATATCATTTTATTCATGGCCAGATCCACATAATTTACATCGATTTTAACCTTTTGACCGCCAGATCCTCTTGCCGCGCCTACACTTGTACCAGAAGAGCCGACAGACATCTCCGACATTTGGCTAGCTAAACTTTGCATAGATTCACTATGCGACATTCCACGTGCGGGTGAGGGCGGTTCTTGCGCACCGCCTCTTTGGCCACCCTGTGGCCCTCCTTGGCGCTGTTGCTGTCCGCCTTGTCCTCCCTGTCCCCACGATCCACCCCCTGGGCGCTGCTGCTGTTGTCCGCCTTGTTGTCCCCACGCTCCACCCCCTTGTCGCTGCTGCTGTTGTCCACCTTGTTGACCACCCTGTGGGCCTTGTTGGCGCTGCTGTTGTCCGCCTTGTTGACCACCCTGTCCCCATGCTCCACCCCCTTGTCGCTGTTGCTGTTGTCCGCCTTGTTGACCACCCTGTCCGCCTTGTTGGCGCTGTTGTTGCCCGCCTTGTTGGCCACCCTGTGGGCCTTGTTGGCGTTGCTGTTGCCCGCCTTGTTGACCACCCTGTCCGCCTTGTTGGCGCTGCTGTTGCCCGCCTTGTTGACCACCTTGTCCCCACGCTCCACCTCCTTGGCGCTGCTGCTGTTGTCCGCCTTGTTGACCACCCGGCCCGCCTTGTTGACCACCCGGCCCGCCTTGTTGGCGCTGCTGTTGCCCGCCTTGCTGTCCTTGACGCTGTTGCTGGGGCCCTTGTTGACCACCCTGTCCGCCTTGTTGGCGCTGCTGTTGCCCGCCTTGCTGTCCACTCTGTCCCCACGCTCCACCTCCTTGGCGCTGTTGCTGTCCACCTTGCGCACCACCCTGTCCACCTTGTTGACCACCCTGTTGGCGCTGCTGTTGTCCGCCCTGATGTCCACCTTGCTGTCCGCCTTGTTGGCGCTGCTGCCCACCCTGTCCCCATGCCCCACCTTCTTGGCGTTGTGGTTGTCCGCCTTGCTGCCCGCCCTGCGGTTTTCCTTCCTGCCGCGGCGCATCTCCTTGACCCTTTTCTTGTTTCGGTTGTTTAACCTGTGATTGTTCCTTTGATTTTTGTGGAGCGTCTCCTTGCCCTCCAGCCTCTAGAAAATTAAAGTAAAAATTAGTGTCAAAATAATCTATGCTTGTAAAATCTCATTGTCCGTGTGTCCCGCCCGAAAAAGATTTGATTTTTTTTATTGCTGAATAATTTAAATTTTACGCTATAAAAATCATTACAAGTCCCCAAATCCATTAAATTTCAGTAGGAAAAGTTGACTCCGTGTAAAAGATCATCAGCACATATGGGTTTTACAAGATTCGAAGGAGTTTGAACCATCATTCAAAAGGCAAAGCACACAACAGATTTTTGTTGGTCCTTAGTATTTTATAGGAATTTGGTGAGTAGACGTACCAACTAAACTTGAATTGAAATGGATTCGAGAGAAACAAAAAAATATTCCTGATGACCACCAATAAAGCCTTAAAATTCCATAGTAAACATTTTCTGTGGTCAAAACAAAAATAATAAACTAGCACCCACCAAAAAATCTCTAGTATTATAGTTTCTGAACAGTATTTAGACCCCAAACTGAAACCCTGTGGAATACCAACGCACACATTTTTAATAGGGCCCATAGACATGAAGCCGAGTGAATAAAAATTAAAACAATGTTTTAAGTTTTAAGCAATAGTCAAAACATCTACTACAAACAAAAGTTTAATATAAAAGTATTTGCTTAAAAAAGTGTCAGTAAAAAATGCTAATTACTTGGAAGTATTTGCGGGAAAACTTGACAAATAAATGCTAAAATGCTGGTATTTACTTTTAGGGTAGCAGCTAGCCTCGAAATTCTCGACAGAAAGACATTTTTGTAATGTTCAAATCGACTCAGGAATGGTCGGTAAATGTTTTTTAGGCAAAATTAAGTGTCGAAATTTTTCATGAATACAATATTATACTACGTAAAGAAAGTAAAACACAGTATGTGATTTATAAAACAATTTTTTGGATAAAAATTACTAAAAAAATAGTACCACCCTACCTCTTTTCCCAAACGATTCTACCTTCCAATTAGTATAAGTTATTTAGACATGTCTGTTTTTGTTGCGCAGCATAAACTGCAAAGAAAACTGCAGCCGCCGAGTCGCTTCTAAATCAACTTAACTCAGCGTTTCTCCAGCTTTCAGTATTCGCGGCCCAATTTTCAATCAAAATTGTCATCGCGCCCCCCTGCATACAATAAAATGTATACAATAATAACGTAATTTGAGTATTTTGGTGCTAAACCTACACTACTACCCTAATTTTAAACACAAATTACCAAGATAACAGTAATTTATTGACATTTGGCAACACCGATCCTCAGCGTTGACAAAACAAGAATCCGGTGCCTTTTTATTGCTCTTGCGTCATTTTTGCGGTTTCGCGACAAGTTGTTTTAACAGCCCTGAAATCACATTGAACGCGAAACCGACGCGAAACTGGCGCAGAAACTGTCACTTAAAAGTTTGGTTCCCACAAATTGTTTGAAGTGAGCACAGTGAACGTATAGAACGCAGCTACAACGTAACCGCAACGCAAAAGTTTGCAAACTTATAACTTTGCCGCAGAATTCTGCGTTGACAGTTCATAAAGTGAGGTTGGAAAAATGTCGTTCGAGGAAAAATTGATAGCCTTAGTGCAAATAACAAAGATAAAGACCAACAAAGCAAATTATCGCTTCAAAATTATCCATTTTTGTAATTTTTCCAAGTTTATACCACTTTATATTATGTCACTTGTACCATAGATTAGAGAGTTACTATAGATAAGAAACGAGGAAGAAATTTTTTCCTGAAGAAGAGTACTTTGCATCTGTTTCATTTGCTTCGTAAAGACATGAATTGCTTTTGTGTGAGAAATGGTGTAAAAAACTTTATTTTGGGATTTTTTTTGCTGTCCGCCGAGCATTCCCTAACAATACATTGCACATAGTTTTTCGCGGACATTTTTCGTGCTATAAAAACGTTAATAATAGTAAAATGGAAAACCTGTGCGCCTACGAATGATTCCCATCGACGAATGTAAACAAAGCGCTGGCCCCGGATATGTTTGTGTTTGTGTCGTATGAGTCAATTGTGCATTCCAATTGAACGTGAAGGAGTGAAAAGGAATTCCGATGTCATCAGAAAATATTCCACTAGCGCAGCTATTTACTCTACGTAAGTATATGGGAAAATGCGTTTTCTTCTCATCTATAGTAACTCTCTAATCTATGCTTGTACTACTTCACGAGCTGCCATTGTGCTCTGCCGCTAGAATTTTGCACTGCGTGACAGTTCAGAGCGTTGTAGTTGCGTTGGTTTCGCGTTCATTGTGCTCCAAACGTAAGTTAATAAGTTAATTATTAAATATTATGTCGAAATGTATTTTGTTTTGTATGTGGGTATGTACTTTCCTCTCAGTCAATTAATAAACTTTTTTAAATATTTTGTCTTGGATATGCCCCACAGTTTGAGAATCGCTGACTTAACTATTTCAGAGCATGATAGAGTAGGTTTTTCGTTTATTATCGAATTCATCTTGATTTTTGAGTTTTTACTTTCTCGTTTTGTAATACTTCTCAATGTTGTGAAATAATACTTCTTGAATCGGGGAAGAACCTATTTCGAGGGGTAAAACGACGTTCGCTCCGCCATCTTGTGAAAAATCTACAATTTTGAAAAGCTTACGTGTATCCTTCTTGGGTTTCTGTTTCCCTCCTTGCTGCTGTTGCTGCTGCTGGGGCTGTTGCCCTTGCTGCGAGGGTCCCGGTTTTGGTTCCTTGGAGCCCCCTTCTGGCGGAGCATCTCCTCCTCCTTTTTCTAAATTGCGAAAATTTCAATGGTTATCCTTTTACTGCAATAAATTTCACTTACTTTTTCCTTTGCCCATTGTTTGTAATGCTTTTATTTATCTTATCGCGACTCAATAAAATTTTCTTCGATTTTTCTAGGCACTTCTGTCACGTCTGATAATAATTTTAGCAGACGATATTGCCACACACGTATTATTCCAAATTTTATTCCAATTCCTTTGTTTATTGAATACAAAACACACGTAGAGTACCTTTATGCTCGGTGTCAAGCATGAACTTTTTGGAATTGCTAAAGGTAAGATTAGATTATGCCAAATATTTGGCATATGAAACTTTGGCAAATAATGGTGTTTGGCGCATGCATTTGCCAGGGGTATTACACTTAAGTTGTTTTTGCCAAATATTTGGCGAATTTTCATCTGGCCAAATATAAGCCAAACACGAAACAGCCAAACATACGACAAACTTGTTTGTCAGGGTATTACACTATTTGCCGAATTTGTGGCAAAGTTATCTTTGCCGGAATTGCCCATCGCAATTAAGTTATTTGACATGTGAGTATTTTTATTAAAATTATTTAAAACAGCATTTTAACATCAAAAATAATATTAGAGAATGGACTATGCTTCGATTGCCGCTGTTTTTGGAGCTTCATATTTGCTGCTGGAAGACGAAGAAGTGGTAAAAACTCGTCGCAGAAGAGTATGGGTTAGAAATTGGGTTCAAAAAAGGGAATCGGATGGCTGCTACATAAAGCTGCTGAAGGAATTACGTATCGGACACCCAAGCTTATACCGTAATTTTGTTCGTATGGATTTTGCTTCCACAGCAGCGATCAATTTTACGGTGGCTTCGTCGCTCCATTCGCCCACAACTTTTGCCCTCACTCTTTTTTTTCTTGTCCATTTTATTCCTAGAAACTTCCGCTACATTTCCTACTTCACTCAGCACTTCCACACTTTCCATTTTGTTTAAATCGCGATAAAAAACAACACCGATTTTACAATCTCTGGACGACACAGAGTACTGTCAAAAGCAAAATGTTTGTCATGTTTGCCACTTTAGAAATTTCAAGAGTGCCAAACATGCCAAATACGGAAAATTTGCCACATTTTTTTGGCGTACCCAATCACACTATTTGGTAAAATGTCAAATATGTGTTTGGCAAAAATTTTGCAAAATTTATTTGGCGATCACACTATTTGTCATGTTTGGCAGTCGAAAAACGCCAAATATTTGGCATAGTCTAATCTTACCTTAAGGGCGTATGCGAAACGATCACATAGAATGACAATTCCCGTTATAACTCCAATTTTATCTGGAAAGTTTTCATTTCACAATGTAATCTAGTATGAAAACGTATCAAGCCGGCCATATATTATGACACTTGTTATAAAACCATGTTGTACAACTTAAATTTATATATATGTTTATTCACAACCAAAAGGCAAGATGCCTTATATAAAGGTTTAGAAGTATAATTATAATCATTAATACAAAAGAGAGAACAAAATGGATTCACAGATCCAAATGCAAGTGATTACAATAGTAATACAGACTATACTTTTTTTTCCTTAGCGTCAAGTTCCACACTATACCAACACACTACCAAGTAGAGAAAAAGAAGTAATTACATAAGTGATTAAGCGATATAGAGTATATCAAGAAACATCCCAAAAATACAAAATTAACCGAACCAAAATACGAAATATGATACGAAATTTACCAAATTAATTTACTTTATATTGAAGTTAACGAAAAATTTGAAAAACATTTTCTCAGGTGGTCTAGTAAGTTCAAAGAAGACACGTTTCTTGAATAAATTCACATTTTGTAAATTTCGCATCACAAACGGCAAGGAATTCCACACGCGAATCGACCTTACAAAGTAGAGAGCCTTTAACCTAGAGAGTGGCCATGCTACCTTAATAGACTGTGCTACTGAGTAGAACAGTCTATTAACTCCAATTAGAACAGTCTATTAGGTCAGTTAGAACGGCTTTTTCTCCAGATTAGAACAGTCTGTAAACAATTTTTCAATTTATCAAAACAACTATGAGTTTCCAAATTTTTTTGATACCTCAAACATGCTATTTTTACATATATTAACCACCTTCAGATATTTTGGCAATTATTTATAACAATGAATCAAATTTTTAAAGTTTTTCGCGCTCATTTTTCAGCTCGGCGGCCATTTTTAGATGTCCCCATGGCCACTCTCTAGGCTATAGGCTCTCTATTACAAAGAACACACCATCCATAATTTTACGACGAAATTTAGGAAAAGCCAGCAACTGTCTACGAGAAGACTTTAAAAAGACAATATGGCTACACAGAAAACCTGGACTTTTGAGTTTGACAATTTTAAAGAGGAAAACCAAAGCTCTCATTTTGAAATAAGTCATCAGGTTACTACACAAAAGTTCACAAACAAAAGGAGATATATGGTCCCTATAACGGACAGAGTACACAAATCTAGCAACACAATTCCAGCACTTCTTTAGTCGATTGAAATTCGCAACATTGCAGTCCGAAAAAACTTCACAACCATAGGTAAAAAGAGGTAGAATAAGAGCTAGCGCAAGTCTGCGTTTAAGATCAAAATGCATGTAAACATTCACAGAGTTTAGTCTGCTTAGAACGCCAAATGTCCTTTTAATCACAAAACTAATATCAAAGAATAAGTATCTGAAGAAGCGAAAGAAACCGAAATTCTCATAACCCACGTTTGAGTGAGCATATGCGATATAGAGAAAAAACGTTTTAAATGTGTAGGCAAAAGATAAGTCTCTTTCTGTCATGCACACTTAAATGGTCTCTGCAAAAAAACAAAAAATCATGGAGTTTATGCAATGTGAGAGGGTGATCCAAATGACCGAATATTTTGAGATAAAAATTCGAAAATCACATTTTTTTTTACATAAAAACTGTATTTAGTAACCGAACTATAAATAAAGAAGGTCCACGAGTCATTTTTAAATGAAATTTTTGTTAAAAAACTGCGTTAAGCTGTTTTTTTTTTCTTAAATTGCTGTGACATAAACAGCAGCTTATTGGCTCACCCTAAACACGAAATTTTCTCTCATCACAAACACAAACATAATGCGGCTGGCCCCATTTGTTTACGTTTTGTTGAGGCATTGAAGAAATCATTTTTCGTATGTTTTTCACTGAGCCAAAATAGGTTTCCGCACTGAATAATAATGGCACGAATAAAATTTTTGAAATGCATTGTCACCGAATGTTTATCTAATAACAAGAAAAACCCAGAAAGAAAATTTTTCAGGCTTCCGATACCGATGGAACGGTAAATTTTTTGGTTTTCTTCTAAAATTGCCAATAAAAAAACAACACTTGGCGAAAAAAACAACACTTACATCAAATTGAAATACGTCGCAACGTAAAATCACAATTTTATGTTTTGGAATCGACATATTTACCGATAAAATTTACTAAGTTTCCGCGACACTGGAGTTTGTTTTGAACTGTTGTTTTGAACTGTCAAAGTCAAAGCGGTATTTGAGTAGTATTGCCAGGTGTTTTCTTTTGTAGTTGAAATTAAGCGCGACAATTTAAAAGGCAATTCCTTACTATTGTGCTTTATTTTAAATACATGAAATTTGATAATTTCGGTTTCTAAAATATAATGTTCCTTTAAAATAAATCCTTAAATTTATCTCAGGAAAAAAATTTGGCTAACTTCGATAAATCGGCAAGATTTGATAAACATAAAGGCACTAGCATTGATCGTGTTTGCGAACTTCATTTCCACGAAAGAATGTTTTGTTCCGCAAATCGTCTTCGGAAAAATGCTTGTCCTGTGGTTTCATTGTCTACTACTGGCACGAATAGTGAAGTAAGATATCTTTAGTAATATTTTTTACTTTAATTAATACTGAAATCACTACTAGATAGAAGAAAGCGAAGTTGCAAATGCGGGAATAGTTTCTATCCTTAAATCTCGTGATGAAAATATTAATTTGGATAACGCGCCTCGTTGTGATACCTCTCGCTTAAGCCCACTTCAATCATCAGCAAGTTTTTTTTACTGTTTTTGGTATTTAAAAGTAAATATCTTTCTCGAGTGTAGGTCTACCATCAACTCTGACGTTTAAGATATTCAAATAACACATTTGGTTTTAAATTATTGAGTGCGATTTTTCTAAAAATTGAGTAAGAGCTTCATAGAACTATAAACTAATTCATTTAATAAACATATTGTTGAAAGTTGTTATAAAACTAAAAGCCAAGCAATAGATTTTTATTAAATTAGTTATGGTTGCTGCATGAAGAAGTGAGAATTTAGCTGAAGGTGGTGTGGAAAATCACATATTAATTTATGCCTTGGTTAGATTATTTAAATTTTTTTTTAGCATGAATTTAGATTCAATATTTTTTAAATTTATAATTTGCCAAATGTTCATCTGGCAACCCCCCATATGATGTTTCTCTCAATTCCGACATCTTGTCTCACATACACATTGAATTTCGTGTTCTTATGCAGACAAGACGACAGCTATACTTTTATCGGACGGACTCTCCACTCATAAAAAAATTTTGTCCTTTCTTTCTCTTCTTCAGATACTTATTCTTTGCTAATATGATCACTCCATGATAAGGTTTCATCTAAAAAAATACAAACTTGTTGTGGCGGAGGCAAAATCAATAGGATTTTGATTTTTGGTCGAACCTAAAATTTGGTACTATAACCGGCCCATACACGATCCAACATTGCCTACAACCGAACCAAGTTGTACAACAAGTCTCATAATGTATGGCCGGCTTTACACCGTTTCTCACATGCCCTAAAACCTCAATGTGAAGCGTCATTTATACCTTTCAAGAAAGCTAAAAGTAAGTACTATAAACACACAGGATTTGACGTCACGTGAACCGCTTGCTCATGTGTAAGTAACTTGCTTTTAGTACTTGAAAAAAGTAGAGAGGCTTTCTACTTCCTTCAGTGGCTGAAACAAAACATGAATACCAATCCCCAAAACACGATACGGTTCTATGAATGTGAGTTTCGATACATTTTATATTTGCTATTTTGCTGGAGGACATCAGAATATTTTGCTAAAGGCTAGTACTGTAACACAGCGAAACGAAAACAAAATGTCAAATCCCATATAAAATTCCAAAAAAATTTCGCTGTGCGAAATTTCGTTCGCAAAAGTAGTACTGTGCACCAGCGAAAACGAAAAAATTTTTGGAGAAAAAATCAGCTGGTTTGATCGGCTTCCGCTATTCACCAAGAGATGTCAGACACAATTTCTCCACATTTTTCGCATCTGAAAAGAACGCCCTGAGGCATTCTTTTCGCACGAAATAATGACAGTTCAAACCAGCTGATTGTGATTTGATATTTCGGTGACAAGAAAATAGAAAAAAAAATTTCTTGGGAAATCAAGATTTTTCACATAAAACAACGTTGCTACAAATGCTTTTTTTAGTATACGAAACACAAGCACAAAATGACAATTCAAATGTCTCCAAAATCTCCAAAGCGAAAATTTTCGCAGTCGATTAATGCCCAGATTTTTTCGTTTTCGTTTCGCTGTGTTACAGTACTAGCCTTAAATCAAAAAAAAAGCTGACTTGCAATTGCCATCGAGGAATGGCAATTGCAAGATCGCCAGGTTTGGTCCCTTATTTCATCAGACATTTTTATATACTAGCGATTAGTCTCGAAAGTTAACTTGCTTCTGTCACCTGCTTCTGTTCTGAAAAAGCTGGCGTAAGTCCAGGGCTGAAATTTTGATTTCATAACTTACACCAACGTGTTCGGTGTAAATTCAGAACTCATATCGAATCGAAAAGCGTAACATTTTGTACTCGGTGTATCGAGAGTACTTGTAAGTAATATCTAGCAAGGTTAGAAGAAAGCTAATGACGAAAGTTTCGCTGGGCGGCTATGCAAAATGTAAATAAAGTGCCAAATTCTCACTATGGCAATGCTATAGCCTTGGACAGCTGATGAAAAATCGTACGATGTTTTCCCAAACCAACCAAAGTTGTTTTGGTTTTCATATGAGGTAGACGCAAAATACAAGTGAGAAGAGAAGCATAAAGAAATCAAGAACTGCTTGACAAACTAGACTTTTGGTGCTTTCTAATTTTGAACAATTGAAGTTTTATTTTTCTCGGGCACAAGTGAAATTGTTTTAAGTCGAGTTCAGAATAAAAGTTAATTTTCCAATTGAAGCGGAAGTAATTTCCAGCTATGACGAATTTCCATAATTGGCGGAGGTACCACAAAATCGCTGGAGGTGTGGGCGTTTTAACGGCGTAAGTAATTTTTTATTTACTGAAAATCCTTTCTCGAAACATCCTGACTCGTTTTTTAAATCTAAATTTTCAATCGATTTTTAAACCATCGAAAAGTGCAATTTCTCTAACGTCGTCATGTTGCCTAGATTTGTTTACAAGTCAGCGCGATAAAATTAGACGCTCGCTTGTGTTTCGATGACTCAAGACGACGATGAGGTGATTGAGTTCAAAATCAGTTTCCGTTTCACTCGCGACTGTTTTTCAATAGAGCAAAACAAAATTCCCTAAATTCTTACACAATTCGATTGGTTACTGGTAGTTGCCCGCCCTTAAGGTATTTATTTCTAATCGAAAAAAACCCGAAAATCATAAAAAGATGCACGTCAATCCGATTTTCTAGTGAAAAATGCGTACCAATGAAGTTGCGCAGCGCATCACGCCATAATTTCCACAAATTTTCATCTCAGCCTTTGTGGCGTGTCGCGTAAAATATTTTTTTTTATCATGTCGTAATGTTTTTGAAATCACGTAGCATTTCTGAATGAAAAACAACCCCGAAGCGTCAACATTCAAGATAAAAAAAAGCGATCAAATACCTGAATTCGTTAGAAATATACAAATATTTTGAAATCGCCTTCCCTCCACTATCAAATCGAACATTTTTGCGCATTGTTTTTGTCGACTTTCATTGGTAGCAAGAATAAAAACAAGTTTGCACTCGCTAATTAATGTACTGTAAACAAATTCAAGTGAATAACATTAATGACGATTTAAAATTTTAATTACGAACCAACGATCGACACACCTTTTTAGAGTTGGCGAGCCCCTTTCTTGAAAATGCAAATCGTAACGGCCGATATTAATAAATTTTAAGTGGCGTTAGTTTGTAGTTTGTTTACAAGATTCTCTGTTTACAAAACAAAATTATTTGCATGTGCAGTTATTTTAGAATAGATTGAAGATATAAAATAAAATTCTTTCTGTTTTTATACGTAATTCAATGTATAGTACACGCGCGATTATATGAACATGAAATTTTAAGCTGTTCATATAACAGAGAATTTCATCTCAAATATTTTCTATGAACGGCTGTAGGGGAAACCGGGGCCCATTCGGCAGGTTTTTTTCAAAGTCATATCCTGCCAAATTCGTTTGATGAATTTGAAAATCTTGAAATTTTGTAAAAACTTTGAATATTTTACTACTAAATACGAAATAGATTTTTATTGTAGCCCTAAAGAAAAATACGATTTCTACTAGTTTTAAAAAGGAGGCCATTTTGCTGAATGAACCCCATGCCGGGATACATTCGGCGAATATACGTTATTTGTTTGGTTTTACTAATTGAAAGACTATTAGATTTGAATTCATTTTATTAATTCTTTAAAATAAAATATAACTTGTCCGTTCCTGCTTTCGCAGTGAAAGAGACATACAGTAATCCCTCGAACTGCGCGGTACATACGTTCCACAAAAAGAGCGCGCACTGCGAAACCGCGCACTGTGAACCCTACTTTGTATGAAATATTGGGGTTAGGTCCCAGATATTAGAAAAATTCAAAAAAAATGGAAAAAAGTTTTTATTTAACGACATATTTAAAGTAATACAAAGATATGATATGTATTACTAATCTTTTTGAAAAATTAGTGATTGATTACCCGATTTTTGTTTTTTATTATGAATTTCTGCGTATAAGGCTAAAGCGGCTGTCAAATTTTTCCGAAATTTTAAAACACGCTCCATACCAAGGTCCATATTAATAGCTTCTTGTTAAAGTTGACTACCAAGCATTAAAAAATTTGCCAGTTTTTCGTGCGTAAGGTTTTTCTTTCTTATAATCTCTATAACTTCACTTTCATCCTTTTCGTCGCTATAATTATCGCCGAACTGTGGCAAAATATCGTCAGCAGTCATATGTTCTTCATTCCTTGCAAGGACTTCCATGATATCTTCTGACTCTAATGCCCTAAACACATGTGCAGAATTCTGCATGCAGCGGAATTTAAATACACTCGTTTATATGAAGTGGAACACATGTAAATTCTGCATGCAGCGCAGAGCTACATGCTATCTCAAATTCAACTTTCTCTGCGCAGAATTAGTGATGCCAACCGAGGATTCTTTTTTGGTGTTTGGCAAAATCGACTGTTAGCAAAGAGACTATGGACTAAATTCGTACACAGTGGAAAAGGAAAGAAAAGGAAAAGGAAAGTCCAGTAGAAAATATTCAATACTTTGTATTGACGTTATCTATGTCTTTCAGGAACATGAGGTGATCCATCCACTTCCAAAGGCGATCCATCCATTTCCAATATAAAAATTGACCAATTCTTTTTCCATTGTTGACAGCAGCCGATGCGATTAAATGTCAAAAAAATCTGCTCATGTGTCTTAGCTGCAGATATGCATGCAGCTCTGCATGCAGAAAATCTGCACATGTGTTTAGGGCATAAGTCTTCAAATTCGTCCCCACCAATTGTCTTACCTAATGTCACAATTTCCACTAAATATAAACACTAATATAAGCACGAAGTTACCAAATATGTACGAAGATACCAAATTACCAGCTGATTCCTTCTTGTCGGGGATTCACCAAAATATATGTTCAGAACATGTTTTTTATACGGAAATTATAAAAAAAAACCGCGCAGCTGCGAAATTTTTACCGCACAGTCCGAAATTTTGGTATTAAAAACTTAACCGCGCAGTTGCGAAACCGCGCAGTCCGAAACCGCGCAGTTCCAGGGATTACTGTATTTCTTTTCAAAAATCCATACAGCCAATCTTCAGTGGCTCCTTTGCAGGAATCCTAATTAGGCGGATGGGATATTTTGTTGAGTCTAGCATAATTGTATGCAAAATTCCGGAAATTCAGATTCGAGAAACCGTAATTATACAGGGCGCATTTTTTTATACCCGTATGGTGAAACCAAAGGGTATATTAGATTTGCCTTACCGTTTGTAACGCCAAGATCCCGTCATCACATAAAAAAATGAATTACACCAGTGTGTTTAGAATGATAAAAAAAAGTTGAATTTAGCATGTCCGTCCGTCCGTCCGTTCGTCTTGCACAGATACGTTTTTCGTAAAATGCAAGGCTAAGTTCGTTAATGGGCAAAAATGGACCGTTAGCGGGGGTACCCCCCATACGAACGAAAACGTTTTTTGCGAATATCTCAAAAACGGAGCATCTTATCAAAAAAGTCCAAGAACAAAAGTTATTGAGGATATGATTCTACATAAAACTCCCATACATCAAAATCCGATTGGAATAAATTTTAAAAAATCTTATTGAAAAGTTTGACTTCAAAGTGGAATTTTGATACAACTGTTTGCCGTTCACTTAAACTTCGAACAATGCCATATCACCATACGGGTTTTCAATAATTGCCAGATTGGCTTTTGTTGTGTTTTAAACTGAAAACAGCAAGTAAGGAACCCTCGTCTTACATTTTCCAAAGTAAAAAAAAATCAATATTTCATAAAATATATTCAACAGAAAATATTCACGTGTTTTTCCCACTAAAAAGCATCTCTTTTTTGACAAACAAAAACAATTGCTAGGAATTCTCGTACGATGCTAAAAATAATTGCTCGAACATTCACAGTCGATTGGCGCCAAAAACGCATTACATTTTTCTTCATTCGAGTGAAGTGAATATAAAG
Organism: Chrysopilus asiliformis; assembly: GCA_964034945.1. Lineage (NCBI taxonomy): Eukaryota > Metazoa > Arthropoda > Insecta > Diptera > Rhagionidae > Chrysopilus > Chrysopilus asiliformis. The sequence goes on from OZ035962.1 coordinate 80,846,710, forward strand.
AAGAATTTTCTACAGGCCAGACGAATCATTGATCGATAAACAAATAAACAATTTACGAATGAAAAACAATTGGTCATTAAAATGTGTAATATTTAAATATTTACATCGACAGGCGTTGAGAATTATTTCGAAATTAAGGAGGAGTTGCAGTGATTTAACATTTAGACTACCGGCGTTTTTTTTTTAAATTAAAATTAAAGATTTTTATTTTGAGTAAGGTAAGTGGACATAATTTGCATCGTTGTCCCCAACGGTTCATGTAAGAAATGACGTCTAAATTTTCTTTACTGTCTTCAAAATTTGAGCAATGTGACAACGGAACACACTTGGTTTGCTATACCTTTATTCGCTGTAATCAATTTTCTGTGGTGAAAATTTTTAACTGGCATAACCGCAATTTTCCAGTGAAACCTTTTTTTGATAAAACAAATCTTGTATTTCATTCAATTCATTCGTTTTTTCATTTTAGAAATGTAAAAAATTCTAATTTCGTCCATTTGATTAATAATTCGATTTTTTTTCTTTTAGATGTGGAATAATACTGTTTGAAAGATACAAAATAAATAAATTTCTATCGACATTGTTGGATGTAAACGTTTTAGATGTTGATAAAAAGCGACCGGATTATATTTATATCAAATACCACATATATCGTGAATCAATGGAAAGAATGAAGGAGAAACAGTTAGATCAGGTGAACTTTTCATCCATCCTTTCATAAAAATTGTTTTTTAATTAAAAAAAATATAAATTCCAATAGAATTGGGTAAACGTGATAATCAACCCAGTGGGAAAATGGTGGAAAACATTTAAACATACCGTTGCGTGGCGATTGTTAAATATCGCTAAACACGGAGATGAACATGAACGCATTAAGGCTGTTCGACAATTAGCCAAAATCGATCATCTGAAGGATTGGGATTTTCGGCATTTGGCACAAATCTGTGATGCACGCACGGCCATTTCATTGGCGCGTTCAGACTGTGATCAACGATGGTTTCTGCCAACATACATGCATGGAATTATCAAAAATCCAAAACATTTACTTAATGATATTAGGAAAATGCTTGAATCTCTACAGCCGAATGGTTGTATTAATTATTTTTTCAAAAAACATTTTGATGTATCTCACATAAATGCAAGTATTTTTGGATGATTATTTAAGAAAAACAAAATTAACGTCGGAATTCCTTTTTTAGGACTCTGATATTGATGAGTTTTATTCACAAGGCACAACGTTATCTGGACAAGACACTGATTTACTTAAGGAATGTGTGGCCTTTTTACATCACATCACAAAAGACGTGGAAATTTGCAAAAAGGTGCGATTGCCGAATGAATTTCCATCAATAGTTGAAAAGTTTGCTTATTTTTTGTTATTATTTTTTTTAGATTATTGAACAGGGTGGACTTTTAACGCTATTAGAACTTAAGAAAATTTTTGCAAATGACAATGAAACGCTAGCGACACTTTGCAAGACAATTGCGAATATCACATTAGTTGATGATTGCGTGGAACATTTCTTTGTCACAGGTAAAGTTTTTTTTAAAAAAAAACATGAATAATTAACTCATTTGATTCGGAATTTCAAATAGCAAAATTAAAATTTAGAGCATTCCGATGTTCTGAAAGACAGCCAAGCAAATATAGGCGTTTTTCCTTCTACAAAAGGGTTATATTTGTATAATCAATCGAAAAAAAATATTATGCGAATATAAACCATTTATACAATGAATAACATCTAAATTTGTTTGGCCGTTTTTTTATATCGTACAATCCGACAACGCAACGCACTTGGTATGTCACAGCTCTTAATTATACCCGTATGGTGAAACCAAAGGGTATACTAACTTTGCCTTACCGTTTGTAACGCCAAGATCCCGTCATCACACATAAAAATGAATTACACCAGTGTGTTTAGAATGATAAAAATAATTGATTTTTGCATGTCCGTCCGTCTGTCTGTCTGTGGCGCGGATTGCGGGCGCCCGGATTGAGCTAGAGACTTGAAATTTTGCGCAGATCCGTTTTTCGTAAAATGCGAGGTTAAGTTCGTTAATGGGCAAAAATGGACCATTAGGGGGGTACCCCCCATACGAACGAAAACGTTTTTTGTGAATATCTCAAAAACGGTGCATCTTATCATAAAAGTGCAAGAACAAAAGTTGTTTAGGACATGATTCTACATAAAACTCCCATACATCAAAATCCGATTGGAATAAATTTTAAAAAAATCTTATTGGAAAGTTTGACTTCAAAGTGGAATTTTGATACAACTGTTCGAATTTTGATACGAATATCACCATACGGGTCTCCAATGATTGCCAGATAGGCAATTATAGCTTTTGTTATGTTTGTGATTTCAAATTTCATTAAGAGTTGTTGAAAATCCGAAAGCATGGTGAAAAGTTCTTGGATTGGTAAAGAGCGGTTAAAACGTAGCCAGTTACTAGCAGCGAGTAAAGTGAATTGAGCAGTTCGCTTTGTTTACACATTTCCAGTAAATCGTTTCGAGTAGAATGACAGCTGAACGAAAACATGACCAAAAATTTTTTAAGATAAAATTCTAAGACACTTTTTGTAGGAAAATTTGCGATTTTTCAGTTAAAACTATTAGTTGCCGACGTATTTTATTATATTCTTGTTGTTGTTTCTATAAAAAACAACGTTCTCTCGCAAAACATCAAATGTAAAATCGAAACACTCTAACATAAAACCACCTCGTTGTATACTCTCTCATATTCTTGTATTGCTTAGTATTCTCACACTAATATGCTGCTAGTATTTTTACACTGCGTGTATGTACGTCTACTCGCTACTAGTAACTGGCTATTAAACCGCATTTAACGAAAACGCTTATTTTTTTCTCCCTTATATTTCTATAAATTTTTACTTGTTGGCACTCAATCGAATTTGGACCAAAGTCTTCATTAGGTGAAGAGTGAAACGATTATCCACACTCCACAACAAGTTTTCGAACTGTGTTTCGTCCGGAGTCTCAATCCATAACAATTCGGTGGGCGAATTTTTATTTAAAAATTGCTCCGAGTTCTATATGTTGAATTTAAATGGTTTTGATTAAATATTCTTTTCAAAATTAATATTTTTTCGCTTTAGTGGATCCTAATTTTTATTTTTTTGATAGTTTTACGACAGATTAATTTTATTGGTGGAGTATTTTCTTCTTTAATTAAAAATTCAATTTAATTTTAGGTTGGGTTGGAATATTGGCCGGCTGGCTCCGTCATCCTGATGTCCGATTGCAAGTGATCGCTTCTAAGGCTTTGGTGAACTTAGACAAAGATGATTCGTGTACGTTTTCATACCCGCCAAATATTTATGCACTTCATCCACGAAAGAGGAGACGATGGAGTCCAAATTTGGACGTCGTTTTTATTCATGGTTTATTGGGTGAGTCTCATATAATTTCTCTATTCTAAATAAATTATTAAATATTAAAAATTCTATTAAAAAAAATTATAAAGCCTTCTCTCGACTGAAGAAAACTCACAAAAGTTTTGTTCTCAGCTAGATTCAAAAGCTATCTAGCTGAGAGTTAGGCTAACCATATTTTTCAAGATAGAATCCGGGACAACTTAGCGTGATATCATAGAAATAATCCACGCTTTGAAATTAATCGAAAAGTGTCCAAAACGCTAAAAATTCGGCTTACAGCAAGGCTTCGTGTTCGGGAGACCCACACAACATACCTAAAATGATGACCTCCTTAAATTCCGCGACGTATTGTCAGCCTAACTATAATTTAGATAGAAAATGAATCCAATTGCACGATAGAAAATGAATTTGAATACTGAGTCTATTACATCCAATTAGAACAGTCCATTACCCAGTTAGAACAGTTTTTGTGCGGATTAGAACAATCTGTAAACATCTTTTCAATTTATTAAAAAAAAGTGCGATTTTCTAAGTTTTTTAATAATTTAGCCATTCGTTTTTTTTTTTGGGTAATAGTCCGCGACAGCAAAATTTTCAACGGTTTTCGCGGCGCTTGTTTTTTAATTTGGCAGCCAATTTGACATGTCTGATCTCTGGGTTATAGTTTCTCTTATCTCTGCAACCCATTTCGCAAGTTAAAATATCTAATACCGGCTTTGCCTCGTTTCCATTCTCCGTTTCCATTCTCGTTTCCATTCTCCAATGAGCCGACAAAAAATTAGTAAAAATTTGATAAAATTGATGTTTATTTTCTCTTACAAGGCGAATTTTAGATGTTTTCAGTTGCATGCAGAATAACTTACCGTGCGTGAAACTCTGCGAGTTTTTGTCTGTAGAAACAAGACAAAATACTCACACTTTTTCGCTAATTCTTAGAGACACCGCACACGGTTCATCTCACCGCGGCAACTTTTGGTCCTCAAAATGCCTTTCCGACGTACACGCTTCTTCACTTTTTACTAGGAAAAACTTGTTTACAACAAGCGATCGCTCATGTGTGTGTGGTTCTCATATATGTGTTGTATTTCCAGCTCATTCCCTTTCTAACTAGCACCGAGGCAACATCAATTGCCACAATAGAAACTGCCAATAATAGAAGAATAAGGACTGGTAATTTGTTATGGCATTTACCCTTTCCTACCTACCTGAAAAATAAAACTACTTGGAACTGGTATTTCATTATTTGCATTCAATTTTTGTTTATTTGGGATATGTTTACGAGTCGGTGGCTAAGCACCGACTGCCTCAATGAAATTACGCACACATGCATGCTGACGTGCTACACGAGCGACTTCGTTTGTGTGCGTAAAAGAAGACGAGAAGAACACTTTTCGAGTGGCAACTTTTCCCCTCTTGCCGGACTCGTTTCTTTCCCACAATTTGATAAAGTTGCGGCATCCTGATGCCCGAAAGTTGCTCCGTGTACGCCCATAGTTATGGGACTAAGTACCGCCGACACACTTTCCCTGCACCCCTCTAAATGTTTGACGTGTTTTACGGACAACCGCTAACAACAATTTATCTTTTAAATTTCTATCACGTCTTTTCTATCGTAATTAATTCACATCATTTTTTATCGTAATTACTTCACGTCTTATTAGATCGTAATTAATTCAATTTTTCATCCTAATTAATAGAACTCTTTAATTTTGATCAATTTTATATTTACTCTTTTGCAGGTGGTGTTTTCATAACATGGCGTCAAAAAGATCGCGTACCAAATGAACTCGGCCTCTACGGTAAGAATGCATTCTATACTAGCGAAAGTGATGATATTTTTCTTGTTGGCGAATCGAAACGTGTCAATGGTAAAGCGCCAGAGTCTGGGATAGTTAAGGCTAATAGTAAAATTAAGAAAAATGGTGAGTAGGATGTGATCAAGAATGAAGTTCCGTTCCTACTTCCAGTCCTTATCCCCGACAGAAATACCACAATCCAAAGAAAAAATCGTTTTTATGTCAAATAATGTTTCCCTGGTTTATTTTTTAATTTTTTTTAAACATTTCTTTTTATTCTTCCTTTACAGAAGTATTAATTCCGTCAGATAAGCCAGTGATAAATAAAACGCGCAAAGTGAGAGATAAGGCTTCTGGTATTAGTGATGCAGCTACAAAAGTGAGTGTAAAAGTCGAAATTTTTATTCAAAATAGAATTGCAAATATTGCTAGCTACATTTTGTACACAATGTTCGAAGGAAGGGACATAAAAATGGATGGCTTTTTAGTTAGGGTAGGATGAGGTCGGTTTCCAAAATGTCTTACCAAGTAAAAACGCTGTACCAAAAAGGCTGTCTCGAAACGTTAGATCTGCCTTACACGGTCAATATTTTTGCCGTGACATTTTCGAGTCGAGGATCTGTTTGAGAAAATTATTCTTGTTAGGTTTAAGACCTTTGCTTAAACTCTTCTCTAGAAAGGAATCGTCTTTGGTCGCACGACTGTAAAATTATGATTCATTTTTTTTAAATAGTCTTAGATGAAGTTTTTTTAACACATTGACTGACATGGCTATCATTTTTCATAGCCAGTGAAAATTGGCACTATGATTCATGAGCGGCCAAGGCTATCATTTTCGATAGATGGGCCTACAATCTACATGCATACATACATACATTCATACATACGTACATTTTACATACGTCTACATGTATTGGCATCTCCCTTACATTTTTTGCAAAATTGGTCTGGCAGTCAATGTGTTAAGGAAAATGTGTCGCAGGGGTTTTCTTTCAAAAAGAGTATCATGAAGGTAAATTTTATTTAAATAAATGCGCCGCAGGCGCAGGAATTTATATTTTGTTAAATTTTTATTGTTCAAAGTAGAATATAATTGCATTTTTGTTGAAAAATCATTAAAGTTAGGGCTTTTTCCTTGCAAAGCTCCGTCGCTTTTTAAAAAAAAAATCTGCAACTTCTCCGTTTTCAGGAGATTTTATAAAATGTACTGATCGTCCTATCTTTTGATTCAACTTGGCCGAGCGAATATCGAGATCCTTGTAAAAATATTTGTTTTGGATCGCGACGCGAGCCACGAGATGGGCAAACTGTACTCTAGAGCAGTAGCTTCCACCCTTATTATCTCGCGATCCCCTTGTTCGAAATTTAGAGTTACAAAAGTATTGTTGATCTTTCCCCTCTTCAACTTTGATTGTTAGATTAGGTGGTTATTGTAAAATCTCTTTAGAAAAATGTGCCACAGGCGAAATTCTTGAACAAGAAAAGAAAACCAATCAAAATTCTTCAAGAGAAACTCGTCGCAGGCGAAAATTTTCAACGTTCAAAGTGAAATTCATATAACTTTAATATTGTTGAGCATTAAAGTTGAAGTTTCTTCCTCAAATTACCTACGCTTTATTGGTTTTTTAGTAAATCCATTATTTTTCTAATTTCACAAAAATGTGAGCGCACATCGGGACCCACCCAACTAACAATGTTTGGCGATTTCCCAAGGGAACGACGCACTTGTAGGAAAACCGTGCTCTAGAGGGTGTGTTGATTAACCTTTAGATTGTCGGAGTGGCCACATTCAATTTCAGCGACTCCACGCAATTTGTTTGGAATCTACTAAATTCTTGGTTTTCGTTTTGAATATTTGTATAAAACAAATATTCAAAACAAAAACCTATAATTTTCATGAAAAAAATCCAGTTGTCTAAAGGTTAAAGCAATTACCTGGGATTCTATTAGATGAGAAATTCAGGCTGTAAGAAACTGCCTCGTTTTAAGAAACTGTCTCATCCTACGCTACGATATCAGGAAATTAATGAAATTTTACAATTGTTTTTTTTCAATTCCAGGAATTTGTTGAAACGCTAGAAACTGCCAACGAATTAGAGCAGGACTGGGAAGTAAGTTTTGTAATGAATTGAGGAAAAAAGTCTCTGTTCTCAACAAAATTTCTTATCTTTTGATTGCAGGTAGTTTTCCCAGATTGCCCACTTAATTCGTCAGAGGAAGCAAAAGGCGATTTCAGCGTGTCAGGGTAAATATTTTTCAATCATGGACATTTTATTGAATATTTTGGTCTTTATATTTTTCTCCGTTTTTTCTTGGGTTGTACAAAAATAGTAGAGTGAAAAGGGATGGCCCATAAAATACGCAACTCATTTTGGAGCGAAATAGAGTTGTGCCCTGATGCTACGAAAAAATTTGCGCAACAGGGGGTGCAAAACGTAGCGTTACGTATTTTATGAACAGCCCCTAAAGACAAAATGCTCTCTAAATTCTATTGAATTTTGCAAAATCTCTTTTAAAAAAAATTTGATCGAATTTCTCTCTTCTTTAGTGATCAATGGGTAAACGATGACAGCGAGGAGGAATACACAAACTGCTGGCCAATGTCTTGGCTACCAGAAGACTATCCAAACATTCGGTAAATGCAATTTTCAATTTGCAATCTTGAAGACCTTTTCAATAACATATTTTTTCTTCGCAGGGTGATAGGTGTCGATTACACCTCGGCTGTGTCGCATTGGTCAGCGAATTATGCGAAATTTTGTCCATGCGAAAAGGGTCAGGGCCACATTTCGACGAGAGCCACATTGCTGATGGAGAAATTGGCACATGCCGGTGTTGGACAAAATCGTCCAGTGATCTGGATTGGTCATTCCATGGGAGGAATCCTATGCAAGGATATTATGTTAAAAGCATCAGAACATCCAGACCCAAAAGTCCGTCAATTAGCCACGAATACCAAAGGTATTGTTTTCCTCGGAACGCCACATCGTGGCAGCTCAATAGCACGATGGAAGCAGCATATGCAGATGATTCTGTCACCATCCATAGAAGTGAGTTCAATGAATTTAAATTTTTTAACGAATTTGGATTGGTAAATTTATATATTTTTAGGTTAAAGAATTGGAAGAAGGTGCACCGAAACTGCTTGAACTCCATAATCGTTTTATGAAGATGATTAACTCGCGTCGTTTTCGTGATTTGCAGATTGTCAGCATTGCCGAAGGTATGTAGAATCTTCACATCTGGCAGGATGCCAATAAAATTTAGCAACTCCAAACAATTGTGCAGATTTTTTTTTGTTTTTTAAAAAACCCAATTTTTCTTATCTAAATATTTTTTTTTATTCGAAGGTGTACCAACAATGCTGACGTCATTTAAATTTCCGCTGCACATCGTAACCGAGGAATCCGCTTTTCTCAATTACGGTGATTTTTATGTACTGAAAGACGATCATCTTAGCTTAAGTAAACCGATTTTCCGACAATCGTTTCTGTATCAAAGGCTATTACACGTGATTGATGACTCTTTGAAAGCGAAGCTCGAATATCCGGATGACGAGGAATATATCGAGGATAAAACAAATTCATCACTGCCATTTAGACCACAGAGAATTATTAAATATTTAGGATTGTTTCCAGAAATATTGTACAAATATTTTCGCTCCGTTGAAACATAGCTGTTAGTTATTTATTTTCGTTTAAATATTAGCAGAAATTTTTTGTATCATATTTGTTAGTAACAAATTATAGTATATTTATGTTGATATTTATATTTATTTATTAAAACAAGTACAATTAATATTAAAAAGTTTTTTTTTCTATTCTTTGTTCAAACCAAATGAAAATTTAATCGTAACTTGGATTTAATATAGCTGAAAAATACAGCACCGTTCGACATAAAAATTAATTATACTAGAAGCCGGATTGCGCAAGCATGAATTTTAAAATCCGCACAAAACTTCGTTTGTAAACTATATGGGAATTTCGTGGAGATTCCAAAACTCACGCTTGAGGAATTCAACCCGTGGGAGCTATTCATTAAATTAGTGACGCTGTTTTTGAGCTTTTCGGGTCTCCTTTCCCCTTACGTTACATTTTTTCGCTATTTTTGTATGGTATGTATTTTATGACGGATATCGGCATCTGTATAAAAATCCTCATGCGCAGATTTCGATTAGGGCAACTATTTTTGAAATATTTCTGGTTTAAGTATTTTTCTGAAAAAAAAAATTCCTTACCAATGGAGGCAAATGAATATGCAGGAGATTCCATATGTTCTATTGAGGAGTTCAACGAAGACTTCTTAATTGAGATATTTTCTTTTTTTTTGACTTGTCAGCACTATTCAAAGGCTCGATACTGATCATTTGGATATCTTTTTAGAAACTCAAATCGATTTGGAGGTTTTAAGTATCAGATAAGACGAAATTGCTAAACTTCTGAAACTAAAACATTTGAAAATTTATTAAACGTATGAAGAGCAAAGCGAATTTGTCAAATATAAACGCAAAAATCTTGAAGTTCTAACATTTATTGAATATCTTCAGCACGATCAGATATGGAATATTTCAAGCTTAAGCGGACTTCAGAAACTAACTCAACACTGTATCCAACGACAGATTCTTATCAGAATTGGCCACTCGAATCCCCAATCTTAAGAGACTAATGGCGAATTCGATGAAGCTTTAATCGGATTTATTTTTAAGACCGAGAATTTAAATTAATGGATTTTTCTGAATATGACTACTGTTCTGAATTTGTTTTAAACCTCATCGCTGCCTTGGAAAACGCGAATCTAAAATCAATGCAAGCCTGCCATAGAAAGATAAAAATGGGTATCTTAGAGTAAAATGCTACAAAAATTGCGGCACCAGACTTTTGTTTAACACGTTCATGACATTGTGTACCACTGGTGGTACATGTACAGTTTTTTAAAACCGCGCGAGTAAATTGTGCGGTAGTTTTTTTGTGGACGTAAATTTTTATTTCTAAAATATCAAGAAGTATATCAGTGCGAAATCCAAATCCACCCACCCACCAACCAGTCTACCCGTGGTACACGATGTCCAAATGTAAAAAAAAGTTGAAAGAGCAAATGTCACGAAAGAACGAATATTTTGAGTGGTCAAACTGGATTTTGATAAGAACAAATATTTTGAGTGGTCAAAATGGATTTTGATGTATAGATAAGTTATATAAAATCATATTTTAAACACATTTCATCTTTATAAATATTTCGATACGATACACAGTTTTTGAGAAAACAGGAAAAAAATATTCCAATTGTATGGGAGAGGGGTGAAAAAGTGGTCCCATTGGATTTTGATGTATGGACGAGTTATGTAAAATTTTATTCTAAACACATTTTACCTTTATAAATTTTTCGATATGACTCACCGTTGTCGAGAAAATTACTAAAAACTGTTTCGTTTGTATAAGGGAGGGGGAAAAATGGTCCCATTTTGCCCATTCAAGAACTTGGCTTTGCCATTTATGAGAAACGCAACTGTGCAAAATTTCAAGTCTGACTCAATCCTTTCGAAAGTTATGGTGTTCACGAACGACCAGGTGGATGTGGTAATAAAAATCTTTTGTCATCCCTAACACCCCGGTGTAGTTCAGTTTTGTGTCCGATGATTGGTTCGATGCGTTACAAACGTAATACTAAATCGAATATGCTCCTATATGATATATCATATAGAGTATAAAAACTGACATAAAGAAACTGAAACTATTGTGATAATAGTAATTTGTTTTTGTCACTACATAATAAATTTGTACTTTTTAGAGTTTAAATAATATTTTTTGACTATGCTCTGTCTATACTGTCTAGTAGACAGTTTACTCTGACACTTCGCCACTGATTAGTTTTATGATAATTAGAATTGCAATTTCATATACGTGTTGGCAATATTATTACGATAAGTGATAATTCAGGGCACGGAAGTTTATGAAAAGTCATATTTTTTTCTGGGCGACGTAGATTGATTTTGGTTTGACACAAATTCGAATTACGTTATTTATGTACAAAAAACGAGTAGTTTTTTTTTCATATTTGGCATATATTAACGTTTTATCCGAAAAAGTCATATTGTCATATTTTAGGGTCATATTTAGGGAATTTTTGCTGCATATTTTATGCTACATGGCAACACTTTTCTGAAAAGTACTGTTATTTTTAAATGTCATTTAAAGAAATCAAATAAGTTTTGTGTGAAAAAATCACACGGCGGAAAAAGTTGTTTAAAAAGAAAATATGCCGAAAGTAACTTTTAAAAATCATTTGGCAAATATGGTGCGTGAATTTGGTGAAAATGTTTTCGTTAGCGATGGAAGTGTTTTGTTTTGCAAACTTTGTTCGTCGAAAGTTTCAGCGGAGAAGCGTTTCACTATACAACAGCACATTCGGACAGCGAAGCACCAACAAGCAATTTTACGAAAAGACCAGCAGCACCAAACGCTTTTAAATCAACCAATGCAAAAACTATCAAATTTCTCTAAGGATTTGTGTGATGCGTTAGTTTCAGCTAATATTCCATTACATAAGTTAACAAATCCACAATTCCGGTCGTTCTTAGAGAAATACACTACCCAAAGTATTCCTGATGAATCGTCGCTACGAAAAACATATGTGAAAATTTGTTACGACGAGAAATTACAACAAATTCGTTCAAATCTCAACACTGAAAAATTATGGGTACAGCATTTCATCAAATAGTTCAAATATTTATTAGAGCAATTATATATACATATCTATGGAAAAAAGACAAAACATCTTAAGTCGATTTTCAGGTCAACCTAAACTGTTCTGTATTTTCATTTCCAGACAGAATAATTCAGCTCAAAGTTGTTTTGCCTTTTTGCCACAGATATGTATATATATAATTTATGTAATAGATATTTAAGTTTTGCCTTTGATATAATTTTAGTGCATAATATTAGGTGTATGTCCTTTTTTTATTAATATAGATATCGATAGATGAGACCACAGATGTTGAAGGCCGAAGTGTAGCTAACGTGATCGTGGGCATTTTATCTGAGAATAGGGCAGGCCCTGTTTATTTATTGACGACAGAAGTTTTGGACAGAGTAAACTATTCCACAATTTGTCAACTATTTGATAAGGCGCTGTTGCTAGTTTGGCCCGACGGTGTCCAAAGGGATCATATTTTGCTATTTTTGAGTGATGCGGCTCCATATATGGTTAAAGCAGCAAAATATTTAAAGGCGTTGTATAGAAAAATGATACATGTAACCTGCCTTGCGCACGCCATTCATCGAGTTGCTGAAGAAATAAGAAAACTGTTCCCCACAATAGATAAATTTGTAGGAAATGCAAAAAAAATTTTTCTTAAATCTCCAGCTAGGATCAGGCTATTTAAAGCTCAAGCACCAAATGTACCGCTTCCACCCCAACCAGTAATTACACGCTGGGGAACATGGCTAAGCGCTGTACAGTATTACTCTGACCATTTTACGGCAATAAAAGAAGTAATTTGCAATTTCGAAAACGACACCATATCAATAGAAACATGTCAAAAAAGTTTAAAAGACCCAAATTTTGAAATCGATTTATTGTTTATTAAAAAAAATTTTGGGTTCTTGAGTGAAACTATTACGTTGTTAGAAAAAAAAGGAATGCAAATTTCTGACGTTCTAAATATAGTAAAAAACGTCAAAGAAAAGTTGCATTTCGTAAGTGGGGATATTGGACAAAAAGTGCAAACAAAATTTCAAGCCGTAATTGAAAAAAATGTAGGCCTTGCAAGTATTACGCATCTGAACGATATTTTGACAGGCGAGGTGAATAATCTAGTTCTACCGGACACAGAAGTCGAATTATGTCCAAAAGAAGCTTTTTTTTCAAATATGCACCATTAACGTCTGTAGACGTAGAGCGAACATTTTCTACTTATAAAACCATTTTAGCAGATAACAGAAGATCCTTTACATTCGATCATCTAAAAATGATGTGTTTCTTATACTGCAATAACTTTAATCAGGTAAAGTTCAATAAATTTTTTGAATTTCATATAAAATATCTCGAAAAATTTTCAGGATCTTCAAGTGTTGGTTGACATATAATATGTATTTTTTTAAATATATACGATAAATATATAAATATATTAATATTAGTTCAATAAACGAACTTTGGAACTTTTTTATATGTAATATTAAAAAAATACTTTTTTATCATATTTAAACTTTTATTTGTCATATTTAGTCTGTTTTTGCAACATATTTTATGGTCATATTTGACAATTTTTTGGTCATAAACTTCCGGGCCCTAGTGATAATATTACATGCTCGTTATTTATTACTAAATTGTCACCTACATACTTAGGTTCAATCAGATTTAATGCTGTCCACTGGAATTAATAAGGTCATATCTTAAACCACATAACGTCAAGATCGAGCTGCCCAATCCAAACAAACATATTGAAACCAATTCTACGCAAGCTTCTTTATACGGAATTCAAGTTTATTTTCATATAGCCAGAATTCTGTAACGATAGATATTACCATGGAATAGAATTTAAAATCGCTAATAGTAGAACTTAAACCATTTGTCAACTGAACTGACTGAATATGCACAGTAAAACCCGTGTATTCAGAGAAATAGAATTTTTGTATTGATCGCGATTTGCCTACAGTAAAATAATAATGATTAAGATTTTAATTTTTGGTGTCCTCAAGGCATCGAAAGGATTTGGTTTTAACCATTAGAGATGTTATCCATAATGGAAAATTCTTGTCCAACAAATTGAACCCATCTTGTGGTATCTACTGCACTTATGTTCACATAAAAATCACACATCGCCGGTTCATCAAATTTTAGATTCACTGCAATAAATTGTTTCTGTTGTGAACAATTTTCAATTTACAAGAAGTCTTATCTATGAACTTGTTAGCTTATTATCTGACTAGGAATTCAAATAATGTTAGTACGTTAGGGTGAAGAGGGGTGTCTACACAAGTACGGGTGTTTGATGAAACTCGAGTGCATTCGTGATTCCTCTTTGTTCATTTATGAGTATATTTTATACTTATATGTATGTGGGGAGCTAGCAAAGTTATGAAGTTAACAAGAAGGCCGATTTGTATTTAGGGCCCTTAAAAATTAAAAATCTCTTTTAACTACTAAAAATTTTCATGGCCACTTTTGCGAAATTTTTAGTGACCGCTAAAACGAGTTCGAGGGCGAATTTCAAGTCCGTCCGTCTGTCCGTGAACCCCATAACTATCGAAAGGATTGAGCTAGAAGCTTATAATTTTGTACAATTGTGTCTTTTGGAAAAAGTAAGCCTACCCAAATAGCATTTTAGGTAGCAAATATGATGTTTATCCCCATAGTTCGTCACCATGCAGATCACGGCGATAAGCAATTTATGTAGAAAACACGTCCTTAGTCGTGCGTATGAGACGCGCAACGACACACATAGTGGGGAACACTTTTCTGCGGTTTGCTACGTCGCAAATATAACGACAGGGACATAATTAGTAGCCTCATGCGCGAGCGTCATCTGACGTGCATATCACACAATTACACAAATCATCGAGCGGGTTTTCTTTCTCCCTCGAATTCTTACTTAGCTTGGGTGAGTCAACAGAGATGAACAATAAAAACGTAAACAGAAACGAACAAGAAAAATCTAATGGCGATAAATTAATGGAAACTTTTTGTGGAGTATTATTTTATAATGGACTTTTCTTCCGATTGCATGTCGTGATTTTAATTGCCATTAAAATTTTTCGACAATATTGGATCTGAAATTTAAACAAATTTTAATGGGCCATCAAATTATTTAGTTTTTAATGAAAAATTTCTTTAATTTTATTTTACCGGTCAAATTTATTTTTTCTTTTGCAATAAAATTTTGATGCCAATAAAATTGCGCTGTTTCAAAAATGTCTGCTATCCACTTTTTATGCAATATCCTTCAGTCATTCGCCTGAAATAAGAAATTTAATTCTCGAAACGTAATCGTTTTCATCAAACGTCAATGGGAAATATGGCGGCTGAAGGCATCAATTTTTTTTGGTGTTTCTCAGACGGGGAGCTTTAATGAAACTTTAGTGGTAGCAGTTTCGTCACTTTTTCCATCACACGCTTCTTCAAAATTAAACTGACGTTCAGGCTCCACAGCCAATCACTATTTCGGCCCGAAAACCATCAAATGCTGCTCTATCGCCGCAGGATTTTCATGAAGCGAATGTTGCCCCAAAGATCGTGCTCGTCACTTCTTTCGCTTCTTTTACGCGGATGTGAATTATAGGTGTAAATTTTTAATCCCGATTGTGTAAATTTCTACTCTTTCAAGTCGCAAAGAACAAATCTCATGTTCCCGTACTTTTCGATGCTGTTTGGGTAAGTTCTTGAACGGGCAAAATCAAGCGACTCCTTCCCTTTTCTCCCATACAAAAATGGAATACTTTTTTTCCTATTTTCTCGAAAACAGTGCATCGCATCGAAAAAATTAAAAGACGAAATGTGTTTCGAATATGATTTTAAATAGCTGTTTCATACATCAAAATCCAATCGGATCCTTCTTCCCCTCCCACACAAATGGATTTTTTTTTCAATAAAAATTTTGTCTTTCCGTTTATAGAGTATTTGACAATTGGCCCCTGGCAATTGTAGCTTTGCTTATGGTTTTTTTTAACGAAACGGTGGAGATTTTTTTGTCGCTCGTATTCAAACAATTTTTGTTTGGGAGATTTTTTGAGGTTGTAGATGTAGATTACCAATCTAAATTTTGTTTTAAATTCAAAAGGCTGGCCTTATTGATATTGAGAAATGTTTTAAGGTGAATTTTGCATAGAAATGTGTTCTAAGAAATAGCAAGAACGGGCAAAATCGGACCATTCCTTCCCCTCTCTCCATCACAAATGGAATACTTTTTTACTGTTTTCTCGAAAACGGTACATCGTATCGAAAAATGTGTAAAGACGAATTATAATGTAAATCATACATCAAAATTCAATCGTACCACTCCTTTCCCCCTCTTTTATACAAATGGGTTTTTTATTTTCAATAAAAATTTTATCTGTCATATACAGTATCGGACAAAAGAAATTGATTTTTTTTGTTTTAAAGCTAACTTTTTAGGGGGGTTATGAATTGACAAACGGTATTCAGAAAAGTTGTTGCACGTGTTGAGGGTTCTCTGAATATATCAAAGTGCCGTTATAATATCGGGTCTTTTTGTTTTTTTTAACAAAAACGAAATTAGGAACGACAACAGTAATTGAATTTGATATATTTATTCGTTTAAAGGTAACAAATTATATGTTTTTTACATTAAATATACTTCTTTTTTCAATATCGTGTAGAAACAACTAAAAAGTGTGCAAAAACTTTTCTGAATACCGTTTGTCAATTCATAACCCCCCTAAAAAGTTAGCTTTAAACCAAAAAATTCAATTTCTTTTGTCCGATACTGTAGATCATTTGACGATTTGCCCCTGGCAATTTTTGCTTTTCTTATGGTTTACTAGCTTGCATATCCGTCGTTGCCGGGTTAAGTTTCGTGAAATAAAAGATATTTTCTAATATTTTTTTCTTTTATTTCAAACACTTGTACATATGGTATTAAACATATAATAAAGTAAATTTTAAAACTAAAATCAAACTGCTCACGATATTTCCTATATTAAAAGAATTTTAATTAATGATTCATACTAGGTCTGTTCGATATAAGTCCTGGACTTACTCCGACTATTTTTACTTTACTCCACAAAATGGCGCATTTTCTTACTCTGAATTTGTTTTTATCGAACAACTTGGAGTAAGTTCAGAGTAAATCACTAACTCTACTCTATATTAATGAGTTTATAATTATAGATTATAAAATATAACAAATATAATAAATAAAACCCGAAACTACTCAAGAATATATATTGGAAATAATTTATGATGTCTTTTGTTGCATTTCTTCTTCCAAACACTGTAAAAGAGAGGTTATGTCTGACAAATATCAGCTCTCAAAAGTTTACTCCAGCTAAAAGCAAGAGTAAGTTCGGAGTAAGTCCAGGCAGTGATGCTATGTACCTTTAGTGAAATTCCCCTTTCCAAATGACGAAATCCCCCTTTTTCCCCTTTTTCAATGACGAAATTCCCCTCGTTTTTCCCCTATAAAAACAACGAATTTTAAATAAAGAATTCATTTATTAAAACCAAAAATTATTGTCATCTGGACTTATGTTAAAGTCTTTTAAGAGAAAAAAGCACAAAATTAGGAAATAATTTTATATTTTTGAAAGCTTTAACAAAATACTCGTTAATTGTATTCCCGATAACAGCGTCACGGGTCTCCAACCAAACGTCAAATAAGATATGAAAAGAAGCCGAGATTCACAATTGGATAATAATCAAAGCAAGTCACAAATGTATTAATCAAGGAAGTCCCTTTGCTTTCGAGCTTAAAATGATCCTGTCCTCCATATTTTGAATTTAAAAAATTTAAAAATATCAAAAAATGGAAAAAAACTAAATCAAGTCGCGACTGGAACTCGATTTTTGTATTCCGGGCACTTTGCCACTGGTCCATGCATTCTTCTGGTGAATATTGGTCGAAATTAGAACATTAAGCCAAATTTTAAAGATGACCAAGAAATTACCGATTTAATTGATTTTTACATAATTTAAACAAAGGACTTCTGCTGATTTGCAATTGAAAATATTTCTACTGAAAACATATTTAAGAAATCCGAAAAACGAACAAAAAATATGTGTCAATGAACTTTCATGGAAACTACTTTCCATCAAAATCTTTTAAAATAATTTAAAGTAATTACTTTGCATAACATGAGAAATGGTACTTTTTAATGTGGTTTTTTCAAAGCTGTTAAAAAGTACACTGAAAAATCGGTTAAACGTAGATTCCAAAGCCATTTTAAAGTGCTTTCGTTTAAAAGATTGGTGTGTACTTTACAATTGCAATAAGTTCATTATAAAGTAACAAATGCATAAATAAAGGTATTTCCTTCACTCTTTACCTTTGCCTAAGCTTGGAATTGGATTGTAATTGATTTATTTATTTGTATTTCTACTTTTCCGTAATTTTTTAAAAGTATTTCGGGTTTAGTTGAAAGGCGAAGATTTTCCCCTCGTTTTGAAGCGTTTTCCCCTTTTCCCCTATTAACAATTTTTATAGTCAAATTCCCCGCAAAAAGGGGAATTCCCCTCGATATAGCATCACTGAGTCCAGGACTCATATCGAACAGAAAAGAGTAAAAAATTTTACTCCGAGTAAGTCCAGGACTCATATCGAACAGACCTACTGACAAAACAGTGTTACCTTCTTTCTACTGTTCGCCTTATTTATGCGGGTATGGGCTTTTAAAATAAATTGTCGTAGCTCTTTCTCGAATGGTGGACTTTCGACATCCTGGCAACAATCTATATTAAGAAAAGTTGAAAACAAAAAAATGTTTGTAAAAAATATAATTGTCGTAAAATTTATCAACGAAAAATAGCCAAATGAGAATAGGGACCGGAAATATGTTGGGTTTTCTATTGTAAATTAAATTTCGAATAATAAATTAACTATACTTACTTTTTTTAGCGTCAATATTTCCAGGAGGCACAAAAAATTTACGCGTCGTACTCGCACAAAATTTTCAAGGAAATTATAAAACATTCTCCTCAAGTAACAGTCCATTAATTTTACCGGTGCACGACCGAGACAAACCCGACTTCCAATCGGTGATTATCGATAATTGTTGAAGATCATACCGACGACACCCTCGATGACTCGTCACTGACATGTCATCGAGAGAGTAATTACCGCCGACTAACAGGAATTTTTGAAATCGTACATAATGACACCCCCGATGGCTCGTCAGTGGCATGTCATCTAGAGGATGATTTTCGTTCTTTTTTTACTTACCAAACCGCAAAAACGTGGTTGTGTGGGTTTGTTGCCATGGTTGTGTGGGAAAGTTAGTGACAAAAATTTGGCAGGGTTACTAGATCACACACAATCGAAACGCAGCGGATTCCAGAATATGCATGAGTCTCTATTTGAATCCGAGAACTTTTCGAACTCCCCATGTTATGTACTTATGTAGTTACATTTCTCGAATACAGTATTTAATCGCCGTTCACCCCACCTCATAACCGATCCATCTAAAACAGCACGAGCTTTTCGAATTAGCTTTCTGTTGTAATAATGTTTAATAATATAATGTAAAAGCTTTCGTGTAGTGGGAAAAGTCTAGCGATCTTTTCTTTCCGTTGTGGATTTCATCTAGAGCTGCGATTAGTATGCTCGGTGATTTTGTTAGTAATAGTACACGATATTGTGGGTGATTTATAAAAAAAAAACTTCTTTATTTCTTTTTGTCTGTATATATTTGACGAATTTATAACAATATAAACCGGCTAAGCCTGGGTTGAGATTTAAATTCTGTTTGCCGCTTTATATACAATATAGAGCGATAGTAGAGCTTTTATCGAATGCTAATTGAATGGTAATTCGAGGTGATATTAAATTTAATAATTATTTTACTGTGTCTGATATTGTTTAGCTATAAAAGAGCACTGATAGTTTTGTTTTGATCGTTGCATGCATAAGTAAAGCAATAAATAAGCAAATCGTGTTATAAATGAATACAAAAAGTCAATATGTACTTTGGTCGATTTCAATTTTAAAAAAGTAAACGTTTGCATTTGTGTTTGGCGCGAACTACTTACGAGTAAACTATGCCAACCACGCTGTGGTAATCGTTTTTGGCTGTATCGAAAGTGCCGAGTCTGGGGAATATGGTGGATGCTGATTATGTTAGTTTTTTTTGTACTAGTTTTCACTAGAATTGCAGTGGCTTAGGTCGTTGTTGATGTCGATTGAATTGTGATAAAATTAATCATTTTTTTTGTGGAAATATCAAATTCCTAAATGATCAAAGCTCAGCATTACCATATAAATAAACTAAAATGAATGTAATCTACTTTAATTAATCAGCAAAATTCTTAAAGTTACGTTTTTTTAATATCAAGAGATTGTGCGAATTTTTTTTACTGTTTGGTGGGATTTTCTGAAACAAAACACAATTAAAACCGAACAGAAACACAAAAATAGATTAGCAGCATCATAGCATAAAACATAAGATGAGAAGCGGCATTTATCAAATTCAAACATCGGGTCAACAGTGATCACCGCGAAATCTATTCAAAATTTTTATGTTTATTTAAAAACTTTGTACGTCAGCTGGGACTTTAGAGATGCCGATTAGAAAACTTCTTCTTGACGATCAAACGGTAAGAGTTCTGAATTTTTTGCAGATACTAGTCCGATCGATGATAGTGGCAAGAGGTCAATAATATGCGCAATAATTTTGTCATTTAGAATTTTGTATCTTTTTTTTTTTTGAAGCATTCTTTCTTTTTTACTTGAATATAAGAAAATTTTAAGGTAGTATTGGGACAGTAAAAAAAAATTTCCATCAAAGTTTTGATTAAAGAGCGTTGTAACAATGAACTTTTAATGTTTTGAAGGATCTCAAAGATTGGTTTCCTAAAAGAAGGCCTTCAAATTATCGGTTCCGAAAAAAACGTTTCTAATTTGTCAGAAGAATCTCGCATTTTTTTACTTTGCTTGTTTTAATAGTTCTAAATTGTAATTATCAGGCGTTTTCCATTGGGCACACCGGAGCGTTTAGGGGTAGATCGCCACAGGGACATGATTTACCCCTGAACACTCCGGGACGCTCCTGAATGCTCAATGGAAAATGTCTATTGTTATAAATTATCATCTTTAAAAGTTCATCATTTTTTTGTCAGTCTATTTGTTTGTTTGTCAAGGTTAAATCTTGTGACTTAATTTTGATCCACTTCCACTCATCCGAGAGACTTGAAATTTTGCACGCATACGTAACTCCGATGACTATGCAATATTTGTGTATGCAATCTACTCCTCCTCTTGCGTGTCAACTCCCTCTCCTGTTATCTCCTGAACCGGTAAAGCATTTTTAATCCGATTTGCGCCATTGGGTAAATTGTTCCCAAGGAAAATTTTTGCCCACTAAAATTCACCCCTCTCTCAGCCCATAAACCCGTATTCTGCCATTTCTTGAACCGTTGGAACGATTTTGACGCAGTTTTTTAGGCTTACTAATCAAACAGAAAATGATTAAAAATGATAAAATAAAATAAAAAATAAATAAAACATTATTAAAGTTATTAAAAAATGTGCTAAAAAGAAAAAAAAAATTTAAAAAAGCGAGACAAAAGCATCAAAAATATTTATGTCACTTTTATTTGTGATATAAGCGCCAAAAAAAATTTGTTTCTATTTAGTACATATTTTTTAATAAAATCTTTTTTTTGAATATTTTTTTGGTTTATTTTTACTTTAATGTCTTATTAAATTTAAACCTCCTGTCTCCCTCCAGAAATAATTAAATTATTCCCCCACTTCCCTGTGTCCTACAAAAATATTTCCCATAATGCAGGCAGAGAAAAAAAAAGTAGATCTAACTGCTTTAAAATAGAAAATTGGGAGAATCACTAAAATAGTTAACTTGATTTTCAAAATAGCTAAATTCATTTGAAAAAATAATAAATTGATAACATAGAAAATTTTACTTTTCCATATAAAAATTGTCGGGTTTGACTGTATTTGTAATTGAAATAGACTATTTTAATAAAAGTCACGATTCCCCATTATAAAACAGTAAAATTTACTATCTTTTCTCTGTGTGTGAGGGCTTTGGCTTTGAACCAGTCCAATTCAACCGCACTGAAAAAAAGTTAGTGGGTCAAACCTGTGGTTCTCACCCTATAGGTGAATGTGAACAGACACATGTCTATTAATTCCGTATTTCTCAAAGGTTTATTACTCAACAAACGCGCCGGGAAATGGGAGGGGGGGGGGGGGTAGATTTTAGTTAGTGGCAATTTTCCTTGAGAGCTGAGCCCTTTGATGGTGAAAATCGGACCCAAATTCCTTCAAAGATGTCAGAAGATAGGTTCAGAAGCAAGGAGTATATTGGAAAACAGCATAGCCTTGGTCACTTCCATGATACCAAGAACCCAAGGGAAAGTTTCCTATAAAGTTTATATATTTTTATATTTTTACCATTAAAACCTGTTTTCCCATGTGACATTTTTTTTTTTCAAAAATTATCGTTAGGTATTTAAAAATATTTTTCTTTTATAAAATTGGGAAAAAGTTATTCGCGGTCCTCTCCTACTCCATAACTTAAAACATGTAACCATTTTCGGGATCCATATGGTATATGGCCCTACATACTAAATGGCACCGGGCCTCTTCAATTGAAGTTAAAAACAATTTTCTTCCCTGCTGATACAAGAAGAAGCGGGTTAAAAGGTTTGAAAGACGAAAAATAATGGGACGTATTTTATTCGCCGCATTTCTTTAAAAAAACTGTACATAAAAAACTGACATGGTGATCACATCGTATTTTTCCTTATATTTCGCCTTTGGCTGAGGTTGAAGAATGTATGAATGACATAAGGACCAGACTCGAATGAATTTGATCTTCTCTTACGTCATGCCATGAAATGTAGGCGAGCTTTATGAGAAAAGCGAAAAAAGCAGTTTATTATATGCTCGAGTAGCAAACCACAACAAGACGCGTGGTAAAAAAAAAAACACTGCATTTAAAATCAGAAGTCAGTGTTTTACGTGATTCCATGCAAGATTAGATTTTTTTCAAGAGATTCTTCTGACAAAAAGAGATCAATTACGATGATAGACGTATTAACCTTAAATACGAGTATGTAATGTAGGACCTGTCTATCTATAATCATATTTACACTCTACACGATATATCATATAGAAGTATATTAGATTTAGTATACCGTTTGTAACGCATTGAACCAATCATCGGACACCAAAATGAACTACACCAGGGTGTTAGGAATGACAAAAGATCTTGACTTCCGAATTTCCGTCCGTCTGCTTGTCCGTCTGTCTGTCTGTCTGTCCGTCTGTCCGTCCGTCTGTCTGTCCGTCTGTCTGTCCGTCTGTCTGTCTGTCCGTCTGTCTGTCCGTCTGTCTGTCTCTCCGTCTGGCTGTCTGTCCGTCTGTCCGTCTGTCTGTCCGTCTGTCTGTCCGTCTGTCTGTCTGTCTGTCCGTCTGTAGAGACCTAAAATTTTGTATAGTTACATTTCTCGTAAATCGCTAGTCTAAGTCCTTGAACGGGAGAAATTGGACTATTAATTTCCCCCTCCCCTATACAAACGAAACAGTTTTTAGCCATTTTCTCGAAAACGGTGAGTCATATTGAAAAATTTATAAAGGTAAAATGTGTTTAGAATAGGATTTTACATAACTCATCCATACACCAAAATCCAATCCGACCACTGCTTCACACTCTTCCATTCAAATGGAACTTTTTTCCTATTTTCTCGAAAACTGTGCATCGTATCGAAAAATTCATAAAGATGAAATATATTTAGAATATGATTTTACATAACTTATGTATACATCAAAATCCAATTGGACCACTCCTTCTCGCCTCGTGTTATGATAAATTCATGCGTCGTGTTATGATAAATTTAATTTTGCTGCGATTGACTCCAGTTAAATTATCACAATTACCTAACTTGAAAGTCAAAACAAAGGCAATACTGTCGTATTTTTTGCGATATCCAGATACACCTAGTCGTATCTTACAATGTTGATATGAAAAATTCAAAATGATTACATTTTCTTCGATGATAAACATTTTTCTCAAAAAGTGCACTCTCGTGGTTTATAAATGTGCAAATGATCTTCAATTATTCAATTTCCTACAATAATGCGCCATTCCTTTGTATTTACAATGTTTTGAAACAAAACACACAAACGGTCTGTTAGCATTTTGTTTCTGTATTTTTTATTGACATTTTTTTTCGCTGATATTTAAATCCATCGCACATGTACAATACATAAATGTTGCAATGTAAGAGAAAGCTAAGGTAAATAAATATGTAAACAACAAAAAGTATGAATGTGTAAACACCTATAATTGAAGAATGAATTGTCGGGGTCTTTATCATTTTATCAGCGGTAATTAAATTTGGTACCCGCGAACGTCGAGTAAATAAAGAAATTAACTGCGAAATTCTGATTGATTGATAAAAATGTATCGACTACAAGCGTTTTATTGATAAACTTTGACTTTGAATTTACTATCAATTATTGGCTTGTAGGTTATGCAATAAGATTTAAAAAGATATTTTTATAGGGATATTTTATATTTGCCTTATCACTGGGTATATCGCATAAAAGATTTTTTTCATCAGCAAATTTCTTAAGTCAGTAAAAAGAAAGGAAAGAGTCAACAAAGAAATTTGAAAAATTGAATAAAGAAAAATTTTAATTCGTTTTTTTTTTATATTTCTTGAGTAATATTTCTCTAATTTATTGTTTTTTCTTCTTTTTATACCCGTATGGTGAAACCAAAGGGTATATTAACTTTGCCTTACCGTTTGTAACGCCAAGATCCCGTCATCACACACAAAAATGAATTACACCAGTGTGTTTAGAATGATAAAAAAAATTGAATTTTGCATGTCCGTCCGTCTGTCTGTCCGTCCGTCTGTCCGTCCGTCCGTCTGTCCGTCTGTCCGTCTGTCCGTCTGTCCGTCCGTCTGTCTGTCTGTGGCGCGGATTGCGGGCGCACGGATTGAGCTAGAAACTTGAAAGTTTGCACAGATCCGTTTTTCGTAAAATGCGAGGCTAAGTTCGGTAATGGGCAAAAATGGACCATTAGGGGGGGTACCCCCCATACGAACGAAATCGTTTTTTTGTGAATATCTCAAAAACGGTGCATCTTATCAAAAAAGTCCAAAAACAAAAGTTATTTAGGATATGATTCTACATAAAACTCCCATACATCAAAATCCGATTGGAATAAATTTTAAAAAATCTTATTGGAAAGTTTGACTTCAAAGTGGAATTTTGGTATAACTGTTCGAATTTTGATACGAATATCACCATACGGGTCTCCAATGATTGCCAGATTGGCAATTATCGCTTTTGTTATGTTTATTATTGCGATTTAAAAACTAATTTAAAGAATCATTAAATTAATTAAAGAATTATTAAAAATTAATCAAACAATTAATTTTTAGACCCGTTTGCGCATAGTGTTCTTAAAAAGCTAAGTTTAACTTAGCATACTTCAGGCGTAGAAATTCGGGGACCTTAAAAATTCAAGTTGAACAGTGTTTGCTAAGTGAAATCCGTTTTTTCTTAATTGATTTAAAAACAGGAGTGATATTTCGTAACTTGTTTCAAGCGTTCGTTTCGAATTAGAAGAACAAGAAGTATTCGCTATCTCTGTTTTAACCGACATAAATGACAGAGAAGAACCGAGATAGCGAATACCACTTTTTCTTCTAACTCGAAACAAACGCTTGAAACAAGTTACGGAATATCACTCCAGGAAATATTATTATACAATAGTTTGACACCAGTTCTGCTGAATCTAATACAATATTCCCCGGATAAATGCACAACGCAATAGTAATTCGAACACTGTGTATATTTTTAAGAACCTCATACAATATTTATCGCTTAACTGCGACTCGCTTAGGAGCAAAACCCCTATTACTGCACAAAAAAAGTCTTTAATAAAGGTTCTTCCTCATATATTTTCCCTCAGATATGTGCACAAGTGCTTGTTTCCATTTAATGTTTAACACTTTGTTTTATTAAATTTTCTTGATCGTGTGTATGCATCTTTATAACCCACTAGAAAGGGTAGAAATCAATGCAATTATGTTGTGATCTTAAATCCTAGAAAGTAAATGCACAATTTTCTGCAATTAGAGACCCTGATAAGTGCACAATTTATTGCAGTGAAAAGGTTCTCGCTTGTATTTTATTTCTTAGCGTGTTATGGGTGATAATCAGCCCTATTCCCGTAACCGGCGGGACGTGTATACGCCACGCAAGTTTTATCTCGATCGAATGAAATTTTCTTATTCCAGTAGACGTAGAAACGCAGTTTTATTCAGCCCCGCGCTGACTATTTTGACAGTTTTGCTGATTTGATACGCATGAAGTTTTATTTGTTCAATTAAATGATTGTACTGCGTCTAGTTAGTTTTTCCTGACCTTCAAAACTTATATTTAGTTAAAATTCATTGAATTTATAAATAAAATTCACATTTTTATTCAAACGTTCTATTTAATTGATTGGTCCCGCAACGATTTACTCGCGGGAAATAAATGTATGGAAAAGTCAAAACATTCGCGGGTGCGTTTAGTGTAATACCGAAAGTAAAACGTTTTCAGCACCACGGCACACGCCGGGACAATTGCGTTTAGCAGAATGCAAATTTTCTGCGGGAAACGCCAAATCCCGCGCCGTACACGTCCCGCCGATTACGGGAATAGGGCTGATTACTTCCATTCTATATAGTTCGTTGTTGTTAAGGGAATATCGGGTAGCCCAAACCTTTGTATCTGCACAGCAAATCCAGGATTTTTCCAATGTGCAGTTATCCGGGGATTACTGTCAGGGCCGTACCGACTAGGGGGGGATGGGGGGGGGGGGGGGAGGCTCCCCCCCAATAAGTCTTCAGTTGGGAATTTGACCCTTAGGAGTTGAGAAATTTGACTTCTTGAAGATGTGAGATTTCCCAAGTTGGGAAATCTCTTTTGTCGATTTTCCAAAATCCCAACTTGTCTTTTTCTACCTCAAATTTTCTATTAGTGAACAAAGGCGTGTTTTATGACTTGTTTGTGTTTCCACATGCCATTCTGCTTTGGCGACAGCGTCACAGCGAGTTGAGAGAGAATGAATAAAAGGCTTTGAAAGAGTAGAGTAGACACTCGACCATGGGGGGAGTATAATGTTCTCATCAGTTTATGGCACAGAACTATATAACATAGTATGGTGACACAAAGCTCTGCTGAAAAATTGTCCCAAAAGTATTTCCCTCTTTATCATACTTAAACGCATCCACTGAACTGTATAATATCGCGAAATTCAAATTTCGTCCGCCGCGAAATTCAAATTTCACAAGTTTGAGACTAACTTTATGCGCCAACACCATTCCGAAAGTCTATTTTCCTTTGACAGCTCACGGTTTAAACGAAAGGACTATATTTATAGTCATACGGTTATCTCGCTCTTACTTAACTCGTTTTGATTCATTGAACTGTATTGAAATGGGACCATTTGAGACAGCAAATCGAGCGATCTAGTATATTCGTGCTGAAACAGTGAGTTTTGAAAATATAGTGTAATTGTTGTACCATCGGTGTTCGGATTTTTTAAACAAATGAATAGGTAAAAACTGTTTCAAGTAATATGTATTTAATTTCTTATAAGTTTATGTCAACACTGGATTCGGATAAAATCTGAATACAAAAGAAAGTGCCAAAAATAAGCGATATAAAGTCAAATGTACTTCTTGTGGTCACAAGTCGCATAAGATTATTAGTGTTTACCCTTTATTTAATTGTGAAAAATAAAAAAAAATTACTTTCTTCTACGGAGTGCAATAAAGTATTGTATTCATGAAAAATTTCGACCTCTTAATTTTGCCTAAAAAAAATTTCCCGATCACTCCTGAGTCGATTGGAGTCATATTAAAAAAATGTCGTTCTGTCTGTCAGTCTGTCTGTCAGTTTGTCTGTCAGTTTGTGTACAAGATTTCTCAAAAACTAATAAAGCTAGAGCCATGAAATTTTATAGGCATGTTGGGTCCTGAAATGGGACGATCCTATCAACTTTTGGTGGAAATCCGTTAACCGGAAGTATCCAAAATGGCGGTTTTTCAAAAATCGCAATTTCGTTTTTCTCGATTTACTCCCAAACTACGCGTTTTTTAGTGGCCTTAAGTACGACGAAAATAAAATTTCCCACACTTTTGTCTTTAGATATAACTCGATATCTTAACCTGTTATCGAGATAAACCGTTATGTCCAAAAAAAACAGTTTTTGCGATTATCTTGAAAACTAATGGGGTTTTGCTGACTGAATGTATGAAGTGAATTAATGAGAATGGCATTCTGCATAATTTTGTCTTTTACCGTTATTGAGATATTTTCAATAATATGTAAAAAATCATATGTTTGCGAATAATTTGCAAACTAACGGTTTTTCGACAAATCATTTAAAAGAATAATTAAAGATGTTAACATTTTCTACATTTTTGCCATTTACCGTAAATTGATATCTTTTACAGTTCTCAAGTTATCTCAAATTTTGTACGTTTTTGATATTTTTGAATAAACCAAGAATTTATTGGGATGTCGTCTTAGGTTGACAACGCGACAGGGCTCTAGCGTAAATTGCGCAGGATCGTAGATTTTGTAGAAGTAAGTTTTGTGTTGACCACAACTGATATTTCATTATATCAGTTGTTTCTTGTCAGAGATTCTGGGCAAGGAAAAGGAATTTTTATTATGTACATCCCAGTTGGGAAAAATTAGATGTTCGAGTTGGGAAAATTGAGACGTCTCCCCCCCCCCCCCAATCCAGAACCTTCGATACGGCCCTGATTACTGTACAGGGGTGGGTACTTATTCTCGATCGACTGAGTAGTGGAACGAAATCTTTAGTCAGCTAAAAATTATTACACAAATCGAGCACTATATTTAATCTGGAATTCTACTGTAAAACAATACGTACTTTTTCTTTACTAATTGATCTATGTAAAACTTTTAAATTTTTTTAAGGGATATTAAAACAAAATCTTTATCAATTTCCTGTGTTTTCTAAAAAAAAGATTGTCAATAAATCTGAGAAAGAAACAAAAAACTAAATAAAAATATTTTTAGTATAGACAAAAAGTTCTATAGCCACAAAAAATAGAATTCTTCTAAATTTTATTTTTAGAATGACGCCCCTTGACTTTGAATTTCATTTGTTTATGATGGTATTTTACAATTCTTTATTTAAATAATATTTTAATAGTTATAAAGAAAATATATTTTCGTTTGGGTTTTTGCCCCATCTGCCGTTTATTGTCGTTTTTTGCCCCAAGCAATTTTAAAGAAAAGCAATTTATAAAGTGTTAAAAACGTGTTTCTTTTCCCGATTCTGTTTTGATAAAGTAAATTTTTAATTTCGTTAGTATAAATTAGTCAATTTTAATTGGTTAAATAAAATAATTATTCTGCACCATATCCATATAAAAAATTATCAACCCTTGTCTTATCAACCCTTGTCTTATCAACCCTTGTCTAGATGGGATAACGGATAAAAATAAAAATTTACATATATATGAGAAAAATTTGGAATGAGTAGGTAAAGTTTATGGATATTGAATGATCGACCACCTTATTTTTGGGCAGTCAAAATCGATAAACCTTATATCAGTTAAAAGACCTCACAAATGGCGTATGAGACAAAATGATTCCGAAGCGACAATACGTGAAAACTCAAAAAAAAAATGACAGCATAAAATTACAATGATATCGCCTCGCGCTGCGTCTTACACCGCGTCTTGACTTGGGATTTTTCATCGCAGAGATTTTATAATTGACCAATCAGAGCTCGAGTTGATGACGATATCGCCGTCAACTCGAGCTCTGATTGGTCAATTATAAAATCTCTGCGATAAAAAATCCCAAGTCAAGACGCGGTGTTAAACGCACCACGCTTTCTTGACATAATTTGACATTTGAGAACTTGTCAAATACAAAAGAAATGGACAATGAGTTGAAAATAATGTTAGAAATTCAATAAATACAAAAGAAAACCGAATTGAACATTTTAAACAGTATTCGACAAGTTCTTTTTCGTATTCAAAAGGTGCAATAGTGGAACCACAACTGGGTTTTGCCGCGTGCGTCACCGTTGACGTTTTAGTGCACCGAGTGGGCTTTGACGCTTAAATGCCTTGAAGCGTTTGTGCTAAACCATTGAAATGTCGACGCTGACAGCAAAGTGCTGTTGTGGGACTGCAGTAAATTATATTAACATAAATGGGGTTTCGAATTTTTAGAAATCTTTCATTTTCAGGTTCCTGTCAGTCATATTTAAAAAATTACAAGCATTATACTGATGACTAGAACCATGAGAACCCATGGTTAAAGTTTCGTCTTAAGCCCAATTCAGCCTAATGATTGCGATTACGATTGCGATTACGATTGCGATTACGATTGCGATTACGATTGCGATTACGATTGCGATTACTATTGAAACTTCTCGGCCAATGAGAACAAAGCTTTCAACTATAGGGACATGAAAGCTTTGATCTCATTGGTCGAGAAAGCTCAATCGTAATCGCAATCGTTAGTCTGAATTGGGCTTTAAGGTAGAACCAGAAACATACGTCCGTGCGTCCGTCATGCGTCCGTCACGTTGACAGTTCGATGCGGTCAAAGTAAAATCAACGGGCTGCTATGAGTACTCCCGTAAAAATGCATTTGTCCGATGCGGCAGCCGCATAGAGTAGGTCGATTTTCTACTTTTACATGCGGCAACGCACGGAAATGTCATTTCGCAAAAAAGTTTGGTTACGATTTAAGCAGTTTAAGTATGGAACAAATTGAAAGTAATTGTTTCGACGATAAACTAATAGAATAAGTGCAAAAAAGGTGAAGAAGAAGTGATTCGTTGCCGTACCCAACTGTCACCGCATAAAACTGTCTACCGGACGGACGCATGACGGACGCATCGACGTACGATTCAGGTTCTAGCTTTAAACTAATAACAAAAATTACTCGAAGTACAGAATCTGGCCTGAGAATTCGCAGGTAAATTTCATATGCGCTCACATACAAAGTTCCTAAAGGCGTCCCTCAATTTAAGAATCCTCAATGTAAGACTTTTTTATGTACCGAGGTCAATGTTTTGTTCCTGGTCTTGATAAACGATGACCAAAAAAATTGATAACAACGCTTAATGGATCAAAAAAAATATTAATTGCTCTAATATATATAAATCTTGAATAACCTGCATTAGTATTAAAATTGATAACTGAACAAATTAGTTCATGCTGATTAAATATATTTGGGACTGTAAATTAAGCAGTACTCAGAATTAGTCTGTAAAATATTATAAAATATTTATTGTTTACATAAAATTTTATATGTGACGAAAACACTGTTAATACACAGGGCTGGTTTCATGTAACTTGTTTTCGGTTGACTGACCGTTCGACTA
The DNA here is from genome assembly GCA_964034945.1 of Chrysopilus asiliformis. Taxonomy (NCBI): domain Eukaryota; kingdom Metazoa; phylum Arthropoda; class Insecta; order Diptera; family Rhagionidae; genus Chrysopilus; species Chrysopilus asiliformis. The sequence goes on from OZ035962.1 coordinate 80,877,984, forward strand.
GAATTTTTTAGTCGACCAAAAATTATTACACAGGCTGACAACCATTCTGGATATAAGAGTCTTTTCTGGGTAATTTGGGGTCGCTGAATCCAAATCTAGTCGTGGTTTGGAAAAAATTGTTGATTTCCAAATCATAAATATTAAAACCGATATATGAGTCACTCATCATATCTGAAAAAGTAGAGCTCACCCAGCCAAACTACTGCCAGATTCGGATTCAGCGAGTCCAAATTACCCAGAAAATACTCCCAGACGAAGAAAGAATGAGTGTCGACCTGTGTAATAATTTTTGGTTGACTAAAAATTACGTTCGACTAGTGAGTCGACTGAAAATAAGTTAAATGAAGCCACCCCAGAAAAGAATTTTCACATTGATAAGTCGTTGCTTCTCATATCGCCTCGGAAAACTGATAACGATTTAACAATGAATTTTAATGAAACATATATAGGGAAAAACAAAAGCAAAATGAATATTATTGATAAAATTTAATATGACAACGTTTTTATTTGATTTTTTTTCGAGTGTTATTGAACTGACCGATATGTGGGAATTTCTTAATATGGCTGATAATTTTTTTTATTAAAATTTGACAAGAAAATTGTTGATAAGATATTTATTGAAGATCTTGGAAGACATTGATTGAAGTTCAAATTTAACTAATCCACTCATATAACTATGTTTGATGAAATATTCATGAGGTTAAAGAGATTACATACGAGTAGAAAAAATAATATTAATTTCTTGACAGGCAAATCCATATAAATAATTACAGAGCACTTGAATTTTCAGTTTAACTATAAATAATTTTTTTAATCATTCAAAGTCATAGGTGTAAAAGACTGGCGAAAGTGAAAGATGACTCGATAATTCAAAAATAAAATTAGAATTTAGAAACTTCTCAAATGTTGCTGCTAAAAATTCTAAGCCATAAAAATCGATAAAATCGGTAAAAAATACCACTCTTCCAAGAAATGATTTCGTGAGACCATAAAAAAATTACTAATATTTATTACGCCACTTTGTGTGGCAGGTCGATTCAATATCGTTTTCAAGTTCATGCTAAAAGCTCTACTAGACGAAAGAGAAATAAATTCAGCCGTAAAAAAACTGTCGACTACCCCTGGCCACAAACTACGTCGCACTTGAACCACAGAAGCATAGAATTTTTGCGTATTATGTAAAAAAAAAAGTCGAAAAGAATCATTCAGAAGATCGCTTACATGACGTTACATTTCAAAGTTGACGTAATATTTTTTCAGCCCATCAACACGCAACAGATTGACCGCATATTCAGCATTTGCCACGAAAAGATTTATTATTCATATGCATTTTTGGACTTTTCCGTCTTAAAATAACGATCCAACATATTTTTTTATGCTACAAAATAAAACCAATTTTTTAAATGTGAAACGGGATAGTATGCTAATCAAATCAAGCGAACTATACTTGAAAACTATAAATTAGGCCCCGCATGTTGAAACTAATTTAATTTGAAATTGAATTATCTGTTCGTGAATGAAAATATTTCATGTGAACAGCACATGACTTTCTTATACAAATTCTACGTTCCTGCGCGAATTACACTATAACCTGACAATCAAAATATTAGCTTATATAAAAATATGACTCTTTTTTACAAAACCTGAAAAATCTCGATAACGGTAAAAGATATCGCTTTACGGTGGAAGGCAAATTTATAAAGAATTTTATTAATATCTTTAATTCATCCCTTAAATATTTTTTCGAGAAACCGTTTTTTTTGCAAGCAATTCGCAAAAAATTGCTTTTTTAGCTTTTAATGAAAATATTTCAATAACACTTAAAAATAGTGGATTACAGTAGAAGACAAAATTGTGCAAATCGTTCTTCTCTTTCATGCGTCACATACATCGAGCTACCGAAATTGCGTTAGTTTTTGAGCTAGTCGCATGAAAATGGTTTTTCGACATAACGGCATATCTCGATAACGGTTTGAGATACGGATTTCCAGTAAAAAACAAACGTCTAGAAAATTTCATTGCCTCCAACTTATGTCATATTTGAGGCTACAGAAAAGTGCGTAGTTCCGGATTAAAGTGCGAAAAACGAAATTGCGATTTTTAAAAGCCGCCATTTTGATTACTTTCGATTAACGGTTTATTACCAAAAGTTGATAGGATTTCCTCAACATGCCTGTACATTTTCGTGTCTCTAGCTCTAGTAATTTTTGACAAAATCTGGTACACGGACTGACAAGGGTCCTCCACACGTTCAATGTTACTTGACAAGTATTATTGATGAAAATTTTCGTCAAGTAACGTTTGCAGGCACTTGATAAAAATTGCCTGCAAACGTAACATTGAAGAGCATCCAAACGATCAATGTTACTTGAAGCATGAGTCATTCAAATAAAATTGTCAAGTAACATTGAACGTGTGGAGGCGCCTACAGACTGACAAACTGACAGATTGACAAACTGACAGATTGACAGACAGAAAGGCATTTTTACTTTCTTATTGTAATAATGCTCCAGTGGACTGAGAAAATGGTTTCTAGGCAAAACTAAGAGTTCGAAATTTTTCATAAATACAATACCTTATTAAACTTTGTATAAGAAAGTAAAAATCAAGTTAAATCCCCCGCGATGGCGATCGTTTCATATGCAGCATAGCAAGCCAACATGATCAGCCGGTTTAACATAAAACTTACACGATCATGGGCCACATGGGTGCTCATTATGTTCAAACAAATGCGTTTTATTATTAAAATTCGATGTCTATGTGTATGTGTGTGTTTATATAGGTTTCTTATCAAAAACTAGCCTCAGGCTGTTGGACACTTCAGGTCTAAAAATTCCGCTTTTTCATAGTTACAATAAAAATAGGTCGTTCTACTTACGAGTTTCAGACATTCGTAAATTAGCGATTAAATTAAAATAAATTTCAATAAAAATGTCATTTTTATAGGTTTCAACTAATTAAATTTACCTGGACCTTACCTAAGTCTGTCTGCTCGATTAGTGAAATATGCAAATATTTACTGCGACACCGGAAAATTTGCTCATGTCTGGTTTTCTTTTTGCATTTTTTTTCTGTTATAATTAGAAATTCGCAACTAATTCCTTTCATTAAGAAATCGAAGTGATCACCATGTGGTATTCCTAGTGCAGGCGCGCATCGCGTTGGCAAGCATGTAGAATGGCATTAAAATGGCAATTTGGGTTTTTGAATTTCTTAAAAATCAATACGGGAGCTCGTATCAAAGTAAATTTTAACTTACTTAGTTACTACTTACTTATTTCTACTTAAATCTACCTCAACAATTGCTGAAATACTAGTTTTAATGGGATTCAAAAACTCTAATTGCCACTTCGGTGCCATTCTATTTTAATAAAAAATCTGAGTTATTAAAACTTTTCAAATCCCCTATTTTTGAGCGGGAAAATTTTTTTTATGAAAAATATTCCTGAAAACATCTTGTTATGCTACGTTCAAATTCTTAACCAATGTACACAAATCAATATTAGCCGACCGATGCAGGAGATCTTGGCTAAATCCCAATTCAGACTAACGATTGCGGTTGCAATTACGATTGAGCTTTCTCGACCAATCAGATCAAAGCTTTCATTTTCCTATCTTTAAAAAGATTTGATATCATTGGTCGAGAAGCTTCAATCGTAACCGCAAACATAATAGCAATCGTTAGTCTGAATTGGGCTTAACGATTGTGATTACGTTGTGCTAGAAAAGTTTTAAGCAGAGTCATCCACGTTAGGCTCACTAAGCTCCTCACATGCTTAAAATTTTTATCTATAACGACAAAACATTTTACGCAATTAGAACTCTTTTCTCTCTAATAGGAATGTCGAAAAAAAAATTAAAATGTCGAAAGTTTATTCGACATTAAAATTTTGTACTCCACTGTGTTCATATGACATTAGCTTGCCACTGAGATCGTGAGGACGCCACTATCTCAATTGTTTTTTTGTGTGTAATAAGAGACCAAAAAATTCCGAATAGTGGTAATTCAACACATATAAATTGGACATCTCTGGTTTAAAGAATGAACAATTATTTCCCCTTAAAATTCTGGTACACAAAAATTTTCACAATAGCAACTCTTTGCTGCATATTCTTATAGCAAAGTAAAATTTCAGAAAATTTACAAACTTACGAAACTCTGCCGCCGTCTCTGTCATATTTGCATATTTGATACGAAGCTTTTGCCAGCTGTTTTATCGCATTCCTCTTTTTTGCGTAGGTTCATTGATATTAGACCGGGGAGCCACGAGTTTCGCAAAGCCAAACAAATTTAAAATCGCTTGTTTCGGTGTTGCGAACTTTGGACGTTTGATAAGAAACATGCGTAGAGAGATCGGAGATCGCAGATATGTCCATCAGATTGCAGAGTGACATTAAAAACAATAATAATAACAAATTGTAAATAGCAAACGTAAAAGATGAATTTAAAATTTATCTTTTACTTTTTTTTATTGTTTAAGTGGAGAGTAATAATGTGAGATAAGATTAATTTTAAAAAATTAAGAAAACTAAACTTTGACTTAAATTAATTCTACGTTTTAAACACTATAAAATATTTATAGCAATAAACTGTTTAGTACATCCGTAGGTCGTTTGTTTTTGCAAAATTTTGAAAAAAAACATCGTTTCTTCAAGAAAATGACATTTTTTTACTACAAAATCTTCATTTTGAATATCTAAAAATTTTTGGAAAAAAGTACGGTGGGGGCCAAAAAACACATGATTTGTAAGAAATGTGTTCTCTTCTGACTCTTTAAAGGATGTGAACCAAAATTTCAGCTCAATCGGTTATATAGAGTTTGAATTAGAAGAGCTTTTGAAAGCACATAGAAGGCCTGTTTCTTGAATAACAACCAGTAATTTTCAACAGGTAAATGGGATTAATTAGAAATCAGAAAATTTACCACAGTCTGTGATTTTTAAGCTGTTTCGGAGAAAATTGAGACAACAAACGAAATGAAATCTTTAAGGCAAATAGAAAAGCCTGAACGAAGTCTACTTCCAAAAAATCTAACTCGTAACGGGCTTTCTATAAAATACTTCAGATATTTATGGGAGAGGAGGCGTCTGCTGATTTAACTAAATGTATTATTAAACTAAATTCCATACAAAAAATTGTGAAAACATGTAACAAAGGGAGGGGGGTTATCCGAAAGGCTAAAATTAGTGTGACGTATTTTATGGACAGCCTCTAAACCACTATACCGATTGAGCAAAAATTTAGCTCACATCTTTCGATTAAAGTACAGGGGCCCTATCACCGAACACGATACGATTGATTCGAATCGTAAATTCAATGTTGTTGTATACCAATAACTTTGACTTTTACGATTCGAATCAATCGGATCGTATTCGGTGATAAGGCCTCTGGAATCCCTCGATTTACGTTATTGGGCGGTTAAAATTCCGTGATTTTGCGTTGGGTAGCGAAACGGCGGTCGTATATCGATGTTTCGTATTTTTCTTGATGTATTGTGGAAATGATAGAGCTTCAAATTCTGAATAGATTAAATTCTGAATAAATTTAGAATAGATTAAAAGTCCAAAGTTTTAAAAATTTCAATTGGAAATTTAGGTCGGGAACAAAATACTGAGCGTTGTATATCAAAACGTCTTAAATCGAGACATTGTTAATTGCAGGATGCCTGTATTTTTAACTTTTTTTTAGAAATTTGTGAGTAAAGATTTCTCTCCAAGTTTTCAAACTTTAAATAAAGTGCAAATTCACAATTCAATTTTTCTCAACCATTGCTTCAGATACAACTTTTCATTGCTTGCGAAAAGAAATAATTGAAAACCAATGGAAAAGTATAAAATTGCAAAATATCAAATTTACATTTCATGTTAGATACTTTAATCATTCTGACCGGATTGAAATGAGTTTTTACTCTTCAGATATCAACAAGAAATAATTTTACTTTTATGCGCATTTGTTGAACGATCCGAGTAGGTTCATATAGAAATACTGGATAACCTTCATCAATTTTTCATCACCTATAAACATTTTTCATAGAAAATGAGGAAATTTTTCTTTACTTTAGGTTTGTAATAGCTGTTGCATGACATTTAAAAGATTATTCTGTCATAGAGTTGTTACTTTTTAGTGAAATTAAAAATGATAAATTATATTTATTTCAAAATGGTGTGTCGATACGTCGATTCACGAAAAAGGTTTTTTTTATTGGCCCCGGGCACTATGTGGTGGGAGAGGAGTAGCGTAAAGAAAACAACAAATTTTATACCGAAAATTTTATCTTATATTGTTAATTTGTTGCAAAATTTACAAACAAACTAAAGAAAGCTGCGCCAGAAAAAAAATTTAAAGATAGAGAAAAAAGTTTATTTTTTTTAAAAGGCTTTATTTAGTTTGCCTTCGTATCTGTTTGTCTGTCTCTCTGTCTATCTGTTAGATCCAAATCTTGCAATCCGATTGACTTGAAATTTCGCACACACACGCAATATTTTCACTACGTCGTCCTTGTAACGATAACGGGAGGTCTTATAAGGATACCGTGTTTACCCTTTTCTTCAAATTTTCCGGAAAAAAATCTCCTTTTGGGGTTTTTAAAGTCGCAAAATGCTATTCTGACATTGAGACATCTGTAAGGATAACGGAAGGTCCTGTAAGGATAACGAAAGGTCCTGTTAGGACAACGTGATTATCCTTTTCCTCAAATTTCCGTGAAAAATCTCATCTGGGGATTTTTAGGGTCGCTGAATCCCATTCTGGAGGCAAAAAGTCCGTAAAAATATCTCAGAGGCATCAAGGATATGTATTCGAAGACTGAAAGGAAACCAAGTGTGGCGAAATTCAGATGTCATTTTTAATTTTTAGTCATACTAATACCAAATGACTAAAAAGGATAAAACAAAAAAAAAATTAAAATTCAAAAAAATGCACTAAAATAAAAGCTTTTTTCTAAACCAGGCATCATCAGCTAGTGGCTCACACAGATTGCACAGATTGGTTTTAACAGCGTAGCCACTATAATCGACCTTTTATTGTGTTCTGTAATGCTTGTGTGTGAGGCTTCGGATCGTAGGAGTAAAACGAATCGTGCTTTGAGTTGGAATCGGGGCATTATTAGCATGACGCATTTCATTTTAAATCAGTTCGTGTCAGTATTTTCATTTGTAGTGGTTATAAATTTTGATTGTAGAGGGAGCGACAGTTACTTTGATGACCCCTGTTCTAAACTATGACAGAAATCAAGAAATCAAATCATGGCTTCAAAAATGTGCAAAATATGCGCTGCAGAGCGGAAAGCGATGTTATGAATTTAAACCAAATGCTACACCACCGTCTCAATAAAAAAAATCCACGTTTTTTCATACTAATGTAAAAAAATGTTTTGGTGCCTGTCTGTTCCTCTTTCACTTAAAAACGGCTAAACCGATTAACCTGAAATTCGGCATAGATGCTTGCCGAGGTTCCAGCTTTAAAATAAACCCATTGAAAAGTATCCTGAGAAGCAGAGAGCACGGGGAGGAGGTAAAGTGAATCCGTATCCGAATACTGGACTTTATTGTCTTTTATTTGTCTAAGTACTATTTTATCAAATCAATTAAACTATTGCCCGGCAAAATGTCTGTAGTGTTCGAAGCATATTTTCAATTTTAAATATTAACAACGAATTTTGTAATGTAAAAGGCAATAATATTTAAGCAAAACAAAATTTTGATATTTTTTATTACAATGTAAAAATCGATAATTCACTTGATTTATAAAAGGAATATCGCACTTAATTAAATCGTTGCATTTTTAGTGCGCATTTTACGTAAGACAATATTGATTAAAAGATTGACACACAAAAAAACCTCCTTTCACAAAAGCGTTTTTTTTTTGCTTCGAAAATAAATTACGACTATACCAAAAATAGTTTAAATTAGCGGAATAAAAATTTCCGTCTGGTATTTGTTGATTAGTAGGTAAACAACGTAAAAAACATGAGAAAAGCGAATGTAAAGCAGCAAAAAACGCAAGTCGGAATTTGCATTTTGTAGAGTAGTGAATAATGAAAACAAAAATAAACACAAAAAACATAACGTAAGAGGTCAAAGACAGACAAAATGCATTATGAAAGCTTTCGGGAAATATCGTTATATTAAAAAAAGATTTGGAAGCTTTACGGAGATTTTTGATACGAAAATATACGGAAATATGAAAGCTCTGTTGCATTTTCTATGAGTTTTTAGAGTCTCTTCGGAAAAATTGTTTGCTTTTGTGTAGATTTTCGCACGAAAATTGCACGGCACAAGTTTAACGCAAAAGTATGCGAGAGAGAAAAAATTTAGCAACAAAGATACGACTTTCAGTTCAATAAACTTTGGTTTTACAGCTCATTGATTAGCCGTCAATGTAATTGTTTACCTTTAACCACTTATAATTGTGACTAAATCAAAAGTAAAAATTTAATTGTACATTTTTTTACCAAGTTTTGTTACGATTTTGTTACGAGTTGTATTTTATTTCTGTACTCTAAAAATCATTCATAACATTTTGGAAAAAATAGATATTGCCAAAGTACTTTATTTTATTGTTACGATTTGAAAAAATTGTAATCGTTTTTAAATCTATTTCTTGTTTCATAATCCAGGGCACCAATCATGTATTCCGACGCGTCTCTGTCTTTCGACTTCGACGCAGCTTTTATCTCTTGACTTCGGCATATCTGCAGCTTGAAATTTCGCGGAATCGTCACTATAAATCGAAACGTGATTCTGACTGCCACTCCAGAAAATTTGAAGTTGCTGATATGGCGAAGTCAAGAGTTAAAAGCTGCGTCGAGGTCGAAAGACAGAGACGCGTCGGAATACATGATTGGTGCCCAGTTGCCCAGGTGCCCACTACCGGCATTTTTTCATTAAAATGACAAAATATTTTGATTACCACATGTCCCACCGTCTGTCCGTCCGTGAACACCATAACTTTCGAAAGGATTGAGCTACAGACTTGAAATTTTGTACAGTTGCATTTCTCATAAATGGCTAGGCTGACCCCAGGTCTCCATTAACGATATTTTATCCCGAGAAATATCTCACCGGAATGAGATTTATTTTAATGCTGGGCGGAGATATTTCATGGAATTTCATTTCTTCGCATGCCTTTGAAGTTAAAACAACTCGTCACAGTTATTGGAAAATATTAGAAACAAAGAAAGGCAAAGAAAAACCTTAATGTTAAAAATTCTCTTCCGAGCTTTTTTTATCGTATTGTTTGTAAAAATTAGTTATTTTTCCAACTACTTGTCGGGAGAATTTAGATTCCGCCATTTTGAATCGGGAAATTCCATGAAATTTTGCAATTGCAAGATTTCATGAAATTTATCTCTAGGGATTTTTTATCGCCGTCAACTCAATCAAAATCAAAAATCTCTGCGATGAAAAATCCCAAGTGGAGACACGGTCTGAGTTCTTGAACGGGCAAAAAAACAGACGAACCAGTTTTTTCGCAATTTTCTCGAAAACGGTGAGTCATATTAAAAAAATTATAAAGATAAAATGTGTTTAGTTGGACCACAGAGCTTCTATAGAACAAAGGTTAAAATCACACTGAGCGACAAAAAATATGGCGTGAAATATGGGACTTTATCATTAGCACAAGCAGAAAAAAGCTTTCGTAAAGCTTTCGAGCTAATGATAAAATCCCATATTTCACGCCATATTTTTTGTCGCTCAGTGTGATTTTAACCTCTGTTCTATAGAAGCTCTGTGGTTGGACCACTGCTTCAAATACAAATGGACTATTTTTTTCCTGTTTTCTCGAAAACTGTGCATCGTATCGAAAAATTTGTAAGGACGAAATGTGTTTAGAATATGATTTTACATAATTTATACATCAAAATCCAGTTGGACCACTCCTTCTTCCCTCCCCCATACAAATTGAATACTTTTTTTTCTATTTTCTCGAGAACGGTTAGTCTTGTTGAAAAATTTATAAAGATGAAATATATTTTGAATATGATTTTTCATAACCGTTCCATACATCAAAATCCAATCGGACCAATCCTTACTCCCTCTCCTATACAAATGGATTTTTTTAAATAAACATTTTGTCTGTCATCATATTGAGTATTTGACGATTGGCCCCAGACAATTAAAGCTTTTCTTATGCTTTGCTCTGGGAAAACAGACGGATTTCTACTGCTCTCGATTTTTTTTAAATTTTCACGGAACACAAAATTCACATTTCACAAACACTAATACCTATTGTGCAAGTTTTCAATTAATTCTATACAAAAAGTCAGATAAAAAACCAAATTTTTCAAAAATTAACATTTTGAGACTATTTATTTTGCAGATTCAAAGCAAACTCTACTGCGGGGCAACGAAATTGAAAATTTTGAAAAATCAAAGTTAATTTTCGATTTCGAATTCGTCAATAGCAAAACTTCTCAGAATTTATTCCGGTAAAATGGGTACGAAAAAATTTCAGTTTCGAGATATACATAAATTCAGGATTTTGTATCGTAGTGTAACATAAAAATTGTGTCACAGAAAAAAATTCGCGAAATAAATTTTTAGATCTAAACGGTCCATTAAAAATTCAATCAAAAATTCGGCATTGAGTAAGGTTGTACACTCAGAGAAAAAATTGGTCTTATGGATAAAATCATTGTTAAATTAACCAAATTTTGGTTAAAATCGCAAAAAAATTCTCAATTGGAACAAATATTTTTGGAAGGAAATCTTTGTTCAACAAAAAAAATTGTTATTTTAATAAAAATAAACTTACAAATGATGTTTTGTTAAATCAATAAAACAATTGTGAAATTAACAATGCCTTAATTAACAATGATTGGTCAAAATGATAAAAAATCATTTATATTTACATTTTTTTAAGACAGTCGAAGAAATTTATTCATTCTGCCTTCTACAACGGTTCTTATTTTTATAATTTTTATAGTTTGTTATTTTATTTATTTGATTGCGACAGAAAAACGTCTAAATTTGCCGTAATGCGATAACATAATGCGCCTCATGTGACAGAGCTGTTACTGAAAAGAAATGTATATATTGGGCCCTATTCTGTCGACTAAAAATGGGGGTTTGTCCAAAAAATACAACATGCTAACTATTAGTTTTCTGGTCCATCTAAAAAGTTAAATTGGCCCTGTCTACCCTACACTATTCAAACGTGGCAATTTTTGATCCAATGTGGCAAATGAGAATTCATTTCAATTTATTTGAAAACGTTCTCTAAAAACTTTCCTTAAAATCTCTCTATTTTGGTTAAAGACTTTTGATAATTTTTGACGTAGTATAAAAGCATCTGGAAATAAACATTTTCCTGAAAATTTCTTATCATTTTCACAGTATTTCTAAAATATTACGTAATTTGTTTTGTGGAATGAAGATTTGCGAAATTCGCGGTTACCAAATCAAATTCGATAGCGGTTCAACTTATCAATCACGTCACTTTAAAATTTATTTCATCTTCAAAATTTACTTTTTAGTCACAAAGTGTGTCTTTATTTAAAAAAAAATCAAAATTTACTTTTTGGTCTTTATTTAAAAAAAAATTGCACTACGATTCTTGGTCTTGAGAAATAACGTTTTTTGACCTTAATTTAATTACTCCAGATCAACTACAAATTGGCCAAATTTCGATTCGATGAATTGCGTCAATTAAAAGATATTACAAATCAATTATCGGAAGAATTTCTGTGAGAATGACGCTCTGTTGAATTTGAAAAAAAAAACGTCTGCCTTAGTACTAATGGCGTCCAATGGTCATGGCATAAAATAATAGATAAAGAATCCACACGTATTACTGAATGTTCATGATAAGCCAGAATACGTTGGTATTTGTTTGGGTAATTTTGTGACAATCGGTTACCTCGAACATTTCAGTGATTTTGACCGGTCCGAAGAAGACGAAGCCCGCGCAAATTCTAACTGTAAATTAATGAACTTTACGCAAAGCTTTTGAACCGTAATTGTGTGAGTAAAAAACTTTTACAAAAATATCTTAGGGGTGGTGGCAACCCCGTATTTCTATATCACTAATGGTTTTTTCTACAAAAAGCACACATGGATTGTGAGCTTTTCCTGTGAAAACCAATGTGAATAATAACAATAAAATAGAATTGTGAAAAAGAAACAATAGAAAAATATTTTGATTCGCCATCAAGAGTAGACGTTTCGCGACGGACAAATTGAGTGCATTCTAGACATCAAATTGCATTTATTTCGCCACAGTCGAATGGCAGCTGTTGCACTGATTTGATATCGATAAAGGCGCGGAAGTGTTTTTCAGTTTTTTTGTTTTGTGAAAAATATGTGAAGCAATTTAAAATCGCCAACCGTTTTTTTTGGATTTTTTTCGGAAAAATCCGTCTTTATAAATATTGTGAAATAGACCGCGTACTTAAAAATTATTTTTCTTAAGTTGTTGTTTAGAAATGAAAAATAAGAAAAACTTTTTTTGAAAAGTTAATATTTTTAATAACGGTTACTTTTTCGGCAATTAAAAAAAACATTTTTGGTTTTTGGTTCAACTTACGTCAATTTCAAATTACCTTAAACAATGAAACCTGCGAAGTATTTCAATTAAGTTTTAAGGATTATTCACAATTTTTATGGATTTGTAACCATGCTGTAAGTCTGACTTTCTACAAGGATTCTTTTTCAGCATAAAATCTGGGAAATTACTATTTCGTTGATAGGTTCCAAAAAATACCTCGATCAAGTTTTAAATTTTAAAAAGGAAAATTAAAAAAAAAAAACTTTTGTAACAGACCCACCATTAAGTAATCTTAAAATAATTTTTTGAAAAACTTTGTGAACATTTTCACAAACGAATTTTTTTTAACGTATTGTCCCGCGCTGGTCAAGTAGAAGTCGGTATTTAGTTTAAAAACTCAACTATTCGGTAGGGTGCGGATGATATTTGCCCCCCGCAACCTCCTGTTCCTACTAGGTTCCAAAAAATACAGCTTCATATTTCCGGTAGTACCAAGAAGATTGATATGGAATTTTTTTCACCACTACCTATGGACTTTCGTCAGACGCAGCTCAACTCTTTCATGCCCGACTTTTTCCCTGTAGTCCAAGAAAGGCTCTCTAGTCCTAGACAGGCCCCATGCAAAATTTGAAATTTTTACTTTTGTTTGGAAACTTGTTATAAAAAGTTGCTTATAAGCAACATCGGAAATGAAAGTATTAAAAATGATAGATTTTTTTAAAATGTCGTTCAACACAGTCGTATGAGCAGGCGCGCACTGCGTTAAGTGGCAATAAAATGGCAATTTGGCAATAAAGTGGCAATAAAATAGCAATTTGGGTTTTTGAAACGCTTAAAAATCAATATGGGAGCCCCAATCAAAGTATATTTCTTCTGACTTAATTACTATTTATTTACCTCCACCTCTATTTAAATCTACCTTAATGCGCACTGAAATACTAGTTTTAAGGGGTTCGAAAAACTGAAATTGCCACTTCGGCACCACTCTACATGCTTGCTGATGCGGTGCGCGCCTGCACTAACATAGCTCCATGGGAAGGCGTTTAATCGACGCTACGGCTCCTTTAAGGACCGGCCAGTCAAAACGGTTCTTTCTATTCAGTCCCTAAAAAAGAGTCTGTAAATTTTCGATACCTAAACATTTACGCTCTGAAAAAAAAAATTTAGTGGTCCAATTACCCAAAAGTCCAGCGTAGTCCAAGTGGTAAAGTACTTGGCCCGTATTCTGGTGGCCGGTGGTTCAATTCCTGATTATCGCACGTTGTGATTCAAGTTCACTCAACTAGCTTTACGAAATGAGTAGTGATCATGGCCGAATTATACAAGGTCTGTTTGACAGCTCAGTCTCTCTTGGCTCTGACGTCATCGGCAAGCAATTCTTATAAGACTCAATGGGAATTTTCCCTAATTCTCAAATCTAGCTAACATCTAGCTAAACAACTCCGTACGCACAATCAACATTACAAAGAATTTCTTGCCGATGACGTAGCAAAATGGTGGCTGTCAAAAAATAACCAGCGGACCTTGTATAATTCGGCCATGAGTAGTGATAGTTGCCGCTTGGTGATAACGACATCATCGGTCTAAATTGCTACCACGGCCTCTGCTGTTGATGGGTTGCGACGTAAAAACCTTACAAATGTTGTAATTCGTCCATGGTTCGCAAGCCATGTAAAACTTTAGAGGCGAAGCAGGGAAGAAATTGTTATGAAACCTCAGTTGGGGAGGCCCAGACTCTTCGAGAGCTGTAGCGCCTAGGATGATGATGATGTATTAAATTCTAATCCAAAATTGTATTAAGATTTCGTAAATATAACTTTTGGATTGAAAAGTTCTCCAGAATTTTTTGCCGTGTAAAAGAGACGAGTGTGTGAGTAACGCATATACTCAAGAACTACTGCACCCATTAGACAAAAATTTATATATATATTTATATGTTTTATGGGTCACGAGCATAATTTATAGTTAGATGTGGTCGCGGTATTGGCTCCCCTCTTACCCCTTCGCCTGTTAACTTCTGAACCACTGAACGGATTAGACTACGGTTTTCAGTGTTAGACAGGTCGATCATAAAGGAAACTTTTGTACCACTCAAACCACTCCGCCCTAAATGATGCGAACCCCTCTCCTGCTATATCCTAAACTACTGAATGGATTTTTATATGGTGTTTAGTGTTGGATAGGTTATCTGTCAAGAAAATTTTTCGCCAAACAAGCCCTACATGCGGCGTACCCCCTCTTCGGCTATCTCCGAAACCGTTGTATGTATTTTCAACATATGCTACAAAATAAATGCAAAAACCTTAGGGGAATTCATTCGATCTATTCCCTTTCTCCCAAGCAGATGAAAAAAATATTGGTGTTTTTTTTTGAAAAGAGTGCGCCAAACCGAAAAATTAATGAAAAAAAAAAAAAATTCGTCACCCCCTCAGTTTTTTTATGAAATTAAGTGAGGCGTTAAAAGCTAGAGTGGACCAAGCCACGTAATCGAGTTTTTGAAGCTTTTCCACTTTTGTGCTATTATTGACTGTAAATTTTTGGAAAAAAAAATTTCTGTGGACTTTATTCTTTTGTGCATCCAAACATTTTTATCTAAAAACTCACTCGCAATAGTGATTCAAACACAAAAAAATTCACGATTTCGACATGTGGGGTGGTCCACTGTAGCTTTTAACGCCTCAAGTAGCCCCGTCATACTACTGCAGACCCATCTATTCCAAATGTGTAACGTATTTCATGTTCAGTCCTAAGTTTGAAAAAATCTTATTAATTTTAGTTGTCATTGTTAAAATATGAAACGTAAATTGTCGCAATTATTATATTAAAATATGACCTCTTGTTGTAGATAAAAACAAATTTAATAATTAATTTCCCAGATCAATGAACTTTTTATAACTTATTCAACAAATTCAATATTAATATATTTATATAAATAACTAATTTTTTGTCTTATTTAATTTTATTACAGAAAGAAGAAGGGAAGCATGAAACTATACGATGATAAGCTAATTTAAAAGACAAAACATTTTTTTACATAATTTCTGGTATTGATTGATACGACGCAAGACAAAGAATTTAGATAATAATAATTATTTAGTGATTGAGAAGTAATAGTAGGGCATAATGGATGTATTAAATGAAAGTTGTCAAGTACTGTGTACGCAGTCTTTTGACAAAACTGGACTGTTATCAGAAAGCGTATTCAGGGAAACATTAACGGGGAATCTAATAAGGAATATAAGCAGCATGGATGAACTAGTCAAGAAATCCGATGTGGAAGAAGATAATTTAGTTGTAAGGTGAGAAAAAAATTAATATTCTATGCGTAAATGCAGATTGCTTTAAGTGATAAAAAAGTTAAGTACTTGATTTTCATGCGCACCGCAAAGTTTGTTAAAGACTCCTCCTAAACGATACTGAATTTACTAAAAATAACTTTTTTTACGACAACTAAATTAAGTTGCTTACGTACTTTGACCTGAAATCAATTAAATCAATAACACGAAAATAAATCATAAATTCTTGAATGAAAAAAAAACTTGATTAAATCTTTGCGATTTGAAATTCGTAAGACTCAAGCAGAGCGGCATAATATATAGAGATAAGTACGATTTTCCCAACTACTTTAATAGCTTTCGCATATTTTCAATTAGGTTTATTTAAAGTAGATTTCCTTATCTTATCAAAAAAAAAAAAAAAAAGCCACTCGAACGCACAAAAAAAAGGCAGCCATTGAAGAGGTCTCAAAAGAAGATATCGCTAGAATATTGGGGAATAACAAAAGCACTGATCTATTTGAGTTAATTCATCAAATTGGAAGCCAATTGTCTTCAAATCGACCAAGTCAACATCAATTTATTTCGCTTTTGCATTGCCCCGGACAGTATCTTCCCTTGGTAACAGTGATATGACGCTTGTTAATCGAAACTAAATCGAAATATATGTTCAAATGGCTGCACAAAAATTTCGCTTTACGTCACACCCCAAAAAGTCACCCTTTTTTGTTCAGACCCCATCAATTCAGATCGCTGTCGCGCTTCTCTAGGCCGACACTTGCAAAAAAAAATGCCTTCAACTAAACTAAAGTACAATTGAAAAAGTCAAGAAAACTGTCTCAGATACTTTTATATCTTGCTGTGGGTATCTTCTTTTCGCCCAGTCAGTTTAATTGGCTTCAATTGAGGATTCACGTTTCTCAAATTGACTTTTGATTTGTTAATTTCGCATCTTGATGTCTGTCTTAATATTTTACAGTTCGCAGCAGAATCGGATGAGGATCGCGCTTGGCGTTTTGGTGCGTTTGGTGTTGCCCCTGTGCCATGGCTTCGTGAAAGGACTTCAGGGGATACGAGGAATTCGCATCCTTAAGGCATTACAGAATCTGAGAGGGAGCCGACAAATGCTGACGAATATGTTAGCCTATGCAGCGAATTCTATATCGATGGGATTGTCATCTGTCCAAGGTGAGTGTGAAATTAATTTAAACACAAAAAAAAACACAGTTGTGATCAACACAAAACTTTCTGCAATATTTAGTTTCGAAAAAAAATAATATTTTTTTTAAATATCTTGAGAACCATTAAAAATATGTAAAAACCGTTAAAGAAAAAAATGAAAGAAATTTTATTTTCTTTGAATTTAATGATAAGGATTTTTTAATGATAGCGCATAGTTTCCGAGAAATTTTCAAAAAACTTATTTTTTTGAAATATGCGGAGAACCGTTAGAGATACGTATAAATCGTTAATAAACCGTTAAAAAATGTAGAATATTTTACATCCTATAAATTTGATTATCCGCATTTTGCACTTTTGTGGCATAACACAGTTTTCGAGAGATTTTCAAAAAAACTGAATTTTTCTCAAATATCTTAAGAACCGTTAACCGTTAAAGCAAAAAACGTAGAAAATTATATTGCCTTTAAATTGCGTTATATTCATTTTCCCCAAAAGCACATAGGTTTCGAGAAATTTTCAAAAAACATTTTTTTTCTTTGGTGCATTTTAAAAAAAAATAAAGGTCTGTCAGTCTGTCAGTCTCTCAGTCTCTCAGTCTCTCAGTCTGTCAGTCTCTCAGTCTGTCAGTCTCTCAGTCTATAAAAAAAAGTATGGAAGATCCCCGTTAGAGCTACCGTTAGTTTTCCAAAAATTGATAGAAAACTACGATTTTTGTAAAACTTATTTAAAAAAGATTTCAAGTCGCTAGGTCAACGCGTTATCGAGTTATTTAAGATACGTACAATGGACCGATCGACAAACAAATGCACGGACATTCTCAAAATTTTGCCTGACACGGATTTCGTACTGATCAGAAATTTTCTATCTACCCGCGTTCTCGATTCGGTCTCCGTCATGAACACAATACTTTTCTTCTGTAGAAGAGGAAGGCAAAAAAAAGAAACGAAATATGAAAAATAGTCTTTTGCATCTAAAAAGGTTTTTACGAGTTTTGTTAAACACTCGAATTAATTCGAGCAGGCGTTAGTGGCAAAGATGGAATTACTCGAGGGGCGTTTAAAAGCGAGTAAAGTTACTTTACTTGTTTACATTCAGCCTTATTCCCGTAACCGGCGGGACGTGTACGCCGCGGGATTTGGCGTTTCCCGCAGAAAATTTGCATTCTGCTAAACGCAATTGTCCCGGCGTGTGCCGTGGTGCTGAAAACGTTTTACTTTCGGTATTACACTAAACGACCCGCGAATGTTTTGACTTTTCCATACATTTATTTCCCGCGAGTAAATCGTTGCGGGACCAATCAATTAAATAGAAAGTTTGAATAAAAATGTGAATTTTATTTATAAATTCAATGAATTTTAACTAAATATAAGTTTTGAAGGTCAGCAAAAACTAACTAGACGCAGTACAATCATTAAATTGAACAAATAAAACTTCATGCGTATTAAATCAGCAAAACTGCCAAAATAGTCAGGCCGGGGCTGAATAAAACTGCGTTTCTACGTCTACTAGAATAAGAAAATTTCATTCGATCGAGATAAAACACGTCCCGCCGGTTACGGGAATAGGGGTGATTATGTTTTTTCCGACTTTCTTGGAAATGGTTCCAGATATCGGAAAACAGTGCTTGTAAATTTTATTCATTTAGGTATCTGTTGAAAAATTAATAGGTTCGAAGAAAGTGAGAAAAACCATACGTTACTCACTTTCGAAAGGTTTAACGCAAAAATCCCGCGTATTGATCTAGCAATTGTTGGTGGCGGTCAGAGAAAATTAAAATTTTCCAGCCATAAATTCGGCCATACACGCTATGATTTGCATACGGGGTGTTCTATCTGGTACCTGTTTTTGCAATAAATGCAAAAAAATAAATAATATACAGATGTCATGGGAAAAACTTTAAATTTAACGTTATTAATACTACTGTGACCGCCCGTTACTTTGCCGCCATTGAAATTTGCCGCTCCCCTGATTTGCCGCCCTTGAAATTTGCCGCTCTCTTGATTTGCTGCCCCGTAGTTTGTCGTTATGTGTTTTGGCGTTCAAATTTACCGCCCCGAACATTTGCCACCCCGAAAATTTGTCTCTCGCAGAATTGAATGAAGAATTGTCACCCTTAAAAGTCCCGCTCCTAAAAGAACCATGCAGGATTCGACGATTTTTATGCCCCCGGGCTAACTTTTGAACCAGTTCGGGTTTCACTTTCGTAGTACATCCATTGGAAAGGTAATTTGCTCTAGTTTCATGGACATAAGCTCTTTTTTGGCGGGGAACTGCAGGGGGATGGTCAGCTGCCATCTTAGGGGCACTGATTTTTTCATGCATTTTTCGACGATTTTTATGCCCCCGGGCCAACTTTTGAACCAGTTCGGGTTTCACTTTCGTAGTACATCCATTGGAAAGGTAATTTGCTCTAGTTTCATGGACATAAGCTCTTTTTTGGCGGGGAACTGCAGGGGGATGGTCAGCTGCCATCTTAGGGGATCTGATTTTTTCATGCATTTTTCGACGATTTTTATGCCCCCGGGCTAACTTTTGAACCAGTTCGGGTTTCACTTTCGTATTACCCTAATTGGAAAGGCAATTTGCTCTAGTTTCATGGATATAATCTCTTTTTTGGCGGGGAACTGCAGGGGGATGGTCAGCTACCATCTTAGGCGCAATGATTTTTTGATGGAAAAATCAATACGCCTAAGATGGTAGCTGACCATCCCCCTGCAGTTCCCCGCCAAAAAAGAGATTATGTCTATGAAACTAGAGCAAATTACCTTTCCAATGGATGTACTACGAAAGTGAAACCCGAACTGGTTCAAAAGTTAGCCCGGGGGCATAAAAATCGTCGAAAAATGCATGAAAAAATCAGATCCCCTAAGATGGCAGTTGACCATCCCCCTGCAGTTCCCCGCCAAAAAAGAGCTTATGTCCATGAAACTAGAGCAAATTACCTTTCCAATAGATGTACTACGAAAGTGAAACCCAAAAGTTAGTCAAGGGGCATTTTCGTGCATCGTTCTTTACCGCTATGGACAAATGCCTAGTTAGCCTCCTCCCTCAAGATTGGACCCTGGTGCCACTTTACCGGGAATTTCGAAATGATCCTAACGTATATGGCCACCTTAACGATTTTTCCTGCAAAAATTATAAATTTATTTTTTTATTTCCTACAAACCATTTATGTAATTTCCTGTCATGGTGAAATGTTTCTCGCCCCAAAGAACATGTCGCTTCATGAACTATCCAAGCAGCCGTGACGTTAGCGGTTGATATAAATATGTCACCACGGAATGTCAACCACTGACGTCATGGTTGATTGACCTAAAATATATTCGAAGAGAGGAGGGGCAAAGCAAAAAATAAAAAAAGTAGTTTGCAAAATGTTTCAAGCTACCGTTTCCAGACTTTTTGATCTGGTTTGTCAAATTTTCAAAATTGACGATATTTGCTCTAAAATTTGAGACGATCCATCGCTCTGCGATTTCAAACCGTTTTCAATGTGCTTTAATTTAGCTGTACTACTTTTTAATCATTTGGAATTAAATTTCTTCTATTTCACAGTAATTTGAAATGAAAGAAAATCTTCTTCAACAAAATTTCATTTCACTTTTTTACTCGCATTTATTTTGTTAGTTTTAATATTTTTTATATGTGCCGAAGAGCGTGAGTTCCATTATATCGCAGTCATGCATAATAAAAAAATAATGTGTTGTGCATTTTTATTGAATTTTTTCTTCTAATAGACAACTATAAATTATTATAAGATTTTTTTTGTCTTATATCGTGCATTATATGCATGTGTGACGATGTATGATATAAACTTTATAATTTAATTAGCAAATCCTTCAAATAGCGCGATTACACAATTTACATAATTATCTAATGCAGACAAATACTGAATTTACATGCAACATTTCAATTTCAACCTTTTATAATTTATTCAAACTCTATTGAATTTAAAAAAAAATACATTGATTTTTATTAGTCCATCGCATTGAGCCGCTCCTGAAGATCATGAAGCTGAGAAAGGGCTCAACTGACTGCAAAAGTATTACATTTGAATCACAGTATCCGATTTTGACTTCCCGTGGATCGATAGCGTCACTTACGCCATCGTTACCGGTCAAAAGACTGATGGACGACGAACCGGAAAAATGTGTGACGATGAATATTCTAGCGGAACCTTCTCCAGGCACCCCAATTCGGGCCCATATTATTTTCATCCATGGCTTGCACGGCTCCCTGGTCAACACGTGGAAGCAGGGGTTGTGGAACAGCGAGGGCAGGAAAGTAGAGTTCGAGCGACCGCCTCGACCGCCGATGCGACGTCCGAAACGACCTCGACATTCGAGAGGTGCACATTTCACACCACCCCATTTTCACAAGCGGCCGCGCTATTGTGCTGACTTCAGCAGCAGTTCTTTCCACCCTCAAGACGCGTGGGACGAGAACGTCTTCACCGTTGACCCTGACCGCCAGCCGATGCACTCAAGGTAATGCAAAATAAATTCAACCGACAACAAACAACCCCCTATTTTTGTTCAATCCAATTATATTTTTTGCGACTTGTGTTTTTAACCGTTTACCACCCACCATTTGATTGATTTTCTTTTCTCCTTTCAGTTCATACACGTACGAATGTGGCGAACCGGAAGTGATTGACAACTGCTATGGGATTGAGTACAGCTTTCCGACATTCAGACTACGACTGGACGATCGGAAAATCCCGCCCATGTCAAGGCAAGATTCGGCAAGTTCATCGGGTATCAGTAGCTGTGAATCAACCCCAACGGATGAGTATCCGCCGACGATAACGACGCCCAAGGATGAAACGCAGCAAAAACAGAATGATCCCACTTCTGAAAAGTACTCCAAATGTTGGCCAGGTGATTGGCTGCCGCTTGACTGTCCTGGAGTACGCGTCATCGCCCTCAACTACACAACGGATCCTTATTTGTGGCGTCCGATGTGGGTGCGGAAACGAAACCGCACCACGATTACGGAAAGGTGCCGCCAAATGACTGAGTTACTTATCAAGGAGAAGGTCGGCTACGGTCATCCAATTATTTGGGTTGGACACTCCAAGGGTGGGCTTTTCATCAAACAGATCATCACATCTGCGTGGGAAAGCGGTAGGCCAGCAGCAGCTCCGCTGTGGAGGGCCTCACGCGGGGTATTTTTCTATTCAGTTCCACATAGAGGTTCCGCATTGGCGGATTTTCAGCTTCCATTTCTGAGGAGATCCATTGAATTGTTGGAGCTCAGGAAAAGTGAGTAAAGGTTTTGTTTATTATTAACAGTGTTGCTTAAAATATATTTTTAACGAGATTTTACTTAACTCTTCCATACATAAAAAGTAATTTTTAACTCTATCCGCATAATAAATACCAGACGTTATAACTTTTGATTCCCTCAACCGATTTGGATACGATTTTTGCCATTCGATTTGATATTACGAAAGAACAGTTTTTATGGTAAAAAATTACCCTTACCTCTCTTACTTCGAACCCCCTCTCCTAATAAGTTTTGAGCCACGAAACCGATTTTGATTTGGTATTCATGAATCTTTTGGGATTCTGAAAAAGCGGGGTTTTCGGCGGTAAAAATTCGTTGTAACCCCCTGATCTAACCAGAGATGCACACCAGATATGCAAAATTAATTTTTGCATGTCCATCTGTCTGTCTGTCTGCCCGTCCGTCCATCTGTCCGTCCGTCTGTGGCGCGGATTGCGGGCGTACGGATTGAGCTAGAGACTTGAAATTTTGCGCAGATCCGTTTTTCGTAAAATGCGAGGCTAAGTTCGTTAATGGGCAAAAATGGACCATTAGGGGGGGTACCCCCCATACGAACGAAAACGGTTTTTGTGAATATCTCGAAAACGGTGCATCTTATCAAAAAAGTGCAAGAACAAAAGTTATTTAGGATATGATTCTACATAAAACTCCCATACATCAAAATCCGATTGGAATAAATTTTAAAAAATCTTATTGGAAAGTTTGACTTCAAAGGGGAATTTTGATACAACTGTTCGCCATTCACTTAAATGACCATACGGATTTTCAATAACTGCCAGATTGGCAATTATAGCCTTACAAGTTACTAAGAAAGTTATTTCCTGTTTTTCTAAAACCCATTCATATTCTAGTTTTGTTAATAAAATAATAATTTTATGAACAATCTTCTAATTTAATTCAAACTATTTTATTTATCATTACAGATGATTCAAGCATGTTAGAATTACATAAACGTTTTGTTGCATTATACCAAAGTGGTCATCTTAAAATAGATGTCTTCAGTTTCGTTGAAACTGCATTAACTTTAATGTCCGTACTCTACTTAAGAATAGTTGGTGTCGACTCAGCAGGTAAATTTCTTTATTATTATTTATTAATTATGCATAATTTCATTGTTTTTCAACTAATTTCAGATCCAGGAATTGGAGAGGTCTGCGGATTACATTTAGATCATAGAGAAATATGCAAACCACGTAGTCGAAATTGCATTTTGTATACGGAATTAGTTAAAATGATAAATAGGGTTAGTTAATTTTATACGTAATTAGATGTAAATATTATTATAATTATTTAGTTTCTATTCTGTTTAAGTTTATTTTTTATTATTATTTTGTTATTCAATATTTTATTTTAATAATTAACTTTAAAGTCGTTTAAATTTGTATTTTTTGCTAAAGAAATGTGAAGAAAAGTTTTGACGGATTTAAGCGAAATCCAAAAGTTCATAGTTTATAAGCGAATGCCAAAAATTACTCGATTTTATAGATTTATTTAGCTAAAATCATCTGAAAATTATTTTCAAATAATTATAAGATTAGAAATGAGATATTTTAAAAAATTTAAACTTGTGATAATGAAAATAGTAGAATTTGTAAGTTAGATGATAAAACGATAGCAAAAATGCAAGTTTTTGTTAAAACGAAATACGGAGCGTTAGGGAAATGCAAATTCTTTTAGAATTTCAATGGAAATTCAATTAGAAATTTAGTTGTACAAAGTGAGAAACCCAGATTTAAGTAGTTTTTAAAAAGAAATTTACGGATTTAAACATCAGTATAAAACAGTTTCTAGTTGATTTATTATTTAAAGTGCGATATGCCGTTTCCATTTCAAATATATTTTTTTTGCTTTTAATTTTAATTAACATTTACCACCGATAATAAAATTGGGGACCACCAAATGAAATTATGCGACACTTTAGAACTGTTTTAGTCAAATGAATTGTCCTTGTGTATATAAAACCATTAAAAATTAAGATGTTTTCTAATACGTGATATTTAATGCATGTCTTCCATTCTCATATGTGACCAAACAAAAGTTTTTCTTTATTTCAACTTTTTCTTCCGTGAAATTTCCTAAAATGGTCCCTTGTATAAATAAAAAAATTTTTAAAAAATTGAATGTAGTGGATCGTTTTTTAAAAATTCGTTTTGAACCATTTTTTATATGGTAACATAAGTTTTTTTTTATCATATACAAAATCAAAAGTTTTTTTAATGTTGACCTTGTTGACTAATTTGAAAAAATCAGGGCCCCAATCATGTATTCCGACGCGTCTCTGTCTTTCGACTTCGACACAGCTTTTAAATCTTGACTTCGCCATATCTGCAGCTTGAAATTTCGCGGAATCGTCACTATGAATCGAAACGTGATTCTGACTGTCACTCCAGGAAATTTAAAGCTGCTGATATGGCGAAGTTAAGAGTTAAAAGCTGCGTCGAAGTCGAAAGACAGATACGCGTCGGAATACATGATTGGTGCCGTGGTCTTTTACATAATGAATCTTGAATTTTAACTCTCATAAAAAAAAGGATTTTTTTTACTTATAAAAAGAATGAATTTATGTTACCCCCGAAATATTTGTATTTTTTACATTGTCGAGGCCTATATTATACGTATATGCGAAAATTGTTTAAATGTAAATTTCTGTATTAATGCAGTTTTAAATTTTGTTATGTTTAATGTAAATTTTGGTTATTATACGACATCAAAATAGTTACACCATTTTTAATTCAAATAAGGACCACTTTTGTTGTTAATAAATGCCTATGTCGTACTGAAACTTGTTGTTTTACTGTGTTTTCAAAAAAAAAGCTCAAAAAAGGTTAGTAATTTTATGCATGGGCGTCTGTAGCCACTTTGCTCGGCTATGAGGGGAGGGTTTCGAAAAATGTTTTATGGGTAGGTTGGCCATACTTTTTTTTTGGCCAATCTGGCACAAGATGAGCAGCAAATTGTATACAGAAAAAAAACATTTAGATCAGGAAAAAAAAATAATATGTGCCGCATTTAGATCAGGAAAAAAAAATAATATGTGTTTTTGCAGTCTGCACGTTTTATCTGCACGCCAATCTGGCAATTATTGAAAACCCGTATGGTGATATTCGTATCAAAATTCGAACAATTGTACCAAAATTCCACTTTGAGTAAAAACTTTCCAATAAGATTTCTTAAAATTTATTCCAATCGGATTTTGATGTATGGGAGATTTATGTAGAATCATATCCTAAATAACTTTTGTTCTTCCTCTTTTTTGATAAGATGCACCGTTTTTGAGATATTCATAAAAAACGTTTTCGTTCTGATGGTCCATTTTTGCCCATGAACGAACTTAGCCTCGCATTTTACGAAAGATTGATCTGCGCAAAATTTCAAGTCTGTAGCTCAGCGATTCTGAACCTGTGGGGCGAGTACATTTAAGGGGGGGGGGGGGGGGGGGGGGGCGCGAGCATATCCAAGACAAAATATTTAAAAAAGTTTATTAATTCACTGAAAGGAAAGTACATACCCACATACAAAACAAAATACATTTCGACATAATATTTAATAATTAACTTATTAACTTACGCTTGGAGCACAATGAACGCGAAACCAGCGCGAAACCAACGCAACTACAACGCTCTGACCTGTCACGCAGTGCAAAATTCTAGCGGCAGAGCACAATGGCAGCTCGTGAAGTAGTACAAGTGACATAATATAAAGTGGTATAAACTTGGAAAAATTACAAAAATGGATAATTTTGAAGCGATAATTTGCTTTGTTGGTCTTTATCTTTGTTATTTGCACTAAGGCTATCAATTTTTCCTCGAACGACATTTTTCCAAACTCACTTTATGAACTGTCAACGCAGAATTCTGGGGCAAAGTTAGAAGTTTGCAAACTTTTGCGTTGCGGTTACGTTGTAGCTGCGTTCTATACGTTCACTGTGCTCACTTCAAACAATTTGTGGGAACCAAACTTTTAAGTGACAGTTTCTGCGCCAGTTTCGCGTCGGTTTCGCGTTCATTGTGATTTCAGGGTTAAAACAGCTTCTCGCGAGACCGCAAAAATGACGCAAGAGCAATAAAAAGGCACCGGATTCTTGTTTTGTCAACGCTGAGGATCGGTGTTGCCAAATGTCAATAAATTACTGTTTTCTTGGTAATTTATGTTTAAAATTAAGGTAGTAGTGTAGTTTAAGCGCCAAAATACTCAAATTACGTTGTTATTGTATACATTTTATTGTATGCAGGGGAGGCGCGATGACAATTTTGATTGAAAATTGGGCCGCGAATACTGAAAGGTTGAGAAACGCTGCTGTAGCTCAATCCGTGCGCCCGCAATCCTCGCCACAGACGGACGGACGGACATGCAAAAATTAATTATTTTTATCATTCTAAACACACCGGTGTAATTCATTTCTGTGTGTGATGACGGGATCTTGGCGTTACAAACGGTAAGGCATAAGTTAATATACCCTTTGGTTTCACCATATGGGTATAAATAGCAATAAAGAGAAATACGCCGCCTTCCACATTTTTCGAGATAATGCATATTAAAAACTGTTGAAAAAATGTGCCGCAGGCAAAAAAAATGTATTTTGGAGCAGCCATCGTAAAGTCAGTAAAGCATTTTGCCTATTTTGATTTGTGATTAAGGGTGCGTAACACAAAATATCCAAAACAAACTGTCTAACCAAATCAATTTGTCGCTCTTCGCCATTGCGGTTCCATAAGACAGCACTGTGTTCAACTTTCAACACGACGCAGCACACAACGCTTTCTCTGTAATTTCAACTTTATTCGAGGAATTTTTATATTCCAAAAGTTTTTTTTTTTCAAAACTCAGCAGGGCATGGCCGAATTATACAAGGTCTGCTGGTTATTTTTCGACAGCCACCATTTTGCTACGTCATCGGCAAGAAATTCTTTGTAATGTTGATTGTGCGTACGGAGTTGTTTAGCTAGATGTTAGCTAGATTTGAGAATTAGGGAAAATTCCCATTCAGTCTTATAAGAATTTCTTGCCGATGACGTCAGAGCCAAGAGAGACTGAGCTGTCAAGCAGACCTTGTATAATGGGGCTATTCACGAATGTAAATGTATCTGCAACTGTAACTTTACATGTTCCACATGATCCACACTAATTTTACATTAGATTCCAAATTGGTATTCACAAACTGTAACTGTAGTCTTGTTCCAATTTGATTTGTAATTCCTTCTCATCGTTGGAAAATAAGAAACTTTTTGTTTAGTTTCATGAAACCTAAATCAACTACCGCAAACGGATAAACTGAATTGCGTAAATTCTTCAAAACTTGTGAATAATAGGGATTCCTGACAGTTGCTTCTTCTGAACTGTATAACAAATCGTATAAACATTTCTTTCTAAGTATTTTTATTTAACTTACTCAGAATCTTCTTCCCATCCATTATACAACAATATTAAGTCCGACATATTTCCTTTATTCTTAAAATTTTGCATTTTTCTTAAAAAATGTAACCTTCTGGATAAGTTTTCTCTCGGCATAAACTTACAGATGATTTGACAGCTAGTTACAGATACAGAATGTCAAATTTACAGTTTGTGAATAGCAAAGTGGACTGAAAATGTAAAGTTACAGATACAGAGCAATCTTACATTTTAAGAATAGGCCCATAATTCGGCCATGTCAGCAGGGTACCTGCGGTACCTGCGGACACTCATGATCTTGTGTCTCGATTGGACATAAATCGCGATTTTTTCATAGCCATTTAATGGCAAATGACAAAATGCCATTGGAATATCCCGTGGAGACAGCAGTTGTAAGAATTTTTTCGATATCTTGGCTCGGAAAAACTATGTCTGCAAGTGTCATTTTAATGGCAGGCCATAGAAAAAATCTTAATTTATGTTTTGAGATAAATGAATTTAAATTGACAGTTTACTATGGATTATTGTCAGTTTAAACACAGGTTTAACAAGATCTGTACTGTAAAGCGACTATGAATACTGGTGTTCGTTTGTCAAGGAAGAAAAAAAACAATCAAAATAATTTTAAATCTCTCTTATTGTTCTAAAAACAATTCAAAATTTTTTAAAATCTTAAAAAAAACGAGAAAAACTAGGAAAAAATTGCACTAATACTCTGTAAAAATCAGAGTAACAAATACATTAAAACTTAAAACTATATAACCGATTAGAATAAAATTCCAGTGACGTCCACGTCTGGAACATGTTTCACAGCCTCTTTGAATTGATTTACTTCACACGCATACGAATACCCACTGGAAATATCGTCTCGCTTCCAATTAATCCAGGTGATAATGTCACTAATATCTTCACAGAAAATATACTCTCGGGCGATTTGCTCGTATGTCAAATGAGGATTATTGACCCCAATCAAAACAATGCCACGTTTGGTGGCCGGTTCCACAACAACCCTGAAATATATTTTCGGGACTGGAATGAGACCGTTATTGTTCTCATCGAATGCCAAATATAACGGTTGTGGCACTCCGTTAATGTCAGGTAATTCCATAATTCCGTGCGTTCCAGTATAGCAATCGACGACCATATTGTTATCAGCTACGAATTTTCGAACGCTATTTTCGACACGTTCCCAGTTTCCAGCATTGAATCTTTGCCATCTGTAAGAAATATTTTCTTTAATCTACTATTCATAATTTAATCCAGATAAACTTACTGAGGAGCAGCGTTAACGAAATAGAAGGTTCCCCGTTGCTGGGATCCAAAAATCACATCAGTTTTTGCAGCCAAATGTCCGCGGGCAAGGAAGAAACTCTTTTTATCGTCAAAATATTGTTCGTGATCACCTCCAAGAATTTCCCCAATCGTGTCCATTTGTATTTTTTTCGTGTACAAAGTGTTGACATCCTTGCCCTGGTAGAACTCCCCTGGAATAAAGTTAACTCGTGCAACCGATTTTTGATATCCATTATTGGCTGGTGTCAATTTATGATGGACGTAAAGGGTAGCTTCTGCCCTTTCGTCATGGCAAATGTCGAAGTTTGGCAAGAAACGATCACCAACTTCAAATCCAACTTCGATTAGAGTGGCATCGACGTGGCACGTTTTTCCAGTTCTTCTGGCTACGTGAGCCGCATTTGAAGTGCAGGAGAATTCTTCCAAGAAATATTCCGCCCCGTCAACAAGGAAAGCATCCCCTTCTAGGCACGTGGCAATCACCTTCTGTCCACCTAAAGGACTTGCAAATGATCTCGAACAGAATAATTCAATATCCTGACCGCTAGCAATTTTAATTACGCCATCTGATCCAGGCAGGAAAAATTCTTCGGTTCCAGGGAGAAGGAAAAGCGGTTGGGGTTCCGTTATATCATTGTTGATGTCAATTTTACATTCTAAAAAAATCAAAATCAGTTGATAGATCTATGATAAAGATTTGAGTTCAACAACTATTTTTTATTGGAAAAATTTAAAGTTGCTGGGAAAAGTTAAACGATTTTGTTTGTTGTTTATTAAAAAAAAAGTGGAGCACGTATCTTTTTTTTATTTTACTAAAATTGGTAATACTATGTTCAGACCGACACAAAATCACGTAATTTTGAAGATTTTCGTAATTTTGAACGAAATCTTCCTCGAAACCACGAGATTTCCAGTACATTAACCTGTTTTCAAAAATCACTAAAAGTATGCAATTTCCACAAAATTACGAACGAAATCAAGCAAAAACAATGAATACAACCCTGCATCACTCATTCAGCTCTCTTGAGTACATCAGTTTGGACATTTGTGCTGGATTGGAACGACGGAGATATAAGAAAAAGAAGCCGTGTTCCGCACGCGAAAAGGATATATTAGTAAACAACTTACGCGGGGCAAAAAAAATTGACTTGTTTTTGATGCGATTAGATATGAAATGGAAAATAATTGTTTATTTTCATTACAGATAATTTCCATTGTCGTCTAAAGTGTCTAATTCTGTTTGCACATATTTGATCTATGTTTTGAATTGTACTATTCATCATATTACTAAAATTCATAGCAATCCTACACTAAAATTCATAGCAATCCTGTAGTTGAAATGTGAAACAAAATTACCTTAATCTCTGTGTGAACACTTTGGTTTAAGTTCTAAATCATTTCGCAAAATTACGTGATTTTGTGTCGGTCTGAACTTAGTATAAGAGAAAATAATACAAATTATTTACTCTGCCTATACAAAGTTTTAGAAGAACGCTAGGGTTTTTTAAGACCAAAAATCGATTCTTTTGTTTTAATTGTTTATTTAAATTTTTATTTTAGATAAGTGGCTCTCAGTGTTGCACTTTTAGTACAATCGTAATAGATTTAGTACATTTCAAGCTCTAAAAATACCTATTACTTACGTATGCCATTTTTAGCCAAATCTAGTACATTTGGACCCAAACTCAAAATGTATGGATTCTTTCATTATAAACAAATTTTAATTTTGATTTGTGATTTTAAAAGAGAATCTACCTCTCTCTTTTGGAATCTAGTATCCTTTTTCGTGAATCTAGTTTAGTGTACTCATCATAAAATGCCATACGTATATAGCCTATTTGCTTGTCCCATCCCTGTTGACATCTTTTACCAGTTGTTCGTTATTCGTTTGCGTTAAAATTGCTTTTCAGAATGGCATTGTACAGGTAAATTTTGTTTGGTTATGATGTAAGTCCAAAAAACCTAAAAGACATCTCTTAAGGCATTTTAAAAGGGTCAAGCCTAACGGAAGCGATGAGCTGCCACTAGAGCCACTGCCCCCAAAGTCCCCCACGGATCAAGAAAACGAGATCCCGTGATAAGTCAAACCCAAAATTTTTCTTAAAAGTTTGCAAGTTATGCCGCTTTTTCTTTCTTTCTTCAGTCTGACGAAAGAAAACAAAAAGTGTTACGTCCAAAAATTCCGCAAAGAATGGTTGCAACAGTTTTCTTGGGTAAAGGATAGGGCTGAATCAGCCTATTGCAAAGTGTGCTCAACAATTATTACTGGCGGATTAACAATCTATTACATTTAGTACATTTTAGACAGGCAATTTATTACTTTTCAAAAAAATGAAAGTGCAACACTGGTGGCTCTCAACATTCTTTTCTCTCGCGACGCCTTTTTTCGAAATTTTGAGTTATAATAGGATCCGCGACCCTCTTTTTCGACTATGATCGACAGATTATAAGGTTATTGTGAAACTTCCTAAAAATGCAACTCAGGTGAAATTTAAAAAATTGTAGGTACCATAAATTCTTTGAGAAAAATGCGCTGCAGGTGAAAATTTTTAAATTCCGACTGGGAATTCTTTATCATAAAATCATAAACGTTATCGGGTTGATCTGAAATTTTCAGAAATTTTTGAAGTGTTTATTATTTATTAAATAAGAAAAAACATAAGAAAAGCTACAATTGCCGGCGACCAATCGTCAAATACTCTATATCAGGGCCAGGAAAGCTTTGAAAGTTCTAGGGCATCCACTACCACTGACAAGCGATTTACTTGTTTATATGGCTTACTCTCCGAGCCACTTTGTTGAAAGCTCTTTTTCGTTATGCTTGGTTTTGACACTGTTAATTGTTTTACTTTACGTTAAAAAAAAAGTTTTGATAATGAAAAACTTTTATATGAAATTTCCGAATTACAATCGGAAAATAAAAATAATTTCATAAAACCAGAAACATTAATTTGATCAATTGATATTTTATGAAACGACTGAAAATGCCTATTTAAATCGTATTTTTTTATTGTTTTAATTTCCTGAAATCATAGTAAACATTGCATTGTGTTATCACACCGAATAAGAAAACAATCATGTCCAAAAGTCGTGCCGTCTTTTGAGACAGAACGCTTTATGATTTTCAGCAGTGTTAAATTTTTCATGATTTTCAGCAGTGTGAAATACACCACTGCTTCAGTCAATGTCCTAATGACAACTGAGCTAATAAAAATCTCTCGCATAAATGGCCTCACTAAGTACTCAGCAAAGCTCCATGATATGCAAAATGCCTAAGTGGAAGCAGAACGGGTTATATGCAAAGTGAAACAGATTATTTGTTTCATATGCGTATGTATGCAGTTTACGTACAAGCCAGAATGAAACGGGTAGCATGAAGAATCGATGGATAGAAGGGCAATTTGAGCCTCGAAGTTGCCCTTCCCTTGGTGCACATGGCTGTAGACCGCTGCTCAATATGATGGCAGATAAAACTCTCATGAAAAGCCATCAGGAGCCTGTTTCTGGTATGGAAGCTGGCTCACCGCCATGTTATATTATTTTTGTTTTTGCAGACCTATAAGCCAAGAAATTCCAATAGGATTATTCATTGCTAGAAGGTCAAGAAAAACCATGAATCAGAAATGGTTCAATGGTTAAACACAAATAAAATTCTCATGAAAAAATCCAATGGTGTTGGAAAGGGGGAAAGATTGGTCTGGTTGAATCTTAATGTATGGAATGGTTATGCAAAATCATATTCTAAAGCACCGTTTTTGAGAAAAATGGAAAAAATAAACAGATTTAGTATGTCCGTCCGTCTGTGCGTCCGTCTGTCCGTCCGTCTATCCGTCCGTCTGTCCGTCCGTCTGTCCGTCCGTCCGTCTGTCCGTCTGTCCGTCCGTCTGTCCGTCCGTCTGTCCGTCTGTCTGTCCGTCCGTCTGTCCGTCTGTCTGTCCGTCCGGCTGTCCGTCCGTCTGTCCGTCCGTCTGTCCGTCCGTCCGTCTGTCCGTCCGTCTGTCCGTCTGTCTGTCCGTCCGGCTGTCCGTCCGTCTGTCCGTCCATCTGTCCGTCCGTCTGTCCGTCCGACTGTCCGTCTGTCTGTCCGAACAAGGACGCGATCTACCCCTGAACCCTCCGGAACGCTCCGGAGTGTTCAATGGAAAACGCCTAATGTTACTTTTAGAAAATTACAATTTTCGTAACACTCATTGACAAAAAATTTCAAGTCGCTAGCTCAACGCGTTCTCGAGTTATTTAAGATACGTACAATGGACCGATCGATAAACAGACAGACAGACCGACAGACTGACAGACAGAGAGACCAGCAGACAGATGCACAGACATCCTCATAATTTTGCCTGAAACGAATTTCGTACCGATCAGAATGTTTCTATATGCCCCCGTTCTGGTGTCGGTCTCCATCATCGATACAATACTTTCCCTCTATCGCAGAGGAAAATAAAACTTTAGTTAATAACTTTACATAGTAGAATAAAAACCATTTATCAGCAGCAATAAAAAACTAAACGTGTTCACTCAACTGTTAAAAACGATGGAAAATATAAACTGAAATTAACCTGTTTTTATGATACTCGTATTTCCATTGCAAATTACCGCGATTCGTATTCAAACCAAGAAGCAAAATGATACAAAATGGAATTAAAATTACTAAAGTAAATAATTATATTAACCTGATTTAATCACATTCGATGTAATATTTGTAATACTTTGAATGGCAACTCGAGCTTCAGTTGTCGAAATTTCACTGAATAGTACAAAAATAGCTAAAAACGCCACAAAATTTGCCCGAAATGCGGAAAATCGTAACATTTCTCTAACACAATTAACAAAACACGACGAATAGAGTTTACAAAGTGAATTCTCATTGCGGTCAGAATCATCTTAAATACCTCTTTTACCTGACCGATTTTTCAATTTTTTTTTATTACGATTTTTTTTTTGATTTTGTTGATAAAACAATAATTAATATTAGGTTAAATGGAGTTGAATGTTTTTTTTTTGGCTCACGGGAATCAGTTTTGTTTTATTTCCGTTGTAAATCGTCTCACAGTTCATTAGAACTCGTGATCGAATGTCAAATCTTTCTCTTTGATGCGATCAATTTCTTCTTTGCTTTTTTCAAGTTAATTGTCGGCCGTTATAAAAGCGCGCACACGGTAATTAACGGTAAGTCCCAAAACTTGACAAGAGGTGTTACCAATCATTATTGAAGCTTAAAGGTGAAAAAAGCTATTCACACACACAAACACCCAAAAAAAAACAATTAACAGAATTCGAATTGGGTTTATTGCCTTGTGTGCGTTTGTTTCGTACATACATTTTATGATTATTGACGCGATATAATATGAATATTTATTCGGTTTTCTTAACGTTTTTCAATTTTTATCACGAAAATCGAAAAGCAAAGTCTATTTTAAGGTTTTTTAAATAATTTTTCTTATCATTTGTGTAAACAAATCAGGTATTAGTTACGAAAAAAGAAAAACGGTATTAATGGAGAATTAATAAAGGCTTAAAATCCTTACTTTATTGATGTTAATTTATCGGACAAATTTAATTAATGTCATTTTTCTGAAATTCCCAATTTATTGTTGAAAATTGAAATTTAATTCCTTGCAATTAGCGATCTTTGGAATAAACCGGCCTTTACACGCGACTGTAAAGTCTGTCAGTAGCACAGACTTCAAATGTCAAATTACTGACAACGAATTAAAATACATTTAGCGAACTGGCAGTCAGTGCATTTACACGAGACTGTGTCAGTGACTGTGTCAGCTCTACAGACGCCTGAAAGCGCCAGGTAAGGCGCTGTCCAAAAAATTAATAATATACACTGTAGAAAATGAATTTGAATTTAAACCGAAAAATGGTGTAAAAACGGGGTAAATTTGCAAAAATGTCGTAAAATTTCGAAAAAAAATCAGAATTTAGCTCGCACACCATTTAAGTTGTAAACTCACCCAAAAAAACATTAATCTTACACTAGAAATAGGGTAATTTCAAACCTTGCGTAAAATTTCGACCAATATTCGTATTTTTACTCTCATTTTGGTGTAAAAACACGCTCGCAGGGTATTTTTGCATTATTGTACGGACAATTTAACCTTAACCTTATAATTCGCATAAGGTTTGTGGCATCGGAGTATAAATACTCGAATCGAGTTTTACTCTACCAAAATCCTGTGTGGCGCCTGCCACATGGCAGACATGCCCGGGAAATTTGGATGTGAAAACATCCGCAAAAATAATATAATATTTTTGTTTTTGCAGACCGTATAAGCCGAGAAATTCTAATACCATTTTCGGTGTAATTTTAAACAAAAAATGTCGTAAAATTACACCCGTATTGTACTTTTACTTCTTATTTAGCTTAAAGTTCCCCCGTAAAAGAGGCTTTTGTACGCCACAAAATGAGTAAAAATGCATAGCTTTTAAGCCATTACAACTCGGTTTAATTTTACTCCTATTATCGTAGGAAAATGGTTTCCTACGATTATAGGGGTAAAATTACAATAAAATTTTCTAGAGTGTATTTGGGAGGGGAGAAAGTGGTATTGTGACAGCAGTAGAAAAATCGTGAGTGTGGCAATACAGGCCCACACTCATTTTGATTCCATTAATGTCATTTTGGTTCCATTAACTCAAAATACCATTTTTTTACATTTTAATGCAAATATCTCAATGACGGTAATAGATAGCGGATAACAGTAA
Source organism: Chrysopilus asiliformis (assembly GCA_964034945.1). Taxonomy (NCBI): domain Eukaryota; kingdom Metazoa; phylum Arthropoda; class Insecta; order Diptera; family Rhagionidae; genus Chrysopilus; species Chrysopilus asiliformis. The sequence goes on from OZ035962.1 coordinate 80,913,612, forward strand.
AAGACAAAACTGTGGAAAACATTATTCTCTTCAATTCATCTCATACAATGAACTCCCAAAGACCGGGTATTTTTCGAGATAAACGAAATAACAGATTTTTTTGAAATATTGGCATATCTCGAGAACGGCATAAGATATGCAGTTCTAATATAAGTGAAAAATGTACGAAATTTTATTGTCCCAAAGTTATGTCATACAAAACGCGTAATTTTAGAGTAAATCGCGAAAAACAAAATTGCGATTTTGAAAAAGCTTCCACTTTGATTACTTCCAATTTACGGATTTTCACCAAAAGTTGATAGGACCGTCCAACAATTTCATTGCGCTAGCTTTATTAGTTTTTGAAAAATCTTGATCATTGACAGTAAAAGACAAAACTGCAAACATACAGAGAGACAGACAGAGAGACAGACAGAGAGACAGACAGTGAGACAGACAGTTTTGTAATATAACTCCAATCGACTCAGGTTTTTAGGCAAAATTAAGAGGTCGAAATTTCTACAATACTATTATTATACTCCATATAAGAAAGTAAAAAACTCTAATGCCGAGTGTTTTAAGAAAAAGGCATATTTTTGTCACCCTGTGTAATTGATGGGGCTTAGGCAGGCTCTTATCTCTTCATATATAGATATGGCAAATTTCCACATTTAATTAGACACAATCTATTTTTTCTATAAATAAACAAAACAAAAATCACTTTTTTTAAATCTTGAAATGCCCCACCTGCTGACTGAAAATTATGATGTAGTCTGTTTGACTGAGACGTGGCTTCCCAAGTAGCACCGTAGGGTAATATCGCCCTGTTGAAAGACTCCACGCCTTATTCTTAGTCGAGAAGTCCAATTTACGCCCTCTTAAAATCCCTTAAAGACGTATTTTCTTATAGGACATATCTGCTGGGCGAGAGGAGGACCGAACGACTTAAATTTAGGCCTTCGTCGAAGTATCGCCCAATAGGGCTTAAGGAGGACATCTCGTTTTTATTGCCATGACCAATATTGGCTTTAATAGACCTTACGTCTTCTTTTGACCCTATTCGGTCTATTAAGACGCCACTTCTAAAGCACAAAAAAACTATAATGTCCTATAGGGCGACATTTCCATCGAAATATCCCTATTGGGCGTATTAGAGCAAGACAGAAAACCAAGTGCGAGAAGTTTGTCCTCTGATTAGAGAGGAAGCCTGGATATGGGGCTTATTAAGAGAGTAATTTTGTGCTTTGTCTCACTTTGTCTCAAGTTCTTTTGTCTCACTAAAACAGGTGACATTTTTTATTATCTCTGAAAAAATATTTCGGCGCCCTAACAGACTTGAATTCCACTAGACGCCCTTTTAGGCGTATTTGAAGGTATTCACGCCCTCCCATTAGAACTTAACGTCTAATAGGGCGCGAAAATGAGCTGACGCGTCTTTGAGGGCGCACATGTTTCCATCCGCCATATTCCACATTGATGTTGATTCAAATAATTTCCCTTCGAAAATTAAACTTCTTATTTTAAGCTAATCACTGGAGGAAATCGCATAAAAAATAGATGGGAGACAATTTTGAAGCAGCACAATTTTATTGGCATCAAAATTTTATTGAATTAGTGGAAAAAAAATGTTGATGAAAAATTAAATTAAATTAAAGAAATTTTTTGTTGAAAACAAAATATTTAGATGGCCTATTTCAATTTAAAGCGTTTAGATAGAACTTTGTCAAAAAAAATTTAGTTGCAACTAAAATGGCAGCATATAACATGATGAAAAATCCATTACAAATGTCCATTTACAAAAATTCTGTTGTAAGTTGGTAACACCAGCCCAATGCACTGACACATTGTCTTTTACTTTTGTATTCTTTAGTCTTAAGTCAACCTTCACTGAATAAAGGTCTATCGATAAATTACCGGGTTTCATTTTACAATAACAGGTTATGGGCCCAGGTACCCTTTTGCCCAGTTATCCATTGGCTGTAATTTATTGATATCGTTTTCTTGTGCAACGTGACGGGTAATAGTTTCCTTTTGCGAAAATGAGTTCGCTTTACAATATCGAAAAACTCGATGGAGAAAACTTTAGCGCGTGGTGTGTTCAGATGAGAAGCGTTCTCATTCATTGTGATCTGTGGCAGTATGTGGGTGGCGAGAAGGTTCTCGAAAGCGACGCAACAGCGGAAGAGGTTGCCTCGTGGGTCGCGGCTGACCAAAAGGCTTTGGCTACCATCTCGCTGTGCATCAAGGCGTCTGAGTTGTTGCACATTAAGCACTGCAAAACCTCAAAGGAGGCATGGAACAAGTTTAGTGAAATTCACCACCCAAAAGGACCCGCACGGAAGGTTTCGCTTTTTAAGCAATTGACTCAATTCAAGATAAAAAGAGGTCAAGGAATGTCGGACCAACTAAGTGCATTTGATAACATCGTAGAAAAGCTCCGCGAACTCGAAATAACTGTTCCAGACGAATTGCTTTGTATCATGTTGCTATGCAGTCTTCCCGACGCATACGAAAATTTTATTGTTGCTATGGAGAGTCGTGATCATTTGCCGTCCTTGTCGCTGTTGAAAGTGAAGCTAATACAAGAGGAGAGTAGAAGATGTGATCGTGATCAAGAAAGTTCCAGTCCGAATCAAATTCTAATGGCAAAATCAAAAACACGAAAGCCAAAATATGATGGAAAGTGCTTCATCTGCGGTAAGAAGGGGCATTTTGCTTCAACTTGTCGAAATAAAAAGCCTAGCGGTGGCTCTTCCTCGAAAGAAAAAAATTCGGGAGTTTTCACACTAAGTTCATGTCGAGACATTCTACAAACAAAAGAATGGTGCCTTGACAGTGGTGCAACCGCACACATGTGTTGCGATAAAGCCCTGTTTGCCGAACTTCATACAAACGAAAGCCAACGAATACAACTAGCAAGTGATTCTGTGTGTGTGTCACAAGGTTTAGGAACTGTTGTAGTGGAAACAACTACAAGCACAATTACTTTGACAAGTGTATTATTCGTGCCAGATCTCAAAGGTAATTTTATGTCTGTTGGAAAAATTACCCAAAAGGGATATTCGGTAAATTTCGATGGCAACACTGCATACGTCAAAAACAATAAAAACGAAACTTTGTTGACAGCGCATAAACGCGATGATTTGTTTATTGTAAAACTCGATGCAAGTGAACAAAAGATAAACTGTGTTTCGAATAGTGATTCGTCGATTATGTGGCACGAACGATATGGCCATTTAAATGGCAATAGTTTAAAACAAGCTAAAAATATGGTCGTCGGTCTCGATGCGAAAAACATTCCCTCGAAATTTGAGTGCATCGTGTGCGCAAAGGGAAAAATATCTGTCAAACCTTTTCCGAGCCAATCGAACAGCCGTAGTGAAAGTGTTTTGGACTTGATACATACGGATATTTGCGGTCCGTTTCGCGTAACGTCAATGGGAGGTGCTCGTTATTTCGGGACTTTCATAGACGACAAATCGCGAAGAATTTTTGTCTATTTTTTAAAAACGAGAGATGAAATTTTCGGAGCATTTAAAGATTTTAAAGCTATGGCGGAGCGTCAAACATCGCGAAAAATCAAAACCATTCGGAGTGACAATGCCAAGGAATACCTTAGCAACCAATTTTCATTGTATTTGCGTGAAAACGGGATCCAAAGACAACTTAGTGCGGAGTACACGCCTCAACAAAATGGTGTGGCCGAGAGGGCGAATCGAACGCTGGTCGAAATGGCCCGATGTCTCTTGATTTCATCGCAGTTACCGGAAAGCTTGTGGGCAGAGGCAATAAATACCTCAGCTTATCTGCGTAATCGATCTCCAACGAACGTCTTGGGTGATAAGACTCCTTATGAAATCTGGACTCGAAGGAAACCGGTGGTTTGTCATCTAAGGGTATTTGGCAGTAAGGTGGTTGCATTGGGTAAGCGCCCAGGTGAGTCTAAGCTCCAGCCCAAAGGTAAAGAATATACAATGATCGGCTACGACGAGGAATGTAAAGCTTATAGGTTGATAGATTTAGAATCAAAACGCATTATAAAGAGCCGTGACGTTATTTTCTTTGAAAATACTTCGACCGTTTGTAATAATCAGAATAATCAAACAGATTTTATACCAGATTATGATCTTTTCGAGAGCCTTACAGGTACTGAGACGACTTCTAACCAGACAGACGAGCGTAGGAGCCACGAAACCGAGACTTTCCAAGGTCAAGCTGATCCTGGCCGTGAAGAAGGTGCGGTTATCACTACGGATGATTCAAATCAAGAATCCGAGAGTTCTCCAGCTGAAGGGGAAGCTGCCGCTATTCCGAGGTATGGCCCTGGCCGTCCCAGGCTTCAACGTACAGGCAAGCCGGGTAGACCTGCTAAGCAGTACAACGTGTTAAATTCATTAAACGTCGAGTGTGGGAATCCAGTTACAGTTTCCGAAGCCTTGGCTAGCAGTCACGCACGAGAGTGGAAGGAAGCTATGCATCGAGAGTACGAGTCTTTGCTGTCAAATGACACCTGGTCATTGGTTGATGCCCCAGAGAATTGTCGTGTGATTGGGAGCAAGTGGGTCTTCAACATAAAATGGAATCCAAATGGCGGTGTTGATCGCTTCAAATGTCGACTTGTCGCCAAAGGGTGTTCACAAAAATACGAAATCGACTACTTTGAAACGTTTTCGCCGGTGGTGCGGCACTCTACCGTCCGGCTGGTGTTGGCATTATCTGTGCAGTCCAAGCTGTTAGTTCATCACGTAGATGTTACATCCGCCTATTTGAATGGTGATCTAGCCGAAGACGTCTATATGGCTCAACCTGAGGCGTTTGTTAACCCAGAATATCCGAACAAGGTATGTAAACTTAAAAAATCAATTTACGGCCTAAAACAGTCGGGACGACAATGGAACCTAAAAATTGACGAGCACTTGCAAAAAATGGGTTTCAAGAGATGTCAAGCAGATAACTGTGTATACACAAGGAACACTGAAGACGAAATAAACATCATAGCAGTTTATGTAGACGACCTCATTATAGCGTGCTCCAAGGAGGACACGTTGATCCGAATTAAAGGTCAAATTCATTCCAGATTTGACACGGTGGATAAGGGACCAATCTCATGCTACCTAGGTATCCGAGTTGTTAGGGATGGTTCAAGGGGGAGTATACATCTGGACCAGAAGCAGTACATACTGAGCGTTCTGGAGAAATACAACATGGTGGATTGCAAACAAGTTTACACACCGTTAGATCCGAGTTGCATTCTCGAAAAATGCAAAGATCCAAATTGTCAAAAGAGAGATACTGTTGAGTATCAATCTCTAGTTGGTTCACTCATGTACATCGCAATATCGACTAGGCCAGATATTATGCATGCAGTGAGCAAGCTGTCCCAATTTAATTCTGACCCTCACTCGCAACATTTCGCAGCGGCCAAATACTTGTTGAGATATTTAGCATATACGTCAGAAGCCCAGCTGTCTTTTTTACGGGACGAAAAGCCCCTATCGGGCTATGTGGACGCAGACTGGGGATCATGCAAAAATGATCGCAAGTCCTATACAGGCTATGTTTTTCTTCTTGCTGGAGGTTCCCTGTCCTGGCAGTCTCAAAAACAAACAACGGTAGCTCTAAGCAGCACGGAGGCGGAATACATGGCCATTACCCAAGCTGCAAAGGAAGCGGTCTATTTACGGAGTTTGATGACTCAACTAGGTTTTTTCCAATTGGTAAAGGACCCAATTATCATCTACAACGACAACCTTAGTTCGCAGCATCTAGTGCACAACGCTGCACACCACAGGAGGACCAAACACATCGATATACGTCACCATTATATTCGAGAGGTATGCGACCAAGGGGTCATTGAACTGAAATTTCTACCCAGCCAACAGATGATAGCAGACATCCTGACCAAAATGCTGGTTAAGGTCAAGCACCAAATTCTTATAAATAAACTAGGTATCAGAATACATAATTAACATTGTATCTATTTTTCTTGTTTTGAAACTCTAAACAAAACGTGCATTGAGGGGAAGTGTTGTAAGTTGGTAACACCAGCCCAATGCACTGACACATTGTCTTTTACTTTTGTATTCTTTAGTCTTAAGTCAACCTTCACTGAATAAAGGTCTATCGATAAATTACCGGGTTTCATTTTACAATAACAAATTCTAAAATAATTTTCGCCATTAAATTCGTTCCATATTCATTTCAGCCGTACGCATACATCTTCTCATTCTTTCAGATTGCTTTATCGTTCTGAGATGTTTGTTTCAGTGCCAGAGAGAGATATTGAGAGCGGGCTGTCGCAGAAAGCTATAAAGCTTTTGCGTCGCCCTATTGGGCTTCAAATCGTTCCCCAATGTCGAATATTCGTCCACTTAAGTGGACGAATGGTGGGCGCCTCGTCCAACATTTCGCCCAATAGGTACGAATTTGTAGACGAAGTGCCCACGATTCGCCCTATTGTGCTGCTTGGGTTAAGCCTGAAATCTTCGATTATGAACTTTTTGATGACCGTTATGATGTATTTAGATGTGATAGAAGTCCCAAAACTTCCAGTAAGAAGGATGGAGGTGGTACGTTAATTGCTGTTAAGAAATCTCTTAAAGCATCTTCTTGTATGATGTTCAATTCTTTTTTAAAAATGGTGCATGTAAAAATTAGGGTTAAAATGTCCTATTTCTATGTTAGTTGTGTTTACATTCCATGTGGTAGTAATATTGATGTTTATGACCAACTGTTTACATCTGTGTCTGATTTTTATAATTTAGTGGACCCTAAATGTTCTAGAATATTGTGTGGTGACTTTAATTTATCCAAAATTTGCTGGGATTTAAATATAAATGAATGCGTCCCCCGAAACAATGACAACCCTTTCTCCACCTGCGTTTCATCATTCATTAACTTTTCAGAGTTTTCTCAATTCAACCGCCATGTTAACCACCAAGGTAACCTCTTAGACCTTTTATTTTCGAATGTTGAACAATCGAGCATAGCAACTTCAGTGCCTGTTGGATTAGTATTTCCAGATGCATATCACCCGCCTTTACTTGTGTATCTGAAAATCTGTACCTGAAAATCTGTGTGGCTAAAAACGTAAGTTGTGATCGTCGTCTTCGCTACAATTTTAATAAAATGGACATATCCGGAATCAGCAATGATCTAGATGCGATCGATTGGAAAGATACCCTCGAAAATCTTGACTGTGAGGCAGCTGTGGTCAAGTTCTATGATATCTTGAATGCTTTAATATCACAACACGTACCTGTTAATTCAAAACGTACTGCACGCTATCCTGCCTGGTTCTCGACTGAATTAGTTGACTCTCTTGAGCTTAAAAGTAAATATCACCGTAAATTTAAAGCTACTAACGCATCTGACGATTATGGTCTCTTTGCTTTGTATCGGAAAGTATGTAAAATAGGGATCTCACATTGTTATGCATCATATGTATCTACAATTGAGCAATCGATTACTTCCGCGACTCAAAAGCCTTTCTGGCATTTCGTTAAAAGTCAACGTAAATCGTCCAACGCTATCAACGTAATTCGTATTGGTGATCAAATTGCTGCTGATAACCAGGCGATCTGCAATTTATTTGCCAAATTTTTTGAATCCGTGTACATCCCGTCCACAAAGACCTTAAGCTATAATTTCCGCACCAATAACAAATTACTCTGGTCATCATTTTCAATTGAGCAGGAATATATAAAAACCTGTATCTCGAGCCTTGATACCACTAAAAGTGGGGGTCTGGATGGTTTGCCCAATAAATTTGTTAAATCCTTGTGTAATGAGCTAACAGCTCCGCTATTCTATTTATACAACAAAAGCTTGCACGAAGGGATTTTTCCGGATATTTGGAAAAAGGGTTTGGTAATCCCAATTTTCAAAAAAAAGGCAATAATTTGTTAGCTGAAAACTATAGACCAATCACTATATTAAATTGCTTCGCGAAAATATTTGAAAAATTAGTTTTCTCGCACCTCGACGATGTCCTCTCAGACTCAATTTGCGTAAACCAACATGGGTTTCGTAAAAATAAATCTACTCTGACGAACCTTATTCAATTTACGAACACTGTAGCGGAAACTCTGGAAAAACATGGTCAACTTGATGTGATATACACGGATTTCTCAAAGGCATTTGATACAGTTAACCATAATATTTTACTGGCGAAATTTGAAAACTATGGAATAAAAGGCGATTTATTGCATTTACTGAGATCCTACTTGACGAATAGAAGTAACTTTGTTGTGTTTAACAATTGTATGTCTAGGTGTTTTTCTCCATGTAGTGGTGTACCTCAGGGATCTGTCCTGGGCCCTTTTTTATACCCGTATGGTGAAACCAAAGGGTATATTAACTTTGCCTTACCGTTTGTAACGCCAAGATCCCGTCATCACACATAAAAATGAATTACACCAAAGTGTTTAGAATGATAAAAATAATTAATTTCTGCATGTCCGTCCGTCTGTCTGTCTGTTCGTCCGTCTGTCTGTCTGTCCGTCCGTCTGTCTGTCTGTGGCGCGGATTGCGGGCGCACGGATTGAGCTAGAGACTTGAAATTTTGCGCAGATCCGTTTTTCGTAAAATTCGAGGCTAAGTTCGTTAATGGGCAAAAATGGACCATTAGGTGGAGTACCCCCCATACGAACGAAAACGGTTTTTGTGAATATCTCGAAAACGGTATATGTTATCAAAAAATTCTAAGAACAAAAGTTATTTAGGATATGATTCTACATAAAACTCCCATACATCAAAATCCGATTGGAATAAATTTTAAAAAATCTTATTGGAAAGTTTGACTTCAAAGTGGAAATTTGGTACAACTGTTCGAATTTTGATACGAATATCACCATACGGGTTTTCAATAATTCCCAGATTGGCAATTATAACTTTTGTTATGTTTTGTTCTTAATTTTTATTAATGACTTGCCGCAGTTCCTTTTATCTGACTCCCTTTTATTTGCTGACGGTCTTAAAATTTATAAAATAATAAAATCTTTACTTGACTGTGAAATTTTACAACTTGACCTTAACTCTTTATGTTTGTTGTTTTTGTAAGTGGGCTTATCGGTCCTTTGATATGTTGTGGAAATAAAACCAGAGATCTCTTTTTGGTTTTTAATGTTTAATCATCCGACGTTTCGATCATGTATATGATCATCTTCAGGGTGCTTATAATGAAGGGTTACGAATTATTTTATTTACTTAATTTTAGTTAATTCTACTTACATTACGTTTTTGGATGAATTTAATAGATCACATATGTATAATAAAATAAATAAAAGAAAAAACATTGATTGACGTCATGCATTATTATAAAAACAAGAAAATACGGATTGAATAAGTTAAACAAGACGTCACTGGAATGGTTATAAAAGTAAAAGAGAATAATAACTGCTACTGCAAACCCCGATGCGGTTATTTTGGTTTATTAATATTTAGTTCTTTTTGCGTTTGTATTCTCGTTTGTGTATGTCCGTTTTCTTTTGCGTGTGTTTGTCTCGTTATGTAGTATTGCGCAATACACTGCTGAAATGTCCTGTGTATCACGTTTTATGTTGTATGTATCCTCTGTGTATATGTGTAATGCTTCTGTTGTGAGTCGTTTGTTATAGTTTGTTTGAGTTGCCAGTATTTTCGTGTTTTCAAAGTCTGGTTTATGGCTGTGTGTATTGCAATGTTCTACTAGTGCGGTGTGTGGGGTGTTCAAGATATCACCAATCCTTTTCAAATCATTTTTGTGGTTATTAATTCGTTTTTCTAGGTATTGTTTTGTTTGGCCTACGTAACTCAGGTTGCACTCTGCCCCTATGTCGCCCAAGCACGGGATTTTATAAATTACATTTGACCGTTTTTGTTTAGGTGTAGGATCTTTTAAATTTGAATATAGACTTCGAACAGTGACTTTGTTACGATATGCTAAAATTGTGTTTTTTGTGTGTTGTACATCAGGGGAACCTCTGAAAAAATCGCAAAAACATTAAAACAACACACAAAAAACACAATTTTAGCATATCGTAACAAAGTCACGGTTCGAAGTCTATATTCAAATTTAAAAGATCCTACACCTAAACAAAAACGGTCAAATGTAATTTATAAAATCCCGTGCTTGGGCGACATAGGGGCAGAGTGCAACCTGAGTTACGTAGGCCAAACAATACAATACCTAGAAAAACGAATTAATAACCACAAAAATGATTTGAAAAGGATTGGTGATATCTTGAACACCCCACACACCGCACTAGTAGAACATTGCAATACACACAGCCATAAACCAGACTTTGAAAACACGAAAATACTGGCAACTCAAACAAACTATAACAAACGACTCACAACAGAAGCATTACACATATACACAGAGGACACATACAACATAAAACGTGATACACAGGACATTTCAGCAGTGTATTGCGCAATACTACATAACGAGACAAACACACGCAAAAGAAAACGGACATACACAAACGAGAATACAAACGCAAAAAGAACTAAATATTAATAAACCAATATTTATTTTATTATACATATGTGATCTATTAAATTCATCCAAAAACGTAATGTAAGTAGAATTAACTAAAATTAAGTAAATAAAATAATTTGTAACCCTTCATTATAAGCACCCTGAAGATGATCATATACATGATCGAAACGTCGGATGATTAAACATTAAAAACCAAAAAGAGATCTCTGGTTTTATTTCCACAACATATCAAAGGACCGATAAGCCCACTTACAAAAACAACAAACATGAACACAACGGTCAACCCACACAAAAATCTTAACTCTTTATGTATATGGTGCAATAACAATGACTTGACTTTAAATATTTCTAAGTGCAATCAAATGACCTTTTCCCTGAGCAAAAGTCCGATATGCCACGATTACATGCTCGACAACATAATTTTGGCCAAAATTCAAAAGGTGTCCGATCTTGGAGTTATTTTTGATTCCAAATTAAAATTTGATCAGCACATCTTGAATATAACTAATAGGGCACTGCGACTATCCGGGTTTATTGTTCGTTCGTCGCGTTCTTTTTGTCACCCTTCTACATGTATCACATTATTTATAAGCCTTGTGCGTAGTATTCTTGAATACTGTTCTTCTGTGTGGTCTCCGGGCTATATGTGTTATGTAAACCAAATTGAGCGTGTACAAAGAAGATTTACAAAGCAAGTTTGCTTCAAATCTAACATTAATAATGACAGTTACAACGAAAGACTTGAACACTTTAAATTACCAACGCTAGAGAAACGGCGTTTATTCCTAGATGAGTGCACCCTTTTCAAAATTTTTAATGGAGGTTTTGGAACCACTTTAGAACCGCGGCTAAATCTAAGATCTTCAGGTTTACCAAACCGACTGAATTTGACTTTCATGCAACCTGTTGCTACGCTTAATGTGTATTATCACTCACCACTAGTACGTCTCCCAAGAAATCATGACAACTTTCACTTTGGTTCGCTAGACATCCCGTATTTAAGATTCCGTCAAAATGTGATTAATTGGTTTAGATCTGAACAGTTTTATTTGATCATTAATTTAGTGGTATTGAGTAATTGGATATATATCTGTTCTATAGCAATATTGTAAATAAATAAATAAATAAATAAATGATGTACTTTCTTCATCGTTTAAGCGCAAAACACAATTGGCCTATATTTTCTAATAACTTTCTTTAGTTTCCTCTAGAGTGACGAAATTATATTTTATGACGTTCCAATAAGATTCCATTTTGAATCAACCATGAAATTTTGTCGGCAAGCTGACCGACAAAAGTGAAATTCGATTCAACTTTTTACGTCGACAAAGTTGGTCGGATTGATTGTATACAGAAGCATGCTAGGAGCTTAAAATCTGAAATGTCGCCGTACATGTTGTGTCGGGCCAATTGTATTCCGGCCTTTAGAAAAATCAAATCATATCAAGAAAAAAAGTAAGCTTTCTTTGTGATAAGTAGGGCCCGGATTTAAGGCACTTATAAAATGGGAAAAAAGGCAGGCAAAAAGGCAGTATAAAAGACTGAATAAGCATTAATTTTTCAAAAAAAAGGCATTTATTTAAACAAAAGGCATTTTCATTGCACGAATATGACATATCATGTATCACAAAATTGAACGCAGAACGCTTGCAAAAAATTTCAGATAAATTAAATTCATATAAATAAATTTAAAAAAAATATATAAAAAGCTAATAGCCGTATAAAGAGCCTCACTTCATTTAAGTAATATAAGTGTTCGCTACTTTTTACCTACAACTTGTTATAGTGACGTTACTTTAGGTGCATTAAGAATCATAATAGGTAATACGGATCTAATACTGATTGCAAGAAATAATTAAGTGAACTAATAAAACTTACCTAAAAGTTCTTTTCTAATCCCCGAAATTGTTTCTAAATAGCAGGTTTCCAATTCCTTCGTAACGTTGATTCATCTGGAATTTTTTCATGGCAAGATTTTTGAAAAAACTCTTTCAAAATATAATTATTCAATTTCCAAAGTGGAATATTTGCTTTAACAAATGCCATACATAAATCTCTAAAAAATTATGAGTCGCTTCTTCTGCTGATTGCATTTTTGAATAACCCGACTTTTTTTGAACTTGCTTTCTGCAATAAATTCTTGTGTATGGCAATTTTTATGTGTTGTGTCACAAAACACTTTTTTGAATGATTCACTACTTTTTCGCAAATTTTGCAGAAAAGCAAATTCCCGTCTGTCGAGAAACAGTCTTTACCAAATGTATTTACAAGGTTCACGAGTATAAGGCGGTTTTCTTGTGTGATTTTTGGCATTTCTAGGATTTCAATTTACTACCAAAACTAAACTGATCGCACATTGGCGCAACTGTCATAAATATAGGCATTGCCAAATCAAAAAAAAATAATGATAATTTTTATGGGTACTTAAATTACCCTAAAAAGAATTTATAAATCTTTTTAAGATCGGAATTATTAAAAAAGGCATAAAAAAAGGCTAAATGGTCAAAAAAGTGGGAAAATAAGCAAAAATGCCTAAAAGGCAGTTATTATACAAAAATGAAGGAAAAAAGCAAAATAGGCAAAATGCCTTTTTGCCTTAAATATCCGGGCCCTGGTGATAAGTGTACTCAAAAACAACTGACTCAATTTTAATGAAACTCTACTGTCTGGTGCAAAGAATTATCGAAAGAGCCAAAGGCCATGTTAGTTTTCAAATTTCCTCTTCCCACTTAAGCTAGAACCTGAATCGTACGTCGATGCGTCCGTCATGCGTCCGTCCGGTTGACAGTTCGATGCGGTGACAGTTGGGTACGGCAACTAATACAAGTTTGATTAAAAATGTAGTTAGTCATTTGAGAGGATTGAAATTTAATAGAAAAAGTATTAAAAAATGTCGAATTCCAGAAATGGGATTTAAAGTTAATCCAATAGTTTTAACCGTGTATATTATCAGCCTTATTAATAAACGTTAGTTAACTTTTATCAATGGTTTACGCAGTGGATAACTCGAAATTCTTATTAATAAAAAATTTTAAGAGTTAACTGACGTTAGTTAACTCTGTGTTAGCTAACATACCGATTTCCTCGATTTAAGGAGTTGATAACTCTTGACGGCGCATAACTCTTGCAATAATGACTATAAGAAACAATGATCCATTAAAAAAATGCAATTTATGTCATTATATTATATTATCTTATCACTTGAACACCACTTTTCTGATCGCTTTCCTTCAATTTTTAAATTTTCCACTTTTAATCACTTTGCAGTAAATCACAATTAAAATAAAAACATTAATTTCACTCCTATTTTAATATTGTCTCCAAGGAAACGGATTTAAAAAACCAAAATATGACTTAAATGTAAAAGATTTTCGCATTTTTTGGTACAATTCAGCACAAGGGTTGCCTTATTCAAACTAAATTTTTAAATAAAATACGAGTTAGCTATTATATGGAGGAAAAATTTTTATTAATAAGAATAGTTAACTAATGTATAAGTTTGCTATCTCGGAGTTAGTTAGCACATGAGTTATCTCCGTGTTAGGGATTTCTTTGATGATCAGTACTGCGTCTTAATGGCTTTAAAACATGATTATGGCACTTAATCAAATAATTATATTTGTGTATCAACAGGAAACAATACTTCCAGATGATTATAAAATTAATCTCATTGTGGTGATAAAATGCAGTCCGATGCCAACTATTCGAATAATGAATCAATTCAGACATCTTTTTTTAAGAACCAATTAATTAAAATTAAATTGTCTACGCCATACTTTGAAATCGGCTTAATTAGATTTAATTTGTGAAGAAACGGAATTCCATTCAAAAAACTGATTCAAAGTTTTCTTATCACCACGTGAGCGGTAAGAAATTCCACTACAATTCATACAAATTTTCATTCTCCAGTTTTTTTAATTGCACAGAATCGATCAATAATCATCAACAATGAGACAAGATAAATTTTTATCTATTTCCAAAATCTCAAAAAAACTTTTATAAAACCCAAAATCCAAGTGAAAAATTGTACATTTCTTAATAATTATTCGCAAAATGAAAACAATAACGTTTTTTGCTTTTTTTGGGAGCTATTTCTTATTTGTTAATAGCCAAATTCTCGCAGATAATTTCACGGTGGACTTAAGTGGTATATTTTTTATTAATCAAATATTCGTGCAAGGTGAAATTAATTACTTATAAATAATAAACGACAATTTTCTGGATTTGTTCAGCTGCTGAATGTACGGTTGATGTTAGTAGAAGTCTCTCTGCAACACCCCCACTTTTTATCAATCCAGGGACCACGGAATTTAGACGTGCTTCGAATACAAAAGGAATTGTGCGATTTAAAGGTGGTGAATCACTTCTTCTGGCTTGTCCAGGTCGAGAAAATTGGATAACGGTCGGGAAAATTGATGAATATTAGTGAAAATTTAAATTTCTAACTAAAAACGTATTAATTTAGGTTCAGGGAAACAAAAAAGCTGAGGGAGTTGCAAAATGTGTTAAAGGGACTAAGTTTAACATTTTTGGGCAGACTTTGGATATTTCTAAAATTTCTTGCAAAGTTGTAAGTAAACAAAAGCTTTTTTTTCTTTTAAAAAATTTCACGGTCGAACACCAACCAAAGGTTTAAAAGAACGTTTCAGAAAAATGTTTGCAAGAATGTTTCAGAAAGCCGTGAAAATACCGTTTCAATTCATTTTTTGAAATTCATTTTCACATTTTTTGTAAAAAAAATCACTTTTTAATGTCACAATTTTTCTACAGTGGCCAGAAGCAATCCAAAAAGTCACCAACAATAGTTGCATCGATAATGGTGAAATTTTGGAGATAGGATTTGATATTTCAAATGGATTTAGTAAAGTCATAGAAATTTGCTTTGATAAAAGATCGGATCGGACAATTTACACTAAATTTACGTTACGACCAGATGCTGCATCCTCCCAATATGGCGTTACCAGACCCGATTGGTTAACTGGAACTTTGTTTAGGTATTTTTTAAATTCCATTTTTTTAAACACTCCATACAAAAGACCATGTTCAGATTGGTTGAAATAGTCCGTCTAATTCTGACAGAAACTGGCAACATTACAACATTAGGGTGGGACTCAGTCCCACTTCCTCACCGTGCCTTAATATTGCTAGTTTCTGTCAGAATAAGGCGAACTATTTCAACCAATGCGAACAGGCTCAAAGTCACGCAAATTTTTACCTTTCAGGCTAACCCTCTTTCAACATCCCTAACCACCCAAGTTTATCAAATATTCTGCTATTGAAATTTGCTGTTATTTGTCAAAAATTACGTACAATTTTTTTTAAATTTCTTTCTACATTTTTAGAAATATGGATGTCAATTATTTGTACCGAAGAGTGGCGCAGCAAAAATTATTAAATAATTTGCTCGGAAAAGGATCAGGAGCAAAATATGTCCAGCTCACAGGAGATTTTTTCTTGGCGAAGGGACATTTGACAGCAAAATCTGATTTTTTGTATGGAACACAGGTAAAGAATTTCACAAAATTATTTTTGAAAAATCGTTTTTATACTCTATCTCATATAGGAGTATATTAGATTTAGTTTGCCGTTTGTAACGCACACAATGGTGTTTGGGATAACAAACAATTTTGATTTCCGCATGTCCGTCCGTTTGTCTGCCTGTCGGTCTGCCATAACTTTCGAAAGAATTGAGCTAGAGACATGAAATATTTTATAGCTACGTTTCTCGTAAATGGTAAGGATAATTTCTTAAACGGGTAAAATCGGGCCATTGATAAAGACGAAATGTGTGTTTACATAACCGTTACATACATCAAAATCCAATCGGACCAATTCTTCTTCCCTTTTTTTTATAAAAATTTTGTCTGGCCTCCTATACAATATTTGACGATTGCCCCTGGCAATTGTAGCTTTTCTTATGTTTTTAGTGATATTTGTGGGAGGTGGTTGAAGAAAAGGGTCTAAGAAAAGTTTCTCGATTTCTAGGCGCCACAACAATTTTCCGTCTAAATAAATGTTTAAGTTTTATTTTTTTTTTACGTTTCTTTTAATTCTTTCTCAATATTTTTTCCCAGCAAATGGCGACATTTTTCTACTCAAATGCAGCCCCACAATGGCAAACTTTTAACGGCAAAAATTGGAACAACATTGAAGGCGACGTTAGAACATATGCTAGTCGAGTGAATCAAGATTTGGAAGTATTTACTGGAACTGCTGTAAGTTATTAAAATAAAAATTGCATTATTATATTTTTTTTAAATATACCTCAATATTTTTTATTAGGGTGAGTGCACACTACCGGCGGCCAATGGTGGAAAACCAATTCATTTGAGCCTTAATGGAAACGGACGAATTCCAGTACCAGGAATGTTTTGGAAAGTTGTGTACAGTGCAACGCGAAAAGTTGCAACAGTGTTCATTGGACTAAATAATCCCTATGAGAAAAACGTCCAAAAGTTTATTCTTTGCAAGGATATTTGCAATCAAATTAATTGGTTGACTTGGGATCAGAAAAACATTGTCAAGGGATATTCGTATTGTTGCAGTTATAAAGAGTTTGTTGAGAAATTCAAAATTGATTTGAAATTGCATGTACAAGGAAATCTAAAATAAATAAAAAAATTGATTTGATGAATGTTGAATAGAGTTTTTTTTTGTTGCGAAATTCATAAATTTATTGTAGATATAAGTACGAAGTAAAAAAGTCTTTCGCCCCTACCTAAGAACTATCTCTAAGACCTCACGATTCTTAAAGTAATATTTTTAAAATGTCGAGGTAGTCGTTTTGTACAATATCTAAAAGAAAGCAATACAGAGAGGCAGTGTCGTACAAAAGGGGCGGTGGAAGCGGGCACGCTGGGGTAAATTTTCAGTTCATCATACAAAAAAATCAAAAATAAACATAAGAAAAGCTACAATTGCCAAGGGCCAATCCTCAAATACGATTTTTTTATGAAAAAAATCTATTTGTATGGGAGGGGAGGAAGGATCCGATTGGATTTCGATGTATGGAAATGTGTGGATATCATATTCAAAATACATTTCGTCTTCCTTATACTATGCACCATTTTCCAGAAATTACGACTAAAGTATTCCATGAGGGAGGGGAAAGGACTTACATTAGGGAAGGAAATTTGATGCATGGATGAGTTATGAAAAATCCCATTCCAAAAACATTTTACCTAAATCTTTCAATACGACTCACCGTTTTCGAGAAAATTCCAAAAAAATTGCTTTGTTTGTATGGGGAGGAGGGAAGAAGTGGTCCAATTTTGCCGTTCTCTACAAACGCAACTGTACAAAATTTCAAGTCTGTGACTCAATCCTTTCGAAAGTTATGGTGTTCACGGGCGGAAATGCGGACAGACAGATGGACGCACATGCAGAAATCAAAATCTTTTGTCATCCCAAACACCGTGGTGAAGTTCATTTCTGTGTCCGACGATTGATTCGATGCGTTACAAACGGTATACTAAATCTAATCTACACCCATATATGATATATCATATCTATATACAGTAGAATCCCGAT
Organism: Chrysopilus asiliformis; assembly: GCA_964034945.1. Classification (NCBI taxonomy): domain Eukaryota; kingdom Metazoa; phylum Arthropoda; class Insecta; order Diptera; family Rhagionidae; genus Chrysopilus; species Chrysopilus asiliformis. Next base: position 80,931,604 of record OZ035962.1, read on the forward strand.
AATTCGTATTTCAAGGGACCGACGTAAAAATACGAAGTATCGGGATATTCGAATTAGCGGGGTGTGAATTAATCGCGATTTTTTCTATAGGGACCAGCAAATTCATACGAATTACAGGGAGACACGAATTATCGGGGTACGAATTATCGGGATTCTACTGTATATAAAAATGGAAGTTTGTCTGTTGGTTGGTTTGTTTGAGATTACAAAACTCAAAAACTACTGGACCGATTTTTACGCGGTTTTTTGCAAAGTGATCTGCGTTGCAGGTTTTTAGCTATTTATTTATTTATTTATTTATTTCATCTACTGTTTAAAAAAAAACTACAGACTACATCATATCTTATAATATATACAATGTACCCAAAAAAAATTTTTAATAAGAAGGAAAGAAATGAAAAGAAAAGAAGAAAAAATAATAATAATAAAAATAAATAACGATTTTAATTCAAAAAATGCAAATATAGCTCCACATTAGACTTCAATTTAAAACGCGTAGAGTCAAAATCAATAATATGCTGAACTTTGTTATATTTTAATGCACAATTTGTTATTGGTTCAGCTATGCCGTAATTAGTGCGATGATATGGAACGTGAATAAATAAAGAATTTCGAAGAGGTCTTGGAGGCACATTTATGTTAATTAAAGAAAGAAGTTCAGAACATACAATCCTTCCTGACAAAACATCGTGAATGAATAGGGAGCAAGACACAAAACGCCTATTAACTAGTGACTGAATTCCTAGAAGCTTGCATCTCACCGAGTATGAAGGCATATTATGGCGATAATACCTATTAAATTTAGCTAGCGCAAATCTGGTAAATCTGCGTTGGACAGATTCAACCCTTTCGATGTGAACATTGTAGAACGGGGACCAAATAATTGTACCATATTCAAGTATCGGTCTAACCAGTGTAAAATACAAAGTTTTAATTGTGGTTAAATCTTTAAAAACTTTACAATTTCGTTTAAGAAACCCTAATCGTGAGTTAGCTTTAGCACATATTAAATCAATGTGGTACTGAAATTGAAATTTCTCATCGATGATGACTCCCAGATCTCTTACTTTCTGGACTCTAATTAAAGGTGCATTACTCAGGCTATAGGAGTATTGTAATACGTTTTTTTTTCTTGCAAACGATATCACACAGCATTTAGAGCTGTTCAATCCGAATGCATTCTGGTCACACCAATGTATTAACTTATTTAAGTCAGATTGCAGTCGATCACAATCAGCTAGAGATGATATCGAATAAAACAACTTCAAATCATCAGCAAAGAGTAAGGCACGACAGTTAGTAAAAATAGTTGGAAGATCGTTGATCATGAGTAAGAAAAGCAACGGACCTAAATGGCTACCCTGGGGGACACCTGATTGAACTACAATTATTTTTGATCTGTAATCACCTATTTTTACGTACTGAAGGCGACCAATTAAATAATTTTTTAGCCACTCAAGCAATGATGAGTTGAAACCAAAATTTTCTAGTTTTGTAATTAGGAGAGAATGATCAACTCTGTCAAACGCTTTAGAAAAGTCGGTATAAATGGCATCAACTTGGGATCCACGTTCAAGCTCTGACACGGTATAGTTCGCGAACACAGAAAGATTGGTAATGGTACTACGACCAGCCATGAAACCATGTTGAAGGGAATTTATAGAACCTTTCAATAAAAATGATAATTTGGATGCGATAATTGCTTCAAAAAGTTTTGAAACTGTTGGAAGCTTTGAGATTCCACGATAATTCTCAACTACTTGTTTTGCGCCCGTTACATTTCCAAAATTCAAAGCAGAAGGTTCTGTAAGGATAATGAAAATATCCTTTTTCCCATTTTTCCCCGAAAAAATTGGCATTATGGGGTTTTTGAGGTCGCTGATCACGAATCCGGTATTAGATTTTCAAAATTCGAAACGAAAGGTCCTGCAAGGATAACGCAAATATCCTTTTTCCCATTTTCCCGGAGGAAAAATGGCGTTAGGACGTTTCCGCGGTTGCTGATCGCGAATTGGATGTTGCAATTTCAAAATTCTAAACGGAAAGTCCTGTAAGGATAACGCAAATTTTTTTCTCGCAAAAACTGGCTTTGGGAGGTTTTTTCTGGTGTTGGAATTTCAAAATTCCTGTAACGAAAAGTCCTGTAAGGATGATGTTTATTCCCAAAAGTTTTAAAGTTGTTTTATGGTTTTTTGGTATTCTAAAATTTATACAAAACACTTTAAGCTGGCAACGTAGGGTCTGCTAGTAGAGTATAAAAAGGAAAAAACTTTTTTTTGGAGCTGTGTATTAGAAATAAAAGCGAGATAAATAATTTGTCGTATTAAATGCCTTTAAGATATATTTACGGTCTTTTTGACTCAGCGATTCCAAAAATCCCCAGATGATTTTTTTTTTCGGAAAATTCGAAGAAAAGGATAACCACGTTATCCTTACAGGACCTTCTGTTATCCTTACAGGACCTTCTGTTATCCTTACAGGACCTACTGTTATCCTTACAGGACCTTCTGTTATCCTTACAGGACCCTCTGTTATCCTTACAGACTTTTTAACGCCAGAATCGGATTCAGCGACCCCGAAACCGTGACATGAGATTTTTTTCGAATATTTGAGGAAACGTATAATCACGTTATTCTGACAGGAGCTTCCATTATCCGGACCACAACGAAGTAGTGAAAATATTGTATCGTCATCGGATTTACGTATATGTGCAAAATTTTAAGTCAATCGAATGAGTGGAAGTGGGTCAAAATTACATTACAAGGTATGACCGTGACAGACAAACAAACAGACACAAAAAACCAAACTAAATAACAGCTTCTAAAAAATCTATCCCTGCAAAAAAAACCTTATTGCAAGCGCGTACCGCATTGGCAAGCAGGTAGAATGGTACCGAAGTGGCAATTTGAGTATTTAAAACACATTTAAATTGGTATTACAGCTAACATCGAAGTAAATTTAAATACAATCAGGCAAGTAGTAAATATGAAATACACTTCGTTGCCAACTTCCATATTGATTTCTTCGCGTTTTAAAAACTAAAATTACCAGTGTAGCAACGCGGTGCGCGCCTGCACTAAGAAAGTTTAAAGAAAATGGCAACGTAAGTGTAGGATTTCTATCAATAAAATTCTAGCGAACTCCTTTGAAGTAGGTACGATTAATATTTTTAGTAACTAGCAATAATGTTCGTTTGCATTGTTCTCTTCTTTGTAAATACTCAAAACTGATGTATGCGCTGACAGTAGCGATCAAATTCAGCACAATCTTTATAGCAATTAATTGTTTGAATTATCTATTGCCTAATGCAGATCTAACTTGATTACACCATCAATAATGAAAAAAAGATAATTTGTTATCTTTTTTCTGAAATCTACAGAAATTTGTATAAAATCCAAGCATTTCGGTGGGACACTGTACATTTCTAAAAAAAATTGCAGAATGAAAACAATAATTTTGTGCGTTGTTATTGGGGTTTGCGTCTTGGAATTAAGCGGTATTTTTGTTAACAAAATACAATATTAATTTAATTTAATTGGATTAATTATATTTTTTTTTTTTTTGATTTTCTACAGCTTTAACGCTTGAGAACCGGCCCAAAATTCCATCACTTTTCATCGAGGCAGTAGCTAACAACTCTTATACTGTAAGTTGAAAAAATATTTGTGAAAGAATATTTTAAATTTTCTAAAATGGTTTTGTTTTAAAAAACTATGTAATATTTAGTATAATTAAATATAGATAAGTTTTAAAAGTCTTTAGTTTTCTTTATTAAATAAACTATTTCTATAGGTGCCACCTACAACCATCTCATGTAGGGATAAACTTGTAGAAATTAAAGATGGAACAAATACAATAATAGAAATTTGTTTCGATACAAATAAATATCAGACGATTTACACTAGACATAGAGTACCAATAAATGCAGCATCTTCTACAAATCTTGTCACTGGAAAACCAGTTTGGTCTGACAAAGATTTCGGCATCCCAATGGGTTTTTTATAATTTTTTAGAATTAACTTATTTTTTTTCATTTCTTCATTTTATTAGAAGTGTAGATGCCACTAAATTGTATAATGCACCGAAAAAAATACTCAATAAGTTGCTCAAACCAGGATATATTACTAACACGGATTACTTGTCGAAGACACATTTGACACCAAAAGGCGACTTTCTGCTCCAAGACTTTTTTTTAGTTGCACAGAATCGATCTATAATCATCAATAATGAGACAAAATCAATTTTTATCTCTTTCTAAAATATCAAGAAAACTTTTATAAAACTCAAACTCCAAGTGGAAAATTGTACATTTCTTAATAATTATTCGCAAAATGAAGACAATAACGTTTTTTGCTGTTTTTGTGAGCTATTTCTTATTTGTTAATAGCCAAATTCTCGCAGATAATTTCACGGTGGACTTAAGTGGTATATTTTTTATTAATCAAATATTCGTACAAGGTGCAATTAATTACTTATAAATAATAAACGATAATTTTCTGGATTTGTTCAGCTGCTGAATGTACGGTTGACGTTAGTAAAAGTCTCCCTGCGAAACCCCCCCTTTTTATCAATCCAGGGACCACGGAATTTAGACGTGCTTCGAATACAAGAGGAATTGTGGTATTTAAAGGTGGTGAATCACTTCTTCTGGCTTGTCCAGGTCGAAAAAATTGGATAACGGTCGGGAAAATTCATGAATATTAGTGAAAATTTAAATTTCTAACTAAACACGTATTAATTTAGGTTCAGGGAAACAAAACTGCTGAGGGAGTTGCAAAATGTGTTAAAGGAACCAATTTTAACATTTTTGGGCAGACTTTGGATATTTCTAAAATTTCTTGCAATACTGTAAGTAAGACTTTTTTTTTTAAGAAATTTCAAGAACGTTTCAGAAAACCATGAAAATACCGTTTCAATTAATTTTTAGAAATTCATTACTTTTTCCCACCCCCCCCTTTTTCACATTTTATGTAAAAAAAATCACTTTTTTGTGTCACAATTTTTCTACAGTGGCCAGAAGCAATCCAAAAAGTCACCAACAATAGTTGCATCGATAATGATGAAATTTTGGAGATAGGATTTGATATTTCAAATGGATTTAGTAAAGTCATAGAAATTTGCCATGATAAAAAATTGGATCGGACAATTTACACTAAATTTACGTTACGACCAGATGCAGCATCCGCCCAAAATGGCGTTGCCAGACCCGATTGGTTAACTGGAACTTTGTTTAGGTATGTTTAAAATTCCATTTTTTTAAACACTCCATACAAAAGACCATGTTCAGATTGGTTGAAATAGTTCGCCTAATTCTGACAGAAACTGGCAACATTATGGCAAGGTGAGGCAGTGGAGCTCAGTCCCACTTCCTCACCGTGCCCTAATATTGCTAGTTTCTGTCAGAATTAGGCAAACTATTTCAACCAATGCGAACAGACTCAAGACACGCAAATTTTTACCTTTCAGACTAACCCTCTTTCAACATCCCTAACCACCCAAGTTATTCAAATATTCTGTTATTGAACCTTTTACCAACAATCCCTTAGAATTTTTTTTAAATTTCTTTTTACATTTTTAGAAATATGGATGTCGATTATTTGTACCGAAGAGTGGCGCAGCAAAAAACATTAAATAGTTTGCTCGGAAATGGATCAGGAGAAAAATATGTCCAGCTCAAAGGAGATTATTTCTTGTCGAAAGGACATTTGACAGCAAAATCTGATTTTTTGTATGGAACACAGGTAAAGAATTTCACAAAATTATTTTTGAAAAATAGTTCTTTACTCTATATCAGACTTGTCCAATCCGCGGCCCAGAATGTGTTTGAATGTGGCCCAACAAAAACTGATATATTTACAAACTTTATGAATTATAGAAGTTTAAATTACTTAAAATTGTTAATTAAGTATGTATATATTCTACGTTATTTTTATTTGTGGCCCAATATAACTCGTCTTCTCGCAATGTTGCGCAGGAAAGCTAAAATATTGGACACCCCCTCTCTATATCATATAGGAGTATATTAGATTTAGTTTGCCGTTTGTAACGCACACAATTATTTTTGGGATAACAAAAGATTTTGATTTCTGCATGTCCGTCCGTTTGTCTGGCTGTCTGTCTGCCATAACTTTCGAAAGAATTGAGCTAGAGACATGAAATATTTTATAGTTACGTTTCTCGTAAATGGTAAGGATAATTTCTTAACACTAGATTGCTCAAGGAAGTCAAACAGTCAAAATGACTGCTTTTGGCAATATAGGTATAACAAATATATATATACCGGAAATGAAGGAGGGGGGGAGGTAACTACAATTATTAATAAACGCATTTATATGTTGTACAAAAAGTCACAAAATTCTAACAAATTGTGTCATTATATACATAATTGTTTTTCTGATTGAAATTAAAAAGCAATCAAAATGAAATGCTTGGGCAATCTAGTGTTAAACGGGTAAAATCGGGCCATTGATAAAGAGGAAATGTGTGTTTACATAACCGTTACATACATCAAAATCCAATCAGACCAATTCTTCCCCTTTTACTTTCTTCTACGGAGTATAATAAAGTATTGTATTCATGAAAAATTTCGACCTCTTAATTTTGCCTAAAAACCATTTCCCGATCACTCCTGAGTCGATTGGAGTCATATTTAAAAAATGTCTTTCTGTCTGTCAGTCTGTCAGTCTGTCAGTCTGTCAGTCTGTCAGTCTGTCAGTCTGTCAGTCTGTCAGTCTGTCAGTCTGTCAGTCTGTCAGTCTGTCAGTCTGTCAGTCTGTCAGTCTGTCAGTCTGTCAGTCTGTCAGTCAGTCTGTGTACAAGATTTCTCAAAAACTAATAGAGCTAGCGCCATGAAATTTTATAGGCATGTTGGGTCCTGAAATGGGACGATCCTATCAACTTTTGGTGGAAATCCGTTAACCGGAAGTATCCAAAATGGCGGTTTTTCAAAAATCGCAATTTCGTTTTTCTCGATTTACTCCCAAACTACGCGTTTTTTAGTGGCCTTAAGTATGACAAAACTTGGAGACAATAAAATTTCCCACACTTTTGTCTTTAACTATAACTCGATATCTCCACCTGTTATCGAGATAAACCGTTATTTCCAAAAAATCAGTTTTTTGAGATTATCTCGAAAACTAACGGGTTTTTGCTGACTGAATGTATGAAGTGAATTAATGAGAATGGCATTCTGCACAATTTTGTTTCTTACCTTTATCCGTTATCTTTTACCGTTATTGAGATATTTTCATTAATATGTAAAAAATCATATGTTTGCTAATAATTTGCAAACTAACGGTTTTTCGACAAATCAGTTAAAAGAATAATTAAAGATGTTAACATTTTCTACATTTTTGCCATTTACCGTAAATTGATATCTTTTACAGTTCTCAAGTTATCTCAAATTTTGTACGTTTTTGATATTTTTGAATAAACCAAGAATTTATTGGGAGGTCGTCTTAGGTTGACAACGCGACAGGGCTCTAGCGTAAATTGCGCAGGGTCGTAGATTTTGTAGAAGAAAGTTTTGTGTTGACCACAACTGATATTTTTATAAAAATTTTGTCAGACCTCCTAAATATTTGAAGATTGCCGCCTGAAAACTGTTGCTTTTCTTATATTTTTAGTGATATTTGTGGGAGGCGAATGAATCCTCCACTGAAAGGTTCTAAGGAAAGTTTTTCGATTTCTAGGAGCCACAACAATTTTCCGTCTAAATAATTTATATTTTTGTTGCTAACAATATTTCATAAGAATTTTATTTATTTATTTCTTACGTTTCTTTTAATTCTTTCTGAATAATCTTTTCTCCTCTATACCAGCAAATGACGACATTTTTCTACTCAAATGCAGCCCCACAATGGCAAACTTTTAACGGCAGAAATTGGAACAAACTTGAAGGCGACGTTAGAACATATGCTAGTCGAGTGAATGAAGATTTGGAAGTATTTACTGGAACTGCTGTAAGTTATTAAAATAAAAATTGCATTATTATATTTTTTTTTAAATAAACCTCAATATTCTTTATTAGGGTAAGTGCACACTGCCGTCGACCGATGGTGGAAAACCAATTCATTTGAGCCTTAATGGAAACGGACGAATTCCAGTACCAGGAATGTTTTGGAAAGTTGTGTACAGTGCAACGCGAAAAGTTGCAACAGTGTTCATTGGACTAAATAATCCCCATGAGAAAAACGTCCAAAAGGATATTCTTTGCAACGATATTTGCGATCAAATTAATTGGTTGACTTGGGATCAGAAAAACATTGTCAAGGGATATTCGTATTGTTGCAGTTATAAAGAGTTTGTTGAGAAATTCAAAATTGATTTGAAATTGCATGTACAAGGAAATCTAAAATAAATAAAAAAAATTGATTTCATGAATTTTGAATAGTTTTTTTTGTTGCGAAATTCATAAATTTAGATATAAGTACGAAGTAAAAAAGTCTTTCGCCACTACCTAAGAACTATCTCCAAGACCTCACGATTCTTAAAGTAACATTTTTAAAATGTCGAGGTAGTCGTTTTGTACAATATCTAAAAAAATATCTAAAAGAAAGCAATACAGAGAGCCAGTGGCGCCAGTGTCGTACAAAAGGGGCGGTGGAAGCGGGCACGCTGGGGCAAATTTCAGTTCATCATACAAAAAAATCAAAATTAAACATAAGAAAAGCTACAATTGCCAAGAAAGAATCATCAAATACTCTATATGAGGGCAGACAACATTTTTATGAAAAAATCCATTTGTATGGGAGGGGAGGAAGGATCCGATTGATTTTTGATGTATGGAACGGCTATGTAAAATCATATTCTAAATGCTCAAAGGCTTTGCCTTCCTATTTACGAGAAACGCAACTGTGTAAAATTTCAAGTCTCTGACTCAATCCTTTCGAAAGTTATGGTGTTCACGCACGGATAGACGGAGGGACATGCGGAAATAAAAATATTTTGTCATCCCTAACACCCTGGTGTAGTTCATTTTTGTGTCCGACGAATAGGTCGATGCGTAACAAACTGTATAGTAAATCTAATCTACCCATATATGATATATCATATAGAGTAAAAAAAGGAAAAAACTTTTTTTTGGAGCTGTGTATTAGAAATAATGGCGAGATAAATAACACTGGTCAACACGACTTTTTGCCGTTAAACAAATTATACATTTTCGGTATCTGACACGCATAAGTATTAACAGAAAAATGTTAAAAATATTTCATTACATCGAATTATCTAAATATACGACAAAGTATAATTTTTGGCATTAGTATTGGCGGTTTATCCCGTAACAACTATTCGGTCCCGCTCCGGGCAGCACCGAGCGAATAAAAGAAAAGGACATACATTTCCCACAATATTGACAGAATATTGACGCACTACAGTTAACGACGTGTGAATTTCTTGTATTTTTTCAGCTCACTATTGCTTATTTTGTAGTTTTTTGTTTGTTAATTTTCATACTTTCTGGTTGGGGTCGCATACTATACTAAATACTTGTACCTAGTTTTCATTATGCATCGAAAGTGCTTAAATTCTCTGGACCTCTTTTGTTTTATTTGTCGGGAGTTTACTTCCAATTCCAATCGAGAACGGCCTACGCCGCTAGTAAATAACGCATACAATTTGTACTTTGGTTTCAGTATTAGTCAGAGTATTAATAAACCTTGGACGCCAAGTTTTTGAAGTGATAACTTCTTTTGGCGCGTTGGGCGATTTTTGGATGGGTAAAAACTTTTGGTTTGGCGTCAGCATCAAAACGTGACGCTTTCCACATTGGAAAACCTTTCAACTTCCAAAGCTTTAAGCTTCAACTTCCACATTGGAAAACTTTTAAAAAAAGCACCTCAACTTCCAAAGCTTTCTGTTATGGTTTTTTCGATAATGATAATGAAGACGTCGGTGCAAAAAGCGGTCATCTCCACTTTTTCAAATTTTTCAGGAGAGACAAAAAGCGTGAAATTTTTGCTCTGGGACAAAGTTAACAATTTACAGTTTAAATCAAGCATGTATTCTTACATCGTGTCTGTTTGTCTGTCAGATCAAATCTTGCAACCCAATTTTGACCCACTTCCACTTGTCCGATTGACTTGAAATTTTGCACACTTATATAAGTCCGATGACAATACAATATTTTCACTACTTCGTCCTTGTAAGGATAACGGAAGGTCCTGTAAGGATAACGTGATTATCCTTTTCTCCAAATTTCCCGGAAAAAAATCTATTCTGGGGGTTTTTGGGGTCGCTGAATCCGAATCTGTCATTAAAAAGTCAGTAAGGATAACGGAAGGTCCTGTAAGGATAACGTGATTATCCGGAAAAAAAATCTATTCTGAGGGTTTTTGAGGTCGCTGAATCCGAATCTGTCATTAAAAAGTCTGTAAGGATAACGGAAGGTCCTGTAAGGATAACGTGATTATCCTTTTCTTCAAATTTTCCGGAAAAAATCTATTCTGAGGGTTTTTGGGGTCGCTGAATACGATTCTCAAGTTAAAAAGCCTGTAAGGACATCTCAAATGTAAGGATATATATTCGAAGACTAAAAAGAACAAAACAAAAAAATTAAAATTTTTTTTTAAAAAAGCTTTTATTAAAAAAGAATGCACTAAAAAGAAAAAAATAATTTTCTGGACGCTGTGTATCACAAATATAAAAGCTTTTAAAAAGCGAGATAAAGCATAAAACAATAAAATAAAAATTTATCTCGCTTTTAAGAAGCTTTTATATTTGTGATACACAGCATCCAGAAAATTATTTTTTTTCTTTTTAGTGCATTCTTTTTTAATAAAAGCTTTTTTTTAAAATTTTTTTTTTACTTTTTTTATTTAATGATCCGGATAACAGATCCATATGGATCATTAAAAAAAACAGCCAATGTATATATGTAATTGTTGCTTGGAGTGGCGATAGATATGAAAACCAGACTTATGAAATATTAATTTTTGATACTACAAATAATTTCAAAATCCAAAAAAATTCTGTTATTTCATAGTTTAAGGTTATCACTTCTGTCGGCAGTCCCAATGACTGCTTCGTTTTTTTTTTTTTTTTTGTTTAAGATGTGTCCTCCAGAACTATAAAACACTTGGGATGCAATATGTCTCTGAAAATTCATTTTCTTGATTCCCATTTAGAGTTTTTCCCTAAAAATTTAGGTGCTGTAAGTGACGAGCACGGGGAGAGATTTCATCAAGACATTATGACAATGGAAAAGAGATATCAAGGAAAATGGTCATCAAGAATGCTGGCAGATTTTTGTTGGACATTAAAACGAGATCATCCATCATATTCATATAAAAGAGTTTTTTTTTATTTTTTTTAAATAAACAGAATTTCCTAAGAAAATGGGTGTTCCTGCTATTTTTTACAGACATATTATAAATAATCTAATACCAGGGTATGAAAAAAAAACATTTGCAAAGAACGGAAAATTTTTTTTTTCTTTTTGTTGATCAGTGTAATTTGTTGTTTTAAATGCCTTTAAGATATTACGGTCTTTTTGAAACAGCGATTCCAAAAATCCCCAGATAATTTTTTTTTTTTCGGAAAATTCGAAGAAAAGGATAATCACGTTATCCTTACAGGACCTTCTGTTATCCTTACAAGACCTTCTGTTATCCTTACAGGACCTTCTGTTATCCTTACAGGACCTTCTGTTATCCTTACAGGACCCTCTGTTATCCTTACAGGAACTTCGGTTATCCTTACAGGACCTTCTGTTATCCTTACAGGACCCTCTGTTATCCTTACAGACTTTTTAACGCCAGAATCGGATTCAGCGACCCCGAAACCACGACATGAGATTTTTTTCGAATATTTGAGGAAACGTATAATCACGTTATTCTGACAGGAGCTTCCATTATCCTGACCACAACGAAGTTGTGAAAATATTGTATCGTCATCGGAGTTACGTATATGTGCAAAATTTTATGTCAATCGAATGAGTGGAAGTGGGTCAAAATTACATTACAAGGTTTGACCCTGACAGACAAACAAACAGACACAAAAAACCAAACTAAATAACAGCTCCTAAAAAATCTATCCCTGCAAAAAAAAACCTTATTGCAAGGGCGTACCGCATTGGCAAGCAGGTAGAATGGTACCGAAGTGGCAATTTGAGTATTGAAAACACATTTAAATTTGTATTTCAGCGTACATCGAAGTACAATCAAGCAAGTAGTAAATATGAAATACACTTCGTTGCCAACTTCCATATTTATTTCTTCGCGTTTTAAAAACTAAAATTACCAGTTTAGCAACGCGGTGCGCGCCTGCACTAAGAAAGTTTAAAGAAAATGGCAACGTAAGTGTAGGATTTCTATCAATAAAATTCTAGCGAACTCCTCTGAAGTAGGTATCTATACTCGATTAATATTTTTAGTAAATCGCAATAATGTTCGTTGGCATTGTTCTCTTCTTTGTAAATACTTTGTAAAAACTGATGTAGACACTGACAGTAGCGATTAAATTCAGCACAATCTTTATTGCAATTAATTGCTTGAATTATCTATTGCCCAATGCAGAGCTAACTTGATTACACACGGCATACGAACTATATTTCTTAATGCTTTCTTTAATTCCCCCTCGAGTGACGAAATTTAGATTTTATGACGTCCCCATAAGATTTCATTTTGAATCAACCATGAGCTGACCGACAATAGTTGAATTCGATTCAACTCTTTACGACGGCAAAGTTGGTCGGATTGATTGTATACAAAAGCTTAGGGGACCATCCCAAGCAACCAGATAAGGCATAATGACTTGGATTAGGGCGTGGTGTCTTAAAATTGGTCGTTACGACCACACCAAGACCAGCGAATCCGCCTTATAAGGCGTGATGCCTTTCAAGGCTTTTGCAGTGGTCGTCAAGCGGTCCGAGTGACCTAAATATATGCCCTGATAGTCTTAATGTTCGAATGCCTTGTTTTGGCTTTCATGGTCGTAGTGTCCAGACGCCTTCATAGTCGTCCTGCCTTATAAGACCAACCTTCCACCTTTCGTCCACGAAGTGCCTTATAGGGCATAATGCCTTTGAGAACACTCCAATGCCCTATTTGAGAATGCTTCGAGCATGCGCAGATGAATATCTGCTTCGAGCTTGTTTCTAGCATACTTCGAATATGCTTCTAGCATTCACGGTGCGAGCCGCCATGACGTTCATTGAAATGAAAAAAAAACATTCCTACTGAAAATTTAAAATCTGTTTTTAAAGCACAATATGGAAAAACATCGAATAAAAAGTAATTTTAGGTGTTTGGGTACACAGCATAACTTTATTTTTACAAGAATTTTATTAAAATCGAATAAAAAAGAAAATTCTTTGAATAAATAATTTTCAAATTATATCACTAAAATCGAGAATTGCTACGGCCCACGTAAATAGAGCTCCTGGCAAAACCACTTTCTACGTAAACTTTAAATCGCATGTGAATTGTGACAATAAAATCCACAAAAAACCTTAACATCACCATATGAAATTATTTTGAACGTTTTTTTCCACAAAATATATCCATTAAACTTTATGATTCTTGTCTTATCTTTCTCTCCTCATGCGGCCTATAGAATAGAGAAAGACAAATAATGTCGCCAGATGAAATGTCAAAAAAATATTTCGTCATGGTACAACAATGCCCTATTTTGGCCTTCAAAGTCGTGATGCCTTATAGGGCGTGCAATAGGGCACTTCGTGGTCCGGCGGACCTTCCCCACTGTCGACGATAGGTCGACGATAGTTCGACCTAGTGTCGACAAAGTCGTGGGCATTACGACCAATAGGGACGCCTTTGAAGACGAAGTGTCCACTTTACGACCTATAAGGTTACTTGGGATGAGTTTCAAATCTGAATTGTCGCCGTAAATGTTTTGTGGGGCCAACATAAAATATGTATTTCAGCGTACATCGAAGTAAATTTAAATACATTCAAGCAAGTAATAAATATGAAACACACTTCGTTGCCAGCTCCCATATTGGTTTCTACGCGTTTTAAATTATCAGTTTAGCAACGCGGTGCGCGCCTGCACTAAGAAATTTTACAGAAAATGGCAACGTAAATATGAGATTTCAATCTATAAAATTCTGACGAACTCCTCTGAAGTAGGTACGATTAATATTTTTAGTAACTAGCAATAATGTTCGTTTGCATTGTTCTCTTCTTTGTAAATACTCAAAACTGATGTATCCACTGACAGTAGCGATCAAATTCAGCACAATCTTTATTGCAATTAATTGTTTGAATTATCTATTGCCTAATGCAGAGCTAACTTGATTACACCATCAATAATGAAAAAAAAAGATAATTTTTTATCTTTTTTCTGAAATCTACAGAAATTTGTATAAAATCCAGGCATTTCGGTGGGACACTGTACATTTCTAAAAAAAATTGCAGAATGAAAACAATAATTTTGTGCGTTGTTATTGGGGTTTGCGTCTTGGAATTAAGCGGTATTTTTGTTAACAAAATACAATATTAATTTAATTTAATTGGATTAATTATATTTTTTTTTTTTGATTTTCTACAGCTTTAACGCTTGAGAACCGGCCCAAAATTCCATCACTTTTCATCGAGGCAGTAGCTAACAACTCTTATACTGTAAGTTGAAAAAATATTTGTGAAAGAATATTTTAAATTTTCTAAAATGGCTTTGTTTTAAAAAACTATGTAATATTTAGTATAATTAAATATAGATAAGTTTTAAAAGTCTTTAGTTTTCTTTATTAAATAAACTATTTCTATAGGCGCCACCTTCAACCATCCCATGTGAACTTGTAGAAATTAAAGATGGGACAAATAATACAATAATAATAGAAGTTTGTTTTAATGCAAATAAATATCGGACGATTTACACTAGACATCAAGTACCAGCAAATGCAGCATATTCTAAAAATCTTGTCCCTGGAAATCCAGTTTGGTCAAACAATGATTTCGGCATTCCACATGGGTTTTTTATATTTTTTTTAGAATTAACTTATTTTTTTTATTTCTCCATTTTATTAGAAGTGTAGATGCCACTAAATTGTATGATGCAAAAACACATATACTCGATCAGATCAAACCAGGATATACTATAACGGATAACTTGTCGAAGGGCCATTTGGCACCAAGAGGCGACTTTCTGCTCAAAGACGAGGTAAAATTATTTTACAATAAACCCTATTTCTTTTTTTGACAGTTCAGTATAAAAATCACATAAATATTCAAATTACATATCCAAATCACATAAAAGAGTTTGTAAAATTAAGTGATTGGTTGCGCACGTATTTTCGAAAATTTATTAAACATAAATTCAAGCGGGAAATTTATTTTGTACAAAAAAAGCTTTAATCGTAAGAAAGCTTATAATTGCCAGAGAGCAATCACTAAAAAGTCTATACATTCAGATCGAGTTTTCACTTTTTTATTTGTAACCTTTTCAATATGACGCGGTGTTTTCAAGCGAATCATAAAACATAACAAAAGCTATAATTGCCAATCTGGCAATTATTGAAAACCCGTATGGTGATATTCGTATCAAAATTCGAACAGTTGTACCAAAATTCCACTTTGAAGTCAAACTTTCCAATAAGATTTTTTAAAATTTATTCCAATCGGATTTTGATGTATGGGAGTTTTATGTAGAATCATATCCTAAATAACTTTTGTTCTTACACTTTTTTGATAAGATACACCGTTTTCGAGATATTCACAAAAACCGTTTTCGTTCGTATGGGGGGTACCCCCCCTAATGGTCCATTTTTGCCCATTAACGAACTTAGCCTCGCATTTTACGAAAAACGTATCCACGCAAAATTTCAAGTCTCTAGCTCAATCCGTGCGCCCGCAATCCGCGCCACAGACGGACAGACAGACAGACGGACAGACAGACGGACAGACGGACGGACGGACAGACGGACGGACATGCTAAATTCAACTTTTTTCATCATTCTAAACACACTGGTGTAATTCATTTTTGTGTGTGATGACGGGATCTTGGCGTTACAAACGGTAAGGCAAAGTTAATATACCCTTTGGTTTCACCATACGGGTATAAAAACTTCTCCAATTGTATGAATGAGGGGCGATGAGCGAAGGACTCATGAGCGAAGAACCTAGGATATGGCTCTCAAAACCCCGGACACGCTTAAAAAATTAAAAAATGTCGAGAAAATGATCCACAGGCGGATATTTTGACATTTCGAGGTGAAATTGACTTGTATTGCCCACACACGTTTAAAAACCCCGGACAAAATCAAAAACCTTTTACGCACACCCTTAATGAAAAGGACAGTGTCAAAAACAATACAGATGGTAACCCTAAGCGAAGGAGTGGTTCGATTTTGCATATTCAAAAACTAAATCCGACTTTCTACGAGAAACACACCTGTATAAAATTCCAAGTCTCTTGATCAATTCATTCAATAGATTTGTGTTAACGAAAAGACGGATATATTAACATAAAATCTATGTATTCCCTATGAATAATTCCCAAATTTTTTTCTTTATTAGCAACTAGCAACATATTCCTACTACAATTCAGCACCACAATGGCAAAAATTTAACGGTGGAAATTGGGGATTAATGGAAGGTTTCATTAGAAAATATGCTACACTAAATAATGAAGTCTTGGAAATATTTACTGGAACTGCGGTAAGTGAATCGAGTAACTTATTTTTTTTTAATAAAAAAATGCAATACTTTTTATAGGGTGAGTGCAAGCTTTCCAATTCTGCTAATAAAACGATTCCTGTGAAACTTGGACCAATTCCGGTACCAGAATTTTTTTGGAAAGTAGTTCACAGGACAACAAAGAATGCCACAGTCGTTTTCATAGGACTAAACAATCCCTTTGAGACAAATGTCAAAAATAAAATTCTTTGCCCGGATATTTGCCATACTATTACATGGCTAACGTGGAGTGACCCCGTTCGCAAAAATATTGAAAATGGATATATGTATTGTTGCAGTTACAAAGAATTTGCAATGAAATTCAAAATTAATTTTAATTTGCCTACAGCAATATTAACCCATTAATGCCCAGGTGAAAATCACTGAATATTTTTACCACAAAAACCAATGTATTCTTATAAAATAAACAAAATAAAAAGAAAATTCTGAAGAAAAAAATTGTATATAAATCTGAGGTAATAAGTTAAAGTAGTTTAAGTGGATTTTCAGGCAAAGCTAATGTGATCTGTTTGTAAATGCAAAATCAGATCAGTTTGGTTTTGCCTGAAAATCGACTTAAGCTTTTTTAACTTATTATCACAGATATATCCGGTGTACTCGTTTTAGTTCAGCGGGCGTTAATATTTTTAAATAAAGGAATTGCATAACTTTAACTGAGGACCACTTATTTATCCCGTCCCAAAATAAATGGAAAAGCTTTTTGCAATTCCCGCGAAATCGAAAAATGTACATCGATTGTAGCAAACATGTATTCTTATATTGAAAAAAAATTTAAATCCCCCAACCTCTTTTTTTTCTTGTGCATGAGATGAAAATTACTTACAGGTTTTAAAAAGTTTTATTGTCATCAAGAAATCGAATTTCATTTATCTATCTAACCCCTAGAGCACAATGAACGCAACTAAGCCGCAACTAAGGACGCTTCGAACTGTCACTTAACGCAGTTTAGGAGTGGTTGAGCACAATAGAAGCGTCGTCTGTTGCGTTGTGAGATAAACACAGAAAAATTAAAAGTGAACTAAAGTAGGAAAATATATAAAAAATGAGAGATTTTGAAGCGATAATTTGTTTTATTTGTTTGTATATTTGCTATTTGCATGTGATGCGAATAAATAAAAAGGAAAAAAAACAATATTGGGTGTGGCCAATGAATTTAACACGGGACATTGACGGAAGACTTTTTCAAGCACACAAGGATGACTCCTAACGTTTATAATTTGTTCTGAAGACTCAGGATATGTTTCCGGAACTAAATCCAGGTTGGACCTAGTTTTCCGCGGTTTAATATGGTCCCGTAAAAACTTCAAATTCTCAAAATAGACCCACTGCGGGCTATTAGCTGATGCAGCACTTCCGGACGGTGCATTTTCTTTATTGAATTCTTTGGAAAATCTATCCAGCAAGGATTTCCATCGTGTCTGACACAATTCAACTGAAAAATATTTAAACATTATTAAAGGTCGCAATTTTTTAAAAGTATACCTTTTGCTGACAGCTCCGCAGCAAAGTTTTCCCATATTCTCAATTTTAAAGAAACATTTTTGTATCCGCGGCTACATTTCGTATATAAAACCGTATTTTTCCGCACTTCTTCAATTAATTTCTCCTCGAACGACATTTTGATTGGGACTGTACAGAAATGTCAACGCAGAATTGCTGCGGCAAAGTTCAAAGTTTGGCAACTTTTGCGTCGATGGTTGCGTTCAATCCGTTCCATAGACAATATATATAATAATAGACGCCCAACTCTGGCTTATTGACTGCGACGCTTCAGTGCCTGAAATCGGAACTATTTTGGTTTGAGTATTGGGTAGTTTTAACCTGTGCTAAACTTGGTTTGTGCCCTTGATACATTTTTCTCGCTAGAAAATCCAATAAAAATTTGAAAAAACAAAACCAATATCTTTTAAATGTTTTTTTTATTTTAAATTTCAATATATGTTTAAATAGATATCACATTTTGTTTTGTTATTTTTAAATAAATATCACATTACTGCAGTGGCAGTGAAGACGAGGGACAAGCCAAATGTGTCGAGCCAAGCGCTAGAGCTCCAGAGCCGTCCCAAAAGCAGTTTACAATCAAACGCAGCTACAATATAGGGAAGGCGATAGTGCCAGCAAAGCCCACCATAAAGCTTAAGTGGGGCTTGATTTTGAGGCAACTTTGCCTCCGTCTTCATGGAATGCTCGAGTGTCTCGAACGACTGGAAGAGGAATTACAATTTATTGCAGCAAAGTAAGACTATCCCGAGATCATTACCTCGACTTCCTCAGATCCCAAATAATCACGTCTCTGGCTGCAAAAGTATGCAGGTGTGGTCCTCACTGACTAAAGCTAAATATTCGCCCTCGGGCTCCCAAGAAACATCGTTAATGTAGTTTGTGTGACCTAGAAATACACCATGAAATTTTCTCAAAAATTGCAAATAAATGGAGATACCTTTCAGCAGTAAGTCACTGTGGAAAATTCTTAAGCAGTGATGCGCCCCAACCGCACAGAATGTCACAACTTTGGGCAAAACCGACAGCGAAGTCTCAGGGGCGAAACTGATGGCTCACAACGGGTTTCAAGGTACAACTGCTTCAATTCTACCCACTCAAACGAATCGTTCTCTGATTCTTCCTAAAATACCGGTGTTTTAAGGATACTTGAAAAATTATCGGAATTAATATGTGCCCCAAAATAAAGAAAAAAAAACTAACCTCAAATCATGGTCAAGTCGGGAAAAACATGCGACACGCGCGCCATCATGTTTGAAAAACGAAAAACGCATGCAACAACAGCGCATCCGTGTTTGAAATCGGAACTAAAAATGAAATTTACTTTTTGTTCTAAGTTGACACACCGTGATCCGTTCATTGTGCTCACTCAAAAGCATTCCTGTGAAATAAATTCGTAAGTGACATTTGTATGCGTGATGGTTGCGGCTTGGTTGCGTTCATTGTGGGTAACAATACTTATTCATATTGGGTGTACAAATAAGTTTCTGCCGTTTTTTTTTAATCCAAAATTGCGCATTTTTTGTGCAAGAATAGTACATTTTGTTCTATTCGAAGTATTGCCCATCGCTTGTCACCACATTTTCCCATCTTTCTGGTAGCATACGGATACCGCGTCGGAAGAATGCTTCATCTTTTGCGGCTATCCACGAATCGAGCCAATTTTTGGCTTCTTCGTAAAAACGGAAGTGCTGCTCAGCCAAGCCATGCGTAATCGATCATAACAGGTGGTAGTCGGAAGGGGCGATGTCTGGAGAATACGGCGGGTGGGGTGGGACGCCCCATTTTAGTGGTTCCAGGTAGGTTTTGACCGGCGACGCAACATGTGGACGAGCGTTATCATGCAGGAGAATAACTTTGTCGTGTCTGGAGTAATAGTAGGCGCGCTTTTCCTTGACTGCTCGACTCAATCTCATCAATTGTGTTCGGTAGACAGCCCCAGTAATGGTTTCGTTCGGTTTAAGGAGGCTCTCCATTACCATGACTTTTCCCAACTGCAAAAAAATAGAGACACATTTATGTGAAGATACCTTGGCGGGAAAGGGAGATAAGAATCAACTGCAAAAATTTGTCGGCAACTGCAAAAATAAAGTCCCCTCTTTTTTTATGGCGATTTTATGGTTATAGTTGACGGACTTCAACTTTTTTATAGCGATTTCTACTACAATCACACATTGTCCCTGTAAGTGAATAGTGAGCACAGACACATACAAAGTGCTATTATAGCGTAGCTCTCATTTTTCATGTAGTTCAACCACACACATACAGCTCTTTAGCTTTATTGCTATGCCAATTTGAACATTATATCCATAGCATAAGGTTTGATATCTTTGCTATAAATTTGTAAAACGGGAAGGGATAGCGTTTATACTTGTATTCAGTCATTCCTATTTAAATCTATATAAGCCTATCTTGCTCTTTGGTGTCTGCATTTTTTTGCAGTTACAGAAGTCATGGCCAAGGAGATCCTTCTTAAAGCAACTCATAATACACGACACCAACCTGATCCCGCAAATGATGCTTATTCAGCTCAAAATTCGTCATTTTCGTACACAAAAGAATAAATTATACTGATAGAAATTCACTAATATTTCAAGGTTATGTTGTCAACAGATGTCAAACCTTACGATAATGACGTTTTACATATGACAATATTTTAATCATAACTTACTGGTGTGTCAACTTTTGTCAAACGGCAGAAACTTTTTTGTACACCCAATACTTTAGCTAATCCCGTGACACCTATTGAAAATATTAAGAAAAAATCCTCTACCACAAACCACTAAATCATATTTTTCAAAAATTCGACCCACGAAATGGTCTACATTTCAGAGAATTTAAATGTAAATTACGATCTATTTAGTCAATTTTATCATACATAATTTTTGTTTTCTTTTTTTTGAAAATTATATGAGTGAGAAATTTCCGCGATGCGTTGTGTATCTAATTTAGAAACTTTCCCAGGCGAATCAAATTCACTTTTAGTACGAGAAACAGTAGATACAGGGATGATATTTTCAGGCAATCCAAATTATTTCAATCCACGAGGAAGTTACAGCGTAGTTCAATGGCATGCGCTTTAATTCTTAATTAAAAATTTCGAAAATTTCCACAATTTGTTTTATGTGAATGTAAAGTGCGCAAATTCAAAAATTGTGAATCATTTCTTTTGTTATAATAAACGAAATTGAACAAAATTTGAATTTCTATAATAACATGATTACTATTACTACTTGCGTTTTGATATGATTGTATTTGAAAAAAATAATATTTTTAAAGTCCCTTTTCACGCACCATAAAAATTGTACATCAAGATAGTGTCAACATTAACGAGCATTTAAAGGGAATTAAAATCAAATGGAATTTCTTTACATCTGATCATAGAAGCTGAACGAAGCGTACTATTCTAAAAATAATATTCACAATATAATAAAATTAAATCAACTAAAAATTGTTCGTAAAATGTCATCCGTAGTGCAAAATCTTAAGGAACTGTTGTTGCGGTGACTATAGTTTATATAGTGGCAAATTAGACACATCGTAGACACACATTCAGAGATGTACGAGGATAGAATGAAAAGTTTTGGGCATGACGAGGAAAATCCCATGATTTATGGGAAATGCAAAAGAAAAAATTGTGAAAATCGGTTTTTATCATCTCTGTTCACCCCACAGCAGTGACGTAGCTATAAATTTTTGCACTTCCCTTCCTCGTCCCACAGCAAAAAATACTTCGCGGACCAAAGTTGAAAAACCATTTTTGAGATACCAAAACTTAGAAGACAAAGCTCCTGTTCCCCTTCTTCCAAAATATCAGCTGTATGCTCCTACAAGCTACGCCACTGTTCAGATGGCATTTCATTTGAATCGATCGAGTGGTTTTCGAGTTAGAACTATTGAAAAAAGAGCGATTTCCGAGGTAAATTTCGTTGGTTTTTCTAAAAACGACTCGAGATATCGAAAAACAGTAAAGCACAATTTGTAACAATTTTTACAAGCGATAAATTTTATATATTCCAGCGTAGTCCAAGTGGTAAAGTACTTGGCCCGTATTCCAAAGGTCGGTGGTTCTATTCTCGACTGTCGCACGCTATGATTCAAGTCCACTCAACTTGCTTTACGAAATGAGTAGTGATATTTACCGCTTAATGTTAAAGACATCATCGGTCTAGATTGCTATCACGGCCTATGCTGTTGATGGGTTGCAACGTAAAAACCTTACAAATGTTGTAATCCATCTATGGTTTGCAATCCATGTAAAACTGTAGATGCGAAGCAGGGAAGAAGTTGTTATGAAACCTCAATTGAGGAGGGCCAGGCTCTTCGATATAGCTGTAACGCCGAGGATGATGAAATTTTGATATATTGTCGAAAAATTGCTTGTTTTATGAAAAAATCGTAAAACGCGATGTGGGAAATTTTAGACCAAAGAATAAGTCAACTATAGTATTCGGAATCGCAATCGTTAGTCTGAATTGGGCTTAAGCCCAAATCATACTAACATACATATAAAAATGAGTTGGTGTCTGTCTGTCTGTCTGTTCCTCTTTCACGCAAAAACGGCTGAACCGATTGACTTGAAATTTGGCATGAGGGTCTGTGGTAGTTCTGGTTCCAACATAGGCCTACGGAAAAGTAGCGCGAGGGATGGGGGGAGTAAGGGGAGGGGGTAAAGTGATTTCGAAACTTAGTTTTTGCGGTATGTTACTCTTTCGCGGGGAAACTACTGAACCGATTGGCCTGAAATTTGGGATAGATGTTCGTCGGAGGTCCAGCCCCAACATAGACCCATTAAAAAGTTTTTAAGTTCTTTCCGGTTTTCTTCGTATCTAAAACTTATACAAAAAGCTTAACCCGGCAACGACGGGTATGCAAGCTAGTTAAGCATAAATCAGACTAAAGCCCAATCTAGACTAACAAGTACGATTACAATTGCGATTACGATTGAACTTCCTCGACCAATGTATCAAAGCTTTCATTTTCCTATCATTGAAAGCTTTGATCTCATTGGTCGAGAAGCTTCAAACGCCATCGTTAGTCTGAATTGAGCTTTAGAACCGATTTAGGTAAAAAAAAACTGTCTCAAAACTTTTTGCAGATGGGGTTCAGATAAAAGAGAAAACAATCATCACAAATTCTGTGTGTGGTTTACGAGGAGTATTCATGAATTCCCAGAAACGCCTCGTAGGACTGCGTTAGTTTACCACCTCGTACGTAAGCTGATCCCGAAACTTTGTACCCGACCCTCGTAGTACCTACCAAAGAAATACGTAAATAAATCTTATCTGAATCGAATCCGTAAAAGATTTTCAGCGCAAACACTGAGCGCAAGAAACGAATTTCACTAAATTTTGTCATTTGTTCAGGTTCTCATCAAACCGTTCACTGGCCGTTGATCCAAAGTGATCTTAAGTCCTTGATCGAATAGAAAAACGGGTTACTGTAACTGAAAAACAATTCAAAACAAGTGTTACGTGAAAAAAAATACCTGAATCGAGTTCACGTGTTGTGACAGTGTTTTTCCTTATTTGTTAAAGTCTGAAACTACGATTTCCTAAAATACTGTGGCAAATTAAAGAACGTTTTAACTGAGATCACTTCAATTTCTGAATATTTTAACACACTGCGTTAAAATATAACGACTGGTTGTTGTTTTGGCAAAACAAATCCTGAATTGCGTGAAAATATCGTTAAGCAACCGTTAAATGATAAATTTATCTGTTAAAGTGCAATTAAGTTAAGTGATTTATCAAAAATTAGATTAATTGCTCGCAGAGGGAATAAAATTTTTAATTAGTGTGATATAATCATTCGATCCGAGAATGGATTTCTTTGACAAATCGGAAACATTAAACTTTCATTCGGGCGACGATGCCACCGACACCGAAGACAGCGGAATTGCCGAAGAATCTGAAGGTTCACCTGTGAAAACTGTCTCGGAATTAAACATTAGTGATTCATTGAATGTGCAGGAAGATGCTCTAAACAACTTCTTTGTTTACTGGTAATTTTTTTTAAAGTGTTGTTCCATAAAACATAAGTTTTACATTCAAACAAACAACAATCGAAATTCTATGTTTTCTTATGCTAAATTTTCGTAATAAAAAATGTCGAGATAATTTTTTTTCATCTTTTAAACGTAATGAACCCACAAATTAAGCAAAATGTCCATTTGCTGTTCTGAATCTAGTTTTTTATTTTATTTATCGTTTGCTAAGATGTTTTTGGCACACAACCAAACAGGTTCTTGGCCTCTCTCACATTTTCCGTGACAGATATAAATTTTTCCCAACGGACGCCAATTTGAATACGAAACACATTTAAATGATTTCATTTTACATGTGTAATTAACGTTCTTTAGAATTCAAATTATAATACTTAAAGATAATTATTTCGTGTATTATTTAATTAATTAATCGATCAATTGTATTGCAACAACAAAAAATATTAACAATTTTTACACTTTGATAAATTGCCGCAAAAAGCTCTAGAAAATTTTTGATTGATGATGACGCCTCTGTGTATGCAAAGTTTAACATAAGCCAAGGCGAAATGTCGAAAGTGATTTTTATTATTGCTGAAATTCGGTTGACCTTTTCTATCAAATAAAAAAATAAAATTGTTCTTGACTGAAATTGTTTAAGTTTTTCAGAAAATTTTAAATATTTTTAGCAAGGTTGCCGAAGTACATTGAAAGTAAAAATACAAAACAATGTGTGATAAAAGTGAAAAATAGATAAATCACTTCAGTTCTTCCAAAGTAAATAAATATACAATTACCATGGCGCAATCGTCAAATACTCGATATGAGAATTTCAGACTGAATTTTTAATATTTTTAATTATTAACTTTTCATACTTTTTCACTCGATTTTTCTTATGCTAGCGCCACACTCTGCTCGACTGTAGACGAATCAAAGTTTCCAATGCAAGATTGGGCGATTTTTTCTAAATTAAATTACGTTTTTTTTTTTCATTTATCCGACTTGAAATTGCAATTTACCATGTTATAAATATTTTATATCATAAAAATTGAATTTTAAGATGGGTAAAATGGACTAAATTTACAGAAAACCACCCAACCTGGCCTACATTTGAAGCGAGTGTTGAGCTAGCATTAAGTTAATCCATTTAAAATCAAATGCCATATGAAGGCAAAGCGGCGGCTGGAAAAATGCCTATAACTGACACCCTTTGTCAAAAAATTGATAAAAATGATTTTTTTTTGTAGCGGGAAATTTTGAATTGAAGAAGAAATGTCTTTTGTCAAGAGATTATGCCTCGCGGGAAAAAAATTAAAAAGCAGGCAAAATCTTTTGTAGAAACAAGTTTGCTGAATGCAAAACCATTGAAAAATTGCGCCGCAGTCGAACATTTTTGAGTGTCAAGGTAAAATATACCACCGAGTCCAAAGCCCTATGGTTTTCCGAAAAGAGTAACCCTACGTTTTGTGTCTTTGTCATCTTGATTTAAAAAAAACCGCATTCGGGGGCGCCCTTGCGCTCTTTCCCCTGGCACAGTTTTGATCGCACCCACGGAAAAGTTTTGTTCATATTTTAAACAGTTTTGCTTTTAACACTTTTTCGATGTTACGCACCGTTTTAAAGAAAAAATGCCAAAAAAAATGTACGAAAAGTTTGATTCTTTCCACTCAAGAATTGGCTTTACCTTTTCCGGGAAACGTACCTGTGCAAAATTACAAGTCTCTAGCTCAATTCGTTTGAGAGTTATCGTTTTGGCAGGCAGACGGAGAGAAAGAAGGCAAGAACGGCAACGGATAAACGGGAAAACAAGGAGTGGTATTCCGTAACTTGTTTCAAGCGTTTGTTTCGAGTTAGAAGAAAAAGTAGTATTCTGTTTCGACCAAAATAAATGACAAGGCAAAAAAGAGCTAGCGAATACTAATATTTCTTTTAACTCGAAACAAACGCTTGAAATAAGTTACGGAATACCACTCAAGTTTTAGCTATTAAAAATATCAACAGCGTATTCAGGAGGTGAAGCCCCCCTCCCCTCTTGTGCCCTTTTTTGAAGATTTTGAGGGCTTTTGAAGGTCAAAAATAAAATTAGAATTTTCGGTCGCCTAAAAAAGGTTCTTATCCTTAAACTTTTGCAAACATGAAACAAAAATTTAAAGCTTTTTTTTAGGTACCAGCCAAAAATTTGGCACGGAAAAGGGGTGGAACTTTTTAGATACGTAATTGGAATAAGTAGCTTGAAAAGTGCGCTAGAGTTGCTCCAAAGATTAGTTAACTAAAGATAAGAAACAACAGAATTTTCATAGAACTTTTAAAATGTATTGAAAATTCTGTAGAGTTATGAGTCTCAATCAAGTACCGCATGCAATTTAAATATTTTTATTGAGTTTTTGACAGTTGTGAGAGCCAAAACGAAAAGGAAAATTATCTTTTGCAAGGGATACGAAAGATTCCATTTCCACAGTCAGATTTTTTTGGGACCCCAACATTTGTTCTAGGATTCTTATCTTTATTTACCTAATCTTTGATTGCTCTCAGCTCATTAAGGACACAAGTCACGAAGTTCGAATTTTAGAAGAAAATTCACTTGTAGATTCGTAACTCGCCTATGAAATGAAAATCCACCAAAAAATTTTCTTTGTAACTTTAGTCATGAATGGGTTAAGCACTTTAGAATTTTTCTGGTTTTTGAAAATTTATAGAAATTTTGATGCAGACATATTTTTTTTTAACAATTTCAAATTATGATACAAAAAGACGTGGTCTAAAATTGCATAAAAACAATTAAATATTAAAAAAAAATTTCCCAATATTTCCCTCGAATTTTGAAAAAAAAAAATTCCGCCTCAAGTTTTAACCAAAAAAGTAAAATTTCACGAAATTCCGAATTTTCTAAATTTTTTGTATTGAAATTTTAAATCTAACACCAGCAAATTCCCATGAAACTATTATAAATATTATACATAGCATTCTATGAGGCAAAAATAATTAAATATTGAAATTAAAACAATCAACCATTTGTTAAAATTATGTATTTCTATAACTTGACATATAAATAGTAAAACACGAATTATTTTTCAAAACTTTTGGCATAATTCCAAATCACACCGCGCAAACAAATTCGCGATATAATTAATTCTTAATTACGTTTACAAAATAAATTTAGCAGAGAACAATAAAACCCTTCGCTGTGTAATTTTCAACAAAATATATTAAACACGGAAAAAAACATATGGGAATCGTTTCACCAAAATTGCATGCCCCAGTCTCATATTTATGGGTAAAAACGGCATAGTGGTCAAATATGGGACTTGTTCCTATGAAAAAATTGTAATTTTTTAGGACACATTCCAACAAAAAAAAGTGTTTTTTCCGTGTAATCATTCCCAAAATTATGAGAGGGATTACTGCATATGTTAGACATGTTACGACAAAAAATGGAGGAACATTCCCTTTTGTAAGGGAGTCAATCCTAAAATGAAAGGAAAGAATCCTATAAAACGTTGTAATGTCTCCATTGATTATTGGTCTCTCTTCGATATATTTATATGCGAGACATTCTCGTTTGAAATAGAATTCGTTAATATAATTATAGCACCAAATCCTATCCAAATAGGTTTGACTACTTTTTTTATTGGATTCTGTCCTATCTAAAGAGGACAGACAAAAATTCGAGTTATCTAATATACGAGATAGGGAAATTCGAGGGGCTTGAAAATATTCGAGATATCAAACAGCTCGAGTAATAAAATGCCCTGTAATTAAGACATTTCTCCGACACAAGTCTTAGGGAGATGTCACACTGGCCAATCAGCTCCTGCAGCTGACTGATCCCGACATCAGTTCGCCCAGCTGCAGGAACTGATTCTATCAGTTGATGTGGCACACTAAACTGCGATCAGCTGACCTCAAACGTCAAAATGTCGGACTCGGAGGAAGAACTTCTCCTTATTTCTCTGCAAAAAAAACTGAATCTGTGCAATCGTACACGCAACTACCTTTACCTACAGTTTGTAGGATTCCTGTGTTTAATTTTTCCTATTCGATGGACATCGCATTTATTTTCGCTTGTTCAAAAGTTTATTAGTTAAACAGACTTGTCAAAATTGTATGATGTCCCCAACTAGTAATTATTTTATAGTCAATATTGTATGAAGTAGAGAGCCTATAACCTAGTGAGTGGCCATGCTACCTTTATAGACTGTGCCACTGATGAAAACTATACGAAAAAAAAGCTAGACGAAAAAAAAAGCTAGACGAAAAAAATATTGAAAATTATCATTTTATTGTATTTAATCTAACAAAAATGACATTAGAAACTACCCGACATGTTCCTGATATTAGCTACATTTAGGTCAGTTCAAAAAACTCAGCTCTGTGTCCCAGACATGCAGCTGCACATTTTTTGCAGTGTGCCATGCGGCATTGGATTACATGTGCGACTGATATCGGGATCAGTCAGCTGCAGGACCTGATGGCCAGTGAGACATCTCGCTTAGAGTGTGGTACCAGACAGGTCCAAACTATATAAATCACGATTTCGCAAACCGAAGAAAATTATTAATCAAAGAAAAAAATTAAAGGGCTTCCTAGCAAGAAGGGAATAGCTCCATTTTTGGTACTATTCGGAAATTAAAAAAACGGTTTAAAAACTCCCCACTTATGGTACATGCCTTTAACACATGTTTTGCCAAGATAATCATAATACCAATTCGGAACGAGGAAAAATCTTTTAAATTTGGGAGTTACCTCCTTTTCCGAAAGTGGAATTCCCCCGTTCTTGCTGCAAGCCCTGCAATTGGCTTGAATTACCATATGTCCGCCAACACTTAGGATTCATTCCAATTTTTTTCATTCCAAACATAATATTGGAGTCACTTCTAAAAACAATGGAAACGATTCCATTCCATAATATAGCATTGTTTCCCTCTCAGTATAGGAATTACTCCAATAAAAACTAGGAATGGGTGCTACTTTCGTTGGAATATGTCCATTCTTCTATATGTCCATCTTTCATTCTTCGTAATAATGATTCCACGAAAACTTGGACTGGTTCCAATATTTATGGAAGCCTCTACTACAAAATCATATTTTATAGGAACGTTTCATATGAGGATTTCTTCCCGTGAACAGCTGTTATTTAAGAAAAACGACTTATCGTACTAATATATAAAAATGAGTTGGTGTCTGTCTGTCTGCCTGTTCCTCTTTCACGCAAAAACGGCTGAACCGATTGATTTGAAATTTGGCATGAGTGTCTGTGGTAGTTCTGGTTCCAATATAGGCATACGGAAAAGTAGCGCGAGGGGTGGGGGGAGTAAGGGGAGGAGGTAAAGTCATCTCGAAACTTAGATTTTGCGCTATGTTACCCTTTCGCGGGGAAACTACCGAGCCGATTGGCCTAAAGTTTAGCTCCAATATAGACCATAAAAAAAAAATTTGAAAAAACTTAACCCGGCAACGACGGGTATGCAAGCTAGTGTTAAATAAAATTTCGACAATCTTGCATTCGTTTAAAAATGCTTAATAAAATTTAGTTCAAAATATCTCTTTAAATGATTTATTTGACAATTATAATTTCCTAATATTATTTCAAGTAGTGAAAGTTTCTTTCATCTGAGGTTATTTTTAAAACTGTGTCGAAAGATCATTTATTTTTCATCCAAAGTGAAACGCGAACAAAGAGAGACAAAACATCTTTCAACTATGCATCGAATTTTGTAAAAGTTTTAAATTAATTGACAAATGGCATTTATACAATCCAATACATCAAAAAATGTGTCAAAAAAAAGTGGATTAAAAGACGCGACTAGAACGAATCCTCAAGTGTGGAACATTTTGAAAGAAAATATCAATAATTTGTGGCCACTCGGATCAAAACACAAGTAATTTATACCTTGTCTATTGAAAGAGTTCAGCCAAAAATAAATTTCTCACTTCCAAAGATTTATTTTATTAGTCTAATAGTAAAAAAATCTAATCTAAGATGAAGACTTCTGTCCTTTATTTCACTCATCGCTGATACGAAATTTATGAAATTTTTTCTTTATTCAAATTTGTTAAATCGTTGCCAAAAAATTTTAATCTTGGCCCTGCTTAATCTCGAGGTCTATCAATTAATATCATTGTAATGTGCGATTTAAATCCCCAGTGGATCATAAAAATATTATTAGCGTTTTTATAGGTTTTTCTCAATTCTCACCCATCGTTTGTTTAGTCGAAGCGCGTGAATATTGTGAAAATAAAGAACTTCCCACACGACATAAAAAAATGAAAAACAAATTCAAGGAAATATCGGAAAAGCAACATAAAATTGACGTCACAGGCAACAGTGTTCTTGCCAAGATCCGTTTTATCAATAAATTTTATAGAGTGGTTTCGGGCTATGTTAGGAGAAGATAAAATCTCCGTTAGAACTTGGTCAACATTTTAACAATATTCGAGTTTAACTTCCACAATAAACACGCGATATCCAATTCTTATATATTTTTCTCACCCTTATTTTATTGTTTACTGGTTTTTTGCCGGTATTTAACGTCTTGTTATAATTTTTGTTACTAATTTTGCACCCCCATAAAAAGTGGATTCCCTAAAACTCGAAATCTTTCTAAAACTTCTGTCGACGACCGAAAAGTTAAATCTTTCTTTTTTTTGACAGATCGGAAACTAGAAAACTTTTTTAGGGAAGTGATCTTTACAGGTGCTATAACCTAGACGCTCTACGCCCCCATTGCTCGAATTTCGAGTGTTTGTTTGCCTGGCAACGCTGCTGGTCACACAACTATAATTTTGAACTGACAAGGGACCTTTTTCAGGTGTCCGCCTCCGATTCTCTTCGTATTCACATATAGTATAGTACTCAAAAAAAAAGTGACACGTGTTTTTAATATATGCAGGTACTCGGTTTTATAGGGGGGTACCCCCCTCCTCGAAAATCGGGTGAAGAATCGATGTTTGGCCATTTTTCAGAAACCAGCCGTCCGATTTAAACGAAACAAAAACCAGAAGTTTTCTTTTCGGAAGTAGAATTAAACTGCGGAAATAAAAGCTTCATAGGGTAGAGGAACCGATATACATTCAGGCTTTTTTTTATCTCGCTCTTCTCTATAATTATCGCAATTCATATCCGATTGCATATTTTCAAAGGTCTATTAAAACTAAAGTTCAATGTAAAAATTTTACCGACAAAAGTCAAATTATAAGGTAAGGGATCCTTAAGGGGTCCATATTCTGTCATACTGATTTTTTTCGCAAAAATTTTATGCACAGAAGTTTCTGTTTTAAGCCTTCTTAACCAGGTGAAGACAACTTTAATATATCGCACTAAATTCACACCTCTGCCATACCAATCAACCATTTCTATAAAGTTGTCAGTTTAAACTCATGTTTAACAAAACACACAGACATGTTACGGACGCACAAAACTGAGTCGATAGGTATATGCCTCAAGGACGCGCAAGACCGTAAGGTGAATGTCGGAAATACAATTTGTGTCGGAACTACAATTTGTGACCATCACTCAGCCTCTCCCCTCCCCCGCAATTTTTTCAGAAAATTGCAAGGAAAACTTTTGAGTAACTCGTAGAACAATTTCTTCCGGAAAATTCGGTATAAAATAATTTTTTTGAATGACAAATTAAAATAAATAAAAATTAACAAGCTTTTAAAGTGTATTAAAAATAGCACAATAATTTCAAGTAGGGATTTGACCTCAAAAATAAAAGCAAGATAAAAGTGTAGGGAGTTTTTGCTATTTTGGAACAAAAATTTGAAAAGAAACATCAAATTTAGATTTCTATTGGAATAACAAAGGTTATATTATTTTTGTGGATATTTTCACATCCGATTCCCCCCAACAGGTCAGGCATGTTTGCCCTGAAACCCCATTAGGAGCCTGTTTCCGGCAGACCTATAAGCCAAGAAATTCCAATATAATTCAATGCTAGAAGGTCACGTAAAACCATGAATCAGAAATGGTTCAATGGTTTAACACAAAACGAATTTTGATCTTTAGTATCAATGGTTGGATCACATCAGAGTGACGTCTTGATCTCACCACGAAAGATGTGGACGAGGGAGGAGAGTTCAAATTTATCTATATAAGTCAACTGGAAATTAACTCCTCTATTTGTAAAACATACTATAGAGTAAGTCCGGTATTACACTTGGCTTATTTAAGCCGGCAACTTTTGGGCTTAATAAGCCAATGTGCTTACATTTGCTACACAAGTTTACATGTGTGTGTGTGGTGTGTGAGCCAATATGCTACACAAGTTTACATGTGTGTGTGTGGGCTCAAACCATTGAAATTGCTGCTGCTCATATACTTCCCAAGATCTTTACCTGCTGACGGTCAGAACGAAAATGATTTCTGCCCACTACTTTTCCTAAACCGGTTCACACGCTTTGCATGTATGCAGATTGTCGATAAGCCATGATTTCGGGTGGCAACTTTTCCCTCCTCAGTCGTTTCTCCCGAAAATCGGCTTAAGTAAGCCCGAAAGTTGCCGTGTGTAATACCGCGCTAAGTGTTTCATTTAAACTATTTTCACTTTGTACGGTCAGGTTTGTTTGCAAAGTTAGGTCTAGTTTTTTCTCTTAATTTTAGTTAGAAAGGTTTTAATTATTTCAAAAAGTAGAGTTGATACAATCAAACCATTGCCAGCGCCAACAAATTACTCGAAAAGAACTTTTCATTGAGTGTCAAAATAGATAATTTGATGCAAACCAGAATTAGATAACTTAATATAAAAATAAAATATGGTGGGAAATCTATGCCCACGGGATACAACCAACTATGTACTGGAGTGAAAGATTACTCAATGGCGCCATCTATGATTTTTTTTAAATAATAAATGTTGCGAAAATAACGATTTTATGATTTAAAGGAAATGAAAATCTTTCTAAATTAAAATTAAGATTTTAATGTTCTCATCATAATATCTTGATCAAAGTAGAAATTGCTACAAATTTTATTGTTGCGATAAATTTACGCATGTTACGCATCTTTAAAATTCACAGATTTTTCTTTTTTTTACCTGCCACAAAAGTATTTCCGGAAAGTTTTCATCTTTAGAATTTTCATATTAAGTGATGTGTGAAAAGTCGGTTTATAAAAGCGATGCCAATATTAGATCAAGTTTTTTTGATCTCGGCCGCCTTTCGTTGCACTTTCCCGCAGAAAATGAGAAATTGGGAAAAAATTTGTAACTTCTTGTCTCCCATATTGATGCAATCCAATATGTTTTCCTCTTTATCTGGTCGTCACTGTCAAAGTTGTCCCCTTGGAAATGAGTTATTTATGCCTAATTTAAATTAGACAAGCATTACTAATAATTTTAACAGGGCATCGAACTGTCGTGTGGTCCAACAGATTAACTTTTCCACCCCCTGCCAGTGTGTCTCTGTGGATGTCATCTTTTTAGCCAACATCGGTCTCATAAAATCATTTGGCATCCATCAGAGCTAGATTTTTCTTGTACACGACATATGAGAAACGGTGATGATTTTGAAATAGACTTGAATACAATCGCATTGGGAAAATTTATGTATTTTCCGGCCTGTATCTTTATCGCCGCAGAATCATCAGCCATCGTTTTCCTCGTCATCAAAAAAGAAACGTCTTGAGTCTTGCTAATCGCCAGGGAAAACCGACCGAATTTCCCAACCAACAAGTGCTCATCTCCTGAGCGTTCCTGGCTAGCATATAGAAAATCCACTTTGGTGATTATTTTCCGATTTTCCCCCTTGGATGTTTTGTTTTTGGTGGTTTCTTGGACGATTTTCATAATGAGAAAGAAAAATAAACTTCAACTCCACATACTACATGAGGGCCAGAGGAGTGACGTCTCCGGAGATTTGGCCTTTCGGCGAAGATTTTATCGGGATAATTCAGTTGGAGCGTTGCCTTAGTTTTGTGTGGAGCAAAATATAGGAAACAAGAAACCGAAACAGACAGTGAACCATAAAGTGGTGTGATTAGCCTACCCCTAGTACCATTTGAAAATTTAAAAATCTGAAAAAGAAAATCTTTTCCACTTTCACTATTCGCGATGAATAATAAGATGAGTGTTCACGTGTGAGACGAAAATTAGATGAAAATTCGCGGATTTTTTTTTTTGCTAAAAATTTTGTTTCACGGAAAACATTGCGGAAAATAACAGGAGTAATAATAGTTTAGTTAATGAGTACAAGCGGCCAGGAAAGAAATATTTTTGAGGATTATCCCCTACAAATGATCGTGTCAACACCCGATCGTGTTTTTAGAAAATCCTTAAAATTTCTTGGCTGAAAACTTCAGTACAGTAATTAGCTGTCGACATTCGACTTCGTACTGTGCAACATCCCATAAGAAGATCAAAATAGTGACCCAGTGTCGTATAAATGAATGGTGGAAATTGTGAAACTGCATTAAAATTTTGTTCTATGACTTTTTATTGTGTCACAGTTTATAACGTAAAATGAGCGTTATTGGAATTTTGTAATCAACAGAGATTTACTGTGAGTTTTTCTATTTTAACATTTATTTAAGTAATTTTATTTCGTTGGGCATTCTGTATGGTTGCCGGTAAAATTCAATTTTTCTTTTAATTAATATTAAAACGAGAAAAAATTCAAGATTATTTACAATTTTGTAAGTCACTGTTCGGTATAAAAACTCGCACTTCGATAATGTTAGATTATTTTGATTGAAAAAATTAATTTTTAACGAAAGTATCTCCATTTTTTTTTCTCGAAAAATACTTGATGCCACTTATAAAAGTTTGTTTTGAAATTTAGACATCAAATTTGAAAATATTCGCCTGTGGACAGCACATAAAAAATAATCTAAACAATCTGCAAAACCTTGTGGTTCAGGGACGATTCTTTGACGTTTGAAAAAATATTAAGTTATAAATAAAAAAAAACAAATATTCTGTTGGGAATCGTAAAATATTTTAAGATTCAAAATCTAGGAAAAAAAATCTTCCGCAGTTTAATTTCCTTTGTGGTCACTTGTAAGTGAAAAGGGAAAAATTACTTAAACTGAGTTTTTTTTAGAAAATCTTTTAAAATTTGTGGTTTTAAAAAAAATTTCTCTTTATTTCAAAGCGGGTTTTGTTATTTAAAATTTAAAAACATAAGAAAATCTGCAATCTATATCAAATTTTCGATCAAAATTTTTATATTCATGTGTTTTTTAATAATTCCAATTGAAATCTAATGTATGGAAAAGTTATGCATTAAGTTATAGTACCAGGAAGACCGAGCCATGCGCGGCGACCTTAAGATCCTACTTTTGCTGATTTTTTGGAGAAAAACCAAATTCACATTATCTTTACAGACCTTTTCCATAGTTTTTAAATTCCCGACCTAGAGAAAAAGGAAATTCGCGTCATTCTTACAGGACCTTTCGTTTTAATTTTTTTTAAACCCTGCTGGCATTCTTGATGATTTGAAAATCGCTGTTGTAGAATTGTAGAAAAAGTTTGATTTTTCGATTGGTGATTTTAAACAGAATGACGATGGCGATCTACTTCGATATTTTTTTTTAAAACCACATATTGCGAATTTTCATTAAGATACCTTCACGTAATTCGAAGACACCAGGCGAGGGGTATCGAGGGGAGGGAAAAGTCAGGTTTGTAGTGGAAAGATCGAAAGGCGAGGGGTATCGAGGGGAATTTTCTCAGAGGTGAGACCTATCTAGATCGGTTTTTTGTCCCCGAAAATCCCTAGCCCCCAAGTTTCGTGAAAATCGTTAGGCGGGTTTTCGAGATCGTTGTTTTCGAGATCGATAAACCATGAACTTTTTTGTTTCCTTATCCATAGCTAAGAAGGAAAGTATTGTATTCATGACGATGACCGACTCGAGAACGGGGGCAGATAGAAAATTTCTGATCAATACGAAATCCATTTCAGGCAAAATGGTGAGCATCTGTCTGTCTCTGTCGGTCTGTCTGTTTCACGTGTCTTAAATAATCCGAGAACGCGTTAAGTTAGCGATTTGATATTTTTTGTAAATGAGTTTTACGAAAATCGTAGTTTTCTGTTAACTTTTGGAAAAGAAACGGTAGCTATAACGGGTACCTCCCATACAATTATGTTGAAAAATACAGTTTTTTGAGAATTTCTTAAAACCTATGAGCTTTGAAAAAAATGCATGTAAAATTTCCTGCATTTTTTTTCCTTTACAGATTTTTACGTATTTTTAACGGTTCTCGAGATGTTTAAAAAATATTATTTTTTACATATTTTTTCCGAAACTAAATACAAATTGCAGAGGAAAATTTTGTGTTGATCACAACTGATATTTTTTTCTGGTCAGCTTCGACCTATCGAGGTTCGACTGTAATACCCAACTTTTCATTACATGAGGTTTAATTAAGAAAGAAAGGTCTCATCTCATTGCTAACTAGATTAAGATATGTTTTCGATTTTTGGACGGCCCCAGAAATGGAAGATACAGATTAATTTTGGTACACAAAAAGGTTGTTAAAAATATAGTTCTCTAAATCCGCTCCCATTTAAGCATTCAAATTTTACAAAAAATGCTTTTGTACCAAATTTAAAGTCTCCAGCTCAAACCGTTCGAGAGTTGTCATGTTCTCGAACGGACGCAAAAATCAAAATGTTTTGTCATCCTAAATACCCATTTTGTCTCCGAAGTAATTCATTATTGTGTCTTAAACTGAATATGAGATAAATTTCTCGTATAAAGTATTAGGGGCTCCCCCTGAACCGCTTTGCGGTTTATCCCCGCCGCATGCGTCGTTCATCGGCCTTCAAGCTCGGATCTGACTTCTCCAGGATGACCATTCTGATGTAGAAAAATCCCATAAAAATTCATTTGGTAATTTAGAAGATAGTAGGAGAGTGATTCAATGCGGGGGAGGGGGTGGATTTTAGTGAGCGAAAAATTTCCTTCGAGGCTTACCTTCCTAACAGTGAAAACCGGATCGAAATTCCTCTTGAATTGCAGAAGATTGCAGGAGAGGGGTTTTAAGAGTTGGGAGCGAGTAGATTTTAGTTAGCGACATTTTTCCGTGAGGGAGGACATCTGTAATGAAGAAACCTGTATCGAAATCCATTCAGTAGTGTATCAAATAGCAGGAAAGGGGGTTTACAGTAAAGGGGTGGGCTCGGATTTAGTAGGTAAAAATTTTCTCTGATGAACGGTCTGTCCATTAGTGAAAACCGCATCAAAATCCATTTGGTAATTCAGGAGATAGCAGAAGAGGGGGCCAGAGGAGAGAAAAATGTTTGTCAACCGCAAAGCTAATCAATAATTTCGGTGTATATATTATCCCTGTGTAACTTTTGAGCTAATTCAGTCCCATGGTTTAGGCGTTATTCTGTTAAATAACAGGTTTGTGGGGCATAAATGATTGTTGGAGAAAAACGGGGGACTGTAGTAAAATAATACATAGCCTATAACCTAAGCAACATATAGGAAAAAACCCGCATTAAAATCGGTCGGTGGTTTTCGAGCTAAGTCCGGACATGCAGACAGATAGATAGACAGACATATAGACAGACAGACAGACAGGCGTTGCCTTTTATATATATAGAGAAGATAGAAATAAACACCAATTTAATGCGCAATAAAAGAAAGATGTAATAAAACTTTAAAACTGAAACGCTTCTAGGAATCACAGCTCAGTCCATTTATACTTGATTTCCTTTCTAATTTCATTTCTAAACAAAAAATCAATGTTTTCCATCTACGAATATAAACATTGCGAATTAACGATAAATTTTCATCAATTGTTTTCACTTTGAAATCAGAAAATGGCAAATTCGAACGCATTCAATGTCACCACTGCCGGTTCATGTACATAACCAATTTTTGATCAGCTGTTTATAGCAAAGTGCCAAAAATTCATAAACAGAATAAAAAATTTCGATATATAAACAGATTTTGACAACCTTTGAAATTTAAAGAGCAGCCCATTTAACGAATGTTAAACCCTGCTAAAAATTCACTGTGAAAAACGCATCATTTTTTAATGGCGATGTTTTTCTCACTTAACCGTCGATCTGTTGAACCTTGGTCTGTTCGATATTTTAAAGGAAAATCAACAGGAAAATTAAATACCTTCACGAAAAATGTGTGCTGCGGAAAACGCACCATACGTTTTAACAAAAAGCAGAACCACCCAACAGTCAAGGCACCCCATCGATCGAAATGTAAACATTTTCCCTCAACTGTGCAGCATTGAAAATCTTTCGAAGTGAAAATTCTCGAGTAACGGTTGATATAATTTTGTGAAAATTCCTTGTAAATTCGCACGCACACAAACGACATTCGAAATGTTTATCACAAATAGAGCCGTCGGTTGAGTTCAAAAACGATCCAACTTCGAATTAATTCAGATCTTAATTTGCAAAACGGCCAACATTTCGTTGGAAAGCATTAGAAAATTCAACATACAGGTATCCATCTATCTGCAATTCTGCATTGAAATAGATAAATTAGATAAATTTGGGGCTGAATTTAAATTTGTTGTTAAAGCTTTTATGCAACCTCGAAAATGTTGACAATTTCTAAATGTTTTTTCTATCTAAATGTTGCTTGCCCTGTTGTTTCTCTTTTTCTAAAAATTATTTTTGAAACTTTCAACAGCTCTTTGTTTAATGTTCATGATGGGAATTTTCAATTTCAGTACTAAACAAATCGCGAACAAATAATTATTACATCTCGGCCCATTCAAAATAAACGTAGAACATTAGAAGAATTTTTAGTTTTTCAAAATATTTCTGTACGAAGCGAACGAAACTTTGTTTAGCTCTAAGTTAAGTGAATCGAAAAGCGATTTGTTGTGTGTAGATTCAATGTATCTTGTGTGTCCAGCAGATTTTAAAATGTAATTTGAAAATGTTTTGGAAAATTTTCTGTGAAGTTCATCTAGTTTGCCAAATTATCTAAAAAGTTTTTCACACGGGACCATTGCCTTTTTAACATACGCTGTTTTTATGTTTTAAATGATATTGAAAGCTTTCATTTATCAATGAATGTTTAGAAAGCAAAATTGTGTCCTTAAAAATTATTATTCATGGCTATTCTGGAATCCGAAGTTAAAACGTAAAACCAAACTCAGTCGATTCGATTGGTATTCTGAAATTTGTAACGAGTAATTCTACCCTCAAACCGTTACTAGATCATACACAATCGAACAGAAGTGAAACGCAGCGGATTCAAGAATACAAATTGAGGGGAAATCGAAAAAACTTAACGCGATTTCGGATTCTAGAATAGGAATGACTTTTTTAAACGCTTTTATTAACTTGCTTTCGTGTCTGTTTGTTTGTTTGTCAGGGTCAAATCTTGCAATCTAATTTTGCCACTCTTCCGTCCATCCGATTGACTTGAAATTTTGCACACATACTCCATGAAAATACAATATCTTCACTACTTCGTCCTTGTAAGGATAAGAGAAAGTCCTGTTAGAATAAGATGATTATCCTTTTCCTGAAATTTTCCGGAAAAAATGTCATCTGGTGGTTTTTGGGGTCGCTGAATCCGATTTTAATGTTAAACAGTCTGTGCGAAAAACGAAAGGTCCTGTGAAGACAGGTAGTCATTCTTTTTCTTAAATTTTCCAGAAAAAAATCTCATCTGGGGGTCACTGTATCCGGTTCTGATGTTAAATAGTCTTTACGGAATGTTCTGCAAGGATACCGTGATTATACTTTTCGTCAAATTTTCCGGGAAAAAAATCTCCTATCTGGCCATTTTTGGTGTTGCTGAATCCGATCCTGAAATCAAAACTTTCATAAGGATATCTCAAAGGCAAGGATAACAAAGACTAAAAAGTATAAAATAAAAAAACCATTCAAAAAACAAGTTTTCTAATGTCATATCTATTGTTGTTAACCATACCAAAATGCCCTAAAAGCTACAAAACATGTTTTCCCACTATTGTTGGAGGTTTGGAGTTCTTTAAAATTGCATACAGCGAGGTCTCGCTAATCCAAGTTCTCGGTAATCCTAATGTGAGCCTAATTTGAACTCATAAATAATTTAATTTGGTTCTCTAGAATCAGAACTGGTATAATATTTGGTACCCGGTAATTCGAATTCCGATTATATACATAATCTAATATCGTAGACAGGATATGTAGGTACATATACT
Source organism: Chrysopilus asiliformis (assembly GCA_964034945.1). Taxonomy (NCBI): domain Eukaryota; kingdom Metazoa; phylum Arthropoda; class Insecta; order Diptera; family Rhagionidae; genus Chrysopilus; species Chrysopilus asiliformis. The sequence goes on from OZ035962.1 coordinate 80,971,851, forward strand.
AAAACATAATAAGAGCTACAATTGCCAGGGGCCAATCATCAAGTAAATCTCCATATATACAAAAGGCAACGTCTGTCTGTCTGTATGTATGTATGTATGTCCGGACTTGGCTCGAAAACCACTGGACCGATTTTGATGCGGTTTTTCATATATGTTGCTTAGACTTCTGGTCAGGTTATAGGCTATGTATTATTTTGCTACAGTCCCCCATTTCCCCCCCCCCCACAATAATTTATCCCCACCACAAACCTATTTTTAAGTTATTCAACAAAATAACGCGTATAAACCACTGGACCGAATTAGCTGAAAATTTAGACAGGAATAACATACTATATACTCCGAAATTATAGATTAGCTTTTCAGTTGACAAATATTCTTCTCCCCTCTGACCCCTCTCCTGCAATATCATGGATTTTCATGCGGTTTTCATTATATCAGGGAAAATTTTTACCAATTAACCCACCCCGTTCTCGTAAACCCCATCCCCCCCCCCACCCCTCTTCTATCTCCTAAACTACTAAATGGATTTTGATGCGGTTTTCACTATTGGGCAGGTTGTTCATCAGGAAAAAAATTCCCCAACTAAATCCAAATCCACTGCTTTACTGTAAACCCTTTCTCCTGCTATTTGCTCCACTACTGAATGAATTTTGATACGGGTTTCTTCATTACAGATGTCCTCCCTTAAGGAAAAATGTCACCTCCTAAAATCTATTCGCTCCCCGCTCTTAAAACCCTTCTCCTGCAACCTTCTGCAATTCAAGAGGAATTTCGATCCGATTTTCACCATTAGGGAGGTCAGCTTCGAAGGAGATTTTTCGCCTACCTCCTCTCCACCCCTTGAACTCACTGTCTCCTAAACTACCAAATGGATTTTGGTCCGGTTTTCTTCATGGGAGATTTCATCCCTAATAAAATCAACTCCCTTCCCTGTGATCCCCTCTGCTGTCTCCTAAACTACTAAATGGATTTGAATATGGTTTTCATCAATACAGAGATCTTCCCTCAAAGAAAATTTACCCCCCACTAAAATCAACCCCCTCTCCAGCTATCTCCTAAACCACTGAATGCATTTTGATGCGGTCTTCTTCATTAGAAGGCCGAGTAGCCACTGGGGTTAGAAGCCACAGAGGATGTGGACGCGAAGGCCGACGATTATATAAACAGTTAAATAACGTTTGTAATTTTTATATAAAATTTAGTACCCGTTAATCAAAATTTTTCGGTAATCCGAACTAGCCGGAATAGCGAGACTTTACTGTATTTTGATCAAAGTATAAAAGTGTGTGTGGTAATTACAGTGTGAAACTGCACCGCTGTGTGATTAAAAAAGTATGTGTGCTGAGGTCACAGGCAAATGCAACGCCACGCACTATATTTTTATCAAAATATACTTTTAGGAACATTTCTCTAGAAACCCTAAAACTTTAGTGGGTAAACTCGTTTCTTAAATTGTTTTTGAAAGCATTTTTTTTTTCATTTTGAAATTTTTCATTACGACTTGATTAAAAATAATGTAAACATAATTGCACATAAATGGCTCAATGTCAATACGTCAACTTCTCTAAAACATTTGCACAGATCGCAATTAAAATTTAATTCAACTAATTGGGAATTTTATTTTTCGTAATTATAATAACAAGATGAAATTAGCCTCATGACACGCGACGCAGAGAAATTTTAGGGTTTGTGAGCTTTTGGATTTGTTTCAATAAATTTAAATAATCACCCCCATAAATTTCACATGTGAGCTTTAATTAAAATAACATTAAAAAATCTAAAATTAAGATGTTTCCGAGTGATTCATTGTAAATTGTACTATTTGTGTATTTTATCGGTATTATTTAAATAATTTTAAAAAAAATTGACATTTATTTAAAAATTTCTAAGATCTTTTTTTACAAATTACGTAATTTTAATTGCAGCCGCCTAAATTTTAAATGTTTGTCCTTAAAGATTGATTTTTGTTAATAATAAAATTAAAACAAACGAAATGTTATTTAGGAAACATAATCATTGCTCACCTATCCCCAAAAACTCTTGCCGATACCCTAAAATTAAAATTTCTTGACACACTGACATGGCAATGATCTACTTTAATTCGATCTATCGTACCTTCAAGAAATTGTAAACAAACTGTAAATGAGGTTTTTTTCTATAAACAATCTTTACCATTTGTTTATTTCTAATTCTAATGAAAAATTAAAATCGTAAAGCAATTTCAATTCTGTCACGATTTAAACCGTCGAAATAATTTCCAATCAATAAATAAATTCACAAGACGTTCATGAAGTTTCTATAATAGAATTTTTAAAAATCTATTAATAGCCGATAAATTGAATTTTGTTATTTTTGTATGCGAAAATGTATTTGATTGACGTCCAAACGTCCGTCGCTTTCTAAGAAATTTGTGACCCTTAAGAATCATTTTCCAGTTCAATTTGCGCAAATTGCTAATAGAATTTAAATGCCGACATCCGTTCTGCTTTGCGTCGAGGCATTTTGCAAATTGAGATGATTTTTTCCTATTCTCGAGCAATAGAAAATTTCTATAAATAAGACTTATCTATTTTTGAAAAAAAAAGTTTACTGTATTGTATTGTACTTCCATCGCTTGTACTTGCCTAAACGTAAAATAGAAGAGGAGAATTTAATGTTAGAATCTAAGATTTTCACGGTCAAAGACATCACATTCGACTGATAAAAACGTTCTTTATCTCAATTTAAATCACATTCAACGCAATTTGATCGTTTGATTACACATGCGTGGATATGCAAAAAAGTCGCACAGACTTTCGGTTTCAATCGCAATTTAGCAAATATTTCAAAAATTCCGTGCAAACTGATTAAAATAGACGAAAAGATTTGATTTAGAATCGCAGAATTTTGGATAAACATTTTGTGATGTTTAAGGCGGGTTTACAGTTGAATCTTGTTTTGAATGACCAAGGATTTTTCACTTTGGTTTTTCGGATCAAATACCTTAAACCCAGATTTAAAACACCTGATTTCTGCTAACGATTATGTGTGGGTTTACTGGAATAAAAGTAGAATGCCAAGGACTGGAAACGAATACATTTTCAGTTTTACGTCAATAATATTCAACTAGACAAGAGTGTGTTAGTTTTCGTGTTGGAGCTGAATTGAAAATGGTGCAAAGAAGCTTTATTTGAGACTTTGTTTTCTTACCAACTTTCATGTTTGCATTTTAAATGCTAGAATCAGTGTATATCAAAAACTACTGGAATTCCAGTTACTGGCTTAGTGGAAAAATCTGTGAAGCAGAATGGAGAAATCCAGTACAGACGGTGGCATTGGAGAGACTATAATCTAGTGAGTGGACATCAGCACTTAATAGGCTGTCCTACTGAGTAGGACAGTCTATTAACTCCAATTATAACAGTCTATTATGTCAGTTACAACGGCTTTTTCATCACTAAAACAACTTATTAAACAACACGGATTAGTGGTAGGGATGTCAAATTTTTGAAAAAAACCGGTTTTCGGTTAAACCGGTTTTTAAGACTTCGGTTTAAACCGGGCCGGTTTAACCGTGTCCAAAAAACCGGTTATTAAAACACCGAAAAACCGTTTTGTTCCAATTGGGTAGGTTAGGTACTAGACGCAACAAATACACTATAATACAAACAACAAAAGACGTGAAGTGCCATATAAAGGCTCTCCTCCATTACCATGACTTCGGCAACTGCAAAAAAATAGAGACACATTTATGTGAAGATACGTTGACGAGAAAGGGAGATAAGAATCAACTGCAAAAATTTGTCGGCAACTGCAAGAATAATTTCCCCTGTTTTTTTTATGGCGATTTTATGGCGATTTCTACTACAATCACACATTGTCCCTGTAAGTGAATAGTAAGCACGTACACATTCTAACTGTTATTATAGCGTGATGTCATTTTTCTCCTTCGCATGCATAGTCAAAAGCTTTGTTACCATGCCAATTTGAACATTATATTCAAAGCATAAGGTTTGATATGATTGCTATAAAATTGTAAAACTGGAAGGGAAAGCGTTTAACTTGTATTCAGTCATTCCTTTTTAGATCTACATAAGTCTATCTTGCTCTAGTTTTCTGCATTTTTTTGCAGTTACAGAAGTCATGGTAAAGGTGGGTTTAGAAACACGAGCATTTTCATTTTTACTGGCAAAGTGAGCGGGATAGCGAAATTCAAATTTACGTGCGCAAAAAGTCGATCACATCAGTGTCTCACACGTACTTTCCCTTCCACTTTATGGCGAACTGTCACTGCACATCACCTTCTCGCAGCAATACGTTTGTTAGCACTTCAATTTCACCTAACAAAATCATTTTGTGTGATGTTATAATTAATAACATAATTATTATCACCTCCCGTTTCCATTTAAAATGCGTAGCTTTCAAATAAACATCGAACTTAACCTTACTTTTGCTGGCTGCCATAATTCCCCATAATTCAGGGGTAACATTTTGCTGGCAGGGCGGGGAAGTCCAATGTGTTTGTTGTTGTTTACTGCCATAACTTTCCTATCGTCGACGAAAATTATGGATAGTAAAACCACTACATGCAAGCAAAATTTCCAGTAAAATTTTTACTGAGTGGTTTCCCGTCCCTTTCCCACTTGGTGAAAAAGTCATAAGAAATCTGGCATTTCACTCACTTTGCCAGTAAAAATGAAAATGCTCGTGTTTCTAAACCCACCTTAATGGAGGAAAGCCTTAATCCATTAAGAGGCCACAAAAGGCACAATATAATATTGTATTTGGTTTAGAGTGCCTAAAAAGAAGTGTTTCTAACAAATCAGTTGCTCGAAAATTGGTTTAAAATTATTTTTCCGTACAAAAAATATGATCGGTTTTTTTGGACGGTTTTTTTTGGACGGTTTTTGGCTTTAAAAAAACACCGGGTATAACCGTGTAAAAAAACCGGTTAACCGAAGACAAAACACCAGGTAACCGGTTTAACCGGTTCTTTTTTGACATCCGTAATTAGTGGGTTTTGGAGCAAAAGAAGTGACTTATGTACACAAAAAAGTTACATTATTGATATACAGTAATCCCTCCAATTGCGTGGTCTTTAACTGCGCGGTTTCGCAACTGCGCGGTTAAGTTTTTAATACAAAATTTCGAACTGCGCGGTAAAAATTTCGCAGCTGCGCGGTTTTTTTATAATCTTCGTATAAAAAAACATGTTCCTAACCCCAAAATTTCATACAAAGTAGGGTTCACAGTGCGCGGTTTCGGTTTGCGCGCTCTTTTTGTGGAACGTATCTACCGCGCAGTTGGAGGGATTACTGTACCAACAAAAAAATTGTAAACCACCACAACAGGTATATCTGGCAAGGTCGTAATCATAAACGTCAAATTTTGCAGAATTTTGTCATTTAATTTACTCTAAAATTAAGAAAATTTTCTGAAATGATGGAAAATAACAATTGTATAAAAAAGACATTTTAAAACTTGAAAAACATATGAATAGTTTCATATCTGTCAGTAGATTTGAGGCTATCAGAGCAAGAGTGGACTAACCCACATGTCGAAATCGTGAGTTTTTTTTGTGTTTGAATCACTATCGCGAGTGAGTTTTTAGATAAAATTGTTTGGATGCACAAACGAACATTTCAACATTAAGTAATAAAGTCCACAGAATGTTTTTTTTTCCAAAAAATTACAGTCAATAATAGTACAAAAGTGGAAAAGCTTCAAAAACTCGATTATGTGGCTTGGTCCACTTTTGCTCTCAACGCCTCAAATTTATACTCGATTTAGATCGTTTGAAATGAAAATTATTATTAAATAGTGTAAAAACAGAATCGACGGTTTCCAAAATATACAATATCTATTTTCAATCATTTTTGTTTAGGGGCTCTTTGTAAAATACATCACACACTTATGAAGGAAGGAATGGAAGGGGGCAGGGGGTGATAGGTGAAGATAGGTTGGCTCGTTGTTAGTGTGATCCCGGGACGAAACTCCACCCAAAAAATCGCGTAAAAGCGTGACGAGGAGAGGGAGGGGGTTGAATTGCCGAAAATTAGCGTGGCGCGTTTTATGGACACCCCCTTAATATCGACCGTTAAAGAAAAAGCAGTATGGTGTAGTCAATCTCTAACCCAGAATACGGGGGTAAGTTAATATCGCTTCCAAGATTTGGCAAATAGAAGAGTTGTTGTGTTTAGCATGTGTAAATTTATCATGGTATGAAGGGGTAGGAAGGAAAATGTACTTTGGGATAGGGAATAGCCTAAAACTCGCCGCTTCAAATTAGTACGGTTATCTTAAAGTTTGGTCCAAAAACTATTCTGTGGTTCTCGGGTTCTAATGGTAGCCTAATGGTTTTGTTAACCCTGAAAATCGGTTTTCTGATGTATAAAAATATCTTAACATTTTTAAAGTAACAATATATTAGAGTCCCTTGATGCTACGTACATTAATATTCATATGGTTGAGATGACAATTTATACAAGCCTGACATCACTGCTTTATTGTTTCGTATAGAAATTTTACGCCGAAGTCGTAATAAAAACTTATACAAAACAGTTTACGAAATGTTTGTAGTTTTAAAAAATTAATTTTTAAACGTTTTTTATTGTAAATTTTTTCCGGTTTTCTTCAAAAACTTCTAGTGTTTCTTTTTCATCAAAAAAAAAACTACAAAAATGTACGAATTGTTTTATTTTCTAAGATATGGAAATAGAAATATTTTATTATATTTACTACTAAATATAAATCGCATATCTTTTGGTCAATTAATTTTGAAATGAATGATGTGGAACCGTGATATGTTATAACTCATTTTTTCTTGTTGGGAAAAAATAAAATGACGTTAAACCAAATGTTTAGTATAACTCAAAATTTTTAAATTAGATATTTGAAGATTTTTTTTTATCCTACACAATTTTAAATATCTTAGACTCGCATGATGTTTTACATCTGCGCATTGGAAATTGTTTTATTTTTTAGCAAGTCTCTAAAAAGTTTTTGCCAAAACAAAACAACAGTGTACCGGAACCGGAACGCCGCGGTGCATCTCTCTTCTTTTTCCTAATCCGGGTTTTTCTTTGCGAAATTTCGACTGTGATTAATAAAAAAAATTATCAAAATAAAAGCATACAAAAAATCTGTTGCACTTTTCTGAACTTTTTCAATATTTTGTGTCTGAGTCGGTGGTTTATTTTTGGAAAGACCTACGAGTTATTGAAAATTTGATTCAAATTTAAAGTAAATAAAAATTGAATTTTACCGGAAATCAGTTAGGGTGTCTAATTAAAATATTACTTAAGATATTTTAAAATCTTATTTTTCTCTATTTTATTCCAATTTCAAAAAGGTCTCTTGTGATATGTAGAAAATGTGAAGCTGAAAATTACTGGAAATTTGAATTTTTAAATTCCTTTTCTTGGTTTTTTCCCGTTGAAGATTATTACTTAAGAAAATGTCGAAAATGTTGAATTTCTTTCGGCGTTCGAAGACGAATCGGAAAGATTCGCCGAACACTGAAGCCGAAGATCATCAAAAAGTATCAGATTCAAAATCAGAGAATAAGAAAAAGAAACAATTATTAACAAGATCGTGTATAGAAACCAAATCGGATAGATTGCCATTGACGAATGATTGGGAAAGCGCATGCGCATCAAATTTAAATGTTGATAAAAATAAATTTAAACAGAAATATGCAGACCAGCATAAGAAGAAGAACACCACTGGTGATGGTGTTTTAAGATCAGTATTAGAACAAGTCGAAAAAGACAAAAACAACGACATCGAAAACGAAAACGACTACTATATGAATAGTAGCACAAGTAAAGGAATCGGATTTAAAGAATTTAAATCTAGTCGAAACGAATTTGTCGATCAGGTAATAACTGACGACAAAAAGCAACAGTATCGAAATGTTAATGATCAAAAACGATCGATAGATATCGATCGTTCGTGTCATCAGGAATTAGAAGAGGAGCCGCAGCAACAAACGTTCAATCCGATAAGTAAAAGTCGGGCATTTATAAATGTGATAATGGCGAAAGGCCGAAATCGAAACCGAAATCGTAATAAAAACAATAATAATAATATTAATAATAAAGATCTACAGCAGCAGAATACACAGCAACATCATCAGCATGGCCAAAATATAAATCATAATAATAATCAAATCGACTCAAATCAACCACCACAACCCCAACCCAGGCAGCGACATAACGGAAATCACAATAAACAATGTCCAGATAGGCAGGAAGACCATCAGGAAGCGAAATATCACCGCCATTATGGCAGCCCAAACACTAATAATTTGGCGAATTTGACCGAAAAAATCCAATGTGGCAGTGATCAAATGTTACCGGCTAAAAATAAACCAGAAATATTCACAAATTATGAAGTGGTTAAGGGGACAACGAGCGAAATTAGTGTCGGTGATCGTGATTGCAATCTTAACGGTAATGTTGGCGGTGCGGCGGCAGCGGCGGCGGGTAATTCGTTTGATCGTGAGTACGCCGGCGCAAGTGACGTAAATCCGCGTAAAAATAGAATCCCAACGACCGAACGATCGAAATCGGATGAATCCTCCGCTCCTCCTTCTCCTCCTCCTCTTGCCTATGACGACAGTGTGTTGTACGAAAAAAATACCCGCCAAATACCCAATCGAAATTACGGTAGTGCCAGTGATCGTGTGAATAGCGAGTTTCAGGCAAACTTTGGAAATGTTTCGAATCTTTCAAATCGCGAGCGGAGTGAGTATGATGCTCATCAAGATGGCGTCACAGTCACACTTCCATCCGATGGAGACGACAATTATTACAACGAAAATGAACATGGCGTCGCAGAAGATATCGCCGACGACGATGATGATGGGCAAACAACAGCGGCCCAACAAAGAAGACGAAAACTTCCAAAGGACTGGCAACACCGCTCGCGAAATTTTGCTGAACCGTTTCGCGATCGACGTGCTCAGTTGGATACTGTAAATGAGGATGATGAGAATATTGAGGAGCCATTAATATCTGAATTAACCGAATGTGATCGCGATCGTTACTATTACGGAGGAGATAAAGACGATATGGGACAGCCGCAAAGCAAGAAAATTCGCCAAGAGCACATCAATTGGGCTAATAATGTTGTAATACCAACAATCACTGTCGCCGATTTTAGTGAGACACAATCAGCAAATAACGGAAAAAGTGGGAATAGAAGTGCAACAACATCTAAATCACAGACAAGTGCAAGCGCATCGAGTCATAGTGATGATGCAGAACCGCCACTATCGGGCAAAGTCAGTGGAAACGGAAACGGAAAAGGAAACGGAAACGGCGACGCTGACATATTCTACGACAGCACTTCGATTTTTGATAATGATAATGCCGAGAGTAACGGCCAAGGTAAGGGTGCCACCAGTAGTTATCAGTCATTAGCAAAGACAGCAACCATCAAGGATAAAGATCAGTGCATCGCAATTGAAGATATCCTGGATGCGGACGATGATGAGGATAATGACGATGAGGAGAATGATGACGACGAGGGCGATTGGCCATTTGTTTCAAGTGAAAGTGAATTAACTGGTGGCGGTGCAGGAGGTTCTGCTTATCCTAAACCAGACATTACTGACGGTGCATGCTTTAGAGAGGACTCAAACCAAACTGATAGAAATACTTACCACAGTGACTTTTACGATCTCACCACAAATCCAAACAGTAATACTAGTTCAAATCGTGAGAACAGTACGACAAGCAGTAATAAAAGTACTCTAAGTAATAATGATAAGGATTCAAGTACAACTAGTTTTAGTTCGATAAACAGTAATTACGGTAACATAAAAAAATCAACCGATTCACCAGATTCTGGCATCGAATCGGTGGCAACAGAAGAGTATCTAATACCGATAACAATTGAACGTGACAGTGAATCATATATCCGTGATAGTTCAACCGATTGTGATGAAATTTATCTGCCAAGTGACCACGATACCACAAATGATCCACGATACTATCCACAAACGATTATTGAAGCGGAATCTGATGATTTAATCGACGAACAGCAACGTCATATAATTATAGATAGTATAAGTTTACCAGATGTTGTTGTAGAATCAACTACCGGAATGGGTAATAATTCTGTAAAAGTAGAACCCGTCGATGATCGTGCCTACTATAATCAGCAGCAACAGCAGCATCAACCCACAGATTCACCAAATTCACCAGAAACGGCAGCACCGGCTGCTAAAATCTCATCCACAGAATACAGCTTCAAAGACACGTAATTATAATTATTTCACTTCTAAATAATTCATCTATTTTGAAAAAAAAATATAAAAAAAAATCTTGTGATTGATTTACGCAGTTGTTAATTTCTATTGAAATTTAATTAAAGCGTTTTCGAACAGAACCGCCTCGTGGAATTAAAATTCTTCTATTCAATTTCGAAATTCTTTCGGAAATTCCTTGGAAATAATGCAATAGTTTTAATAAGACGTAAATACATAAAAAGGATCTAAAAATTAGTCATTTTTATTCGATTTCTAAGTACTATTTTTCTAATTTATTTTTATTTTTGAAGAAAAAAAAACATTCTTTAAAAAAACGATTTCTGGCAGACAAAAAAAAAGCTTTTCTTTCAAAGAACCAAAGAATTCTCCCATCGGGTGTGGCCTCCATACTAAAGTTCTTAAATTGCTGTTGGGTTGTAGCCAAAAAATTTCACTTTTATATTGTTATAAAAGATTAATGGAGTGTCGTACAAAGCACTCTGGTTTTCTTTTATTTGCAAAATAAAACGATTTTTTAAAAAAGCGCATAATTTCCAATTATCCCGCGACAAAGTCGTCCACAACTCTATTTTTTCTGCAATTTCCGTTTTAATTTTATTTCAAATTTCTTTGTTTTTTTTTAAAAAAAAACAAAACATTTAATCGTTTTCTATGTCTCAAAACAATGCAAACAAATAAAATACGAATTAGAATCTCCCATCTTGAGGTTAATGAAACGTTCAATATCTGATTTTTGATTAATCGTTTTTGATTCAAATGGCGAGGGTTTAACCAACACATTGATAGATGGCCTGTAAATAGATTTTAATGGCCAATCGAAGGCTACACAATCGAAAATTTTATTTTTAAAATCGTCATAAGTTTTAGTCTGGCATGTGGTTAATGCAAAAATTTATACGGCAATCATCTGAAAAATTGATAAAAATTTCGTCTTTCGAAAATAATTTTTTATTGCCGCTCTTGATTCAGACGGAAAACATTTTAATTGGTTTGGATTTCTTGTAGAAATGTTTTTGGGGCATTTGGATGTTTTTATAGTTCAGGAAATTGAACATTTTATAAACTTTTCTGCAAGAGAAACTTTTTGATGGCCTAAATTTTCTAGTTTCCAAGAGAACATTCTTATGAAAATTTTTAGATAATTGCAGAACCAATAGTTTTCAAGCTTTGTTGAGGCGAACGTGGCTCACTTTTGTACTCACGCTTGCAGAATTCGGTCCCAGCTAGTGACTTACACGCCATCCAGACCTGCCGGAAACGTTGACAGGACTGCTAACAGAAATGTCATTAGAAAATTCTCTTGTGACGTAGGTGGGCTGCTGATTCTGGCATGACGTTTCAGTTCCAGAAATGCGTTGAGCAGTAAACAACTGAGTAGTAAATATGACGATCTCAGTGACTTCACTTTTTTCTTTAAAATCTCCGCACTAAAATTAAATTCGGCCTCCAGCTGCTATCACGATGCCTTTTTCAAATCATTTCTTTGTAGAAATTACTTTTAAACAGCATTCGTTTATAGAACGGAGCGTCTCTGCACGTGAAAAATTAGAATCCGCCATCTTAAATTCCATTTCTGTTAGCACTTCTGTTAGCAAAGATGTCAGCAAAAACTGTTAGACTTTTCTGTCGTAACAGCTGACATTCCAATCTTCACTAGACATAACATCAGACGTAACAGCGACAGTGACGGCATTCATGGCAGGTGTGGATTACTAGTTAGTAGAGTTGCCCACCTGTACGTATTAAGAACAAAATTGATAATTAAAAAAATAACGAAGTTTTTTTTAAATATGTAGTTTATTTTAGTTCGTTAGAATTTAAAAAAGGCCGTTACGGCTCTGATATATGTTACGCATTTGTCATGGTTTTGTACAACATCGCGGCACATAGACGAGTCCATGATAACGTTCCCACGTCGTATTTTAAAAATGTTTTCGAGACTAAAAAATCTGTCAAATTTTAGCGGCAGAGAAGGGCGCATCCACGGTAAAAAAATTTAGGGATTTTTATGAATACATTTTTGTTTATCAAGATCTTTTACACCAAATTCGTATCAACTCGCATTTGTTCATAAAAATCCTTAAGTTTTTAATCGTCTAAACAGCAGTTTTTTCGGAGGGGTTCAACAAGAAATTTCATATGAAAACCTCCTACTTTTCTTAAAGTTCTATGATTTTTTTATGATTTATCAAAAATTATGAATGTCCCTTTCTAAAAAAAAGTTTTTGGAACAGGTTCTATTAAAAAAGACAAAACGTTTATTTAAAAAAATCCATTTGTGTGTATGTGGGGGAGGGTGGAAAGGAGGAAGGATCCGATTGGATTTTGAAGTATCAAACGACTATGTAAAGTCATATTGTAAACAGATTTCATCTTAATAAATATTTCGATACGATGCACCGATACACCAGAAAATAGGAAAAAAAGTACTCCATTTGTATGGGGGAGAAGGAATGAGTGGTCCAACTGTATTTTGATATATGGATGAGTTATGTAAAATTATATTCTAAATACTTTTTGCATTTATAATTTTTTTTATACAAGTCACCTTATTCGAGAAAATTACCAAAAACTATGTCAGGAGAGGGGAGGAGAAATAATCCAATGTTGCCCCTTCAAGAACTTAGCCATGCTATTTACTAGAAACGCAGTTATACCAAATTTCAAGTCTCTAGCTCAATGCTTTCGAAAGTTATGATGTTTTCGGACTGTCGTAAAGACAGACAGACAGACATACAGATGGACAGACGGACGGAAATGCAGAAATCAAAATCTTTTGTCATCCCTAGCTCATTAGTGTATGTATTTCATTTTTGTGTCTCATGATTGGTTCAATGCGTTACAAACGGTATACTAAATCTTATACTATGTCCGACCGACGAAAATCACGTAATTTGGCGAAATGATTTAGATCTTAAACCAAAGTGTTCACACAGAGATTAAGGTAATTCTGTTTGACATTTCAACTACGTTAGTTCAAAAATGGATCGAGGAAGTTCGTGTAGGATTACTATGAATTTTAGTAATATGATGAATAATATAATTCAAAACATCGATGAAATATGTGCAAACAGAATTAGACACTTTAGATGAAAATGGGAATTATCTGTAATGAAAATAAACAATTATTTTCCATTTCATATCTAATCGCATCAAAAACAGGTCCATTTTTTTTGCCCCCCGTAGGTTGTTTACTAAAATATCCTCTTCGCGTGCGGAACATGGCTGGTTTTTCTTATATCTCCGTCTTTCCAATCCAGCACAAATGTCAAAACTGATGTGCTGAAGAGAGCTGAATTAGTGATGCAGGGTTGTATCCATTGTTTTTTCTTGATTTCGTTCCTAATTTTGTGGAAATTACATACTTTTAGTGATTTTGAAAACAGGCTATTGTACTGGAAATCTCGTGATTTCGAGCGTAATTTGGTTCAAAATTACGAAAATCTTCAAAATTACGTAATTTTGCGTAGGTGTGATCATAGTATTATATACTCCTATATGATTCTCATATTGAGGCACTAGGAGAAAAAGTGGTCCAACTCACACATCGAAATTTTTTTGGGTTTGTACCACTATTGAAAGTTAGTTTTTAGATAAAAAAAAACTTTGGATAAGCAATGGAGCATTTTAAAAAATTTAAAAAAAAAATTCCAGAAATTTACAAGCAATAACAGTACAAAAGTGGGAAATCTCCAAAAAGTTGATTATGTGGGTCGAGATAAATATTTGTTTTATTTTTTATGTTCTTATCTCGCTTTTATTTCTGATACACATTGCCCAAAAAATTATTTTTTCCTATTTAGCGTATTTTTCTAAAAAAAAAAGTTTGAAAAAATTATCCTTTTTAGTCATTTTGTATTTATAAATTCCTAAAAATCCAAAATGAAAAGGATAATCATTTTATCCTTACAGCACATTCCGTTATCCTTACAGCACATTCCGTTATCCTTACAGATTTCTTAATGCCAGAATCGGTTTCAGCGACCCCGAAAACCCCCAGATGAGATTTGTTTTGTGGAAAATTTGGGGAAAAGGATAATCACGCTATCCTTACAAGAGCCTCTCTTATCCTCACAAGTAGTGAACATTTGGTATTGTCATCGGACTTACGTATGTGTGCCAAATTTCAAGTCAATGGGATGCGTGGAAGTGGGTCAAAATTAGATGTCAAGATTTGACTCCGACAGACAAACGAACAGACGAACAGGCAAACTGATAAACAAGCAGACAGATGCAAAGGCAAACTAAATAAAAGCTTAAAAAACCAACCTAATATCGTCTTGTATTTCAAAAAAAAAGACATAAAACATACCCCGCTTTTATAAAGTTTTTCAGCAATAAAACTAAAAAAAGAAAATGAAAAACCTCACATGAATGAAAGTTTCGTCAACGGAATTCCTGAATCAGATATTATTTTTGATATAAAAGGAAAAAAACAGCAATAACAAAAAAATTTATTTAATTTTACGCAGAAAAATTTGGCATTGTCTACAATATAAAATAAAAATAAATTCTACGAAAAAAATAGCTTCATAAATTCTATTAATATTCTTTATAACTCTTGATCGACTGTTTTTTTTTTCGAAATATTTTAAAACATATCAATCAATAACAAAACACAAACATTTTCCTTAAAAATAAAAATGGCATAAAATCAGCGATTCGTAGATATACTAATTTAATAAAATTGTAAAAATGAATTTCATATATGTACTACATATCTAAAATGTTGTTAATTAATATTTTGTTTTATTGTGAATTGTTAGATCCAAATAATATTCCGGATCGTCCAGGAATTCATTTTTGGATGCGTTCAATGTTTTCTTGATACTTTTCTTGTTCGATGATGGACATCATTTATGTATCGTTAGTACTTACATTATTTTTATGATTATCACTTATTTTATTCATTGTTTTGTAAATGTATTGTTCATACATAACTATTTACAGACATATCAATTAAATTTTTAACAGCATTTTAATCATAAAGATAAACAAAATTATCACCGATTTTATGCTGTTCTTTTTTTCTATAATTCACTATTTTTAAATATTTTTGTACCACAAAACTTTATTGAAAGGAAAAAAAATATATAAAAACATTGTTGTTTTGTGTTTTGTTTTTGTCGATGTTTTTAAAATAAAGAAATAACTGGAAAAAATATCTATTCGTTTTTTTATTCGAAATTATTGAAGTTTATTATATGAAACCATATTTCTGTTTCTGTCTTAAAATTATTGACAGCAACTAGCGATAGATTTTAATTTTTCTTACAAATTCTCAAAAAATAATTCTTGCCATTTAATTAAAAATTTAATAACTCTGGAAGCTAACAATTGAAAATGCCCTCAAGGTCATTTAAGGTGTCTTGTTCGGCGCTACAACCTGTATCCAATCTTAATAACCGCAATAGTGGTTTTCCATTGGGCCACATGCCTTAGAGCCTGTTCACATTGGTTGAAATAGTCCACCTAATTATGACAGAAACTGGCAACATTAGGGCAAGGTGAGGAAGTGGGACTGAACAGGCTCTTACTTGGCAAATAAGAAACTGCTTTCTCGTCTTATCTTATCTCATACTCCCAAATAGTTATCTCATACTCTCAAATAGTTAGGGCGGCAAATTGCCGCGAGGTGGCGATTGCCTGTTGTGAAAAACAATACAAGTGAAGGATATCACTAATTTTAATGTTAATTTTTTTTAAATTTAAATAAAAACAGGAAACAAAATCCTAGGAAGCTGAAAGAATGCTTAAAACACCACATGTAGTTGTAATTTTGAATTTAATACCTGCTAATAATACGTTTGAAAAGCTTTTCTGTTGAGAAAGTACTTGGCAGCACTCGCAAGTAATGCACAAATTCCAATGAAACGCGCCCAAAAGGACATTCTGGACCCCGCGCCGTGCCGATGTCCTCCACTTTTTTAAGTTCTCTAGGACGGATAAATCTAAAAGGATTTTACCCCCCAATTCTAGGTAACAGATGTTAAGAGATATCTTAATTTATAATTAAGAGATTTTAAAAGAAATTAGTATTCTGAGTAAGAGATTTTGGTAAGTTCCGATTTTCGCAAATTAAGAGATTCACCACGATGTCTTCATCTGACAGCATTTACTCATAGACGTCAAATTTGGCTGTTTATTGACCTTAGATTTTTTCTGAAATCATAAAGTTTTCAAAACTAAGGAAATTATCCAAAAAATTGTGTAAAAAAGACATTGCGGATCTTGAAAAACATGTGAATAGTTTTGTATCTGTTAAGAATAGCTTTCTACGGTATTCAGACCGTTTGAAATGAAAATGATATAAAAAATATTACGTAAAAATTGAATCGACAGTTTTTAAGATACACAATATCGTTTTTAAATGATTTTGTATAATTTCAGCAACGCGCAAACAAATTTATGGTTAAATAATGCATTGCACTCATATAAATATTTCCAGCCAATAAAAAAAATCGTTTTTTGTGTCATTAAAGGTAAACAATTCCACGAAGGCACAATATTTCATGAGTTTTCCAGAAATACCATAAAAAATCTGGCTATTGCAGCTTTTTTCCTCGTCCTCCATGCAATGCAACTTTTTCTACAATTGTCTCCAAAACGGAGAATTTAATCGAAAACCTGTGACGTAAAAAACGTTCAGAATACAATTTTACACAACTTGTCTATACATAAAAAAATTGTTGGAGCCCTCCCCGACACTGATTTTTCGAGTTTTAAACGCAACACACGAGTTAAGAGGTCGTAAGAAGACATCGGCGAGGTCCTCTTAAATTAAGAGGTTTTTGAGGTTAAAAGCGTCTGCTAACTTTTCCCCAGAATATGAAAACCGTTTACAAAAATTCACCACGAAAGTTAAGAGGTTGACATCTCTTAACTATTATCAGGAATACCAATTTCTATTAAATTTCCTTTAAAGTCCAGTTAGCAGTTAAGAGGCTCTTATCTATTATATAGAATTGAGGGGTTAATCTAGCAAAAAGAATATTTAAAAATATTTAAAAATGGACAAGATTTTTGCTATTTTCTCGAAAACGGTTCATATGGAATGATAACAGCTTTCGAATACAAAAAACCTCGTCAAAATCGGTCAAGGTTTACTGATCGATCTTAGAAATTTTCGTTACAGGCATACATACACACATGAACACACACAGACGAGTTGCGGACTCATCAAACTAAGTCGATGTTTGATGAGTCAAACCATTGCCTCCTATAAACACAAGGCCTAAAGATCTCAAAGATCTTTATCATGACGTCACATCAGTGGTAAAGCTCTTTTCGATGTTGCTATGCAATTCAAATGGAGACAAACGAAAATTCGACTTTATCGGCTTAACACATGGATCAATAAGTCCCGAGACTAACCCAGAGATTACGCTCGTAGTAAACCAGTAACCACGTCTTTCTAGAGTACTAACCTTTGCTTGAAACGTGTCAAAATTTTAAGTCGATCGGACCAGAAACAGCTGAGTTATCGAGGTTGGAGTAAAGTCGTTTTGTAGTTTGTTTAAAAAATGGAAAAAACCGAGTTTCGTGTTCTGATAAAACATTGTTTTTTAATGGATAAAAACACCGTGCAAGCGAAACAATGGATTGAAAAATGTTACCCGGACTCTTGTCCATCAAAAGCAACGATTTGTCGGTGGTTTGCCGAGTTTAAACGTGGTCGTACCGACACAAATGACGCGGAACGCTCGGGTAGACCTGTGGAAGCCGTTACACCGGAAAATGTGAGTGAAGTGACAAAAATTATAATGAAAGATCGTAAAGTGAAGCTCCGTGAGATTGCTGAGATAACACAGATATCATATGGAAGTGCATTTACTATCCTTCATGAAAAATTGAGCATGAAAAAGGTTTTTTCCAAGTGGGTGCCGCGATTGCTTTCGATGAAACAAAAACAGCAACGAGTCGGTGATTCAGAAAGCTGTTTATCGCTATTTACTCGCAATAAAAAAGATTTCTTGCGTCGTTACGTGACCATGGACGAAACATGGATACATCACTACACTCCAGAGTCGAAGCGGCAGTCATCTGAGTGGCGCACAGCTGGCGAAAGCCGTCCGAAGCGTCCGAAAACGCAGCAGTCAGCTGGCAAAGTCATGGCGTCAGTTTTTTGGGATACGCATGGCGTGACGATTGTATCACCCTAAAAGGTGATTATATTGATGAATAAAAAAAAATTTTGCAAAAAAAATGTTGTTTTCATTGTTAGTCTCGGGACTTATTGATCCATGTGTTATATCTCGGAAACTGTTCCTTTGCCGGAAAAACTGTTTTCACTTTCCTATAGAATATTCGATATTCTTGCTTTCAGTCATATGCCTTAGTTACCAAAGGCCAACAGAAAAAAACTTATCGAACAAAATCTTAACAAAGGTGTGATTTTTCGTTTTCTCTTCACGTCGCTCTCCACTCCTACTCTCCATCTAAAATCATATCGATTTGGGTTTTTGCAAATAATTTAATTGATATATATTTGACATGATTGGGACATGAACCAAACGACAGATAATTACATTGAGTATAATAGTGCGTAAGTCAATTTGTTGTCGCATTAATAGTTTCCGAGATATAAGCCGATAAAGTCGAATTTTCGTTTGTCTCCATTTGAATTGCATAGCAACATCGAAAAGAGCTTTACCACTGATGTGACGTCATTTTTAGATCTTGAGGCCTTGTGTTTATAGGAGGCAATGGTCAAACTAAGTCGATCCCGGGAACATACGGGCCGCGGTATGATTTTGGGGTGTCAAGTTATTTTAATTTTTTTTTTCTTATATGTAAGAAAGGTAAAAATATATTTCTCCTATCCAATTTAAAAAAAAATAACTGAATTCTGAGTCATAAACATAATACAAACTTTCCAAAGCTCTTTTGCACAAATGTTCAACAATTTTGAAACCAATCTGAACTAAAATCTAAGAAATTTGCATTCTTTAGAAAGTAGGAAATGTTTTTTTTTTAGTTCAACGACATGAACATCTTTCGCCAAATATTTTTAAAATTTTGACACACTTTATCTCTAATAAATGTAACGAAGACGCATGATAAGAGAAAAGAAAAACTAAATTTAAATAGAAAGAAAATTTATTGACACCATCGGCAGACTGTGGAAATTTAAAGCTAATCGGTTGGCCTCAAATAATTCGCTACAAAACAACGTTTGACAGTGACACTAATTTTAGTGATATGTTGTGTTTTTTCACAATATTTTTGTAGTGAAAATGTTATACAACGGAAAATTATAAAGAAAATGAAAGTTTTTTGTCAAGTCCTGATTTTTTGATTTTATTTGAAGAATATTTAAATTTTTAACGTTTGACCTAAAAAATTGTTTTCAAAAGAATTGTTAAATGTATATTTTTTTTTAAAAGTCTTTAATTAAATCATCTGTTGCGATTTCTTGTAAAAAATACTATAAAAATTCTTTCTTGACACGTGTCTGGGATTAATTAAAACTTTAACCTTTTCAGAATGCGTTTTTTTGAACAAAGACAAGTCAACAGCACGAGTATTCTCTTTATTTATTTATTTATTTATTCGTATTTTTTATGAATCAGTTACTTGTGACTTGTGGAAAAACAAAGTTTTTCACATCTACGACACTCATGACGACAACCCTTTGTTAGAGTGGTGCTAAAGTGATTACTTTATTTTTTTCGTTTTTTGATTTAAATTCGAATGCGTTGTGGAAAACGTGTCGGGGTGGTTGATCGACGCAATTATAAAACCTTGAAAATAAAGATGAAAGCAAACCAAAAATAGAATTATCTTTCTTTGGATGAGGAATTAAAGAATCAAAAATTGAAATTTAGTGGCGAAAAGTGTCCCATTTTTAATTTTTTTAAATTTAATGTTATCGGGAACTAGCAATTAATTATATTGAAATTAATTCAATTAGATAAATCCAAACACTTATAATGAATCAACAGACAAAATTATAAAAAATACTTATCTTTTCTGCGACTTCGCATCGGCTGACGTGCGAGCACAGGTAGAACATTTGCCAAAATATTCTATCGTTGATGTTTAGAGACGTAGGAGTTTATTTGCTTGTCGTTTAAATTTAAACATTTGAAATAGTTTTTTCCGTATTTTTTATGACTATGTGAGGGTAGATGGTGATTGCTAAAACATCGCTGACATTTTTTTATTTGCGATTTTGCGGGGTTGGATAAAAGCTTCACAACCAAAATTTTATAGCATTTAACAGAAAACACAGCATTTAACAGAAAGCGAAGTTTTTACTTTCTTCTACGGAGTATAATAAAGTATTGTATTCATGAAAAATTTCGACCTCTTAATTTTGCCTAAAAAACATTTCCCGATCACTCCTGAGTCGATTGGAGTCATATTTAAAAAATGTCTTTCTGTCTGTCAGTCTGTCTGTCAGTCTGTCTGTCAGTCTGTCTGTCAGTCTGTCTGTCAGTCTGTCTGTCAGTCTGTCTGTCAGTCTGTCTGTCAGTCTGTCTGTCAGTCTGTCTGTCAGTCTGTCTGTCAGTCTGTCTGTCAGTCTGTCTGTCAGTCTGTCTGTCAGTCTGTCTGTCAGTCTGTCTGTCAGTCTGTCTGTCAGTCTGTCAGTCTGTCTGTCAGTCTGTCTGTCAGTCTGTCTGTCAGTCTGTCTGTCAGTCTGTCTGTCAGTCTGTCTGTCAGTCTGTCTGTCAGTCTGTCTGTCAGTCTGTCTGTCAGTCTGTCTGTCAGTCTGTCTGTCAGTCTGTCTGTCAGTCTGTCTGTCAGTCTGTCTGTCAGTCTGTCTGTCAGTCTGTCTGTCAGTCTGTCTGTCAGTCTGTCTGTCAGTCTGTCTGTCAGTCTGTCTGTCAGTCTGTCTGTCAGTCTGTCTGTCAGTCTGTCTGTCAGTCTGTCTGTCAGTCTGTCTGTCAGTCTGTCTGTCAGTCTGTCTGTCAGTCTGTCTGTCAGTCTGTCTGTCAGTCTGTCTGTCAGTCTGTCTGTCAGTCTGTCTGTCAGTCTGTCTGTCAGTCTGTCTGTCAGTCTGTCTGTCAGTCTGTCTGTCAGTCTGTCTGTCAGTCTGTCTGTCAGTCTGTCTGTCAGTCTGTCTGTCAGTCTGTCTGTCAGTCTGTCTGTCAGTCTGTCTGTCAGTCTGTCTGTCAGTCTGTCTGTCAGTCTGTCTGTCAGTCTGTCTGTCAGTCTGTCTGTCAGTCTGTCTGTCAGTCTGTCTGTCAGTCTGTCTGTCAGTCTGTCTGTCAGTCTGTCTGTCAGTCTGTCTGTCAGTCTGTCTGTCAGTCTGTCTGTCAGTCTGTCTGTCAGTCTGTCTGTCAGTCTGTCTGTCAGTCTGTCTGTCAGTCTGTCTGTCAGTCTGTCTGTCAGTCTGTCTGTCAGTCTGTCTGTCAGTCTGTCTGTCAGTCTGTCTGTCAGTCTGTCTGTCAGTCTGTCTGTCAGTCTGTCTGTCAGTCTGTCTGTCAGTCTGTCTGTCAGTCTGTCTGTCAGTCTGTCTGTCAGTCTGTCTGTCAGTCTGTCTGTCAGTCTGTCTGTCAGTCTGTCTGTCAGTCTGTCTGTCAGTCTGTCTGTCAGTCTGTCTGTCAGTCTGTCTGTCAGTCTGTCTGTCAGTCTGTCTGTCAGTCTGTCTGTCAGTCTGTCTGTCAGTCTGTCTGTCAGTCTGTCTGTCAGTCTGTCTGTCAGTCTGTCTGTCAGTCTGTCTGTCAGTCTGTCTGTCAGTCTGTCTGTCAGTCTGTCTGTCAGTCTGTCTGTCAGTCTGTCTGTCAGTCTGTCTGTCAGTCTGTCTGTCAGTCTGTCTGTCAGTCTGTCTGTCAGTCTGTCTGTCAGTCTGTCTGTCAGTCTGTCTGTCAGTCTGTCTGTCAGTCTGTCTGTCAGTCTGTCTGTCAGTCTGTCTGTCAGTCTGTCTGTCAGTCTGTCTGTCAGTCTGTCTGTCAGTCTGTCTGTCAGTCTGTCTGTCAGTCTGTCTGTCAGTCTGTCTGTCAGTCTGTCTGTCAGTATGTCTGTCAGTCTGTCTGTCAGTCTGTCTGTCAGTCTGTCTGTCAGTCTGTCTGTCAGTCTGTCTGTCAGTCTGTCTGTCAGTCTGTCTGTCAGTCTGTCTGTCAGTCTGTCTGTCAGTCTGTCTGTCAGTCTGTCTGTCTGTCAGTCTGTCTGTCAGTCTGTCTGTCAGTCTGTCTGTCAGTCTGTCTGTCAGTCTGTCTGTCAGTCTGTCTGTCAGTCTGTCTGTCAGTCTGTCTGTCAGTCTGTCTGTCAGTCTGTCTGTCAGTCTGTCTGTCAGTCTGTCTGTCAGTCTGTCTGTCAGTCTGTCTGTCAGTCTGTCTGTCAGTCTGTCTGTCAGTCTGTCTGTCAGTCTGTCTGTCAGTCTGTCTGTCAGTCTGTCTGTCAGTCTGTCTGTCAGTCTGTCTGTCAGTCTGTCTGTCAGTCTGTCTGTCAGTCTGTCTGTCAGTCTGTCTGTCAGTCTGTCTGTCAGTCTGTCTGTCAGTCTGTCTGTCAGTCTGTCTGTCAGTCTGTCTGTCAGTCTGTCTGTCAGTCTGTCTGTCAGTCTGTCTGTCAGTCTGTCTGTCAGTCTGTCTGTCAGTCTGTCTGTCAGTCTGTCTGTCAGTCTGTCTGTCAGTCTGTCTGTCAGTCTGTCTGTCAGTCTGTCTGTCAGTCTGTCTGTCAGTCTGTCTGTCAGTCTGTCTGTCAGTCTGTCTGTCAGTCTGTCTGTCAGTCTGTCTGTCAGTCTGTCTGTCAGTCTGTCTGTCAGTCTGTCTGTCAGTCTGTCTGTCAATCTGTCTGTCAATCTGTCTGTCAGTCTGTCTGTCAGTCTGTCTGTCAGTCTGTCTGTCAGTCTGTCTGTCAGTCTGTCTGTCAGTCTGTCTGTCAGTCTGTCTGTCAGTCTGTCTGTCAGTCTGTCTGTCAGTCTGTCTGTCAGTCTGTCTGTCAGTCTGTCTGTCAGTCTGTCTGTCAGTCTGTCTGTCAGTCTGTCTGTCAGTCTGTCTGTCAGTCTGTCTGTCAGTCTGTCTGTCAGTCTGTCTGTCAGTCTGTCTGTCAGTCTGTCTGTCAGTCTGTCTGTCAGTCTGTCTGTCAGTCTGTCTGTCAGTCTGTCTGTCAGTCTGTCTGTCAGTCTGTCTGTCAGTCTGTCTGTCAGTCTGTCTGTCAGTCTGTCTGTCAGTCTGTCAGTCTGTCTGTCAGTCTGTCTGTCAGTCTGTCTGTCAGTCTGTCTGTCAGTCTGTCTGTCAGTCTGTCTGTCAGTCTGTCTGTCGGTCTGTCTGTCAGTCTGTCTGTCAGTCTGTCTGTCAGTCTGTCTGTCAGTCTGTCTGTCAGTCTGTCTGTCAGTCTGTCTGTCAGTCTGTCTGTCAGTCTGTCTGTCAGTCTGTCTGTCAGTCTGTCTGTCAGTCTGTCTGTCAGTCTGTCTGTCAGTCTGTCTGTCAGTCTGTCTGTCAGTCTGTCTGTCAGTCTGTCTGTCAGTCTGTCTGTCAGTCTGTCTGTCAGTCTGTCTGTCAGTCTGTCTGTCAGTCTGTCTGTCAGTCTGTCTGTCAGTCTGTCTGTCAGTCTGTCTGTCAGTCTGTCTGTCAGTCTGTCTGTCAGTCTGTCTGTCAGTCTGTCTGTCAGTCTGTCTGTCAGTCTGTCTGTCAGTCTGTCTGTCAGTCTGTCTGTCAGTCTGTCTGTCAGTCTGTCTGTCAGTCTGTCTGTCAGTCTGTCTGTCAGTCTGTCTGTCAGTCTGTCTGTCAGTCTGTCTGTCAGTCTGTCTGTCAGTCTGTCTGTCAGTCTGTCTGTCAGTCTGTCTGTCAGTCTGTCTGTCAGTCTGTCTGTCAGTCTGTCTGTCAGTCTGTCTGTCAGTCTGTCTGTCAGTCTGTCTGTCAGTCTGTCTGTCAGTCTGTCTGTCAGTCTGTCTGTCAGTCTGTCTGTCAGTCTGTCTGTCAGTCTGTCTGTCAGTCTGTCTGTCAGTCTGTCAGTCTGTCTGTCAGTCTGTCTGTCAGTCTGTCTGTCAGTCTGTCTGTCAGTCTGTCTGTCAGTCTGTCTGTCAGTCTGTCTGTCAGTCTGTCTGTCAGTCTGTCTGTCAGTCTGTCTGTCAGTCTGTCTGTCAGTCTGTCTGTCAGTCTGTCTGTCAGTCTGTCTGTCAGTCTGTCTGTCAGTCTGTCTGTCAGTCTGTCTGTCAGTCTGTCTGTCAGTCTGTCTGTCAGTCTGTCTGTCAGTCTGTCTGTCAGTCTGTCTGTCAGTCTGTCTGTCAGTCTGTCTGTCAGTCTGTCTGTCAGTCTGTCTGTCAGTCTGTCTGTCAGTCTGTCTGTCAGTCTGTCTGTCAGTCTGTCTGTCAGTCTGTCTGTCAGTCTGTCTGT
Source organism: Chrysopilus asiliformis (assembly GCA_964034945.1). NCBI lineage: Eukaryota > Metazoa > Arthropoda > Insecta > Diptera > Rhagionidae > Chrysopilus > Chrysopilus asiliformis. Next base: position 80,996,388 of record OZ035962.1, read on the forward strand.
CAGTCTGTCTGTCAGTCTGTCTGTCAGTCTGTCTGTCAGTCTGTCTGTCAGTCTGTCTGTCAGTCTGTCTGTCAGTCTGTCTGTCAGTCTGTCTGTCAGTCTGTCTGTCAGTCTGTCTGTCAGTCTGTCTGTCAGTCTGTCTGTCAGTCTGTCTGTCAGTCTGTCTGTCAGTCTGTCTGTCAGTCTGTCTGTCAGTCTGTCTGTCAGTCTGTCTGTCAGTCTGTCTGTCAGTCTGTCTGTCAGTCTGTCTGTCAGTCTGTCTGTCAGTCTGTCTGTCAGTCTGTCTGTCAGTCTGTCTGTCAGTCTGTCTGTCAGTCTGTCTGTCAGTCTGTCTGTCAGTCTGTCTGTCAGTCTGTCTGTCAGTCTGTCTGTCAGTCTGTCTGTCAGTCTGTCTGTCAGTCTGTCTGTCAGTCTGTCTGTCAGTCTGTCTGTCAGTCTGTCTGTCAGTCTGTCTGTCAGTCTGTCTGTCAGTCTGTCTGTCAGTCTGTCTGTCAGTCTGTCTGTCAGTCTGTCTGTCAGTCTGTCTGTCAGTCTGTCTGTCAGTCTGTCTGTCAGTCTGTCTGTCAGTCTGTCTGTCAGTCTGTCTGTCAGTCTGTCTGTCAGTCTGTCTGTCAGTCTGTCTGTCAGTCTGTCTGTCAGTCTGTCTGTCAGTCTGTCTGTCAGTCTGTCTGTCAGTCTGTCTGTCAGTCTGTCTGTCAGTCTGTCTGTCAGTCTGTCTGTCAGTCTGTCTGTCAGTCTGTCTGTCAGTCTGTCTGTCAGTCTGTCTGTCAGTCTGTCTGTCAGTCTGTCTGTCAGTCTGTCTGTCAGTCTGTCTGTCAGTCTGTCTGTCAGTCTGTCAGTCTGTCTGTCAGTCTGTCTGTCAGTCTGTCTGTCAGTCTGTCTGTCAGTCTGTCTGTCAGTCTGTCTGTCAGTCTGTCTGTCAGTCTGTCTGTCAGTCTGTCTGTCAGTCTGTCTGTCTGTCTGTCTGTCTGTCTGTCTGTCTGTCAGTCTGTCTGTCAGTCTGTCTGTCAGTCTGTCTGTCAGTCTGTCTGTCAGTCTGTCTGTCAGTCTGTCTGTCAGTCTGTCTGTCAGTCTGTCTGTCAGTCTGTCTGTCAGTCTGTCTGTCAGTCTGTCTGTCAGTCTGTCTGTCAGTCTGTCTGTCAGTCTGTCTGTCAGTCTGTCTGTCAGTCTGTCTGTCAGTCTGTCTGTCAGTCTGTCTGTCAGTCTGTCTGTCAGTCTGTCTGTCAGTCTGTCTGTCAGTCTGTCTGTCAGTCTGTCTGTCAGTCTGTCTGTCAGTCTGTCTGTCAGTCTGTCTGTCAGTCTGTCTGTCAGTCTGTCTGTCAGTCTGTCTGTCAGTCTGTCTGTCAGTCTGTCTGTCAGTCTGTCTGTCAGTCTGTCTGTCAGTCTGTCTGTCAGTCTGTCTGTCAGTCTGTCTGTCAGTCTGTCTGTCAGTCTGTCTGTCAGTCTGTCTGTCAGTCTGTCTGTCAGTCTGTCTGTCAGTCTGTCTGTCAGTCTGTCTGTCAGTCTGTCTGTCAGTCTGTCTGTCAGTCTGTCTGTCAGTCTGTCTGTCAGTCTGTCAGTCTGTCTGTCAGTCTGTCTGTCAGTCTGTCTGTCAGTCTGTCTGTCAGTCTGTCTGTCAGTCTGTCTGTCAGTCTGTCTGTCAGTCTGTCTGTCAGTCTGTCTGTCAGTCTGTCTGTCAGTCTGTCTGTCAGTCTGTCTGTCAGTCTGTCTGTCAGTCTGTCTGTCAGTCTGTCTGTCAGTCTGTCTGTCAGTCTGTCTGTCAGTCTGTCTGTCAGTCTGTCTGTCAGTCTGTCTGTCAGTCTGTCTGTCAGTCTGTCTGTCAGTCTGTCAGTCTGTCAGTCTGTCAGTCTGTCAGTCTGTCAGTCTGTCAGTCTGTCAGTCCGTCAGTCTGTCAGTCTGTCAGTCTGTCAGTCTGTCAGTCTGTCAGTCTGTCAGTCTGTCAGTCTGTCAGTCTGTCAGTCTGTCAGTCTGTCAGTCTGTCAGTCTGTCAGTCTGTCAGTCTGTCAGTCTGTCAGTCTGTCAGTCTGTCAGTCTGTCAGTCTGTCAGTCTGTCAGTCTGTCAGTCTGTCAGTCTGTCAGTCTGTCAGTCTGTCAGTCTGTCAGTCTGTCTGTCAGTCTGTGTACAAGATTTCTCAAAAACTAATAGAGCTAGCGCCATGAAATTTTATAGGCATGTTGGGTCCTGAAATGGGACGATCCTATCAACTTTTGGTGGAAATCCGTTAACCGGAAGTATCCAAAATGGCGGTTTTTTCAAAAATCGCAATTTCGTTTTTCTCGATTTACTCCCAAACTACGCGTTTTTTAGTGGCCTTAAGTATGACAAAACTTGGAGAAAATAAAATTTCCCACACTTTTGTCTTTAGCTATAACTCAATATATCAACCTGTTATCGAGATAAACCGCTATTTCCAAAAAAAAAAACAGTTTTTTGCGATTATCTCGAAAATTAACGGGTTTTTGCTGACTGAATGTATGAAGTAAATTAATGAGAATGGCATTCTGCACAATTTTTTTTCTTGCCGTTATCCGTTATCTTTTACCGTTATTGAGATATTTTCATTAATATGTAAAAAATCATATTTTTTCGAATAATTTGCAAATTAACGGTTTTTCGACAAATCAGTTAAAACAATAATTAAAGATGTTAACATTTTCTACATTTTTGCCATTTACCGTAAATTGATATCTTTTACCGTTCTCAAGTTATCTCAAATTTTGTACGTTTTTGATATTTTTGGATGAACCAACAATTTTTTGGGAGGTCGTCTTAGGTTGACAACGCGACAGGGCTATAACGTAAATTGCGCAGGGTCGTAGATTTTGTAGAAGAAAGTTTTGTGTTGACCACAACTGATATTTTCTTAAATTTTTGAGAACAAAATGTGAATCTTTTATGCTTTTTATGTTTAAAGATTTTCTGCAAAAAAAATTTTTTTTTTGAGAAAGCCTCGTTTTTTAGGAAAATCTGGGAAAAAATCTTTTGAGGATTTTTTTTGTGAGAGAGGAAGCAGTAGTCCCAATTAAATAACTTATAGCCTATGTTTTAATCCTTAGTAGCTTAAAATTACGTTTGAAGTTCATTGAAACTCCATCCGCTAGTTTTCGAGTTTTGCAGTAACAAACAAACAAACTTGAATTTAGATTTTTATGTCAATCATTTTACAGCATAACAGATTTTTTTTAAAAGACATAACTCTTTGATTCGCACAATTTTTTTTTTAAGTCAACGGATCCATTGTTGAAATCAGTGATGCAAACTGATTTTTTGGACCGAACAAAAACGCTGAACCAATGGAATTTTAATAAACCAAAACCGAAATAAAGTTTTAAAATTTTAGGGAACCAAAACCGACACCAGAACCAAATTTTTAAATTTTTGTGGTCAAAACTGAAATCAAATGCAAATTTTGAAATTTTAGTAAACAAAAACCGAGACCAAAACCGAATTTTGAAATGTTTGGATCAAAACTGAAATCAAATGCAAATTTTGAAATTTCAAGAACCGAAACCAAAACCAAATTTTCAAAATTTTGGAACCAAAATTTTAATGAACAAAAACCGAGACCATGTTTGGATCAAAACTAAAATCAAATCTAAATTTTGAAGTGATTGAGAGCCAAAACCAAATTTTGAAGTTTTAGTTAACCAAACCCAAATTTTGAAATTGTCTTAACCAAAAACCAAAGCCTCAGACATCTAATTCACACAAAATCGAACCACATTCAAAAAGCATTTGGGTGGCGTTTCTGATTGACGATTTTTAATGCGAACTTTATCATTTTTTAAGCAAAGTGACAAATTTGACGCTTGATTTAGATATTTTATTCAAAAAAAATTTTAAAGTCGTAAATTACTTGCAATCACATCTTATTTGTATTTAAATTTTGCTTATAAACTAATGGTTTAATTCTTTTTATGAATAATGTTCAATTTTTTTCATCTCCAGGCGTGATTTGGTGAATCAAGAAGCTCGTTATAGCGCTCAACTTGATGATGCACAAAAAATCATCTACAATGCCCAATCAAAAATTAACGATTTACAAACAAAAATTGATCATCTGGAAAAGGAGTTATCGATAAAGTCGTGGAATGTTGACCGTAAGTTAAAAATGCAATGCGTTGCCGCACATTGCAATTTTTAAAGACAGCCAAACAAATTAAGACGTTTCGTCTTCCACAAAAGGTGTATACTTGCACAACCAAACAGATAAAATAGGAACAAGAAAAGGTTATGCAAATAACAACCTTTTGTAGAAGGAAAAACAACTGAATTTGTCTGGCTGTCTTTAATGCAGCAGTACAATGCAACGCATTCGGTATGCCATAATTCTTAACTCCATTTGCACAGACAATGCATTAAAATTTCAATTTTGGGCAGCTTGATTTTGATTTAGATATTATAGGTATTAAAAACGAGGATAGTTCGAGAAGTTCATGGATTGCTGACAAAGATTTCCTATTTCCTCTGGGCGGCTTCTCTCATAAGTCATGATCAAAAAATTTAACTCAATCGGTCAAAGAGTTAGAAAGTTAGATACTTATTTTTCAGAGCTTTTGAAATTCAATCAGGCTTCATTTTTGATTAAGAAAATTCACGAAACTTTTTATCTAGAACTTTCAAGCTACCCTCGCAAAAAATTGGTTTTAATTTTAAACCCTAAAAACACAGGAGGGCAAAAATTGGACACCACGACCAGAAAATCATGGAATTGATACAAATTTAAGCCGCGACGCCCACTATACGACCTCTTGTGTCACTTAAGATTGTTATGCCCTGTTTGTGCAAATGGTTATAAAAATTTAACAAAATTACTAAAAAATATATAAAACAAATTATTTAGGACTACAAGCTGAACTCCTGGCTGCTCATAAAGAGGATGAAGGTGTGAGAAAAAGACTTAGATTAATTCAAGATGAATTGGTAGCAATTAAGCATAAATATTCCGAATCAGAAGATGATTTAAATAGCAAATATGGTGAGTTTAAAAAATTTTTCCCCCTGAATAACTCTAAGAAAAAATTCTACAAATATTTTGAAGGAATTTCTTTTTTTAAGAAACAAAAATGTTTGTAATTCAAAATTTTTAAAGAAATTTTGCCGGATTTGAAATTTTTCTATGAAATAAAATGTGATTTTTACAAAAATATTTCCATTTTCAGATGAATTGGAAACAGAGCATTCTGAATTGCAGGAAAAGTACAGACAACTTCAAAGTTTGGCAAGCACTTTGCAGACACAATTGGCATTTGCACAAAGCGATACCGAAGAATGTCGAAAAGAGAAGGAACAACTGCGAGAAGAAAAGGATGCCGAGTTAAGTACGTTGAAGGAAGCTCTGGAGAAATCTCAGAGGGAGAGACAGGAATCGGAAGAAAAATGGAAAAAGGAATTTGAACTTTTACGGACACAAAATGCCGGTAAGCACAATAACTTAAAATTCATAAACCGAAGTACTATTTATAAACTGAAGCGATTTCTATTTCAAAAAATGTTTATAAACTAAAATCCTGTTTATAGACCAAAGTCTCTTTTGATCTCAAAAAGAGTTTTATAAATTTGAAAAGATGTTCATAAACTGCTGCATTATTTTCTTTGAAATAAGTTCATAAACCACTGTTCGGTACTGATTCCGTTGAAATTTGAATTTGTGGATAAAAAAAACCTTTTCTTTTTTTAGATCACGAGGAGCATTTGCTAACGGACTGCGAATGGCAGCTTCGAAACGTGCAAAGGACATGCAAGGACAAACTTGAACTCGCCGTTCAAGCTAAAGTCGTGGCATTAGAAAAGGTGTCCGAATTGGAGGAGAAAATCAATGAGCAAGCAGAACAAGTGATACATTTCAGCTCTTTTGAAGCGGAAGTGAAACAGCTTAGAGGTCTAACAAGTGATCAGCGAACGTCGATAAGTTCCATGGTCATGGAAATTGCTGAACTAAAAACAGATCTTTTGGAAGCCAATAAACAATTAGAAGAGGAAATTCAAAATGTTAAGAAAATTCGACTACAGTGTGACAAGTACGGGAAAATTGACTAAAAAAAAACAAATGTTTTTGAATAATTATAATTTTAATTTTAGTGCACTTAGCGCAAAAGATCGGAAAACTGTTCAACGAATTGAAGAGGCTCGCGGCGAAGTTGCTGTCATATGGGAAAATCGACTTATGTAAGTAACTAAAATTTGTAGGTTTAAAAAAATTAATTTGAAATTTTCACCTCAAACATTCTGTACCCCAGAGGTAAACTGTCGTAACTGACATTTTGCAAATTTTACAGGAGAGCCATTTTTAGTTCGGAATTGCAAACTTTTTATTGTGTATGATTTTCGGTAATTATTTGATAGTTATTTGATTGTAGTTTATTTTATTTTAGGACATTGTTTAAACAAAATATTAGTTGATATAATATATACGTCCCCACAATGTAGTTACAACAATAACCCCAAAATCGCGGTTTTGGCAGTTACGACAGTTTACCTCTGGGGTACAGCATTTACTCGTGATGTGAAGTTGGCACTCCCTTTTTGGAAATCATTAAAAACATAATAAAAGCTACAATGGCCAGGGGCCAATCGTCAAATACTCTATATGATGACAGAATGTTTATTTTAAAAAATCCATTTGTGTATGAGCGGCGGAAAGGAGTGGTCCGATTCGATTTTGATGTATGGAATAGTTATGTAAAATCATATTCTAAACACATTTTATCTTTAAAAAATGTTCGATACGATTCGCAGTTTTCGAGAAAACAACTAATAGAGAACTATAGGACTATTCAAATGCTACTCAGAACTCTATTTTTTTAATGATTTCCAAAAAAAGGGGTGCCAACTTCACGCAGATAAACAATTTTTTTAAATTCAAAATACTGTAAGGATTGCAAAAAAAACAATATATCCCAAATTGTTTTTTTTTTTTGCAATTTCAAATAGAGGTTTGTTCAATATAAATTATTTTAAACCAAATTTCAGGGAGGAAATGACAAGACTGACTGCTGAATTAGAATCAGTGCACGTAGATGAACGACGAAATGAATTGGAAAAACTACAAGCAGAACATTTAGAAGAAATAAAAGCCCTCACAACGAGATACGATGAAAATGAGAAGGAACTTAGAGAGGAGGTTTGCTTCTGCAATTCTCATGTCGTTTTTTTTTATTTTTTAAATAAAAATTCCTTTAATTTCAGATCAAAAGTCTCCGTGAGCAATTGGAGACAAAACGGGAGCAATTAGAAGAATTACAAACAAAAACTGATTACGCTTTAGTACAAACACGAATGCATCTGGAACGAGCAGATCATGATTTCCAAATGTCGATCGATCGCGAATCGGAAAAGAGAGAGAAATTAGCTGGTGAGAGGAAATTTCTTAAAAAACCGTGTTCTCTTGGTCTGTCTATCTCTCATGTCAGACACACGCCTGTAACTCATGATGGGTCAAACCACAGAAATATATCCCATAGAATGCGCCTTACTTGAAAAGCCCGTATAAAGAAATGGGCCAAAAACACTAATGCTTTCTCTATTTTCATAAGCCTAAAATTTATTTACATACCATAGTGAAATGAATCCAGAATTGCCAACTTTGCTTTTATCAAGTTTCAAATTAAAAATGAATTTTAGCTTTTAAGTGAACTACAAACATTCTATATTCCAAAACGAAGCATGATATATTTATCTCCTTTCCCCATAATAATATTTTGACATTTCAGTGGCCTATTTGAGATAGCAAAACACGATATCTATTCTAATTCCGATATCTGTGGGTCAAACAGAAAAGGCACATAGACATTGTGACTTTATTGCCTGTGGGTAGAAATGACAGGTTTTAGAGAAGGAAAAGGCCGAAAATAGGAGTAACATATTTTTTGAACAGCCCCTATTTACAAAGAATTTAAATTCTTTGTAAATAGGGGCTGTTCAAAAAATATGTATGTAACGAAAATTGGAAGATTAATTTCTACCAGTAAACCTTATACTATGTTCACACCGACGCAAAATTACGTAATTTTGAAGATTTTCGTAATTTTGAACGAAATTACGCTCGAAATCACGAGATTTCCAGTACATTAGCCTGTTTTCAGAATCAATAAAAGTATGTAATTTCAGAATCAATAAAAGTATGTACAAAATTAGGAACGAAATCAAGCAAAAACAATGGATATAACCCTGCATCACTTATTCAGCTCTCTTCAGCACATCAGTTTTGACATTTGTGCTGCATTGGAAAAACGGAAATATAAGAAAAAGAAGCCGTATTCCGCACGCGAAGAGGATACATTAGTAAACAACCTACGCGGGGCAAAAAAAAATTGACCTGTTTTTGATGCGATTAGATATGAAATGGGAAATAATTGTTTATTTTCATTACAGATAATTTCCATTTTCATCTAAAGTGTTTAATTCTGTTTGCACATATTTCACCGATGTTTTGAATTGTATTATTCATCATATTACTAAAATTCATAGTAATCCTACACGAACTTCCTCGATCCATTTTAGAACTAACGTAGTTGAAATGTCAAACAAAATTACCTTAATCTCTGTGTGAACACTTTGGTTTAAGATCTAAATCATTTCGCAAAATTACGTGATTTTGCGTCGGTGTGAACATAGTATTAGTTATCATTTCATAGAACGCGATTTTGAAGAAAATGAACCTTTTTCGAGAAAATTGCAGAAATCTTTGCCATTTGTATGGGCAATGGGAAAAGGGATGGTTCATTTTTTGTCATTTTCGGAAGGGCTTTAACTTTTGATAAAAGCCTACTCTGTACCAAATTTCAACTTTCTACTTAATTACCAGAGCTGTACTTCGGTATTAAAGGGTCTTCCCCTAGGCTCTGGCTGAAACTATAAAAAAAAATAATTCTCGAGTTTTTCAAATGTTTTTGTATAAAAAATTTCAAGAAGTTACCCGATTATATTGATTATATGAGGTTTATTTATGTATAAAAAGGCACCATCTCATTGCTAGGTGGATACGGCTATGTTTTTATTAATTAAATAATAAAATATTAAAATTTTCCCCTACAGACCACATAATACGCTAATTTTTCTGTTTATGTTTATCACTAAATTTTTATTAACTTTAGAAACCCTTCGCGAGGAATTTGAACAGGAAAAACTTGAAATGGAGGAGAAATTCCGAGAGCGTCTTGGTCACGTGAAGGAAGAATTCGCTCAGGAATTAAAGAACGCAACAGAAGAAATGGCACAGAAACATCGAAAACAATTGGGTAAAAAAAAGTTTGAAAATTATAATTTAATCTTAACTCTTTAGGGGTGGTCCATTAAATACGTCACGCTGTGAAGGGATAAGGGTCTGCATTAGTTTGACGCCGGTATTGAACCCCATTTAATAAATCATGAAAAAAAAACTTGACGCGGGATGTGGGCGGGTTCGAAAAGCCCAAAATTAGCGTGATGTATTTTATGAAGAGTCCCCAAAGCTGAGTGATTTCAATCCAATCTAAAAACATACAAGTGACTTCCACAAGAGGTTGCAAACTTTTTGACCTCTTGTGCTGATTGGCTCACCCTTAAATCACTCGGAAAATCGAACGGATCTTTTACTTGTCAAACCGGACGCTAAAGTGTTAAGATTTTAAGTCTTGAAAGCAGGGATGGCAAACGAAAAAAAAATCGTAACGTTATACATTTCGTTATGTAACGAAATTCAAATTTTATTTCGTTAGGTTATAACGTTATTATTTCGTTACACATTGTATTGAAACTGAAAACTGAAAAAATGCACTTTAATAATAGTGTATTTATCACAAAATAATTCAGTTCAGTCCATAAAAATAAATTGTGTAAAAAAAATAATAAAACTTAACAAAAAGGAAATACAAATAAAACCTTAATTTAAAAAATCAATAAAAAACTTAAAAGAATAAAAATCGTACAAAAGTTTTGTTCATTAAAAAAAACTTCCCAACAAAAACGACATTTTTGAGTCAATATCAAAGTTATTGAATTTTAGGCTATTTTGACATCCCTGGTTCTGAGTTGGACTTTGCTTTCGCCACATTCTCTCTACTTCTGGAGACACCAAAAAGAAATAATTTCGATACCAAAAGAGTTGCTTAAAAGATTTCCTTTTTCGTATCTCCAAAAATAGAGTGAATCTGGCGAAAATAAAATCCTATTTAGAATCAAAATATGATTAAAAATACCACCCCAATATTTTTAATTATATTTTATGCATGTGGTAGGTCTGTGTGGTTATACTTAATGAACTTTTGTGGAACATTTCACAAAAAAATAATAGAAACAAAACATTAAAAAATATAATAGATCAAAAATAAAATAAAACATAACAAAAGCTATAATTGCCAATCTGGCAATTATTGAAAACCCGTATGGTGATATTCGAATCAAAATTCGAACAGTTGTACCAAAATTCCACTTTGGAGTTAAAATTTCCAATAAGATTTTTTTTTGGAGTCAAACTTTGGAGTCAAACTTTCCAATAAGAATTTATTCCAATCGGATTTTGATGTATTGGAGTTTTATGTAGAATCATATCCTAAATAACTTTTGTTCTTGCACTTTTTTGATAAAATGCACCGTTTATGAGATATTCAGAAAAAACTTTTTCGTTCGTATGGGGGTACCCCCAATGGCTCATTTTTGCCCATGAACGAACTTAGCCTCGCATTTTACGAAAAACGGATCTGCGCAAAATTTCAAGTCTGTAGCTCAATCCGTGCGCCCGCAATCTGCGCCACAGACGGACAGACGGACAGACGGACAGACGGACAGACGGACGGACGGACAGACGGACGGACAGACAGACGGACAGACGGACAGACGGACAGACGGATAGACGGACAGACGGACAGACGGACAGACGGACAGACGGACTGACAGACGGACGGACGGACAGACGGACGGACATGCGAAATTCAATTTTTTTTATCAATCTAAACACACTGGTGTAATTCATTTTTGTGTGCGGTGACGGGACCTTGGCGTTAGAAACGGTAATGCTACATTTACACGAATGACAAATTTGTCATTTTTTTCTTGTCATTATGTTAATTCCCGTGTAAATGGCATAATTTTTGTAATTTTTTCTGTCAGAAAATGTCAATCTCTCATAAAAGAATGAACTTGTCCATTCTTTTATGCCAGATTGTCATTCGTACAAACGCAATATTAGTTATGACAAAAGTTGAATACTAAAGTTGTCATAACTAATATTGCGTTTGTACGAATGACAATTTGGCATAAAAGAATGGACAAGTTCATTCTTTTATGAGAGATTGACATTTTCTGACAGAAAAAATTACAAAAATTATGCCATTTACACGGGAATTAACATAATGACAAGAAAAAAATGACAAATTTGTCATTCGTGTAAATGTAGCATAAGGCAAAGTTTGGTTTCACCATACGGGTATAAAAATTAAAATAAAGCAAAAATAAATAACGAAAAAAAATTAAACCGTTCGTTACGTTTCTTGTTATTGTAACGGAACTAAATTTCTATAACGCTATGTCGCAATTTTGAGGAGAAAACTGGAAAATCGTTATTTCGTTACGTTACGATAACGTTTCCCACCCCTGCTTGAAAGTAAAAAAAATAGATGTGAATGCACCCAAAACTGAAAAAAGGGACTATTTTTTTTTTAAATTTTAGAACAACAATGGGAACAATTAATTGCGGAAAAGGAAGAAGCTTTACAGGCTATGGAATCGCGTCACAGAATGCGTTTGGAGGACGCTGACAATAGATTGAAGTAAGATCTCTTAATTTTCCATGAAATGCTTTTTAGTCTTCCCTGGATAATCCATTTTAAATCAATCAATCTTTAGTTCATTTTTCATTCCGATTGCACAGAATTCCATTTCAATCATTTTTGCTTAATTTTTAAAAAAAATTTCAGCATCATTTTTTTGCTATATTTTCTTTTGTATTTTGTCACAGCCAGCAGTTAAAAAAAGGTGTTTTTTGTTTGTTATTTTTTTCAGTTTATTTTCTTTTTAAATTATGTTATATTGATTGTAATATCGTCTATTATCGTATCGTTATTTTGTTGAATATTGTTTCTTTTTTATGTTTTCGTAAGAGTTTTTGTTTCGTCAAAAATATTGTCTTGTGTCTTGTTATTCTATTCCGAACAGGACAGCACCATATTCCACAAATATAACATCAACAGATGATTATATTTCTTCCAAAGTGACAATTATGAAGGGAGCGTGTCCTGTTATCCCAGCCCTCCTAGTTATGTATATGTCACAGTCATTCCCCATAGCTTTGGCATGTTTTGCTATTACCTGGATCTTATATTATTTGTATTATGTACGTAATTGGCGCTCAAATTCTTGTGAAAACCTCAATTGACATGATGTTTTGTACAATTTTGTTAATTCGACACTAATCGTAAGGGAAACATTTAAAAAAAATGTTTCCATTCTAGTTCAAAAACTGATTTTTCAACAAAAAAAAAGCTTGGTAAACATATTCGTCTTGGTCCAATTTTTAATCACAATCCAAAATAATAAAATCTTTTCTGTTTTCCCAAACCATAAAAAAACCCAATAAAATAATCAACAAACATATCGAACTCTTTAAATAAATTTGATAATTTTGTACAAAAACCGCATCAAACCGTAAAATTTATAGTTTGAAATAGAGAGCGTTAAAAATTCTGGTTCTTGACGAATTTCAAATGAGAAACATATGAAAATTTAGATTCTTTCAAAGGAGATAAGATTTAAAACAATAGAAATTTACAGCCTTATTCTAGCTACGGTCACTAGTCACAACTAGGTCACACGGTAAGAAATAAAGTCTAATTTTAAAACTTTTAAGGTTTGTATATAGTCACCAAACTATTTGAGTTTTAAATTAAAACTTTTGATTGTCTAAAAAACCGAGCTCAAGATAAGCCTTTTAGGTTTTAATTTAAAACTTTAAAATTTTAATTCTAGACTAAAAAATCTTAGAAATAGTCCCAAAAGTCTAAAAACCAGGCATTACAGTCAATATACGTCCCACTCACGTTTTGACTGAGCGTCTCCTTCACTCTTTTGCAAAGACATGTTTTTTTTAGTTGAATGAGAGGCAACACGACAGACTCGACAAGTATTGCTTTTCGTTCCCACTCACGGTGCCAAAGGCAACTGAAATTTTTTGAATTGCCTGTACTTCGCTTCAGCGACTAGATTCAAAACTCTTAAGTTTAAATTTTAGAAATAGAAAAGTTTTATTCCAGGCTTTTGTTTTTGTTGGTCAATTGGATAAAACTCGCACAGTTTAATTTTTAAACCAAATAAATCTTAAATTCAAACTTTGGATCTAAAATTTAGTATTAAAAAGTCTATAGATATTTATAAAATTTATATTTCTAAAAATAAGAGTCTAGAGTTTAAAAAATCAACCGAAAAGTTTTATATTTAGTATTATTTCAACTTATGTTCTAAATACTAAACTAAAATGACTTAAAATTAGACTTTTCGGATGTAAATGCATTTTAGACTTCAAAATGTTTGAAATTGATGCCAAAATAGTTTTAAAATTGTGTTAAACTTTTAAGAGCCTAAAAATTATACCGAAAATATCTTAAACTTAGACTTTATTTTTTGCCGTGCACAAGAGCCTCAAATTCTATGGACTTGTGACTTAAGTATCACAACGCCAGAATACGGCTGTTAATTGTCCTTAATTTTGTTGATTGAGGTTCGTTTTGGGCCATTATTTTTTAATACAAACTTCTTATTGCTGAAAAATCATCATAAAATGTTAGTGGTTTTAGCGGCTAGCCATAAAATACGTCACCGTTTTAGTAGGACATGGGTTTCGTAATAATGTGACGCCAATATTAACTCTCATACAAAAAAACCATCAAAAAGCGTGAGAAAGACGTTCGAAACAGTGAAAATTAGCGTAACCAACAAAATATGCTACAAATAACGCGAATGTGGAAATTTCTTGCAGAATTGTAAACCCGAGTTAATTCGTATATTTACCCCGATTCTGATAGACGTGTCGTTTTCGACAAAAGTCGTTTTAGGTGTTTTTTTAATAAAAATTACAAATATATGAAAAAGGCAAATTTTACCACAAACAACTAGAATATTTTATAGAAAAAGTCCTAAAGATCTCTTGCTCTTCCTCCGCGTGTGAAAATTTAAAATTGAGAAAAAGAATTATTATCTGTTTGATTAATAAATAAAAAAAAAAATATTAATACAAAAACTGCATTTTTATAACCCAAATTTAAACTACAGAAACTAAACTGATGTGTTCGAATTTATGATGAAATTACTTTGTAGAAACGACAATCGTCAGTGATCGGTCAATCCTCGGTTCATTTAGCCTTCACTGGCGGTTTTTGTGCAAGCGGTTGTAAAATTATTGTCAGCGCAGGTTTTGCGGAGTTTGGTGAGCTAGGGATGGTGACCTCTGCTATAGATATTTTCAGATTTCAAATTTCAGATTTTTTTTTTTCCTAGGTGGAATCAGCATTTAGCTTTCTTTTATCATAGATAAAAACTAAGATATTTCAAGCATGAACAACAAAAGGACACGAAAAATTTGTAGGGAAATCGGTATATGAATCTATTTTTAGAGAAAATTCATACGCAATGCCAAATTCGATCATTAATCCGTTCAACATTGATCGGTGGCGGATGCACGCAAACAAACATGAAGTCCATTCGCTATTTATTTGAAGTGCATTGAAAAAAAACGTTCTTCAAAGCTTTATTGGTAACTGCTGGAAGCTTTTGGAAAACTTGAAAGTTCACTGAATCAAAAAATAGCCCCTTTTCTTCGTTAGACTTGCGATATCTTAGTGTTTTATCTATGCTTTTACCGATTATTTATCGAAACTAGTTTAGAGGTTTGGAAAAAATATCTCAGAAATCCAAAAAAGAACCATTATTGTGTTTGACCACTGAGATTTAAATATTTTTCAAATTTAGGGCCAAAAAAATATTCAACGCGTTATCAATATTTATTTATATTATTTTATTTTTTTACGCTATTTCTTGATTTAAAAGCAATTTTTTTTATTATATCTTCGTTTTACTTTTCATATTCATTGTACAAAATCATCTCTTCGTTATTGGCAAAAAGATTTTAGAAAATCAAGTAGAAACCCTAATTTTAATGTTTTTTTCTTTTAAATTAATTAAAAAAGCAGCAGTAGGAATTAAAGCAAAGAGTTTGATAATTTTGTTATTAATTAAAATAAGTGCAAAATAACTTCTGTTTAATTTTCAATCTATGTGTAACACAATTTCTGACTTCTTGTCTTATTTTAATAATAAAAAAAAATATCGCAAAATTCTTATATTTTGACAATTCAAAAACTTTTTTTTAACTACCCACTAAATTACTCTATTGATTGATATCTCTTACCTCTAACTCAACTATAATTTAACCATCGGCATAGAAATTACACTCGGACATTTATCAAAGCTAACAACAAAAAAATCACTGCCATTTTAAAACGCTTCATAAATCGCAATTATCTCAACAACAAAAAATAGTTTTTTTTTTAAATCTAATAAAAAAACTTACAAAATTTAAAAAAATTTCTCCACAAATATACAAAAAATAAACAACAACAAAAAATTATCCCCTTCTTCTCGAATCGTTCGCCCGCTCTCTGTCTGTTTCTCTCGCCTGCAGAGATATCCAGATACAGCATAGTCGTGATCTCAAGGAGATCAAAAATAACAACGATATTGAACGAACAACATTAGAGTCACGTGATCTACAAAACTCACAAGAAATTGAGCAGCTGCACCGCAAATGTCGATGTTTGACAAATTTGTAAGATATTTTTATATTTTCATAATCATTGTAAATTTAACATGATTTTTGCTCGTTTTCAATATTTTATTTCTCTTTTTTTCTCTTTTTTTGAAAACCATAAAAAAATTTGAATAAAAAAGATTCGAAGAGATGCGAATGCGCTACGAACGCCGTGAGCCACGTCCGGAAGATTTACAAGAAATTTTCGAACTGAGAGAACGTTGTGAATCACAGGAGCGCGATCTACAGACATTAACGGAACAACTTCGGGAGATCCAGTTGGAGCAGCAAGAAAAGCAACAGATCCAGCCACCACCCCGGAAAAACAAAGTTAAGAAACCACCCCCGAAAACTTTACCCACCAGCTGTGACGTCATTTACGAAGAGAACGAAGAGAGAGAATCCTCCCCACCATCATCACAAGAGAGCGGACTCGATAAAATTGCGTCATTCGATAAGGACAACCTTAAACTCGTACTGCCCAACGACACGCAATGCATTATCACTGATGCCGTATTCGCCGAAAGTTAATTTTTTTTATATAATGTTAATCTGGTGATGGTCCTTGGGGAAATTCCGGATAGTTTCCCGGTAAATTTCGAAATTTTTTCTCAAGGCAATAAAAATGGTTTTTTTACAACTGATTTTTATGAGACTTTTCATTCGTAAATTTTTGCAATTTCATTGAAAGTTTTGTTTTAATTGAGTAAATTTTTAAGTAATTTATTACACTGATCGGATTACAGTTCTTTTGTAATCATTCAACATGTGAGAAACAGAACTATTATGATAGAGAAATATTTTGTAAAAAAATGAATTGATATGTAAATAAATGCTGCTTAATATCGTAGTTTTTTATTTGTTTATTAAATTATGCTATTTATTCTTTTATGTGCAAACGTGTGGGCTTTCGTTCCCGGTATCCTCATACTGAAATTTTCAGGAGCAAAATATTAGGGGTTTTCGAGGTTTGTTTTGAAGAAAAAAAACCTTTCGGGACTGAAAATGTTAAAATTTGTTACCTCTAAGGTTAAATTATCGTGAAAGCATCGCCTGAGGACAGGCAATAAATTTCATTGTGCATTTAAATTTTTCATTCTCCAAATTTCATTTAAGAGTGCAACGAATTTCTATATATTTTAAAAAAGAATTTGTTAATAAAGATTTTACTGTATTGTTTTAGCACATCTGTTTTAGCACATCTTAATGGATTTAAGATTGACTAGAAGCTGTCTAGAGTGCCTATACCGTACCTTCGACACTGATATTTGAGGTTATCAGAGCAAAAGTGGCCTAACTCACATAATCGAATTTTTGAAGCTTTTCCACTTTTGAACTATTATTGACTGTAAATCTTTGGAAAAAAAATTGTTTGGACTTTATTACCCAAATGGTGAAATTTTCTTTTGTGCATCCAAACATTTTTATTTAAAAACTCACTCCCAATAGTGATTCAAACACAAAAAAAATAACGATTTCGACATGTGGATTTGGCCATTCTTGCTCTCAACGCCTCATTTTAGCGCGACGTATTCCTTTTACGCCTTACCAGCGCTACGGACACCAGATAAATATATTTTTTTAATGCTTTTCATTAACCTTTTAGTAGCATAGAAAGTTTGAACAGAACAAATATCTTTAGGGTAAGTCACGGATAGATGCCTCACTGTTAAAAACTGGTACTTAACGAAACAAAATGGAACATGTCATATCCTACATATCAAGTGTTTGCTCAATGAAACTTCAGTGCGTTGTTAAAATTCGCGAGAGTCGGACGTGTTGTGGAATAATTGGCGCATTTTTGTTTTCAAACAAGGAGAAATCCCAAAAAATTATTTTGAGTTGCACAAAAACTTGTGGAACTTTTGCCTAAGTATGTATATATTTTTTTATTTTTTATGTGTCAAATGGAGTGTTTAGTGTTTGTGAAAAAAAATTTTTTTTTCTTTTTATCCACACTTAATTTATTAAATATTTGGGGCATCTATCCGGTATGAAAAGGATAGACGCCTTCTTTTTTAAAGGGATATTTGACCTTAGGGGCATCTATCCTTCAACTACAATATATAATTTTTCATTTTTCAGTTCAGCTATGCCACGCAAATACGTGCATAAACCCGGGGTTCCTAAACGTGCTGCATGGACAGAGGAACAACTCGCCGCTGCGATGGATGAACTACGAAAAAACAATGTGGGCATAAATCAGATAGCTCGTATTTTCGGCATTCCATCTCGCACTCTAAGAAGACATTTCGCAAAAAATGAAGACAAAAAATAACTCTAAGTAATAACACATACCTATTTGCTTTCCCACATTCATTGATAATACATACATATTTATTATAGGTAAACTTCCCATCCTTGGATTCGAAAATGAAAAACGGCTCGTGCGTCATATTCAAAAATTAGAAACCGTTGGATTTCCTCCCGAAAGACACGTGATCCGTCAGCTGGCATATCAATTCGCGGAAAAACTGGGGATCAAGCACACGTTTAATAAGGAAACTCAAATGGCTGGACATCAATGGCTACAGACATTTCTTGAAAGGAATCCAGAACTTAGCATAAGGCAAACAGAAGACCTTTCTGTTGCTAGAGCTATGGGTTTAAATCGACAGGAAGTGTCTAAAATGTATGATTTATTTGTGAAGGTCTGCGCGGATAACGACCTCCTGGACAAACCAGAGCGTATTTATAATATGGATGAATCTGGAGTCCAAACAAATAATAAGGCAGGTAAAGTGATCGCTACTAAAGGTTCTAAAGCAGTTAGTTCAATAACCTCATGTGAAAAAGGGGAAACTTTATCAGTGATTACATGCTGTAATGCTATTGGTAATTTTCTGCCCCCTGTTATAATCATAAAGGGTGTAAATAAGAAACCTGAGTTTGAAGACGGGCTACTGCCAGGGTCTAAAGTTTTTATGAACAAAAAATCGGCTTACGTCAACTCAGCGCTCTTTTTAAAATGGCTGACAGGCCATTTTATACCTCAAAAACCCCAAGGAAAGGTTTTGTTGGTTTTAGACGGACACTCATCGCATTCAAGTGCTATAGGCATGCTTGAAATTGCTGAGAAAAATGATGTGATTCTTTTCTGTTTGCCAAGCCATACGACTCAAGCTTTACAGCCTTTAGATCGAGCATTTTTCAAGCCATTTAAAACCTTTTTGGCGGCAGAAACCAACCGTTTTATGCGAACACACCCAACAAAGAAACTATCTCGCCACAATTTGGGACCATTAATAGGTACTGCATGGACGCTGGCAGGAACTCCTGCGGTCGCAAAAGCTGGGTTCAGAAGTTGTGGACTATACCCAATAAATCCACATGCTATTCCTGATGCTTTTTTTGCTGTATCTGATTTCAATAGTGCACAGGATATCTCAATAGACCAAACAGAAGTTATTCGCGATCAAAGTCCAAACGATACAATGCCTATGGATATGACTGAAAACCTTCAAATATTGGAAGAAAAGAAGAGCCCATCGAAACACTTAGAAGATTCTTCGCCTGTTCCAAAAATTCGATTGCCTATCTATAAAAGAGGAAAACAGTCCGCTACAGTATTAAACTCAATTGAAAACATCAATGCAAAAGCACGAAAAAATAGAAAAGCCTCAACTGGAATCCCTGACAGAAAAATTAAGTGCCAAAAAAAGAGAAAGATTGACTCTTTGGACGAAAATAATAAAAAAAAAATTATCGCGAAAACGGTCTATAGTGATTGAAAGCGAAAGTGAGAATAATGTTAGTGCAACCAACCAGTGCATTGAGTGCATGGACGATTACGAAACAACGACGTCTAAATCAGATTGGATTCAATGCAGAATGTGCGAGGGTTGGTTGCATGAAAATTGCACTATGTATGGAGATTACTGCAATAAATGTGGCCGCATTAAACGTATCGCTCTAAAAGACGGCCCTAAAATTTGAAATTTCGCCGCATTTACACATATATTTTCTTGTTTTTTTTTTAGTTTTTAGTTGATTAGCAGAACTGTATTTCATATACAATATATTCAAGAATTTTGCAAATTATGTTCCTTTTTTTATCAAAGAATGTTATTTTATTTTTACTGAATTTTGTTATTTTTTTTTCTTATTATTTAATGTATGTAAATTAATTAAAATATATAATAAAATTTTGTAACGTTTTTTTAAAACGTTTTTTTTCCTCAAAGGCATCTATCCCACATGCACATTTGTCATGTTAGGCGTCTATCCCATAGGTTGGGCATCTATCCCAAAAAGTAGGGACTAACAAAAACAGTTTTATCACAGTAAAAAGAAAACATAATGTAAGTTTTTTTCGGCTGAAATTGTAGATAAATGTTAAGACTAATATTTAAAAAAAAATAAAAATCGAAAATGCCTTTCTTCATTGTGAAATATGGCAAAGTCAAAATGTGGGGCATCTATCCGTGAGTTACCCTACATTGAATCTGAGTTAAATGATCCAAATCAAAAATTAAAAGGTGCAAAAATATAATTGTTTCCATATTTTTTATTTTGTTTTGAATTTTTTCCAGTAATGTAACTTTTTGCACCGGTCACTTTTCCAACAAAATTATTATCGCAGTAAAATTCAATTACATACGACTTAAAAGAAAAAGTTGATCAAGCAATATTTCTTTATTTCAATTGTTTATTTGAGAATCGCTTATATTTACACGCAGGTATATTTTAAACTATTGTATTTTTATGAAAACTCAATACTAACAATTAAATAGATGCCCACTGTAAAAATAAAATCTTCAACAAATGCAAACTATGGCAACTTATCTATTAAAGCGCGCATTTTTAAAACTGGCCTGATTGGCTACAACGTGGACGTTCATTTATTTAAAACGCTTAATTTCGCGGTTGTACGATTGTTAGAAATAGCAACTACCAACAAAATAAATCGTACAGTGACTAATGAAACGATTTACATATGCCCAGAAGCAAAAAACCCAAATTTCATAATGCGAATATTGCTTGATAAATGGAAAAAAGAAAAGCATTTTCTGGATAAATGTCCTGTGGAACGGGTATTCATGCGTTTGAAAATAAATTTTACTTTTCAATTTCAAATAATTTCTTTACAGGGATTTCATTATTTGAGAAACATCACGGCAATGTTTTTCAAGGGTCTGCATAATGTTGAAGTTATAGCGCAATATGAATTTTTTACAAACGACGAGCAAGCAAAACTGCAAATCATTTCCACAGTTAGAGTTCAAGTTGTGTATCCAAACATGAAAAACAAAAATTCCACAGAAAAATTTGGTTAATCTTACAGTTTTAGAGACGATTCAAAAAATATGTTTTGTGTAAATACTAAATAAGATGTACTAATTTTTCACACTTTTTTATTCAAACATTTTATTTTACATTTTTATTCATGAAATTTTTCCCGAATACGTGTAGATGACTGACCTACTGGATTTTCATCTACTTGCCAGACAGTAGATAGTAGTGATGGGCTAGTTCGCAGTGTTGTGCCGGTTTTTTACGTAAAGTAATTTACCTAGTTTTTTACGCGTAAAAAACCTCAATTTTAACGTCAAAACGTAAAAAACGTAAAAATCTGTAAAAAAAACCTAAAACATTGATGATAAAAACTTTAATAAGTAGCCGTTCACTAAATATAGTAATTATTTGGGCCTTACCAATGACCCGTGACTAACTTAGTAACAGCTTTTGGTGTGTGCGAAACGGGCTATTTGCTTGCTAATTTCGGTTCAAATCCTAGTTTTTATAAGTTTTAAATTCGCTGTGGTAAATGTGTGAAAACTTACTAAAATTAGCAAGCAAATAACCCGTTTCGGACACACCAAAAGCTGTTACTAAGTTAGTCACGGGTCATTGGTAAGGCCCTTTGTAAATAAATCACCTTAGAACAATAAAAATGTTAATAGTCTTCAGCAAACAAAGAATTCAAAAGCATTTCCTCTTGAAAGTGAAAAAGATTTTAAACTCGGAGTTCAAAAACTGTTTATATCCTATCATTACATTACGTCCGCCTACTCATTTTAACGTTAATTAATGTGAATAATGTAGAGATTTGCGACATATGGGCTATTTTAACCCTTTGTTGCAGTGTTGTTGTACAACAACACCTTTTCTAATTCAGTTTTTTAATATTATAACATATATTTCATGCACTTATATTGACCGCACCAAAAAAGGTGCGGCACCACAAAAAGGTGCGGCACCACAAAAAGGTGCGGCACCACAAAAAGGTGCGGCACCAAAAAAGGTGCGGCACCACAAAAAGGTGCGGCACCAAAAAAGGTGCGGCACCAAAAAAGGTGCGGCACCACAAATAGGTGCGGCACCAAAAAAGGTGCGGCACCACAAAAAGGTGCGGCACCAAAAAAGGTGCGGCACCACAAAAAGGTGCGGCACCACAAAAAGGTGCGGCACCACAAAAAGGTGCGGCACCAAAAAAGGTGCGGCACCAAAAAAGGTGCGGCACCACAAAAAGGTGCGGCACCAAAAAAGGTGCGGCACCACAAAAGGTGCGGCACCACAAAAAGGTGCGGCACCAAAAAAGGTGCGGCACCAAAAAAGGTGCGGCACCACAAAAAGGTGCGGCACTAAAAAAAGGTGCGGCACCACAAAAAGGTGCGGCACCACAAAAAGGTGCGGCACCAAAAAAGGTGCGGCACCACAAAAAGGTGCGGCACCAAAAAAGGTGCGGCACCACAAAAAGGTGCGGCACCACAAAAAGGTGCGGCACCAAAAAAGGTGCGGCACCAAAAAAGGTGCGGCACCACAAAAAAGGTGCGGCACCAAAAAAGGTGCGGCACCACAAATAGGTGCGGCACCAAAAAAGGTGCGGCACCACAAAAAGGTGCGGCACCAAAAAAGGTGCGGCACCACAAAAAGGTGCGGCACCACAAAAAGGTGCGGCACCACAAAAAGGTGCGGCACCAAAAAAAGTGCGGCACCACAAAAAGGTGCGGCACCACAAAAAGGTGCGGCACCAAAAAAGGTGCGGCACCACAAAAAGGTGCGGCACCACAAAAAGGTGCGGCATCAAAAAAGGTGCGGCACCACAAAAAGGTGCGGCACCAAAAAAGGTGCGGCACCACAAAAAGGTGCGGCACCACAAATAGGTGCGGCACCAAAAAAGGTGCGGCACCACAAAAAGGTGCGGCACCAAAAAAGGTGCGGCACCACAAAAAGGTGCGGCACCACAAAAAGGTGCGGCACCAAAAAAGGTGCGGCACCACAAAAAGGTGCGGCACCAAAAAAGGTGCGGCACCAAAAAAGGTGCGGCACCACAAATAGGTGCGGCACCAAAAAAGGTGCGGCACCACAAAAAGGTGCGGCACCAAAAAAGGTGCGGCACCACAAAAAGGTGCGGCACCACAAAAAGGTGCGGCACCACAAAAAGGTGCGGCACCAAAAAAGGTGCGGCACCAAAAAAGGTGCGGCACCACAAAAAGGTGCGGCACCAAAAAAGGTGCGGCACCACAAAAGGTGCGGCACCACAAAAAGGTGCGGCACCAAAAAAGGTGCGGCACCAAAAAAGGTGCGGCACCACAAAAAGGTGCGGCACCAAAAAAGGTGCGGCACCACAAAAAGGTGCGGCACCACAAAAAGGTGCGGCACCAAAAAAGGTGCGGCACCACAAAAAGGTGCGGCACCAAAAAAGGTGCGGCACCACAAAAAGGTGCGGCACCACAAAAAGGTGCGGCACCAAAAAAGGTGCGGCACCAAAAAAGGTGCGGCACCACAAAAAAGGTGCGGCACCAAAAAAGGTGCGGCACCACAAATAGGTGCGGCACCAAAAAAGGTGCGGCACCACAAAAAGGTGCGGCACCAAAAAAGGTGCGGCACCACAAAAAGGTGCGGCACCACAAAAAGGTGCGGCACCACAAAAAGGTGCGGCACCAAAAAAAGTGCGGCACCACAAAAAGGTGCGGCACCACAAAAAGGTGCGGCACCAAAAAAGGTGCGGCACCACAAAAAGGTGCGGCACCACAAAAAGGTGCGGCACCAAAAAAGGTGCGGCACCACAAAAAGGTGCGGCACCAAAAAAGGTGCGGCACCACAAAAAGGTGCGGCACCACAAAAAGGTGCGGCACCACAAAAAGGTGCGGCACCAAAAAAGGTGCGGCACCACAAAAAGGTGCGGCACCAAAAAAGGTGCGGCACCACAAAAAGGTGCGGCACCACAAAAAGGTGCGGCACCAAAAAAGGTGCGGCACCACAAAAAGGTGCGGTACCACAAAAAGGTGCGGCACCAAAAAAGGTGCGGCACCACAAAAAGGTGCGGCACCACAAAAAGGTGCGGCACCAAAAAAGATGCGGTACCACAAAAAGGTGCGGCACCACAAAAAGGTGCGGCACCACAAAAAGGTGCGGCACCAAAAAAGGTGCGGCACCACAAAAAGGTGCGGCACCACAAAAAGGTGCGGCACCAAAAAAGGTGCGGCACCACAAAAAGGTGCGGCACCACAAAAAGGTGCGGCACCAAAAAAGGTGCGGCACCACAAAAAGGTGCGGCACCAAAAAAGGTGCGGCACCACAAAAAGGTGCGGCACCAAAAAAGGTGCGGCACCAAAAAAGGTGCGGCACCACAAAAAGGTGCAACACCAAAAAAGGTGCGGCACCACAAAAAGGTGCGGCACCAAAAAAGGTGCGGCACCACAAAAAGGTGCGGCACCACAAAAAGGTGCGGCACCAAAAAAGGTGCGGCACCACAAAAAGGTGCGGCACCAAAAAAGGTGCGGCACCAAAAAAGGTGCGGCACCACAAAAAGGTGCGGCACCAAAAAAGGTGCGGCACCACAAAAAGGTGCGGCACCACAAAAAGGTGCGGCACCAAAAAAGGTGCGGCACCACAAAAAGGTGCGGCACCAAAAAAAAGGTGCGGCACCAAAAAAGGTGCGGCACCAAAAAAAGTGCGGCACCACAAAAAGGTGCGGCACCAAAAAAGGTGCGGCACCACAAAAAGGTGCGGCACCAAAAAAGGTGCGGCACCACAAAAAGGTGCGGCACCAAAAAAGGTGCGGCACCACAAAAAGGTGCGGCACCACAAAAAGGTGCGGCACCACAAAAAGGTGCGGCACCAAAAAAGGTGCGGCACCAAAAAAGGTGCGGCACCAAAAAAGGTGCGGCACCACAAAAAGGTGCGGCACCACAAAAAGGTGCGGCACCACAAAAAGGTGCGGCACCAAAAATGGTGCGGCACCACAAAAAGGTGCGGCACCACAAAAAGGTGCGGCACCACAAAAAGGTGCGGCACCACAAAAAGGTGCGGCACCAAAAAAGGTGCGGCACCACAAAAAGGTGCGGCACCACAAAAAGGTGCGGCACCAAAAAAAGTGCGGCACCACAAAAAGGTGCGGCACCACAAAAAGGTGCGGCACCAAAAAAGGTGCGGCACCACAAAAAGGTGCGGCACCAAAAAAGGTGCGGCACCACAAAAAGGTGCGGCACCACAAAAAGGTGCGGCACCAAAAAAAAGGTGCGGCACCACAAAAAGGTGCGGCACCAAAAAAGGTGCGGCACCACAAAAAGGTGCGGCACCACAAAAAGGTGCGGCACCAAAAAAGGTGCGGCACCAAAAAAGGTGCGGCACCACAAAAAAGGTGCGGCACCAAAAAAGGTGCGGCACCACAAAAAGGTGCGGCACCAAAAAAGGTGCGGCACCACAAAAAGGTGCGGCACCACAAAAAGGTGCGGCACCAAAAAAGGTGCGGCACCACAAAAAGGTGCGGCACCACAAAAAGGTGCGGCACCAAAAAAGGTGCGGCACCACAAAAAGGTGCGGCACCACAAAAAGGTGCGGCACCAAAAAAGATGCGGTACCACAAAAAGGTGCGGCACCAAAAAAGGTGCGGCACCACAAAAAGGTGCGGCACCACAAAAAGGTGCGGCACCAAAAAAGGTGCGGCACCAAAAAAGGTGCGGCACCACAAAAAGGTGCGGCACCACAAAAAGGTGCGGCACCAAAAAAGGTGCGGCACCACAAAAAGGTGCGGCACCAAAAAAGGTGCGGCACCACAAAAAGGTGCGGCACCACAAAAAGGTGCGGCACCAAAAAAGGTGCGGCACCGCAAAAAGGTGCGGCACCACAAAAAGGTGCGGCACCAAAAAAGGTGCGGCACCACAAAAAGGTGCGGCACCAAAAAAGGTGCGGCACCACAAAAAGGTGCGGCACCAAAAAAGGTGCGGCTCCAAAAAAGGTGCGGCACCACAAAAAGGTGCAGCACCAAAAAAGGTGCGGCACCACAAAAAGGTGCGGCACCACAAAAAGGTGCGGCACCACAAAAAGGTGCGGCACCAAAAAAAGTGCGGCACCACAAAAAGGTGCGGCACCACAAAAAGGTGCGGCACCAAAAAAGGTGCGGCACCACAAAAAGGTGCGGCACCAAAAAAGGTGCGGCACCACAAAAAGGTGCGGCACCACAAAAAGGTGCGGCACCAAAAAAGGTGCGGCACCACAAAAAGGTGCGGCACCACAAAAGGGTGCGGCACCAAAAAAAGTGCGGCACCAAAAAAAGTGCGGCACCACAAAAAGGTGCGGCACCACAAAAAGGTGCGGCACCAAAAAAGGTGCGGCACCACAAAAAGGTGCGGCACCACAAAAAGGTGCGGCACCAAAAAAGGTGCGGCACCACAAAAAGGTGCGGCACCAAAAAAGGTGCGGCACCACAAAAAGGTGCGGCACCAAAAAAGGTGCGGCACCACAAAAAGGTGCGGCACCACAAAAAGGTGCGGCACCAAAAAAGGTGCGGCACCGCAAAAAGGTGCGGCACCACAAAAAGGTGCGGCACCAAAAAAGGTGCGGCACCACAAAAAGGTGCGGCACCAAAAAAGGTGCGGCACCACAAAAAGGTGCGGCACCAAAAAAGGTGCGGCTCCAAAAAAGGTGCGGCACCACAAAAAGGTGCAGCACCAAAAAAGGTGCGGCACCACAAAAAGGTGCGGCACCACAAAAAGGTGCGGCACCACAAAAAGGTGCGGCACCAAAAAAAGTGCGGCACCACAAAAAGGTGCGGCACCACAAAAAGGTGCGGCACCAAAAAAGGTGCGGCACCACAAAAAGGTGCGGCACCAAAAAAGGTGCGGCACCACAAAAAGGTGCGGCACCACAAAAAGGTGCGGCACCAAAAAAGGTGCGGCACCACAAAAAGGTGCGGCACCACAAAAGGGTGCGGCACCAAAAAAAGTGCGGCACCAAAAAAAGTGCGGCACCACAAAAAGGTGCGGCACCACAAAAAGGTGCGGCACCAAAAAAGGTGCGGCACCACAAAAAGGTGCGGCACCACAAAAAGGTGCGGCACCAAAAAAGGTGCGGCACCACAAAAAGGTGCGGCACCAAAAAAGGTGCGGCACCACAAAAAGGTGCGGCACCACAAAAAGGTGCGGCACCACAAAAAGGTGCGGCACCAAAAAAGGTGCGGCACCACAAAAAGGTGCGGCACCAAAAAAGGTGCGGCACCACAAAAAGGTGCGGCACCACAAAAAGGTGCGGCACCAAAAAAGGTGCGGCACCACAAAAAGGTGCGGCACCACAAAAAGGTGCGGCACCAAAAAAGGTGCGGCACCACAAAAAGGTGCGGCACCACAAAAAGGTGCGGCACCAAAAAAGATGCGGTACCACAAAAAGGTGCGGCACCAAAAAAGGTGCGGCACCAAAAAAGGTGCGGCACCACAAAAAGGTGCGGCACCACAAAAAGGTGCGGCACCACAAAAAGGTGCGGCACCAAAAAAAGTGCGGCACCACAAAAAGGTGCGGCACCACAAAAAGGTGCGGCACCAAAAAAGGTGCGGCACCACAAAAAGGTGCGGCACCACAAAAAGTTGCGGCACCAAAAAAGGTGCGGCACCACAAAAAGGTGCGGCACCAAAAAAGGTGCGGCACCACAAAAAGGTGCGGCACCACAAAAAGGTGCGGCACCACAAAAAGGTGCGGCACCAAAAAAGGTGCGGCACCAAAAAAGGTGCGGCACCACAAAAAGGTGCGGCACCACAAAAAGGTGCGGCACCACAAAAAGGTGCGGCACCACAAAAAGGTGCGGCACCAAAAAAGGTGCGGCACCACAAAAAGGTGCGGCACCACAAAAAGGTGCGGCACCAAAAAAGATGCGGTACCACAAAAAGGTGCGGCACCAAAAAAGGTGCGGCACCAAAAAAGGTGCGGCACCACAAAAAGGTGCGGCACCACAAAAAGGTGCGGCACCAAAAAAGGTGCGGCACCAAAAAAGGTGCGGCACCACAAAAAGGTGCGGCACCACAAAAAGGTGCGGCACCAAAAAAGGTGCGGCACCACAAAAAGGTGCGGCACCAAAAAAGGTGCGGCACCACAAAAAGGTGCGGCACCACAAAAAGGTGCGGCACCAAAAAAGGTGCGGCACCACAAAAAGGTGCGGCACCACAAAAAGGTGCGGCACCAAAAAAGGTGCGGCACCACAAAAAGGTGCGGCACCAAAAAAGGTGCGGCACCACAAAAAGGTGCGGCACCAAAAAAGGTGCGGCACCAAAAAAGGTGCGGCACCACAAAAAGGTGCAGCACCAAAAAAGGTGCGGCACCACAAAAAGGTGCGGCACCACAAAAAGGTGCGGCACCAAAAAAGGTGCGGCACCAAAAAAGGTGCGGCACCACAAAAAGGTGCAGCACCAAAAAAGGTGCGGCACCACAAAAAGGTGCGGCACCACAAAAAGGTGCGGCACCACAAAAAGGTGCGGCACCAAAAAAAGTGCGGCACCACAAAAAGGTGCGGCACCACAAAAAGGTGCGGCACCAAAAAAGGTGCGGCACCACAAAAAGGTGCGGCACCAAAAAAGGTGCGGCACCACAAAAAGGTGCGGCACCAAAAAAGGTGCGGCACCACAAAAAGGTGCGGCACCACAAAAAGGTGCGGCACCAAAAAAGGTGCGGCACCACAAAAAGGTGCGGCACCAAAAAAGGTGCGGCACCACAAAAAGGTGCGGCACCACAAAAAGGTGCGGCACCACAAAAAGGTGCGGCACCAAAAAAGGTGCGGCACCACAAAAAGGTGCGGCACCAAAAAAGGTGCGGCACCACAAAAAGGTGCGGCACCACAAAAAGGTGCGGCACCAAAAAAGGTGCGGCACCACAAAAAGGTGCGGCACCACAAAAAGGTGCGGCACCAAAAAAGGTGCGGCACCACAAAAAGGTGCGGCACCACAAAAAGGTGCGGCACCAAAAAAGATGCGGTACCACAAAAAGGTGCGGCACCAAAAAAGGTGCGGCACCAAAAAAGGTGCGGCACCACAAAAAGGTGCGGCACCACAAAAAGGTGCGGCACCAAAAAAGGTGCGGCACCAAAAAAGGTGCGGCACCACAAAAAGGTGCGGCACCACAAAAAGGTGCGGCACCAAAAAAGGTGCGGCACCACAAAAAGGTGCGGCACCAAAAAAGGTGCGGCACCACAAAAAGGTGCGGCACCACAAAAAGGTGCGGCACCACAAAAAGGTGCGGCACCAAAAAAGGTGCGACACCACAAAAAGGTGCGGCACCAAAAAAGGTGCGGCACCAAAAAAGGTGCGGCACCACAAAAAGGTGCGGCACCAAAAAAGGTGCGGCACCACAAAAAGGTGCGGCACCAAAAAAGGTGCGGCACCACAAAAAGGTGCGGCACCACAAAAAGGTGCGGCACCAAAAAAGGTGCGGCACCACAAAAAGGTGCGGCACCACAAAAAGGTGCGGCACCAAAAAAGGTGCGGCACCACAAAAAGGTGCGGCACCAAAAAAGGTGCGGCACCACAAAAAGGTGCGACACCAAAAAAGGTGCGGCACCAAAAAAGGTGCGGCACCACAAAAAGGTGCAGCACCAAAAAAGGTGCGGCACCACAAAAAGGTGCGGCACCAAAAAAGGTGCGGCACCACAAAAAGGTGCGGCACCACAAAAAGGTGCGGCACCACAAAAAGGTGCGGCACCACAAAAAGGTGCGGCACCAAAAAAGGTGCGGCACCAAAAAAGGTGCGGCACCACAAAAAGGTGCGGCACCAAAAAAGGTGCGGCACCACAAAAAGGTGCGGCACCAAAAAAGGTGCGGCACCACAAAAAGGTGCGGCACCACAAAAAGGTGCGGCACCAAAAAAGGTGCGGCACCACAAAAAGGTGCGGCACCACAAAAAGGTGCGGCACCAAAAAAGGTGCGGCACCACAAAAAGGTGCGGCACCAAAAAAGATGCGGTACCACAAAAAGGTGCGGCACCAAAAAAGGTGCGGCACCAAAAAAGGTGCGGCACCACAAAAAGGTGCGGCACCACAAAAAGGTGCGGCACCAAAAAAGGTGCGGCACCAAAAAAGGTGCGGCACCACAAAAAGGTGCGGCACCACAAAAAGGTGCGGCACCAAAAAAGGTGCGGCACCACAAAAAGGTGCGGCACCAAAAAAGGTGCGGTACCACAAAAAGGTGCGGCACCACAAAAAGGTGCGGCACCACAAAAAGGTGCGGCACCAAAAAAGGTGCGACACCACAAAAAGGTGCGGCACCAAAAAAGGTGCGGCACCAAAAAAGGTGCGGCACCACAAAAAGGTGCGGCACCAAAAAAGGTGCGGCACCACAAAAAGGTGCGGCACCAAAAAAGGTGCGGCACCACAAAAAGGTGCGGCACCACAAAAAGGTGCGGCACCAAAAAAGGTGCGGCACCACAAAAAGGTGCGGCACCAAAAAAGGTGCGGCACCACAAAAAGGTGCGACACCAAAAAAGGTGCGGCACCAAAAAAGGTGCGGCACCACAAAAAGGTGCAGCACCAAAAAAGGTGCGGCACCACAAAAAGGTGCGGCACCAAAAAAGGTGCGGCACCACAAAAAGGTGCGGCACCACAAAAAGGTGCGGCACCACAAAAAGGTGCGGCACCAAAAAAGGTGCGGCACCACAAAAAGGTGCGGCACCAAAAAAGGTGCGGCACCAAAAAAGGTGCGGCACCACAAAAAGGTGCGGCACCAAAAAAGGTGCGGCACCACACAAAGGTGCGGCACCAAAAAAGGTGCGGCACCACAAAAAGGTGCGGCACCAAAAAAGGTGCGGCACCACAAAAAGGTGCGGCACCAAAAAAGGTGCGGCACCACAAAAAGGTGCGGCACCACAAAAAGGTGCGGCACCAAAAAAGGTGCGGCACCACAAAAAGGTGCGGCACCACAAAAAGGTGCGGCACCAAAAAAGGTGCGGCACCAAAAAAGGTGCGGCATCACAAAAAGGTGCGGCACCACAAAAAGGTGCGGCACCAAAAAAGGTGCGGCACCAAAAAAAGGTGCGGCACCACAGAAAGGTGCGGCACCACAAAAAGGTGCGGCACCAAAAAAGGTGCGGCACCACAAAAAGGTGCGGCACCACAAAAAGGTGCGGCACCACAAAAAGGTGCGGCCCCAAAAAAGGTGCGGCACCAAAAAAGGTGCACCACAAAAAGGTGCGGCACCACCAAAGGTGCGGCACCACAAAAAGGTGCGGTGCGGCACCACAAAAAGGTGCGGCACCACAAAAAGGTGCGGCCCCAAAAAAGGTGCGGCACCAAAAAAGGTGCACCACAAAAAGGTGCGGCACCACAAAAAGGTGCGGCACCACAAAAAGGTGCGGCACCAAAAAAGGTGCGGCACCAAAAAAGGTGCGGCACCAAAAAAGGTGCGGCACCACAAAAAGGTGCGGCACCAAAAATGGTGCGGCACCACAAAAAGGTGCGGCACCACAAAAAGGTGCGGCACCAAAAAACGTGCGGCACCACAAAAAGGTGCGGCACCACAAAAAGGTGCGGCACCAAAAAAGGTGCGGCACCAAAAAAGGTGCGGCACCACAAAAAGGTGCGGCACCACAAAAAGGTGCGGCACCACAAAAAGGTGCGGCACCACAAAAAGGTGCGGCACCAAAAAAGGTGCGGCACCACAAAAAGGTGCGGCACCAAAAAAGGTGCGGCACCACAAAAAGGTGCGGCACCACAAAAAGGTGCGGTACCACAAAAAGGTGCGGCACCAAAAAAGGTGCGGCACCAAAAAAGGTGCGGCACCACAAAAAGGTGCGGCACCAAAAACATTAAGAAAAAGTTGCGGCACCACAAAAAGGTGCGGCACCACAAAAAGGTGCGGCACCACAAAAAGGTGCGGCACCAAAAAAGGTGCGGCACCACAAAAAGGTGCGGCACCAAAAAAGGTGCGGCACCACAAAAAGGTGCGGCACCAAAAAAGGTGCGGCACCACAAAAAGGTGCGGCACCACAAAAAGGTGCGGCACCAAAAAATGTGCGGCACCACAAAAAGGTGCGGCACCACAAAAAGGTGCGGCACCACAAAAAGGTGCGGCACCAAAAAAGATGCGGCACCACAAAAAGGTGCGGCACCACAAAAAGGTGCGGCACCACAAAAAGGTGCGGCACCACAAAAAGGTGCGGCACCAAAAAAGGTGCGGCACCAAAAAAGGTGCGGCACCACAAAAAGGTGCGGCACCAAAAAAGGTGCGGCACCACAAAAGGTGCGGCACCACAAAAAGGTGCGGCACCAAAAAAGGTGCGGCACCAAAAAAGGTGCGGCACCACAAAAAGGTGCGGCACCACAAAAAGGTGCGGCACCAAAAAAGGTGCGGCACCAAAAAAGGTGCGGCATCACAAAAAGGTGCGGCACCACAAAAAGGTGCGGCACCAAAAAAGGTGCGGCACCAAAAAAGGTGCGGCACCACAAAAAGGTGCGGCACCAAAAAAGGTGCGGCACCACAAAAAGGTGCGGCACCACAAAAAGGTGCGGCACCACAAAAAGGGGCGGCACCACAAAAAGGGGCGGCACCACAAAAAGGTGCGGCACCACAAAAAGGTGCGGCACCACAAAAAGTTGCGGCACCACAAAAAGGTGCGGCACCAAAAAAGGTGCGGCACCACAAAAAGGTGCGGCACCACAAAAAGGTGCGGCACCAAAAAAGGTGCGGCACCACAAAAAGGTGCGGCACCACAAAAAGGTGCGGCACCACAAAAAGGTGCGGCACCACAAAAAGGTGCGGCACCAAAAAAGGTGCGGCACCACAAAAAGGTGCGGCACCACAAAAAGGTGCGGCACCAAAAAAGGTGCGGCACCAAAAAAGGTGCGGCACCACAAAAAGGTGCGGCACCACAAAAAGGTGCGGCACCAAAAAAGGTGCGGCACCACAAAAAGGTGCGGCACCAAAAAAGGTGCGGCACCACAAAAAGGTGCAGCAACAAAAAAGGTGCGGCACCACAAAAAGGTGCGGCACCAAAAAAGGTGCGGCACCACAAAAAGGTGCGGCACCACAAAAAGGTGCGGCACCAAAAAAGGTGCGGCACCACAAAAAGGTGCGGCACCACAAAAAGGTGCGGCACCAAAAAAGGTGCGGCACCAAAAAAGGTGCGGCATCACAAAAAGGTGCGGCACCACAAAAAGGTGCGGCACCAAAAAAGGTGCGGCACCACAAAAAGGTGCGGCACCACAGAAAGGTGCGGCACCACAAAAAGGTGCGGCACCACCAAAGGTGCGGCACCACAAAAAGGTGCGGCACCACAAAAAGGTGCGGCACCACAAAAAGGTGCGGCCCCAAAAAAGGTGCGGCACCAAAAAAGGTGCACCACAAAAAGGTGCGGCACCACAAAAAGGTGCGGCACCAAAAAAGGTGCGGCACCAAAAAAGGTGCGGCACCAAAAAAGGTGCGGCACCAAAAAAGGTGCGGCACCACAAAAAGGTGCGGCACCACAAAAAGGTGCGGCACCAAAAAAGGTGCGGCACCAAAAAAGGTGCGGCATCACAAAAAGGTGCGGCACCACAAAAAGGTGCGGCACCAAAAAAGGTGCGGCACCACAAAAAGGTGCGGCACCAAAAAAGGTGCGGCACCAAAAAAAGGTGCGGCACCACAGAAAGGTGCGGCACCACAAAAAGGTGCGGCACCAAAAAAGGTGCGGCACCACAAAAAGGTGCGGCACCACAAAAAGGTGCGGCACCACAAAAAGGTGCGGCCCCAAAAAAGGTGCGGCACCAAAAAAGGTGCACCACAAAAAGGTGCGGCACCACCAAAGGTGCGGCACCACAAAAAGGTGCGGCACCACAAAAAGGTGCGGCACCACAAAAAGGTGCGGCCCCAAAAAAGGTGCGGCACCAAAAAAGGTGCACCACAAAAAGGTGCGGCACCACAAAAAGGTGCGGCACCAAAAAAGGTGCGGCACCAAAAAAGGTGCGGCACCAAAAAAGGCACCAAAAAAGGTGCGGCACCACAAAAAGGTGCGGCACCACAAAAAGGTGCGGCACCACAAAAAGGTGCGGCACCAAAAAAGGTGCGGCACCACAAAAAGGTGCGGCACCAAAAAAGGTGCGGCACCACAAAAAGGTGCGGCACCACAAAAAGGTGCGGCACCAAAAAAGGTGCGGCACCACAAAAAGGTGCGGCACCAAAAAAGGTGCGGCACCAAAAAAGGTGCGGCACCACAAAAAGGTGCGGCACCAAAAAAAGGTGCGGCACCACAGAAAGGTGCGGCACCACAAAAAGGTGCGGCACCAAAAAAGGTGCGGCACCACAAAAAGGTGCGGCACCACAAAAAGGTGCGGCACCACAAAAAGGTGCGGCCCCAAAAAAGGTGCGGCACCAAAAAAGGTGCACCACAAAAAGGTGCGGCACCACCAAAGGTGCGGCACCACAAAAAGGTGCGGCACCACAAAAAGGTGCGGCACCACAAAAAGGTGCGGCCCCAAAAAAGGTGCGGCACCAAAAAAGGTGCACCACAAAAAGGTGCGGCACCACAAAAAGGTGCGGCACCAAAAAAGGTGCGGCACCAAAAAAGGTGCGGCACCACAAAAAGGTGCGGCACCAAAAAAGGTGCGGCACCACAAAAAGGTGCGGCACCACAAAAAGGTGCGGCACCACAAAAAGGTGCGGCACCAAAAAAGGTGCGCAACCACAAAAAGGTGCGGCACCAAAAAAGGTGCGGCACCACAAAAAGGTGCGGCACCACAAAAAGGTGCGGCACCACAAAAAGGTGCGGCACCAAAAAAGGTGCGGCACCACAAAAAGGTGCGGCACCACAAAAAGGTGCGGCACCAAAAAAGATGCGGCACCAAAAAAGGTGCGGCACCACAAAAAGGTGCGGCAAAAGGTGCGGCACCACAAAAAGGTGCGGCACCAAAAAAGATGCGGCACCACAAAAAGGTGCGGCACCACAAAAAGGTGCGGCACCACAAAAAGGTGCGGCACCACAAAAAGGTGCGGCACCAAAAAAGGTGCGGCACCAAAAAAGGTGCGGCACCACAAAAAGGTGCGGCACCAAAAAAGGTGCGGCACCACAAAAGGTGCGGCACCACAAAAAGGTGCGGCACCAAAAAAGGTGCGGCACCAAAAAAGGTGCGGCACCACAAAAAGGTGCGGCACCACAAAAAGGTGCGGCACCAAAAAAGGTGCGGCACCAAAAAAGGTGCGGCATCACAAAAAGGTGCGGCACCACAAAAAGGTGCGGCACCAAAAAAGGTGCGGCACCAAAAAAGGTGCGGCACCACAAAAAGGTGCGGCACCAAAAAAGGTGCGGCACCACAAAAAGGTGCGGCACCACAAAAAGGTGCGGCACCACAAAAAGGGGCGGCACCACAAAAAGGGGCGGCACCACAAAAAGGTGCGGCACCACAAAAAGGTGCGGCACCACAAAAAGTTGCGGCACCACAAAAAGGTGCGGCACCAAAAAAGGTGCGGCACCACAAAAAGGTGCGGCACCACAAAAAGGTGCGGCACCAAAAAAGGTGCGGCACCACAAAAAGGTGCGGCACCACAAAAAGGTGCGGCACCACAAAAAGGTGCGGCACCACAAAAAGGTGCGGCACCAAAAAAGGTGCGGCACCACAAAAAGGTGCGGCACCACAAAAAGGTGCGGCACCAAAAAAGGTGCGGCACCAAAAAAGGTGCGGCACCACAAAAAGGTGCGGCACCACAAAAAGGTGCGGCACCAAAAAAGGTGCGGCACCACAAAAAGGTGCGGCACCAAAAAAGGTGCGGCACCACAAAAAGGTGCAGCAACAAAAAAGGTGCGGCACCACAAAAAGGTGCGGCACCAAAAAAGGTGCGGCACCACAAAAAGGTGCGGCACCACAAAAAGGTGCGGCACCAAAAAAGGTGCGGCACCACAAAAAGGTGCGGCACCACAAAAAGGTGCGGCACCAAAAAAGGTGCGGCACCAAAAAAGGTGCGGCATCACAAAAAGGTGCGGCACCACAAAAAGGTGCGGCACCAAAAAAGGTGCGGCACCACAAAAAGGTGCGGCACCACAGAAAGGTGCGGCACCACAAAAAGGTGCGGCACCACCAAAGGTGCGGCACCACAAAAAGGTGCGGCACCACAAAAAGGTGCGGCACCACAAAAAGGTGCGGCCCCAAAAAAGGTGCGGCACCAAAAAAGGTGCACCACAAAAAGGTGCGGCACCACAAAAAGGTGCGGCACCAAAAAAGGTGCGGCACCAAAAAAGGTGCGGCACCAAAAAAGGTGCGGCACCAAAAAAGGTGCGGCACCACAAAAAGGTGCGGCACCACAAAAAGGTGCGGCACCAAAAAAGGTGCGGCACCAAAAAAGGTGCGGCATCACAAAAAGGTGCGGCACCACAAAAAGGTGCGGCACCAAAAAAGGTGCGGCACCACAAAAAGGTGCGGCACCAAAAAAGGTGCGGCACCAAAAAAAGGTGCGGCACCACAGAAAGGTGCGGCACCACAAAAAGGTGCGGCACCAAAAAAGGTGCGGCACCACAAAAAGGTGCGGCACCACAAAAAGGTGCGGCACCACAAAAAGGTGCGGCCCCAAAAAAGGTGCGGCACCAAAAAAGGTGCACCACAAAAAGGTGCGGCACCACCAAAGGTGCGGCACCACAAAAAGGTGCGGCACCACAAAAAGGTGCGGCACCACAAAAAGGTGCGGCCCCAAAAAAGGTGCGGCACCAAAAAAGGTGCACCACAAAAAGGTGCGGCACCACAAAAAGGTGCGGCACCAAAAAAGGTGCGGCACCAAAAAAGGTGCGGCACCAAAAAAGGCACCAAAAAAGGTGCGGCACCACAAAAAGGTGCGGCACCACAAAAAGGTGCGGCACCACAAAAAGGTGCGGCACCAAAAAAGGTGCGGCACCACAAAAAGGTGCGGCACCAAAAAAGGTGCGGCACCACAAAAAGGTGCGGCACCACAAAAAGGTGCGGCACCAAAAAAGGTGCGGCACCACAAAAAGGTGCGGCACCAAAAAAGGTGCGGCACCAAAAAAGGTGCGGCACCACAAAAAGGTGCGGCACCAAAAAAAGGTGCGGCACCACAGAAAGGTGCGGCACCACAAAAAGGTGCGGCACCAAAAAAGGTGCGGCACCACAAAAAGGTGCGGCACCACAAAAAGGTGCGGCACCACAAAAAGGTGCGGCCCCAAAAAAGGTGCGGCACCAAAAAAGGTGCACCACAAAAAGGTGCGGCACCACCAAAGGTGCGGCACCACAAAAAGGTGCGGCACCACAAAAAGGTGCGGCACCACAAAAAGGTGCGGCCCCAAAAAAGGTGCGGCACCAAAAAAGGTGCACCACAAAAAGGTGCGGCACCACAAAAAGGTGCGGCACCAAAAAAGGTGCGGCACCAAAAAAGGTGCGGCACCACAAAAAGGTGCGGCACCAAAAAAGGTGCGGCACCACAAAAAGGTGCGGCACCACAAAAAGGTGCGGCACCACAAAAAGGTGCGGCACCAAAAAAGGTGCGCAACCACAAAAAGGTGCGGCACCAAAAAAGGTGCGGCACCACAAAAAGGTGCGGCACCACAAAAAGGTGCGGCACCACAAAAAGGTGCGGCACCAAAAAAGGTGCGGCACCACAAAAAGGTGCGGCACCACAAAAAGGTGCGGCACCAAAAAAGATGCGGCACCAAAAAAGGTGCGGCACCACAAAAAGGTGCGGCACCACAAAAAGGTGCGGCACCAAAAAAGATGCGGCACCACAAAAAGGTGCGGCACCAAAAAAGGTGCGGCACCACAAAAAGGTGCGGCACCACAAAAAGGTGCGGCACCAAAAAAGGTGCGGCACCACAAAAAGGTGCGGCACCAAAAAAGGTGCGGCACCACAAAAAGGTGCGGCACCACAAAAAGGTGCGGCACCAAAAAAGGTGCGGCACCACAAAAAGGTGCGGCACCAAAAAAGGTGCGGCACCACAAAAAGGTGCGGCACCAAAAAAGGTGCGGCACCACAAAAAGGTGCGGCACCACAAAAAGGTGCGGCACCAAAAAAGATGCGGCACCAAAAAAGGTGCGGCACCACAAAAAGGTGCGGCACCACAAAAAGGTGCGGCACCAAAAAAGATGCGGCACCACAAAAAGGTGCGGCACCAAAAAAGGTGCGGCACCAAAAAAGGTGCGGCACCACAAAAAGGTGCGGCACCAAAAAAGGTGCGGCACCACAAAAAGGTGCGGCACCACAAAAAGGTGCGGCACCAAAAAAGGTGCGGCACCACAAAAAGGTGCGGCACCAAAAAAGGTGCGGCACCACAAAAAGGTGCGGCACCACAAAAAGGTGCGGCACCAAAAAAGGTGCGGCACCACAAAAAGGTGCGGCACCAAAAAAGGTGCGGCACCACAAAAAGGTGCGGCACCACAAAAAGGTGCGGCACCACAAAAAGGTGCGGCACCAAAAAAGGTGCGGCACCACAAAAAGGTGCGGCACCACAAAAAGGTGCGGCACCACAAAAAGGTGCGGCACCAAAAAAGGTGCGGCACCACAAAAAGGTGCGGCACCAAAAAAGGTGCGGCACCACAAAAAGGTGCGGCACCACAAAAAGGTGCGGCACCAAAAAAGGTGCGGCACCACAAAAAGGTGCGGCACCAAAAAAGGTGCGGCACCACAAAAAGGTGCGGCACCACAAAAAGGTGCGGCACCAAAAAAGGTGCGGCACCACAAAAAGGTGCGGCACCAAAAAAAGGTGCGGCACCAAAAAAGGTGCGGCACCACAAAAAGGTGCGGCACCACAAAAAGGTGCGGCACCAAAAAAGATGCGGCACCACAAAAAGGTGCGGCACCAAAAAAAGTGCGGCACCAAAAAAGGTGCGGCACCACAAAAAGGTGCGGCACCAAAAAAGGTGC
Source organism: Chrysopilus asiliformis (assembly GCA_964034945.1). Taxonomy (NCBI): domain Eukaryota; kingdom Metazoa; phylum Arthropoda; class Insecta; order Diptera; family Rhagionidae; genus Chrysopilus; species Chrysopilus asiliformis. The sequence continues at coordinate 81,035,194 of OZ035962.1, forward strand.
GGCACCACAAAAAGGTGCGGCACCACAAAAAGGTGCGGCACCACAAAAAGGTGCGGCACCAAAAAAGGTGCGGCACCACAAAAAGGTGCGGCACCACAAAAAGGTGCGGCACCAAAAAAGGTGCGGCACCACAAAAAGGTGCGGCACCAAAAAAGGTGCGGCACCAAAAAAGGTGCGGCACCACAAAAGGTGCGGCACCACAAAAAGGTGCGGCACCAAAAAAGGTGCGGCACCACAAAAAGGTGCGGCACCAAAAAAGGTGCGGCACCAAAAAAAGGTGCGGCACCAAAAAAGGTGCGGCACCACAAAAAGTTGCGGCACCAAAAAAGGTGCGGCACCACAAAAAGGTGCGGCATCACAAAAAGGTGCGGCACCACAAAAAGGTGCGGCACCACAAAAAGGTGCGGCACCAAAAAAGGTGCGGCACCACAAAAAGGTGCGGCACCACAAAAAGGTGCGGCACCAAAAAAGGTGCGGCACCACAAAAAGGTGCGGCACCAAAAAAGGTGCGGCACCACAAAAAGGTGCGGCACCAAAAAAGGTGCGGCGCCACAAAAAGGTGCGGCACCAAAAAAGGTGCGGCACCAAAAAAGGTGCGGCACCACAAAAAGGTGCGGCACCACAAAAAGGTGCGGCACCAAAAAAGGTGCGGCACCAAAAAAGGTGCGGCACCACAAAAGGTGCGGCACCACAAAAAGGTGCGGCACCAAAAAAGGTGCGGCACCACAAAAAGGTGCGGCATCACAAAAAGGTGCGGCACCACAAAAAGGTGCGGCACCAAAAAAAGGTGCGGCACCACAAAAAGGTGCGGCACCACAAAAAGGTGCGGCACCACAAAAAGGTGCGGCACCACAAAAAGGTGCGGCACCAAAAAAGGTGCGGCACCACAAAAAGGTGCGGCACCAAAAAAGGTGCGGCACCACAAAAAGGTGCGGCACCAAAAAAGGTGCGGCACCACAAAAAGGTGCGGCACCAAAAAAAGGTGCGGCACCAAAAAAGGTGCGGCACCACAAAAAGGTGCGGCATCACAAAAAGGTGCGGCACCACAAAAAGGTGCGGCACCAAAAAAGGTGCGGCACCACAAAAAGGTGCGGCACCACAAAAAGGTGCGGCACCACAAAAAGGTGCGGCACCAAAAAAGGTGCGGCACCACAAAAAGGTGCGGCACCAAAAAAGGTGCGGCACCACAAAAAGGTGCGGCACCAAAAAAGGTGCGGCACCAAAAAAGGTGCGGCACCACAAAAAGGTGCGGCACCAAAAAAGGTGCGGCACCACAAAAAGGTGCGGCACCAAAAAAAGGTGCGGCACCACAAAAAGGTGCGGCACCACAAAAAGGTGCGGCACCAAAAAAGGTGCGGCACCACAAAAAGGTGCGGCACCAAAAAAGGTGCGGCACCAAAAAAGGTGCGGCACCAAAAAAGGTGCGGCACCAAAAACATTAAGAAAAAGTGCGGCACCAAAAAAAGTGCGGCACCAAAAAAGGTACGGCACCAAAAAAGGTGCGGCACCACAAAAAGGTGCGGCACCAAAAAAGGTGCGGCACCACAAAAAGGTGCGGCACCAAAAAAGGTGCGGCACCACAAAAAGGTGCGGCACCAAAAAAGGTGCGGCACCAAAAAAGGTGCGGCACCAAAAAAGGTGCGGCACCACAAAAAGGTGCGGCACCAAAAAAGGTGCAGCACCACAAAAAGGTGCGGCACCACAAAAAGGTGCGGCACCACAAAAAGGTGCGGCACCACAAAAAGGTGCGGCACCAAAAAAGGTGCGGCACCACAAAAAGGTGCGGCACCAAAAAAGGTGCGGCACCACAAAAAGGTGCGGCACCACAAAAAGGTGCGGCACCACAAAATGGTGCGGCACCACAAAAAGGTGCGGCACCACAAAAAGGTGCGGCACCAAAAAAGGTGCGGCACCACAAAAAGGTGCGGCACCAAAAAAGGTGCGGCACCACAAAAAGGTGCGGCACCAAAAAAGGTGCGGCACCACAAAAAGGTGCGGCACCACAAAAAGGTGCGGCACCAAAAAAGGTGCGGCACCACAAAAAGGTGCGGCACCACAAAAAGGTGCGGCACCAAAAAAGGTGCGGCACCACAAAAAGGTGCGGCACCAAAAAAGGTGCGGCACCACAAAAAGGTGCGGCACCACAAAAAGGTGCGGCACCACAAAAAGGTGCGGCACCACAAAATGGTGCGGCACCACAAAAAGGTGCGGCACCACAAAAAGGTGCGGCACCACAAAATGGTGCGGCACCACAAAAAGGTGCGGCACCACAAAAAGGTGCGGCACCACAAAAAGGTGCGGCACCACAAAAAGGTGCGGCACCACAAAAAGGTGCGGCACCACAAAATGGTGCGGCACCACAAAAAGGTGCGGCACCACAAAAAGGTGCGGCACCACAAAATGGTGCGGCACCACAAAAAGGTGCGGCACCACAAAAAGGTGCGGCACCACAAAAAGGTGCGGCACCACAAAATGGTGCGGCACCACAAAAAGGTGCGGCACCACAAAAAGGTGCGGCACCACAAAAAGGTGCGGCACCACAAAATGGTGCGGCACCACAAAAAGGTGCGGCACCACAAAAAGGTGCGGCACCAAAAAAGCACCAAAAAAGGTGCGGCACCACAAAAAGGTGCGGCACCAAAAAAGGTGCGGCACCACAAAAAGGTGCGGCACCACAAAAAGGTGCGGCACCAAAAAAGGTGCGGCACCACAAAAAGGTGCGGCACCACAAAAAGGTGCGGCACCAAAAAAGGTGCGGCACCACAAAAAGGTGCGGCACCAAAAAAGGTGCGGCACCACAAAAAGGTGCGGCACCACAAAAAGGTGCGGCACCACAAAAAGGTGCGGCACCACAAAATGGTGCGGCACCACAAAAAGGTGCGGCACCACAAAAAGGTGCGGCACCACAAAATGGTGCGGCACCACAAAAAGGTGCGGCACCACAAAAAGGTGCGGCACCAAAAAAGCACCAAAAAAGGTGCGGCACCAAAAAAAGGTGCGGCACCACAGAAAGGTGCGGCACCAAAAAAGGTGCGGCACCACAAAAAGGTGCGGCACCAAAAAAGGTGCGGCACCACAAAAAGGTGCGGCACCAAAAAAGGTGCGGCACCACAAAAAGGTGCGGCACCACAAAAAGGTGCGGCACCACAAAAAGGTGCGGCACCAAAAAAGGTGCACCACAAAAAGGTGCGGCACCACAAAAAGGTGCGGCACCACAAAAAGGTGCGGCACCAAAAATGGTGCGGCACCACAAAAAGGTGCGGCACCACAAAAAGGTGCGGCACCAAAAAAGGTGCGGCACCACAAAAAGGTGCGGCACCACAAAAAGGTGCGGCACCAAAAAAGATGCAGCACCACAAAAAGGTGCGGCACCAAAAAAGGTGCCGCACCACAAAAAGGTGCGGCACCACAAAAAGGTGCGGCACCACAAAAAGGTGCGGCACCAAAAAAGGTGCGGCACCACAAAAAGGTGCGGCACCAAAAAAGGTGCGGCACCAAAAAAGGTGCGGCACCAAAAAAGGTGCGGCACCACAAAAAGGTGCGGCACCAAAAAAGGTGCGGCACCACAAAAAGGTGCGGCACCAAAAAAGGTGCGGCACCACAAAAAGGTGCGGCACCAAAAAAGGTGCGGCACCAAAAAAGGTGCGGCACCAAAAAAGGTGCGGCACCACAAAAAGGTGCGGCACCAAAAAAGGTGCAGCACCACAAAAAGGTGCGGCACCACAAAAAGGTGCGGCACCACAAAAAGGTGCGGCACCACAAAAAGGTGCGGCACCAAAAAAGGTGCGGCACCACAAAAAGGTGCGGCACCACAAAAAGGTGCGGCACCACAAAAAGGTGCGGCACCACAAAATGGTGCGGCACCACAAAAAGGTGCGGCACCACAAAAAGGTGCGGCACCAAAAAAGGTGCGGCACCACAAAAAGGTGCGGCACCAAAAAAGGTGCGGCACCACAAAAAGGTGCGGCACCAAAAAAGGTGCGGCACCACAAAAAGGTGCGGCACCACAAAAAGGTGCGGCACCAAAAAAGGTGCGGCACCACAAAAAGGTGCGGCACCACAAAAAGGTGCGGCACCAAAAAAGGTGCGGCACCACAAAAAGGTGCGGCACCAAAAAAGGTGCGGCACCACAAAAAGGTGCGGCACCACAAAAAGGTGCGGCACCACAAAAAGGTGCGGCACCACAAAATGGTGCGGCACCACAAAAAGGTGCGGCACCACAAAAAGGTGCGGCACCACAAAATGGTGCGGCACCACAAAAAGGTGCGGCACCACAAAAAGGTGCGGCACCAAAAAAGCACCAAAAAAGGTGCGGCACCACAAAAAGGTGCGGCACCAAAAAAGGTGCGGCACCAAAAAAAGGTGCGGCACCACAGAAAGGTGCGGCACCAAAAAAGGTGCGGCACCACAAAAAGGTGCGGCACCAAAAAAGGTGCGGCACCACAAAAAGGTGCGGCACCAAAAAAGGTGCGGCACCACAAAAAGGTGCGGCACCACAAAAAGGTGCGGCACCACAAAAAGGTGCGGCACCAAAAAAGGTGCACCACAAAAAGGTGCGGCACCACAAAAAGGTGCGGCACCACAAAAAGGTGCGGCACCAAAAATGGTGCGGCACCACAAAAAGGTGCGGCACCACAAAAAGGTGCGGCACCAAAAAAGGTGCGGCACCACAAAAAGGTGCGGCACCACAAAAAGGTGCGGCACCAAAAAAGATGCAGCACCACAAAAAGGTGCGGCACCAAAAAAGGTGCCGCACCACAAAAAGGTGCGGCACCACAAAAAGGTGCGGCACCACAAAAAGGTGCGGCACCAAAAAAGGTGCGGCACCACAAAAAGGTGCGGCACCAAAAAAGGTGCGGCACCAAAAAAGGTGCGGCACCACAAAAAGGTGCGGCACCAAAAAAGGTGCGGCACCACAAAAAGGTGCGGCACCACAAAAAGGTGCGGCACCACAAAAAGGTGCGGCACCAAAAAAGGTGCGGCACCACAAAAAGGTGCGGCACCAAAAAAGGTGCGGCACCACAAAAAGGTGCGGCACCACAAAAAGGTGCGGCACCACAAAAAGGTGCGGCACCAAAAAAGGTGCGGCACCAAAAAAGGTGCGGCACCACAAAAAGGTGCGGCACCAAAAAAGGTGCGGCACCACAAAAAGGTGCGGCACCAAAAAAGGTGCGGCACCAAAAAAGGTGCGGCACCACAAAAAGGTGCGGCACCACAAAAAGGTGCGGCACCAAAAAAGGTGCGGCACCACAAAAAGGTGCGGCACCAAAAAAGGTGCGGCACCAAAAAAGATGCGGCACCACAAAAAGGTGCGGAAATACAAAAAGGTGCGGCACCACAAAAAGGTGCGGCACCACAAAAAGGTGCGGCACCACAAAAAGGTGCGGCACCAAAAAAGGTGCGGCACCACAAAAAGGTGCGGCACCACAAAAAGGTGCGGCACCAAAAAAGGTGCGGCACCACAAAAAGGTGCGGCACCAAAAACATTAAGAAAAAGTGCAGCACCAAAAAGGTGCGGCACCACATAAAGGTGCGGCACCACAAAAAGGTGCGGCACCACAAAAAGGTGCGGCACCACAAAAAGGTGCGGCACCAAAAAAGGTGCGGCACCACAAAAAGGTGCGGCACCACAAAAAGGTGCGGCACCAAAAAAGATGCGGCACCACAAAAAGGTGCGGCACCAAAAAAGGTGCGGCACCAAAAAAGGTGCGGCACCACAAAAAGGTGCGGCACCACAAAAAGGTGCGGCACCACAAAAAGGTGCGGCACCAAAAAAGGTGCGGCACCACAAAAAGGTGCGGCACCAAAAAAGGTGCGGCACCACAAAAAGGTGCGGCACCACAAAAAGGTGCGGCACCACAAAAAGGTGCGGCACCAAAAAAGGTGCGGCACCAAAAAAGGTGCGGCACCACAAAAAGGTGCGGCACCACAAAAAGGTGCGGCCCTGTGTGGTGCGCCGTACCGACTGGGGGGGGATGGGGGGGGAGGCTCCCCCCCCAATAAGTCTTCAGTTGGGAATTTGACCTTTAGAAGTTGGGAAATCTCACTTCTTAACACTAGATTGCCCAAGGAAGTCAAGCAGTCAAGATGACTTGCTTGAACAATCTAGTGTTAAAGATGTGAGATTTCCCAAGTTGGGAAATCTCTTTAGTTGATTTTCCAAAATCCCAACTTGTCTTTTTCTACCTCATATTTTCTATTAGTGAACATACGCCTGTTTTATGACTTGTTTCTTTTTTACACATACCATTCTGCTTTGGCAACAGCGTCACAGCGAGTTGGGAGAGAATGAATAAAAGGCTTTGAAAGAGTAGACACTCGACCGTGGGAGGAGTATAATGTTCTCATCAGTTTATGGCACAGAACTATATAACATAGAACAACTGTCACCATACAAAGCTCTGCTGAAAAATTGTCCCTCTTTATCATAGTTAAACGCATCCACTGAACTGTATAATCTCGCGAAATTCAAATTTCGTCTGCCGCGAAAATCAAATTTCACAAGTTTGAGACTAACTTTAGGCGCCAACACCATTCCTAAAGTCTATTTTCCTTTGATAGCTCACGGTTTAAACGAGATGACTATATTTATTTTCATACGGTTATCTCGCTCTTACTTAACTCGTTTTGATCCATTGAACTGTATTGAAATGGGACCATTTGAGACAGCAAATCGAGCGATCTAGTATATTCGTGCTGAAACGGTGAGTTTTGAAAATATCGGCCCGATTCCAGAATCCGTCGTGAAACCACAAAAAGGTGCGGCACCAAAAAAGGTGCGGCACCAAAAAAGGTGCGGCACCAAAAAAGGTGCGGCACCAAAAAAGGTGCGGCACCACAAAAAGGTGCGGCACCAAAAAAGGTGCGGAACCACAAAAAGGTGCGGCACCAAAAAAGGTGCGGCACCAAAAAAGGTGCGGCACCACAAAAAGGTGCGGCACCACAAAAAGGTGCGGCACCACAAAAAGGTGCGGCACCACAAAAAGGTGCGGCACCAAAAAAGGTGCGGCACCAAAAAAGGTGCGGCACCACAAAAAGGTGCGGCACCACAAAAAGGTGCGGCACCAAAAACATTAAGAAAAAGTGCAGCACCAAAAAGGTGCGGCACCACAAAAAGGTGCGGCACCACAAAAAGGTGCGGCACCACAAAAAGGTGCGGCACCACAAAAAGGTGCGGCACCAAAAAAGGTGCGGCACCAAAAAAGGTGCGGCACCACAAAAAGGTGCGGCACCAAAAACATTAAGAAAAAGTCCAGCACCAAAAAAGGTGCGGCACCAGAAAAGGTGCGGCACCAAAAACATTAAGAAAAAGTGCGGCACCAAAAAAAGTGCGGCACCAAAAAAGGTACGGCACCAAAAAAGGTGCGGCACCACAAAAAGGTGCGGCACCAAAAAAGGTGCGGCACCACAAAAAGGTGCGGCACCAAAAAAGGTGCGGCACCACAAAAAGGTGCGGCACCAAAAAAGGTGCGGCACCAAAAAAGGTGCGGCACCAAAAAAGGTGCGGCACCACAAAAAGGTGCGGCACCAAAAAAGGTGCAGCACCACAAAAAGGTGCGGCACCACAAAAAGGTGCGGCACCACAAAAAGGTGCGGCACCACAAAAAGGTGCGGCACCAAAAAAGGTGCGGCACCACAAAAAGGTGCGGCACCAAAAAAGGTGCGGCACCACAAAAAGGTGCGGCACCACAAAAAGGTGCGGCACCACAAAATGGTGCGGCACCACAAAAAGGTGCGGCACCACAAAAAGGTGCGGCACCAAAAAAGGTGCGGCACCACAAAAAGGTGCGGCACCAAAAAAGGTGCGGCACCACAAAAAGGTGCGGCACCAAAAAAGGTGCGGCACCACAAAAAGGTGCGGCACCACAAAAAGGTGCGGCACCAAAAAAGGTGCGGCACCACAAAAAGGTGCGGCACCACAAAAAGGTGCGGCACCACAAAAAGGTGTGCACCACAAAAAGGTGCGGCACCACAAAAAGGTGCGGCACCACAAAAAGGTGCGGCACCAAAAAAGGTGCGGCACCAAAAAAGGTGCGGCACCACAAAAAGGTGCGGCACCAAAAAAGGTGCGGCACCACAAAAAGGTGCGGCACCACAAAAAGGTGCGGCACCACAAAAAGGTGCGGCACCAAAAAAGGTGCGGCACCACAAAAAGGTGCGGCACCAAAAAAGGTGCGGCACCACAAAAAGGTGCGGCACCAAAAAAGGTGCGGCACCACAAAAAGGTGCGGCACCACAAAAAGGTGCGGCACCAAAAAAGGTGCGGCACCACAAAAAGGTGCGGCACCAAAAAAGGTGCGGCACCACAAAAAGGTGCGGCACCAAAAAAGGTGCGGCACCACAAAAAGGTGCGGCACCACAAAAAGGTGCGGCACCACAAAAAGGTGCGGCACCACAAAATGGTGCGGCACCACAAAAAGGTGCGGCACCACAAAAAGGTGCGGCACCAAAAAAGGTGCGGCACCACAAAAAGGTGCGGCACCACAAAAAGGTGCGGCACCACAAAAAGGTGTGCACCACAAAAAGGTGCGGCACCACAAAAAGGTGCGGCACCACAAAAAGGTGCGGCACCAAAAAAGGTGCGGCACCAAAAAAGGTGCGGCACCACAAAAAGGTGCGGCACCAAAAAAGGTGCGGCACCACAAAAAGGTGCGGCACCAAAAAAGGTGCGGCACCAAAAAAGGTGCGGCACCACAAAAAGGTGCGGCACCAAAAAAGGTGCGGCACCACAAAAAGGTGCGGCACCAAAAAAGGTGCGGAATCACAAAAAGGTGCGGCACCACAAAAAGGTGCGGCACCAAAAAAGGTGCGGCACCACAAAAAGGTGCGGCACCACAAAAAGGTGCGGCACCACAAAAAGGTGCGGCACCACAAAAAGGTGCGGCACCAAAAAAGGTGCGGCACCACAAAAAGGTGCGGCACCAAAAAAGGTGCGGCACCACAAAAAGGTGCGGCACCAAAAAAGGTGCGGCACCACAAAAAGGTGCGGCACCAAAAAAGGTGCGGTACCACAAAAAGGTACGGCACCAAAAAAGGTGCGGCACCACAAAAAGGTGCGGCACCACAAAAAGGTGCGGCACCACAAAAAGGAATCACAAAAAGGTGCGGCACCACAAAAAGGTGCGGCACCAAAAAAGGTGCGGCACCACAAAAAGGTGCGGCACCACAAAAAGGTGCGGCACCACAAAAAGGTGCGGCACCACAAAAAGGTGCGGCACCAAAAAAGGTGCGGCACCACAAAAAGGTGCGGCACCAAAAAAGGTGCGGCACCACAAAAAGGTGCGGCACCAAAAAAGGTGCGGCACCAAAAAAGGTGCGGCACCACAAAAAGGTGCGGCACCAAAAAAGGTGCGGTACCACAAAAAGGTACGGCACCAAAAAAGGTGCGGCACCAAAAAAGGTGCGGCACCACAAAAAGGTGCGGCACCACAAAAAGGTGCGGCACCACAAAAAGGTGCGGCACCACAAAAAGGTGCGGCACCACAAAAAGGTGCGGCACCACAAAAAGGTGCGGCACCAAAAAAGGTGCGGCACCAAAAAAGGTGCGGCACCACAAAAAGGTGCGGCACCAAAAACATTAAGAAAAAGTGCAGCACCAAAAAGGTGCGGCACCACAAAAAGGTGCGGCACCACAAAAAGGTGCGGCACCACAAAAAGGTGCGGCACCAAAAAAGGTGCGGCACCAAAAAAGGTGCGGCACCACAAAAAGGTGCGGCACCAAAAACATTAAGAAAAAGTGCAGCACCAAAAAAGGTGCGGCACCAGAAAAGGTGCGGCACCAAAAACATTAAGAAAAAGTGCGGCACCAAAAAAAGTGCGGCACCAAAAAAGGTGCGGCACCAAAAAAGGTGCGGCACCAAAAAAGGTACGGCACCACAAAAAGGTGCGGCACCACAAAAAGTGCGGCACCACAAAAAGGTGCGGCACCACAAAAAGGTGCGGCACCAAAAAAGGTGCGGCACCAAAAAAGGTGCGGCACCACAAAAAGGTGCGGCACCAAAAACATTAAGAAAAAGTGCAGCACCAAAAAAGGTGCGGCACCAGAAAAGGTGCGGCACCAAAAACATTAAGAAAAAGTGCGGCACCAAAAAAAGTGCGGCACCAAAAAAGGTGCGGCACCAAAAAAGGTGCGGCACCAAAAAAGGTGCGGCACCAAAAAAGATGCGGCACCAAAAAAGTGCGGCACCAAAAAAGGTGCGGCACCAAAAAAGGTGCGGCACCAAAAAAGGAGCGGCACCAAAAAAGGAGCGGCACCAAAAAAGGTGCGGCACCAAAAACATTAAGAAAAAGTGCGGCACCAAAAAAAGTGCGGTACCAAAAAAGGTGCGGCACCAAAAAAGGTGCGGCACCAAAAAAGGTGCGGCACCAAAAACATTAAGAAAAAGTGCGCACCAAAAAAAGGGCGGCACCAAAAAAGGTGCGGCACCAAAAAAAGTGCGGCACCAAAAAAAGTGCGGCACCAAAAAAGGTGCGGCACCAAAAACATTAAGAAAAAGTGCGGCACAAAAAACAATAAGAAAAAGTGCGTCACCAAAAAAAGTGCGGCACCAAAAAAGGTGCGGCACCAAAAAAGGTGCGGCACCAAAAACTTTAAGAAAAAGTGCGCCACCAAGAAAAGTGCGGCACCAAAAAAGGTGCGGCACCAAAAACATTAAGAAAAAGTGCGGCGCCAAAAAAAAGTGCGGCACCAAAAAAGGTGCGGCACCAAAAAAAGTGCGGCACCAAAAAAGGTGCGGCACCAAAAACATTAAGAAAAAGTGCGGCGCCAAAAAAAAGTGCGGCACCAAAAAAGGTGCGGCACCAAAAACATTAAGAAAAAGTGCGGCGCCAAAAAAAGTTCGGCACCAAAAAAGGTGCGGCACCAAAAACATTAATGTTAGCATACAGAAACAAAACAACATTACCCGATATATATAGTAAATTAAAAGACCCTATACCTAAATTAAAACAAACAAATGTAATTTATAAAATTCCATGCAAAGGAAACAGAGAAAATAACATAAAGTGCAACCTAAACTATGTTGGACAAACCAAACAACATTTGGAAAAAAGAATTGGTAACCACATAAACGATTTAAAGAGAACAAGAGAAAAGAAAATGCCCGATGACATACCACACACAGCCTTAGTTGAACATTACAAAACGCATGGACATGAACCAGATTTTGAAAAGACAGAAATTTTAGCGACACATAGTAACTACAGCCAAGACCCTCTACATACAAAGCCATGCAAAAGTTTTTCTATGTGTGCACTAGTAGTGACAAGTAGCAACCCTACTGTCAGAATCACATGGGAAACCGTACGTAAAGTTCGATTTGTTTTCTTTGTTATAAATAATTTTATCAAGTTTTCAGAGTTTAATCGGTGGAAATATATAAAGTAAATGTGTGTAGTACTAACAATCGTTTGTGTTTTGTTTGATAATTGTGAATATAAAAAGAAATACTGCCGAAATCTTTCCTAACCTAAAAGAGGTTATTAAAGATTTTCAGTGCAACTTCAGCAATAAAAACAACTCAACAAGCTGAAATAAACGCCATTGGATAGGGCTGCGGGAAACGGATTGGCAAAGGCTGCTTATTACCAACAGATCGTATTGCACAAATAAGTAAAAATTTATTTAAAAAAGGCAGGCATTTTGCGTTTAATTTTATGATTGATTGGCTGATCGAAGAATCCACTACAAGACTAGGAGCAGGGGCTGTGACAGGGGATGCAACATGGGCTAGGAGACTCCTGAGACTTATTTACTGCACTTTTCTGCCAAGGGTATTTCGGTTTTTTAAATATTCAATTTAACCCTTTATGGGCCAGGAAGTGAACAACAGTAAATCAATAACCATGACTTTTTTCGTTGAAAATTGTTCCAGAAAGCATTTAAAAAAAGACATGAACTAATTTAATAGAGGTGTAGTAAATTTTGTGATTCGTTCGTTTAATACGTGCCGTGCTGTAATTCGAAATACAAATCCACTTTGTCCGTTATTGTCATTCATTATACAATAAAAAAGTGATTGTTTTAAATATCAGCTTAAAGTGAAATTGTGCTAAGTCCAAAATATCAAATTTTACAGAAGAGCAGAAAAAACTTGTTAAATCATTGTAATTTCCATTTCACGATAACTGAGTTTCATTTAAAGAAAACTGAGACTAATTTTAAAAAAACTCAGTTTTTCTTAAATGCGAATTAAAATGATTTAACAAGGTTTTTTTTGCTCTTCTTGATATTTTGGACTTAGCATAATTTCGGTTTAAGCTGACGATATATTTTTGAATTCCATACTCAATTTTTTTTCCATTATATGTAAATTTGTTTTGCTTTCAAATAAAAATCATAAAATAACCAAAATGGTTTTTGTTTTCATTTTCATTTCCTCCAAATTTATTTAAACGATAATATAGGAACATTATTGATATAGAACCGCAAAAAAATTCGGAAACTTCATGCCGGCGCCATGTTAGACAATTCATCAGCGACCCTACTTGGTCATGTATATGTGGTAGTAACTCTCTTAGTGCATGGCTTTGTATGTAGAGGGTCTTGCTACAGCAAAAGACTCACTTCCCAGCAGGAAAAGAAGCGCTTCAGAAGCCTTTATGAAGCGCTTCTCAGAAGCTCGAAGTGCTTCTTTTCCCATACCCTATTCATGTATTTTTTAACATTGCATGTCATTGCAGGGAAGCGCTTCCTTCAAGCTGCCTTTGAAGCGCTCGAATAGAAGCATGTCGGAAGCTCATTGGGATCCTCTCCTGTAGTGCATTCACGGCCAAAATTTTTTAATTTTAATAAAAAGGTTTTTTTTACAATTTTAATAAATTCTTTATTTTTAATAAATGTAATAAACATATTTTTAACATGTTAAGTAAAACTGTGTGATGTATTTAACATTTAAATATTTACAAAGACTGTAATTTTATGTAACTTAATCACATAAAATTACAGTCTTTGAAAATATTTAAAGGAAAAATACGTCACCTAGTTTTACTCTCTCTATTTTAACATATATGTAACCTTATATGATTTATTTTTGGCTGTTCTGAAGCCCAGTACCATTGCGTCTTTGAAGTCCTCGAATCCAAAATTTTCATTTCTTGTTGCTTCTGTTGGAAACAAAAAAAATTGTTACGTGAAGTCTTAAAAAATTAACTTTTTTTCTACTTAATAAATTCAGTATTTACAATATTTATTACTTAATAATTCAGTAAAATTTATTACTAACCGTAAACAAATTCAGAAATAAATCCCAATTGACTTCTAGAAGTAGATCAACATGAAAAAAAAGTCGATGCATTTTTCCAGAGGATGTTTCTAAATTATTGTTTTTATATATATGAGATCTGTTAAGTGTTATTTGCTATTAGTATAGAGAAATAATTATAGTCATATTTTAAAAATGCTCACCAATTCTGGCTTAGAATAATCATTCAGTTATCTAACGCAGATGAATTTCTGTATTGCTTGTAAAACGAATCGACATTTCTTTTGCAACCAGTCTCTTAGAAAATCCACAATTGTTTGTAGCCATCTCAGGTAAATGAAAATCCAACCTGGTACACCTCTCAACATTAATAAATGTAATATAATTTAAAACATTTGTTTACTTACCACTTAATGTTTCCAAAATAATTCACTTGCGTTTATTTATTTATTTCATCTACTGTTTAAAAAAAAAAAACTTGCAGCCCTTTACGAATTTTTGCAACAATTGAATATTATTGACAGTTTGAAATTCAAATCATTACTCGATTACCACATTTTATTTTTCTATAGAAATTCTATTGGTAAATTATGTGCTTCCCAACAGCTTCTTTTGGAAGCGAGTAAGAAGCGCTTCGTTCATGCTTCCCCAAGAAGCGCTTCAATTTTTCCTATTGGGTTTCGAAGCCCTACACATATATAGTGAAGCACTTACAATATAAAACGAGACACAGATCACATCTCTGCTGTATATTGCGCTCTCTTAAACGACAAAATAGAAAATAAAAACAAAAGGAAAAGAGAATTCTCTCTGACGATGACGAACACAACGATGACAACAAACGAATACGATACTGAGACTGAGTGAACACTACTAAGAAAGAAAAACTGTTATTGTGCTCACTGTGATTTAAGCAATCAGCTGTTTTTCAAAAAAATATCAATGCTGACGGTAGTTGGCATGTGTTGAGGACCAAACTACAAAAGCATTACTTTGTGGAACACTAGTTGAGAAACGTCAAACATTGGACGTTTTTGCACTTTATTTGCGTTTAACACTTTAATCCGATTTCAAAATCACACGAGGGTATTACTTTAATGCCCTTCTTTCACAAAAACCACTTTTAAAACGCGTACACTTTTTCTAAGTACCACTTTTGAAAACCCGATTTCACTTTTCGCCCGATTTCATCAATATTTTTTTCCTAAGATATTCCAGTGAAAACTTTTAAGGCATGATTATTAATTAAAAAAACCCAGTGAAATCTTATTAAGGCATGACATGTTATGTGTGTGTCTGGCATGCAATTTTTATTTTATAAGCGGGTAATTTTGAAACATTTGTATGAAATAATAAAATTTGCTATTAGAAATATTAATAAAATTTGCTATAAGATTTCCAAAATCAAGAATTTGTATTATTGGAAAAAAAAATTTATTATTGGAAAAAATTTATATGGTAAATGGTTCTTTTTCTTCTAATTTTTACACGAAAAAAAATTTGGTAACAGACGTCATAAAATTTTGCAGAAAACTAGAAAGAGACAAATATATTATTTTTCAGTGGGAAAGACAGAATGCGGACACGGTACTTTTCTAGGAAAACTAGCATAAGGATTTGAATCTTATTTCCTGACCATAACCATGAAATTTTCAAACAATGTGTAGAAATTATTTTTAAAAGCTTTTATTTAGCTCGCTATCTTGTCTGTCTGTTTGTTTGCTTGTTTGTTTGTTTTTTTTGTTTGTCGGGGTCAAATCTTGCAATCAAATTTTGACCCACTTCCACTCATCCGATTCACTTGAAATTTTGTACACTTATATAAGTCCGATGACAATACAATATTTTCTCTACTTCGTCCTTGTAAGGATAAGAGAAGGTCCTGTAAGGACAACGTGATTATCCTTTTCTCCAAATTTTCCAGAAAAAAATCTATTCTGGGGTTTTTTGGGGTCGCTGAATCCGAATATGTCATTAAAAAGTCTGTAAGGATAACGGAACGTCCTGTAAGGATAACGTGATTATCCTTTTCTCCAAATTTTCCGGAAAAAAGCAAGGTGTCTGTCTCGTAGAGACGGCCAGAAGACGTGGATCCGCCTACAACGATCACCAATAGATCTTTAAGTAAGAAATTTTAGTGAAAAGGAAACTAAAGAAACAATTTGATTGACCGTAATGTTACGGGATTTGACTTTCCGTTTGGTGAATTTTGGCATCTTGTACCTAAAAATCAAATTTCACTTGCAACACAACGAACAATGTTTAATAGGGCATTTTCATAAATGTACTCGGAACTTACGCAAATTGCACAAAACATTTTCTTCGTAAACTAAACGAATAACAAGTAAACTAAACGAATAACATAAACTGGGTTATTTATTAAGAAAAATCTTTTGTGTTATTTGCAGAACTTGAATTTATGAAAACGCCCATAGATAAAAAACAAATAAAAATAAAATAAAATTACACGATAAAAACAACGAAGCAATTTCAATTTACAGCAACTAAAAACAGTGTTCAAAACCATGGCCGAATTATACAAGATCTGTTTGACAACTCAGTTGCTTCTGGCTCTGACGTCATCGGCAAGAAATTCTTATACGATTCAATGGGAATTTTCTCTTTTTGAAAATGTAATATTATTGAAATTAGCGCACACACAATCAACATTAGAAAGAATGCACCGATATTTCTTGCCGATGACGTAGCAAAATGGTGGCTGTTAAAAAGCAACCAGCAGACCTGTGTTTAATTCGGCCATGCGATCGATGCACATTTTTCCTTCTCCCCCCAAGTTAGGATCGAAATTGTTTCTCTTTAAGTTTTCCGGTCTTGTTCAAAGCGGTTTGTATGCTTTGCATAAAAATGAATGAAAGGTTCGAGCGATGGCTGCTGATCTCGGTCCCAGCATTAAAGTTGTGTTTAAAACCAAGCAAATTAAAACCATAATTTTTTCTCATTCTTTGGAGCGTTTTACTGAAATTCTGAATTTCGTTTTCTCGAGAGTGATTTTTATTTTCAATTTTTTTCAATTCCTCCAAAGCGAATTGAACCGAAATAATATGAATAGCCAGAATCAGAACAACCCATTTAGAGAAGAGAGTTCTATATGAGATTCAATACACACAAAGAAAGCATAAAAAGAGTATACATGTGAAATCTGTACTGCAAGCAGCAGAGACAGCATAACAGCGGAATAAAAATTTTGATTTTGCTTTTTAAAAACATAATTGAACATAGTTTAACATAACAAAATACCCTATACAATGCTTTAATGTAGGCCGGATCTTATAACACAGATTTTGTTCAGATATCACCACAAACTATCGAGTTTCATCGATTGCAAATTTGTTATCATGGCAGCAAGCCGATTTTCTAATTTGTACCCCCATTACCAAAATCCAAGACGTATCCACGTCAAAAATCTATCCTGGGGGTTTTTGGGGTCGCTGAATCCGAATCTGTCATTAAAAAGTCTGTAAGGATAGCGGAAGATCCTATAAGGATAACGTGATTATCCTTTTCTCCAAATTTTCCGGAAAAAAATCTATTCTTGGGTTTTTGGGGTCGCTGAATCCGAATCTGTCATCAAAAAGTCTGTAAGGATAACGGAACGTCCTGTAAGGATAACGTGATTATCCTTTTCTCCAAATTTTCCGGAAAAAAATCTATCCTGGGGGTTTTTGGGGTCGCTGAATCCGAATCTGTCATTAAAAAGTCTGTAAGGATAGCGGAAGATCCTATAAGGATAACGTGATTATCCTTTTCTCCAAATTTTCCGGAAAAAAATCTATTCTTGGGTTTTTGGGGTCGCTGAATCCGAATCTGTCATCAAAAAGTCTGTAAGGATAACGGAAGGTCCTGTAAGGATAACGTGATTATCCTTTTCTCCAAATTTTCCGGAAAAAAATCTATTCTGGGGGTTTTTGGGGTCGCTGAATCTATAGTTAACTAACTATATATATTAAAAAAATCTTAACAATTTACGATTTTATTTAAAACAAATTTTTTATAAAATTTGATGTTCTTCTCTTGAATTAAAAATCAGCTCTGACAAATTAAATTGCAATTCATATTTTTTACAATTTAAAAAGCCAACTTGAAATAAAAAAAATTATATATGTTAAAAATTACGTACACCACATTACTCCCCCTCCAGTGTAAACGCAAACAAAATACACATATGTAACATCCATAATTTTTCACATTATTTTTCAGAAAAATGAACTTTTCGTCCACTTCTAATTCGAGTGATAGTTTGTTGTTCTGAATCATCTGAAAATATTGACAGTTCACTGTGGTTGTTTTTAATATGCGAATTAAAATCATCAATTGTAGATTCTATATATGCAGGTTTAAGTCTATCAATCGATATTGTCTTTTCTTTGCCATTTATTAGCAACAAAAAAGTCTTATCGTTCCTGTCAATGACGTCATATGGTCCATTATAGGGTTGTTGTAGTGGTTTTTTAACAGAATCCACACGAACGAAAACTTTGGAACACTTTTCAAGATCCCTGAATACAAAAACTTTTTGATTAGAGTGATCAGAAGTTTTAACAGGGCGTATTAATTTAAAATGTTTTCTCAGTGAATTGACAAAATCACTTTCATTAGTATTATGTTGAGTCTCAAATAACATTTCTCCTGGTAAACTAATCGTTTTTCCATAAACAAGTTCAGATATTGTTAATCCGATATCTTCTTTAATGGAAGTACGAATTCCCAATAAAATTTTTGGTAAAACGCGTAACCAATTTTTCGTTTCATGACATTTAATTGCAGTTTTAAGAGTACGATGCCATCTTTCCACTAGCCCATTTGAACATGGGTGATAAGGTGTGGTTCTGAAACGCTGAATGCCAAAAAGATTTAAAAATTCTCTATAAAGACACGATTCAAACTGACTGCCTTGATCAGTCGAAATTTTAAATGGAACTCCAAACCGAGCTATCCAACCCGAATAAAAACCAAAAGCAACAGATTCAGCCGTTATATCCTTCAACGGAATTACCTCTACCCAACGAGTGTATCTATCTATGCATGACAAACAATATAAATATCCATCAACTTGTGGCAATGGACATATAATATCTAAATGTACATGAGAAAAACGTTCTGAAGAAATATTAAATGACCCATGCAAACTTTTAACATGCCTGGATACTTTTGATTTTTGACATGCAATGCAGTTACGTGCCCAATTAGCACAATCTTTCTTAATGGATGGCCAAACGAATTTTGAAGAGATAAGTTTAACTGAAGCCTTAATTCCAGGATGAGATAAAGACTGAAATTGATTAAAAACCGTAGACCGGAAAGCTTTTGGAACGAATGGTCGAAATGTACCAATTGAAGTATCACAAAATATTGATAAAGTTGAACCAGCAATGGACAACTTACCATAGATAAAACGGAAGATTTCATAATAGATTCAAAATCAGAATCATTTTTTTGGAATTTAGCAATTTCTTCATAATCCACATTTTTTGGAAATGCAATTTCATCAATTCTGGACAAAGCATCCGCAACCACATTTTCTTTCCCTGGAATGTGTTGTATATCAGTGGAATATTGGCTTATCAAATCTAAATGTCTCAACTGTCTGGATGAAGCTTTCTCTGGTTTTTGCTTAAATGCAAAAATAAGTGGTTTATGGTCAGAAAAAATTGTGAATTGACGACCTTCTAACAAATGTTTAAAGTGGCGAATAGCTAAATACATAGCAAGTAATTCCCTATCATATGCACTATAATTTCGTTCAGCTGATTTCAATTTAACCGAAAAAATGCTAAAGGTTGCCAAGAATCTTGAATTTTTTGTTGAACAACCGCACCAACTGCAGTGTCAGAAGCATCTACAACAAGACATAATTTAGCTGAAATGACAGGATGTGCAAGTAAAGTAGATGTAGCTAACAATTCTTTACACGTATTAAAACTTTCAATACTTTTATCATCCCAGATAATAGGTGTTTTGTCATTTTTCTTACTATTTTTTAAGAAATCAGTTAATTTTGATTGGATACTTGCAGCATTAGGTAAGAACCGGCGATAAAAATTCAACATACCTAAAAAACGTCTAAGATCACTAACATTTTCAGGTTGTTTGTAATTTATTATAGCATCTACTTTATGAGGTAAGGCTTTAATACCATCTTCTGTTACTAAATGCCCAAGAAATTCTAACTGATTTTTTCCAAAAACACATTTATCGAAGTTAATTATAATTCCATATTTTAAAAACCTTTGAAAAACCTCACGTAAATGAATAAAATGTTGATCTAAACTTGCAGAAGCAATTAAGACATCGTCTAAATAGACATAACAATAATCTAAACCCTTAAGAACTTCATTCATGAACCTTTGAAAAGTTTGAGCTGCATTTCTTAATCCAAAAGTCATTCGAGGAAATTCAAATAGACCGAATGGTGTAATAATTGCAGTTTTCGCAATATCATCTTCATTGATGGGAATCTGATGATAAGCACGTACTAAATCCAAAGTCGAAAAGATTTTTGTGCCATGTAAAGCTAGCATCAGACGAGCACACAAAACCTTAACACGTGTGATGACTGACGTAATTTTGACGTCACAAAATTGTAACACCAGTTAACACCGTCTGATAACTTAAATTGTGACAGAATTTTTGTTTACACACTATGTGATAACCTGTGTTACGACAATTTTTTTGACGTGTGTTAAACGAATTTTGCCTCCGTCTGATAACCCTGTGTAAAATGTGGTATGTGTTTTGACATTTTTCGGTCTGTGTTAAGACTGTGGGAAAATGTCCCAATGTGTAAACTGGCATGAATTCGTGCCATTTCACACACACTGTGTTATAGCGAATATCTTAAAAACGGTGCATCTTATCAAAAAAGTGCAGGAACAAAAGTTGTTTAGGATAAGATTCTACATAAAACTCCCATACATCAAAATTCGATTGGAATAAATTTTAAAAAATCCTATTGAAAAGTTTGACTTCAAAGTGGAATTTTGATACAACTGTCCGCTGTTCAATTAAACTTCAAACAATGCCATATCACCAAACGGGTTTTTAATTATAGCTTTTGTTATGTTTCTATCTGCGACTTCACCAATTTTAGCAAATTATCGAATTGACCGACCGACATCCGTAAGAAATTCCGATACAATTCGGGTTCTTCAGAGCGCAATTCTACCATCAATTTGGCAAAGAAACCCTCCTTCTCGCGACGCGGCACCCAATCCTTTGTCCAACAACTGCGCTTTCGGCCCATCGTCGTAAAGGTTTTCGTCGTCGTCACTGCTTTCCAAAATATCGGCTGCCAAAATCGCCATATCCATCATCTCCTCATATTTCCTTTTTGACATTCTAATTTCATTTGATTTTGCTTCACAAATTGAAAATAGCGCACAATTGCTTGTCAAAATGACCGAGGAAAGTACACAAAATGTCAGAGAGTTATCACACAGTCTGATAGCAAATCAGTGTGTCATAGCAAGAGCGCGTTCGCCGTTGCAAAATAGTCAGCTATAGTTGACTATTTGTGACTATCGGTCGTTCGTGAACGCCGTAGCTGACTACGTAGCTACAGCTCTGGTCGTTCGTGGATGCCAATAGTCGACTACGGTAGTTGACTATTTCTGACTATGCTCGGTGAGCAGAGTTAGAAATAGTCAAGCGTAGCTAACACACACATAGACAGTAGATAACACATACATATTTAGTCTAAATGTCAAAACTCCCGTAGTAGTCGTTTCATAAAAAGAACATGGAAAACGAAATAACAATTTATGAAGATGAAAGTGGACTACAATATGTGGATTTGTACGATGATGGTAATTACAAATTATTTTTAGTGGTTTTGGTCTTAATTTAAGATTATCAAACTTTTAGACGGGAACTCCCGGCGGGTACAATTGAATGATGAAGTGGCGACTGCAATAGGACTTCAGCGAGTGAATCAAGGCACGTAACATAATGTTTTATAACTATTAATAATGAAATCAATTTGTTAGCAGTTGGAAGCCAAAGTGTTGATGTTGATATGCCACTAGAGAATGTTGTTTTGCATAATGGAGGAACTTCAGATTCTTATACTGCAGGAACTTCAGATTCTCATACTGCAGGAACTCCGGATTTCAACGTTAGCGGTAAAAAGAAATGGACTGTTAATGCCATTAAGTGTCTCTTTGCCGAATATAAAAACACAAAGCAGCTCATGGAAGGGACATCAGTAAAAAATGATTCCGTTTGGGAAGCAATTGCCAAAAACATGTCCGATCAAGGTTTTCCAGCATCAGGCTCCCAATGCAAGTTCAAATTTAATGCCCTTAAAAGAAAATTTATTAAAGTTCGCGATAATAACAATAAGTCTGGAGCTGCAGTTATGTATTTTGATTATTTTGAAGATTTTGAAAATTTATTCGGACAAGATCATAACGTGGAACCAGTAGCCCGTGCTGAGTCCTTACGAAATGTAGAAATCCCTACGTGCACGGATAACCTTTTCCAAGAAACAGAAGAAGATGCCACTCCAGCCGTACATATCCAAAGGCGAAGGAAAAAGCCAATTGGCGAGCGACTTCTAGATAACCTCCAGCAGATGTCCGAAGCCAGGGAGAAACGAGAAAAAAAAAAATGAGGATCGAACTCGCGAACGGGAGGATAAACAGGAGTTTCGGAGATTACAACTACAACTCCTAGACGATAATACGAAGGCAATTAGGGAAGCCACAGCGGCTTACAAAAGTTCCATGGACAAATTGCTAGAAAAAATGTGATATTACATACAAACCATTTCAAATTCTATAAGACTGACTGGACTGGGGACACTCATAAGTAGTATACAGGTCCCAACGGAAAATTGCAATTATACAACGCAATTAAAAAGACTGTAAATTTATAAATGTTGAGCCTTGTTAATTTTTTCAAACTTTATATAGTTATTTAAAAGAATTTAAAATAAAGTTTTTATTCAATTTTTTAGTGGTTTTTATTATTTAAATACAATAACATAGTTTTTTAAGAAGAAATCGACTCGCACATTGCATTGCGAATATCTTGTCCATTACTATATCTGTTTTCTTCAATAACATTGTCCTGGGGCAAACTTCTGGATGCAGTATTTCTCCCATCAGCAATAATGTTGTCTCTTGTGACTTCGGGGAACATCAGACAGATATTGTGCATCACGCAGCAAGCCAAAATAGTGGCTGGAATAAGCTCAATTCTATTCATTTCCAAATATCGCAATCTCCGAAAACGACCGAAAAGTAAAGCAAAACTTCTTTCAATTACTTGTCGAGTTGTCGCATGCTCCTTGTTAAATCTTTTTTGTCCAGGGCTTAAATTTCCGCGGTCTACAAAGGGTGTAATGCACCAGTTCAATAAAGGATATGCTTTATCTCCCAAAATTACAGCACCCTCCGGAAAAAATACCGTAGAACTTCGTTGCACATCTTCATAAATTGCAGAGTTCTTGAAGATCCTAGCGTCATGAACAGAACTGGGATATCCTGCCGAGCAATCTAAATACCTCATATTGGAGTCGCAAATGGCCTGAAGTGTTATTGAATGGAATTTCTTTCTATTTGTGTAGCAATGAGCTTGCTCCCTTGGGGCTTTAATTGGTATGTAAGTTCCATCAATTGCTCCAATGACGTTAACAAATTTGGAATTTTTTTTTAATCCTTCCTTTGCATTTGTAAACTCATTCCCCGACGGCCACTTAATCACATCACCAGCCATCGAGCAGATTGCTTCAATTACGAGGAAGAAAGTTTCGGATAAAGACGACTTCGACAAATCGAAGCGCTCACTAACAGATCTGAAAAATAAATAATTTCATGTTGAACAAAAAATAACCTCAATGCTATTATGTACAAACCTATAGCTTTCTTGATTTGCAAGAAGCCAAATAATTGACAAAAGCCGCTTTTCCGCAGAAATACAGGTGATTTTTTGCAGATTTAATTTCCCGGATACTTCGCCCAGCATGAACTCAAACGCTTCTCTGGTCAATCGGAAATTTTGTTGAAATTCGGCAGTATTATATCCTTTCACAGTGCGCTCCACAAAAAGCGATATTCGTTCAGGCTGATTTTTACAATTTTTAATAATATTTACAATAATTTTTTGTTCTTCTGCATCTGAATCTTCCGTTGATGATTCCGAAGAAGAATTTCCAATTTGCCACTGGAATTTTCATTGATACATAATTTTAATTAAAATTTTTAAAATATTAAAAATACCTGTGTACTGCCTAGCGTTTGTAATTTTGTTAAATGTTCTGCGCTTAATGATAATGCTATTTTAAACATTGTATTTTTTCTGTCTTCCTCCATTGTGTCTGAGCTGTCAAACGAAAAGCAACTACGGCTATGACTATTGCGGTCGTTCGTGGTGCACACAACTATAGTTGACTACGGCGAACTATGACAGATTGACGTCATTAGCTATTGCTAGCTACGACTACGACTATCAATGCGTCGACGAACGCGCTCCAAATCAGACGATTTCGACTGCTGTCACACGTCTTCCATCATGACACCTTTTGAGACGTTTCACTCCGTCTGATAACTACTCAATCTGCGTAACACAGTGTGTAATTGTGTGACAAAATTTCGTGGGAAGACTAGCGACGTTAACACGTTTTGGGACAAAAATCCGATTGTGTGGAAAAGAATTTCACACCGTCTGATAACAACACATTTCAAGTGTAAGGACGTGTCGTGTCAGATGTGTTTGAGTTTTTTTAGTGACGTCAGTTATCACACGTGTTAAGGTTTTGTGTGCTCGTCTGATGCTAGCTTAAACCTTGAGCAAAGTCTTGTATGTGAGGAACTGGGTACCGATCAGGAATCGTTATCGCATTTAACCTACGATAGTCACCACAAGGTCTCCAATCATTATTTTTCTTTTTGACTAAATGTAAAGGACTTGCCCAACTACTATTAGATGGTCTACATATACCTACTTGTAACATGTAATCGAATTCTTTTTTTGCTGCTGCTAATTTTTCTGGATCAAGACGACGTGGTCTTGAAAAAATGGGTGGACCTTTAACCTCAATATAATGTTTAGTATTATGAGCAGAAGATTTGTTTTGAATTGTATCTTGAGTAATAGCTTTAAACTCAAATAACAATTCACAGAATCTATTGTCAAAATAATTAGACTGAGAATTAATTGTCGATAAACCAACTACTGAGTCTATTTTAATTTTCCCATAAGATGATAAATTTGTTTTTTTATCAATTAAACGTTTATTTTTTATATCCACTAACAATTCGAAATGATTTAAAAAATCTGCTCCCAAAATTGGACGATTCACCTCAGCCATAGATTAGATAATATAGATGGGAAGGCTCTAACGACAAATATCAGCTGAGAAGAGTACGGCTGCCAAAATTGTGTCTATCTCATTGCCTGCGTGAACACAGGAGTTAGCTTTGTGTACATTCAGATGGTGTTGCCGAATCTCAATTTTAGGCCTGTTTAAATACTTCTTTTTGAAATTATTAATTATTGTTTGATTTTTTTTTGTGAATAATTAAATGTGGTTTTCCTCACCACCTTCCGCAAGATTCGTTTTTAAGCAGGATATGACTATTCTATTTCTGAATTTGTTTGAAACTTAAAAAAATCTTTTCACGTAATTGACATAATAGCTTAAAGCCACAATTATTTTTTACATCTGTTTTTACATAAGTCAGAATAAATAATCAAACATGTACACATAGCTACAATTAGCTGTATGCACATGCGGAAAGCCTTATATGACGTAATTTAAAAACTTTGGACACGAAAAAAATCCAGTTCGAGTAATGAATTCCAATTGGATTTTTTTTGTGCGATGCTGCATTCTAAACGTTACAAATGTTAGAGAAAACACAAAATAGATGAGCGTAGAAATCCTGTCGAAAAAGTTAAACCTTGTCAGAGAGGTACCACAACTAGGCGCGTTAACCATTTTTTTTAGATGGCTGGTTTTCCCCCTTAAGGCCTATCCACCATCAATAAAACCTTAATTCTATATAATAAAAAATACATAATTCAGTTATACTACAAGTGACTTACACTTAGTAGCTTATGGCGACTGTTTTTTTCTTTTAAGCCCATATTAAAATATTTTAATATATAAAATATTCTGACACGTATAAATAGTCTCAAAAAATATTGCTTATCGAATAAGGCACAGCACACATGCTCTTTAATTTTTTCTAATTCATCGTAGATGAGCTCTTCAATTTTGTGTCTGGTTAGATATTTATTAAAACATTTACAGAATTCATTTTCAAGATTCTCTACATATTCTATGAGACTAGCTGAAGGAATATTTAATCTGCAACCTTCCTGTTGCTTAAAAGTAATAAAAACTCTGTCCAAGCCCTCTAACTCATTCCCATTATTTTTATATGCGGTGCAGTTGTGATGCTCATTTGATTTTTTCATTAGGTAGCCAATAAAATACGAGAAAGCATTTTGTTCACCGATTTCCATACTATTAATATCATTTGGCATAACTAGTGAATAGGCTGATTTTTCCGGAATATCTACGTCTAATGTTACGCTGGAATTTAAATTAAACGATTTTTGTGGCTCACAATTCCCCGTAGTAAGATTTTCGAGATATTTTGCACTAAATGATTTTTTAAATGCTCTTGAAAATTGAATTGGTGTTGGATTTTGTGAATTTCCACCTTGCTTTCTGATGATACCGAAAAAATTTTCGAGGCAATCTTGGTTCAAACGCCTGGTAAATATGAATTCAAAGGAGACTTGTTGTAGTTCTCTCCACAAAAAAATTAAACTATTTATAGTAGCTATCCATCCTTTGAAACACTGAATTTTTCCAGTTCCTTTATGACCATAGCAAGTACTTAATTCAATTTTACTTAAAAAATCTTTGAATTCAGTTAAAAATTTCATTTGATCCTCAGTGCCAGAAAATGGTCTCTTGGTTACTTTATACTCTTTAAATTTACTCGAGTTAAACATGTCGAAGAGTGTGTCCATTTTGTCGAGGAATTCAGCAGTGTCTATAATTTTTTTTCCAGATTTCGTTACAACCGAGTATGTATATAACGCACTGGACAGGGTCTTGCTAAATACTTGCGTAGCATATTTGACTTTCATCTTTTGAAATCCATCAGGACTTACGTGAGCGTGAGTTAATTTTGGAGCCATTCTAAAATTGTTTCTTGTGTCCCATTCAAAAAATTCTCTTATGACATTCCACGACGCCACTTTATTACTATCGAAAACCAGATCATATTTAAATAAATTATTTCTAACTGATTTCGTCAGGTGTGGAGGATCATACAAATAGCACAAATTTCGTCCTTGTGCAGAGAAGATAGGCCTATCTTCTGTCATTCCTAAATTTTTGAATAAGGATAGAAAATTACTTCCCTGGTCAGAAATGACTGCATGTGGTTCTATGCCAACTTCCAATAATCTAGCTATGACGTCAAATAGAATCAGTTTAAGATCCGAACTACTAGATGCGGTTTCACAGAAAAAGTATCCTAATGGTTGCTTCCAGTTTACAGCGATTCCATGTGCCATTACCACTAAAACGTATTTTGCAGCAATGTTCTTTTTTACTGATCCATTGTCAGCCAACCCAATAATTGCACTTGATGCGCGATCGTAAAATAAATGCCGCTTGATTGACATTTCGTCCAGACAAATAGTACAATGTTTGGCTAAATCAGGTTGATTTTCAATTTTTAGTTTTAATGCTTTAAAATAAAGATCTTGAAAACCAGGTGAAGCGGGCCAATTTCTTGTAAATTTAGTCAGAGTTCTGTAGGAAGGTAGGTTCATTACGGTTGACAAGTAGTTATATCCATTAGGGGATAAAAAGTATACCGACAAAGCAAAACGCTTAATGTCCAGGTTATATCTGCGAGATAATGGACTTTTCCCTTGATTTCTCAATTGATTTTCCACCAATACGGCAAAGTCTTTATTAAATGTTGTTTTTATCTGGCTGAGGAACTGTCTTTTATATTCTGGCGATTTCTTATCCTGTAGTCTTTTCAACTGTTTATTTTTATTTGCAAGCCTATTTTTGAGCATTTTGATTTCATTATCCTTTTTTTGTATCAATTTGCTGATAAAATCTCCCGTTTGAGACCACGAATCTTTTGTTTGAGACTTTTGATTTTGGCTTGCTTCAAACTCAACACTAGACAAGCGCGCCTGCGCACTTGTACAAGGCTCATTCAAATCTGCATGATTCGGTGACACACAAAAAGAAAAATTTGTTGAACCTTTTTCCTTATTTAGATCTTGTGGTGGTTCAGGAATCTGATTTAATTTAATTTAAGAAATTATCAGAAAGAATATTTACAAAATGTTTTAAAGTTTACAAAATTTCGCCCTTTTAGGTCAAACAATTTTAAATTTATCGTACTGACAGACATGCGTATAACTATAATTTTTTGTTACTAGCGTTGGTATCATAGGACATATTTTTTAAAAATCTTACATGACTAATCGTCGGCAAAGAGATTACAGGAAAAGCTTTTTTCTTAAGACGATTCGGAGCACAGAACATCGATTTTTCGAAGTGAATCTCGCAAACTCGATAAGATCCTATGGCTTGATTTTGCAATAAATCAGGTCGATTTATGGAATTTAACCAGATTTCTCTTCTAAAATAGATTGTGATTTTTGTTAAAGGTGGACTACTACATTATTAAAAACATCAAAGTTAAAGCGATAAAATACTAGACATTCATCATATTGAATGCCAAATATGACAAATTTGTTAACATCAAATATTTGAAAATTATCGCGCCTTTAATTTATGCGATCTGGCAATACGAAATCCAATCTGTCAGTTTAAAATAAACAAATAATTCGAAAGCGAGTGACAAATGACAAAATGTGATATTTTTCGTGAAAATAGATATTTTAAGTAGTGTTAATTATTATCAAGTTTTATATTTATTCCGCCTTAATTTTTGAGCTTAAATAAAGTGAAAAATTTCTTTTAAACAAATTAAAAAGTTTACCTCTGTGCTTCTGTCGGGAGTCTGAAAAATTTTCTATTCGGTGTTTTAAATGAATTTGTGGAGCATTCTCTAACAAGACAAATTAAAAATTTTTGTTTGGACATTTTGTAAAAGGTTTAAACGAATTAAAGTGCACAAATCTTTTTCTATTTGCTTGAGAACCAAAAGGTAAACATTAGCGCCGGCCCAAACTTGTTAGAGTATGTGAAGTGCAATGTCATATTGGAAACAGGGTCGGATAAAAATCAGATTTTCACATTTTTTGTGTTCCGTGGAAATGTATGCAAATTCAATTATCGGGAAATGGAACCATTCAATTTTGTTCATTTGAACCTTTATTTAACAGAATCCTCACTAAACAAGATGTGTTAGACAACTTTTATAAGCGATTTTTTCTGTTTTCTCCCAAATATTTTTTATTTTGTTGCTCCCTGCGCCATCGTAAGAAAACAACAAGTCAGATGTTTTTTCATGAACTCCATTTAAGTGTGAAGGAGAAAAAGAAAAATCATATTGGTTCGAGTTTTTGTTCCCATAGTGGCTCTCTTTGCACTCATTACGCAAACGAGAAATTGGGTTTACTTCCCATCTATATTATCTAATCTATGCCTCAGCAATAAAAAATGGAAAGCAAAACTTTCTTCTAAAATTAAGATCTAATGAAAGAAGTTTCCTTCCAAATGTATTAATTTTTGTCCCATTAGCAGCAAATAATTTTAAATATGAGGATGAAATATTAGATTTATCTTTTAAAAAATTAATTGGAAAAACTGAAACATCAGCACCAGTATCAACGAGATATGAACAACCTGTGCTCTTATCAAAAACAAAAAGACGACTATTTAAATTATTGCTCAGCTCACTGGTCGTCTCAATGGACTGACTAATTAGTTTTCCGACTTTAAGTTCTCATAATTGCATGGCTTAATGCATTTATGAACTTTGTCTTTATATTTATAATGATAAAAACACATGTTTTCCTTATTACCGGATTTGGAATTACTTCGCTCACGTGATGGAGATCTAAAACGAGACCTTGTATTTTTCAACTCTTTAATTTCTTTGATTAGAATATCTAATTTATTTTCTATTGAATTATCATTTTTGAAAGATGTCACCGCACAAATATCAGGAGATGAAGTTACCTCAAAAATTTTGTCCGCCATATTAGCTAAATTGTCTAAACTTTCTGAGCTAACTGATAAAATCGCTTGAATTGATGTTGATAAGCGTTGCGGCCACAAAGATTTAAGCACTTCATCTCCAATACTAGTACCTGCCAATGTACGCATTTCTGTCAATAAATGAGACGGTTTTCTATCTCCCAACATAATACCAGAAATCAACTTTTTAAATTTGCTTTCTGCAGATTCTGAAAAACGTTCCAAAATTTTATTTTTCGAAGAATTATATTTATTGGAGTTCGGTGGATTTCGAATTATGTCAGCTACTTGAGCTAGAACAGAGCTTTCAACGCGACCAACAATATAATTAAACTTTGTTTCGTCATTGGTCATTCCAGCTATGGAAAATTGTGACTCAACCTGACAAAACCACAGTTGAGGATCATTCCTCCAAAACTCCGGAAGTTTTACGGAAACTGCATTTATATTGGTATTACCAACTGTATCACCCGAATCGATCGGCATAATTCAAAACAAATAACTATCACAACAATAAATATATATAATCTAGATATTACCATATAACGTATTAAGAATGCGAAAAACGCGAATTAAACTAGCTACAGAGTCAGCTTTTAAAATTGTAATAAATGTTGAATTACTTACAATATTGAAACTGAATAAAAATCTTGTATTTTCAAATTAAAATTCTTAAATAAACATCTTCTATCTTGAAATTCAAATTCTTGAATAAAAATCTTGCAACTTGAAACTCTAAACTCCAAAGTAACATCATAAGCCAATATAGGTAGATGAGGACTTCATTTATTTTCAAAAAAAACCAAATCTTCAAACTTTTTCTTGTTGATGCAAATTTTTCTTATTAAAAAAAACAATTTCTTAGAAATTTCTAAGCAGAATTCTTCATAAATATTTAAGCATGTGCTTCGTCGGGGTCACCAATTATATAGTTAACTAACTATATATATTTAAAAAAATCTTAACAATTTACGATTTTATTTAAAACAAATTTTTTATAAAATTTGATGTTCTTCTCTTGAATTAAAAATCAGCTCTGACAAATTAAATTGCAATTCATATTTTTTACAATTCAAAAAGCCAACTTGAAATAAAAAAAATTATATATGTTAAAAATTACGTACACCACAAATCCGAATCTGTCATTAAAAAGTCTGTAAGGATAACGGAATGTCCTGTAAGGATAACGAGATTATTCTTTTCTCCAAATTTTCCGGAAAAAAATCTATTCTGAGGTTTTTGGGCTCGCTGAATACGATTCTCAAGTTAAAAAGTCTGTAATGACGACGGAAGGTCCTATAAGGATAACGTGATTATCCTTTTTCTCAATTGTTCCGGGAAAAAATATATTCTGCGGGTTTTGGGGTTCGCTGAATACGATTCTCAAGTTAAAAAGCCTGTAAGGACATCTCAAATGTAAAGCTATATATTCGAAGACTAAAAAGAACAAAATAAAAAAAAAATTTTTTAAAAAAAGCTTTTATATAAAAAAATGCACTAAAAAGAAAAAAATAATTTTCTGGACGCTGTGTATCACAAATATAAAAGCTTTTAAAAAGCGAGATAAAGCATAAAACAATAAAATAAACATTTATCTCGCTTTTAAAAAGCTTTTATATTTGTGATACACAGCGTCCAGAAAATTATTTTTTTCTTTTTAGTGCATTTTTTTAAATAAAAGCTTTTTTAAAAAAAAAAATTTTTTATTTTTTTTGTTCGAATCTTACATTTCAGTCAAAAGCATGTTAAATTGAACAACTTTAAAAAAATACGAGTGTTAAATTCGTTTGGTACTCATAAAATTTCAACAACTCTACGCTATATTAGGCAACAATTGATATTTTTCGTCAAACAGAGATCCAAAAGTCGCTGCCCGTTTTGTGCAGCTCCATCTGGATGAGATCAAGGAGTATTATGACTCATGGGGCATTGCAATTAATAGTAATAAGTCAAAGCTAATTCACTTTAGAAACGCGTCTGGAAGGGGTCCATCGGGTACTGCAAAAATATGTTCTAACCTCTCTATCTCTCTGGGTGGTCGAGAACTTCGGCCCAAGGATAAAATTAAGGTGTAAACAGAATTGCGGCTTTTTGGGCTTTGGGCTTCGGCTTCAGCTTTGGACTTTGTTGGCTTCGTCGGCTTCAACTTTTATTCGAACACAATTGCAACTTTGATAGCTAGAGATTCACATTTGTTTTGGTTAATTCGTTGTGTTCACTTCGAGCGAAAAATAGTTTGCAGCATCGTTCAATTATTATTATACAGAATTTCATTTTCCTGCACTAAATTAATTAACTTTTCTTCGAACATTTTCGATAACAATCAATTTACTCGGAAAAAGTTAGGTTAAAGTTGTCAAAGCCGACCAAGAGTAGAGAGTAGAGCTACTACGACTTCGACTTCGGCTTCACCGGCTTTGCAACTTTGCTATTGTGTTCCATTCCGTTGAAAAGCATTGAGTCTACAGAACTGTCAAAGCTGAAGCCGAAGCTGAAGTCCACAAAGCCGCAATTCTGTTTACACCTTTAGATATCTGGGTGTCAATTTTAATAAGCTCTTAAAGTTCAATGACCATGTTAAGGAATCCCTAAGAGAAGCAAATAAAGCTTATATGTCTATCGCCTCGTTACCCAACTAACAATTTTCGTCTCATAAGACTCTACTAGAGTCTTTTGAGAGTATTCATACAGGGCTATTTCACCCTTGTAGAATGCTGCAACTGTTTTATGAGTGGCTCATGAGGCTTAAGAGCCAAATACAATGATACCCACACAACATTTACGGCTACAGATTACGGCGACAATGTCGCCCTCCATATACAATGGCGCACACTTTGTTGTTCTAAACATAATTTGCTTTTCACAGATAAAACTTTTTATTCACCCACGCACTCAATTAATTGTTCTTCGAAATTCATTTTTTTCATTCCTTGGTCTTGATTATTCTTTATTTCTTTCATTTGAATTGTGACAGTCAGTGAGCTAGATATAACATTTTTTGTACCCAATTATCATAAAATCTAAGCAACACAGCATACGAACTATATTTCCTAATACTTACTTTAAATGAAGAAATTTAGATTTTATGACATGCCCATAAGATTTCATTTTGAATCAACCACTAAATTTTGTATGCGAGCTAGCCGACAAAAGTTAAATTCAATTGAACTTTTTACGACGACAAAGTTGGTCGGATTCATTGTATATAGAAGCACAGAGTCCTATGAGTTTAAAACCTGAAATGTCGCCGTAAATGTTGTGTGGGTATCATTGTATTTGGCTCTTTAAATGGCGCACTTATGGGAAACTTTTTTATCTTATAACAAGACAACAGTTCTTTTTGTAAGAGTCACGAAAGTCTCACAAGAACACTATTTGAATTCTAAAGAGAGTTTATTGATATTCTCATAAAACTTTCATAACAAGTACTTTATGCTTTGCTAAAAAGAGAAGAGTATATAAAAATATCTAGCCGGTTTTATTTTTGAAGAGTTAAAGTAATTTTTTAAAGAGTAAAAGTTATTTTTGAAGTGTTTATTTATTTTCGGATCCGAGTTATGTCTACGTTTGCGTATGATAATATTGTTTTAGAATTTCAAATGACATAGATTTTAAATTCTATTTTTTCGGATATATAGACAAAAATTATATGGGGAATGCAATTTTACTGATAATATAAGATATTTTACTTCGAAAAAACGCGAAACCCCTCGAAAAAATCAGAAATATAATATGGAAAAATTAAATTTTTAATATAATTGATCAAACTGTTTCAATTGTTTTAATGCGTTTTTGTTTTTAAAGAAAATAGCTTTTTGCAGTGTTTTTAGGTCCTAATTTACATATATAAGCTGTTTTTGGAATTTCAAAGTTTTACTGTTAAAAAAAATCAAGGGTAAATATGGCGCCTGTTGACGAAGATTTATTTTAAGAATAAAATTCTACTAATAAGAACATAAGCTCGCGATATGCGAGTTTAACTCTTTTATGTTTCATATGAGCATTTTAACAAGTATTTTTATACTTAAACTTTTACAAGCGCGTTTTTATGAGAATCATAAGAATTAACTGCTCATAACATTTTTATTTAAGATTTAAACTCTTTAAGTGTTAAGACTTTATAAAAAATATACAATGAGAACATAAGTTTTTAAAGGCTCGCTACAAGAGTTAAAAAATCGCCTTGCCATAAGCGTAAAAGATTCAGTAGCTCTAGTAGCGTCATACTCTTATAAAAAGAACGCTATCAGAAAAAAATAGAGTGTCATTACAAGAACTATGTTATGAGAGTATCCAGTGTTTTAAGAAAGTTTAATGAGAAGATTTCAAAATTCGTAAGAGTTTTGGTCTGGAGAGTTTGTTAGTTGGGTAATGCACCCGAAAAGCATGCTTTCTCCAATGACAAGGATGCTCTTATATAAGCAGTTGATAAAACCGATTCTTATTTACTGTTATCGGATTTCAAGCTGTATCAGATAGACTATGCACTCTACGCATGCGAGGTAAGTAAAACACATATTCATAGACTTTAAAACCTCCTATGATAGCCTAGTCAGGGTAGAACCTTATAAAGTCATGAGAGATCTCGGTATCCCAAATAAATTGATAAGACTGTGTAGGGATCTCTGTCTCTGGTGAGAGACATTAGTAGCGCCGAAAGAGAGAGTGAGATGTCATTACTTTCATAAATTATAAAGGAGCAAAAAAAATCCATATCGCACAAAAAAAACATTTAAAATGTTAAAATTTTGTGTTGAGAACTGAGCGATGGGGTCTTTTGGTTATATTCAAAATACTTTAATAAAAAAGAGCCATATCCAGCCATAAGGGTCAGTTGATGACAGTCACTGAGACATGATTGATCTTATCAATTGCCGTGTGCCTGACGATTAGACTTGCGCGACTAAAAATATGAGTTTTGTGTACTTAACATTCATTTTATAAATTTGTACATTTACGAGCCTCAAAGCTTTCAACAATCCACTCTACAGACTTTTTGGTTTCTTATATGAAGTACGTAGTATCAAAAGTATTGTACGTACAGGAAATTTTAAGCTTTTTATTTAACAGAGTATTTATTCTCAAAAAGTCTAGTTTATCCTTAGATGCTTACGCATTCTTGGACAATTTTTATGTGACAAATTTAAGAAATATTAAGAGGTATTCATTTCGAATTGCGGTCAAATTAAAAATGCTTGATTGCATCCTAAAATGTGGCCTTTAGGCAATCGCCATAAAAAAAGGCAGATTTATAGGCGTGAGAAGGAGTGGTCAAATCTAATTAAGTTGGATGGAAGAGTTGTGTAAGAGTTTTTCTAGCATTTATAATTTTTTGACTTTACCCACCGTTTTCCAGAGAATCTCAAAAATATTTTCATTTGAACGAGAGTTTCTGGAAGGGTTGGATTAATTTTGCTCATCATCGAACTTAGTTTTCATTTTTTGAGAAAAGCTCTTTGTCAAATTTAAAGTTCCTAGCCAAACCTAGCACCCGGAATCGTACCCCTCAGAAAGCGTAATAAGGTCTCTAGTATATAGATGAACATTTCAACTAACAGTTGTTTTTGGGTCAAGGAATCGTGAAATGAGTTTTGATTCGGTAATCTTTGTACAAATTTATGAAACGAATGTTAAGTACACAAAACTCATATTTTTAGTCGCGCAAGTCTAATCGTCAGGCACACGGCAATTGATAAGATCAATCATGTCTCAGTGACTGTCATCAACTGACCCTTATGGCTGGATATGGCTCTTTTTTATTAAAGTATTTTGAATATAACCAAAAGACCCAATCGCTCAGTTCTCAACACAAAATTTTAACATTTTAAATGTTTTTTTGTGCGATATGGATTTTTTTTGCTCCTTTATAATTTATGAAAGTAATGACATCTCACTCTCTCTTTCGGCGCTACTAATGTCTCTCACCAGAGACAGAGATCCCTACACAGTCTTATCAATTTATTTGGGATACCGAGATCTCTCATGACTTTATAAAGTTCTACCCTGACTAGGCTATCATAGGAGGTTTTAAAGTCTATGAATATGTGTATTACTTACCTCGCATGCGTAGAGTGCATAGTCTATCTGATACAGCTTGAAATCCGATAACAGTAAATAAGAATCGGTTTTATCAACTGCTTATATAAGAGCATCCTTGTCATTGGAGAAAGCATGCTTTTCGGGTGCATTACCCAACTTACAAACTCTCCAGACCAAAACTCTTACGAATTTTGAAATCTTCTCATTAAACTTTCTTAAAACACTGGATACTCTCATAACATAGTTCTTGTAATGACACTCTATTTTTTTTTGATAGCGTTCTTTTTATAAGAGTATGACGCTACTAGAGCTACTGAATCTTTTACGCTTATGGCAAGGCGATTTTTTAACTCTTGTAGCGAGCCTTTAAAAACTTATGTTCTCATTGTATATTTTTTATAAAGCCTTAACACTTAAAGAGTTTAAATCTTAAATAAAAATGTTATGAGCAGTTAATTCTTATGATTCTCATAAAAACGCGCTTGTAAAAGTTTAAGTATAAAAATACTTGTTAAAATGCTCATATGAAACATAAAAGAGTTAAACTCGCATATCGCGAGCTTATGTTCTTATTAGTAGAATTTTATTCTTAAAATAAATCTTCGTCAACAGGCGCCATATTTACCCTTGATTTTTTTTAACAGTAAAACTTTGAAATTCCAAAAACAGCTTATATATGTAAATTAGGACCTAAAAACACTGCAAAAAGCTATTTACTTTAAAAACAAAAACGCATTAAAACAATTGAAACAGTTTGATCAATTATATTAAAAATTTAATTTTTCCATATTATATTTCTGATTTTTTCGAGGGGTTTCGCGTTTTTTCGAAGTAAAATATCTTATATTATCAGTAAAATTGCATTCCCCATATAATTTTTGTCTATATATCCGAAAAAATAGAATTTAAAATCTATGTCATATGAAATTCTAAAACAATATTATCATACGCAAACGTAGACATAACTCGGATCCGAAAATAAATAAACACTTCAAAAATAACTTTTACTCTTTAAAAAATTACTTTAACTCTTCAAAAATAAAACCGGCTAGATATTTTTATATACTCTTCTCTTTTTAGCAAAGCATAAAGTACTTGTTATGAAAGTTTTATGAGAATATCAATAAACTCTCTTTAGAATTCAAATAGTGTTCTTGTGAGACTTTCGTGACTCTTACAAAAAGAACTGTTGTCTTGTTATAAGATAAAAAAGTTCTCATAAGTGCGCCATTTAAGCCTCATGAGCCACTCATAAAACAGTTGCAGCATTCTACAAGGGTGAAATAGCCCTGTATGAATACTCTCAAAAGACTCTAGTAGAGTCTTATGAGACGAAAATTGTTAGTTGGGTAACGAGGCGATAGACATATAAGCTTTATTTGCTTCTCTTAGGGATTCCTTAACATGGTCATTGAACTATTAAAATTGACACCCAGATATCTAATCTTATCCTTGGGCCGAAGTTCTCGACCACCCAGAGAGATAGAGAGGTTAGAACATATTTTTGCAGTACCCGATGGACCCCTTCCAGACGCGTTTCTAAAGTGAATTAGCTTTGACTTATTACTATTAATTGCAATGCCCCATGAGTCATAATACTCCTTGATCTCATCCAGATGGAGCTGCACAAAACGGGCAGCGACTTTTGGATCTCTGTTTGACGAAAAATATCAATTGTTGCCTAATATAGCGTAGAGTTGTTGAAATTTTATGAGTACCAAACGAATTTAACACTCGTATTTTTTTAAAGTTGTTCAATTTAACATGCTTTTGACTGAAATGTGAGATTCGAACAAAAAATAATTTCTACACATTGTTTGAAAATTTCATGGTTATGGTCAGGAAATAAGATTCAAATCCCTATGCTATATAGTTTTCCTAGAAAAGTACCGTGTCCGCATTCTGTCTTTCCCACTGAAAAATAATATATTTGTCTCTTTCAGTGGGGTTTTTTAATAATCATGCCTTAAAAGTTTCACTGGAATCTTAGGAAAAAAATATTGATGAAATCGGGCGAAAAGTGAAATCGGGTTTTCAAAAGTGGTACTTAGAAAAAGTGTACGCGTTTTAAAAGTGGTTTTTGTGAAAGAAGGGCATTAAAGTAATACCCTCGTGTGATTTTGAAATCGGATTAAAGTGTTATAAAGTGCAAAAACGTCCAATGTTTGACGTTTCTCAACTAGTGTTCCACAAAGTAATGCTTTTGTAGTTTGGTCCTCAACACATGCCAACTACCGTCAGCATTGATAGTCTTCAGCAATCACAGAAAAGAATTCAAAAGCATTTCCTCTTGAAAGTGAAAAAGATTTTAAACTCGGAGTTCAAAAACTGTTTATATCCTATCATTACATTACGTCCGCCTACTCATTTTAACGTTAATTAATGTGAATAATGTGGAGAGATTTGCGACATATGGGCTATTTTAACCCTTTGTTGCAGTGTTGTTGTACAACAACACCTTTTCTAATTCAGTTTTTTAATATTGTGCACACTTTGCCTTATCAGCATTTGGTGCACCGGTGATGGGAAGCAACATTTATTCTCACGACATAAAAACAGCTTGGTCAGCTGCAGACGTATAATGATCAGCCACTTCAAGGCCAACCATGTTTCCCACGTTTGCCTCTGGCTCCAATATCAATTGTATATAGAATAAGCAATTTTGTTAAAAACCTTGTAAAATATGTAAAATAAATTTAGTCTTAATCCAGCAGTCCTGAGTATCAGTTGATTATTCATCTTCATATCAAACATTGGCGACCGTGACAGGACCACAGTTGAATTGATTTTCAATTTTAATTCGGAGACTCCGCGAAGTTAAAGGCTTTCGTGAACAAAATTATAAAATTACAAAAATCGTGTGTATTTCGAATCGTGTGCATTCCGTGAAAATTTTAATTCGTGTGACAGCAAATTGTTAAAACTTTCGTGTGCATTCCGTGATCGTGTGTATTCCGTGAACTAAAATTCATCAATAATAATGGCGACCATTGACGAATTAGGCGCTAGTCAATTCAAGCTAGGCAATGAAATATTGCAGGTGTTTGAAAACTTTAAAAAGGAATCGATTGATCAAAGAACCATCGACAAGACCAAGAGGTTCCAAGGAAGATTAGAGTCATTGTGGACGTCATTCACAGCCGGACATGCTGAGTTTGAAAGGTTTAAGGACACAAATAGTGATCACGGCTACTTCCAAAAGGACTTTTTCAATCAAGTCAACCAAGTTTATCTAAAATTTCTGAAAAGGATCATGGAGCGATTAAGTAAAGCAGAAGAGAAACAAACACCCAACTTGGATTGGAACCTACAATCACCTCCAAATGAAGAACACGATGATGACAACGATTCCAACAACGGTGAAATGAAAATGTTCGAACCAATCGAAAATCTGGAGCAACGAAATCGAATCAGACTCCAAAATTCAACCATGAAGTCGTTAGCAGAATTGAGCATCGCAATTAAGCAAACGGATGGTAAGCAACTCACAAGGGCTTACATCAAAACAAAAATCAACGCTTTGGTAAGTTATTGGAACGAAATTTCTACCTTACATAAGAAAATCATGTCATGTGAGAATCACTATGATTATCAAAGAGATTATTACACAGAAATAGAAGAATTATACCATGAAACCATGATCAGTTTAGAAGAACGGCTAGATGCATTTTCAGGCAATCAATCTCTAAAGGTGAAATTGCCACAAATCAGTTTGCCAACATTCGATGGCAACTATATGCACTGGAAACAATTTCAAGACTTGTTTACACAATTAATTGTTCAGCAGCCAATCGGTTTTGCTCAAAAATTATATTACTTAAAGGCAAATTTAACAGGTGAGCCAAGTAGACTGATAAGCCACCTGCAGGCTACCGATGAAAATTTCTCAGTTGCCTGGAAAATCCTCATCGACAGATATGACAATAAAAGAGCATTAGTAACAGCTCTTTTAAACGATCTTCTATCACAACCGTTTTTAACTGTAGAAAGTGGTACAGCAATAAAGAAAATGCATGACTTAACTAAGGAATGTCTATTAGCAATTTCAAATCTAGACATCGATATCAACCACTGGGATCCTTTGTTGCTTCACATTTTAATTCAGAAATTGGACAAGGAAAGCCGAAGACAATATGAACAAGGATTAAAATCACCACAGCAAATTCAATCATTAGAAGAATTCTTCAAGTTTTTACAATTGAGATTTCAACAACTTGAAAGTGTAGATATTCGGTGTGATAAGCGTAAAACCTCAAGTCTCATCGCCGCGTCTTCGCAAGTGTCGTGTAAAGTAAGCAAGGCAAACGGACATAAGATCTATCAGTGTTCTAAATTCTTAAATCTCAATGTAAACAATAGATACCAAACGGTAAAAAAATTAAATCTTTGTGTTAATTGCTTCCGTTCAAATCATGGCGTAAAGGAGTGTAAATCAGTGTCGTGCTCCAAATGCAATGCTCGTCACAATACTCTCCTGCATGATCCTCAGAGAACTCCAACTAACAGGACAACAACAAACAATACATCAAAACAACAAACAAACCAGACCGCATCAAGGCCAAATAAGGCAAATGCACACAATTCGAAGGTTACAGGGTCCGTACAAGATAACATACCTTCAACCAGCAACCAGCAAGCAAATGAAACCGCAGGGACTTCTTCCAGTTTAAATGCTTCAAATGGATCGCAAGTATTGTTAGCAACAGCCATTATCAATGTAATCAACGCATCAGGTGAAGCAGTACCGTGCAGAGCATTGCTAGATTCAGGATCACAAATTAACTTGATCTCTGAGCGACTCGCAAATCAATTAGGACTGAAACGTACCAGATCAGAAATTCCAATAAGTGGTGTTGGTGGAACAGAAACCACCTCAAAGCATAAACTATCATTAACAATTAAATCACGTTTCAATGACTTTTCAAGCAAAATCAGTGCAGTTGTTTTAACAAAAATAAGTGAAAAACAACCAACACAACTAATTCAGTTGAATGAGTGGAAATTGCCTGTTAACATTCAACTAGCAGATCCAACATTTTTCAAATCCAAACCCATCGACATTTTATTGGGAGCAGAACTGTATTTGCAGTTATTGGAATCTGAAAGATTCATCATCAATCAAAGTTCCCCAGTGATCCAAAACACAAAACTCGGTTGGATCATATCAGGCAAGGTATCAACGGCATCAGCTCCACGGTATCATTGTGGAATTGTGTCACAACCATCGTATGCTGCATTGGAACAACAACTTAAGCAGTTTTGGGAATTAGAAAATCATGGGAACCCATCCAAACAAATGACAAAGGAAGAAGCAGATTGTGAACTACATTTTCAACAAACTTTCCGGCGATCATCGAGTGGTGAATTCACGGTAAATTTACCATTTCAGCAGTCAACATCAAAACTAGGATCATCGATTGAGGCAGCAACGCGGCGGGTATTGGCCGTGGAACGCAAATTGGCAAGGAATCCGCAGCTAAAGGAAGAATACAGCAAGTTTCTTGAGGAATATCAGGCTCTTGGTCACATGGAGCCACTAAGGTCAGTAGATTTAGAATCAAACTATTATCTTCCTCATCATTGTGTCATAAGACCTGAAAGTTCTACTACAAAATTAAGAGTAGTATTTGACGGTTCAGCGAAGACCTCAACAGGCGTGTCCTTGAATGACATTCTGAGCACTGGGCCAACAGTCCAGCCAGACTTATTTTCAATTATTACAAGATTTCGGACATACCAATATGCTCTAACTTCCGATATTGCAAAAATGTATGGACAAATCAAGGTCGATTCAACAGAAAGAAAGTTTCAGCTAATTCTTTGGCGAGAAACAGAAAACAGTCCTTTGACGACTTTTCAACTAAATACTGTTACATACGGAACAAGGTCCGCACCGTTCCTAGCAACAAGGTGCCTTCAACAATTAGCACTTGAGGAACAAGCCTCATTTCCTTTAGCTGCTAGATCCATCCAATTCGAAACATATGTCGATGACATTATAACTGGAGCAAATACCTTAACAGAAGCCAAAATTCTAAAGGAAGAATTAATTAACATGTTGGCAAAAGCAAACTTTCAATTAAGAAAATTTTGCAGCAATAACGCAGACATTTTAACTAATATCCCTGAGCAAGATAGGGAAAAGGCTTTGATGATCAATGACACCGAAGCAATCAGAACTCTAGGTATTGTTTGGCAACCCCTAGACGATTATTTTCAATGTTCCTTGAATATAAGAAACTCTGAAAGAATAACAAAAAGAGTGGTTTTATCCGAAATATCATGTTTGTTTGATCCGATCGGATTAATTGGGCCAATCATTGTGTTAGGCAAAATATTTATGCAAGATTTGTGGAAATCAAATCTCACCTGGGACGAAGAATTATCACCGGATCTTTTATCAAGTTGGCTTACATTCAAAACACAATTACAAGACGTGAAGTTGATTAAAATACCACGCAAGGTCTTATTGTCCGACTCAGTTAACATCCAGGTTCATGCATTCTCCGATAGCAGTATTGCTGCCTATGGCACATGCATCTATCTTCGTTCTATCGACAATTTTGGTCAAATATTGGTCAGACTACTTTGCTCAAAATCCAGAATAGCACCTCTAAAATCAGTAACAATTGCCAAGCTAGAGTTATCAGCAGCAACATTAATGATTGAATTAGTAGACAGACTTTTGCAATGTCTACCAGTCACAATCAACAAGATTGTCTATTATACAGACTCAAAAACAACGTTGGCTTGGATATCAAAAACGCCGTACTCTTGGACGACATTTGTTGCACATAGAGTAACAAAAATCCAAGAATTCACTACACGTGAAGAATGGAAGTTCATAGAAGGAAGCAGTAACCCAGCAGATATAATATCCCGCGGGTTACTCCCTCAACAGTTAGCACAGTGTTCACTTTGGTTTAATGGCCCAGAATTTCTTAAAACTTCTGAAGACAGTTGGCCATCAGGAATTACAGATCTACCCTTAGATGTTCCTGAATCCAGAAAACAAAAATTGGCCTTCACTGCAACGATTTCAAGCAGTGGACCATCTGATTTAATGGTCAATGTCAATCACAAGGGCTCATACACCAAGCTGCAACCAATATTTGCATATTGCATGCGATTTATAAATAATAGCAAAATTCCGAGGTCCAGTCGAAGTACTCAGAATTTATCAGTAGCGGAATTAGAAATCGGTCAAAATGCAATAATCAGAAACATTCAATTGACCTCCTTTCAACAGGAATACGAATCATTGAAATACTCGGAAACAATCAAATCCAGTTCAATTTCATCCTTAAATCCGTTTCTAGACGAAAACAATATCATACGAGTAGGAGGTCGGATTAAGCATTCAAATCTGGAATGGAATGCTAAATATCAAATACTTCTACCAAAAACGCATGTATTCACTGAGTGTCTTATTAGACATTTACACGTAAAACACATGCACGCACCTCAGCAAACGCTAATCGCAATAACAAGGCAGCGATTTTGGCCGCTAAACATAAAGGCGATTACTCGAAAAATCATTCACAATTGCATCAAATGTTTTAGATGCAAACCTAAATCAATTGACCAGTTAATGGGAGATCTTCCTAGTGCACGTGTGCAGCCAGCAAGACCATTTACTAGTACGGGAATAGATTTCTGTGGTCCTGTCAATATTTTCCACAGGATTCGGGGCAGAAGTCCGACTAAAGCATATATTTGCGTGTTCGTGTGCTTCACAACCAAGGCGGTTTACTTAGAGCTGGTGAGTGATCTTACGTCAGAATCTTTCATAAACGCATTAAAAAGATTTATTTCTCGTCGAGGTTTGTGCCACACTATATATTCAGACAATGCCACAAACTTCGCGGGAGCGCGATCACAGCTCAATGAATTGCATAAAATGCTATCCGAAAAATCAAATCACGATGCAATTGTAGAAACGTGTCACCAAACTCACATTGAGTGGAAACCAATTCCACCCCGTTCGCCTCATTTTGGTGGCTTATGGGAAGCAGCTGTTAAGTCTGCAAAATATCACTTGATAAGACAAATTGGCAATGCACATCTAACATATGAAGAGCTTCACACCATTATAGTTCAAGTTGAAGCAATTCTCAACTCTCGTCCAATCACACCATTGTCATCTGATCCTAATGATCTAGAAGCACTTACACCTGGGCACTTTCTCATTGGCAGTCCTCTTACTGCATTTCCGGAACAAGACTTAAGCGACAGCAACATAAATCGCTTAACCAGATTCCAACGGTTAAAACACATACAACAAAATTTTTGGCAGCGTTGGTCACAGGAATATTTAAACCAATTGCAACAACGGCCCAAGTGGCGAGGAAATAAACAAAATGTAACACCAGGAACACTAGTTTTACTCAAGGATCAAAATGCTCCTACATTGAAATGGCCATTAGCCAGAGTAATAGAAACGATAAATGGAAGAGATGGTTTAACAAGAGTAGTGGTAGTGAAAACAGCAACGAATACTTTCAAACGAGCAATTCATAACATATGTCCACTTCCAATCGAACCAGACGAAATTCAGCAATCAATGGGAGAAAACGCAAAGGGGGATACTAATTCCAACACTCGTCCCAAGAGACATGCTAATGTTAACGTAAACATAAAAACCCCAAAATTTGCAACCATGATTTTAAATTTTATCATGATAATTCTCTTAATATTGCCAGCATTAGGAAACATTATTCAAGTAAAACCTTTCAATAACTATCCAGGAATTTACTATGATAATCTTGGGAGTGTGAGTTTGATTCAGTCAGATTGGAAATTTATAGTTTACTACAATTTAACAAACTACTGGAAAGAATTAGAAGAAATAAAACAATCAACAAAAGGTATGAGTCGATTATGCTACTATCTAGCAAAGTCAAAAATTCCATGCGAAACCGTCATAAATCAATTCAATCATCAAATTGATCTTTTGGAGGATCAAAATCTCTTGCTAAAAAGCAACCACCATGAATCACGTAACAAACGATCCCCATTCGATATAATAGGCTCAATAAGCAACAAGTTATTCGGAATATTAGATGCAGACTACGCACAAAATATGGAAACAACCATTAGCAAGTTGAAACTTTCGGATGACAAACTAAAAAATTTAATTGGAAAACAAACGTCAGTTATCGAATCTACTATTAATTTAATTAAAAGAGATAGCATTCGAATTAATCAACAATTTAAAACCATGGAAACTGCAATTGATACTCTTAGAGATGAATATAGAACAGCACATCAGAAATTCCAGGAATACGATTTCACACAGTTATTCCATTTGTTATCTACTCATGCCAGTTTAATAATTTTGAATTACCAACAAACTCAAGGTGCGCTTTTGGATCTAATGCTCAATCTCCATCA
The DNA here is from genome assembly GCA_964034945.1 of Chrysopilus asiliformis. Taxonomy (NCBI): domain Eukaryota; kingdom Metazoa; phylum Arthropoda; class Insecta; order Diptera; family Rhagionidae; genus Chrysopilus; species Chrysopilus asiliformis. The sequence goes on from OZ035962.1 coordinate 81,080,005, forward strand.
TGGCATCATTAGTCCGTTACTATTAACACCAACACAATTAAAAACGCAGTTTCAAGCTCTTAGAGAATATCTTCCGCATTCTACAACAATTCCATTGGAAAAAGGAGATGACGACTATTCTCATCTGTATTCACTCCTAACAGCAAAGGGGCGAATTACACCAAACATGGCCAGGGCCGTATCGAAGGCTCTGGATTGGGGGGGAGACATTTCAATTTTCCCAACTCGAACATCTAATTTTTCCTAACTAGGATGTACCTAATAAAAATTTATTTTCCATATTTTATCCGAATCCACTGTTGACATAAACTTATAAGAAATTAAATACATATTACTTGAAACAGTTCTTACCTATTCATTTGTTTAAAAAATCCGAACACCGATGGTACAACAATTACACATATACAGTGGAGTCCGCTGAAGAGCACTATGGCTTAAAAGAACATCCCGCTTAAAATCACAATTTCTTGTGGCATTTACTTTTCTAGATTATTGCCATTCATTTTAATTTGTTTAAGAGAACACCGTTTAAGAGAACAATCCGCTTAAGAGAACAGCATTTTGTGCGCAGTTTTTTATAACTCATACAAAAAAATTCGTTTAAACGAAAATAGCGACAAAACATGTGATTCTACTAAAAAACGACATGTTTCAAAAATGTTGCATTGAAATCTCGTAAACAATTTTTTTCTGTTAAACAGAAAATCGAGATTTTGGATAAATTGAAAAGTGGTGCCAACAGAAAAGAGATTGCAAAAGAATATGAGTGCGGTATTTCTACATTATCAAAAATATTAAAGGCAGAAAATGAGTTGGGATCTATTGCTTTGCAAAATAAAAACCTTTCTTCTAAAGAAGTGAAAAAAGGAGAATTAAAGATATATGTATTTTTAGATTGTTCGTAAAATACATTGTTTGGTTTTTTTTTATTAATCTTTAGGTGCCTCGGAATCAAAAACACCGCTTAAAAGAACAACCCGCTTAAGAGAACCAATTTTGCTGACATTTTCAGTGTTCTTCTAAGCGGACTCCACTGTATTTTCAAAACTCACCGTTTCAGCACGAATATACTAGATCGCTCGATTTGCTGTCTCAAATGGTCCCATTTCAATACAGTTCAATGGATCAAAACGAGTTAGGTAAGAGCGAGATAACCGTATGAAAATAAATATAGTCCTCTCGTTTAAACCGTGAACTGTCAATGGAAAATAGACTTTAGGAATGGTGTTGGTGCCTAAAGTTAGTCTCAAACTTGTGAAATTTGAATTTCGCGGCAGACGAAATTTGAATTTCGCGACATTATACAGTTCAGTGGATGCGTTTAAGTATTATAAAGAGGGAAATACTTTTGGGACAATTTTTCAGCAGAGCTTTGTATGGTGACAGTTGTTCTATGTTATATAGTTCTGTGCCATAAACTGATGAGAACATTATACTCCTCCCACGGTCGAGTGTCTACTCTTTCAAAGCCTTTTATTCATTCTCTCCCAACTCGCTGTGACGCGGTTGCCAAAGCAGAATGGCATGTGAAAAAACAAACAAACCATAAAACACGAGTATGTTCACTTATAGAAAATTTGAGGTAGAAAAAGACAAGTTGGGATTTTGGAAAATCAACTAAAGAGATTTCCCAACTTGGGAAATCTCACATCTCACATCTTTAAGATCTTTAAGAATCCCAACTCCTAAAGGTCAAATTCCCAACTGAAGAATTATTGGGGGGGGAGGCTCCCCCCCCATCCCCCCCCAGTCGGTACGGCCATGTTACATGGCCATATTTGAAGTAAAATTTCCATTAATAAGTAATGAACCATTTGAAATCTTCGAATTGGTACCTTTACCGATACCAGGGAAAAACGTACAACACATCATTGAACCTTTGTCGCAGTTTCTCGCAGTAAATCTTCATCGAGACAAATATCTACCGATGGCAACATCTGCTTTCGAGAAATGCAAACTTTACAAAACCAACAAATATCTTTGTCAAGAAAACCAACCACTAATTACAAAGGAACTATCTCAAAATTACTGTGAAATAAGTTTGTTTCAAAATTCAGTAAAGGGCATTCCCAACAATTGCAAACTTACAGATCATACGGTCACAGAATGGTGGAAGCAACTTCGAAATCACAATTGGATTTATTATTTACCAACTACTGCGACTCTGTCAACAGTTTGTGGCAGCACATCCGATCAACTTAGACTTCAAGGCCAAGGAATTATAAAATCAGAGATCGAGTGTTCTCTAAAGCATAATTCTTTAACTATCTTCATAAGGAAGCATCATTCAAGCATCCTTCGATCATCCTTCATGCCATCAGGAAATATGACGATCAATGATCTTAACCCAAGTTCAGTTTTATCAAATATCGTTCACATTAATAAAACTGAAAATACTGAAACTGAAATGCAATCAATTTTAAGATCAATTTCAGTCATAAGGAACCAAACTAATGAAGGTTTTGAAGTCCCGGAACTAAACAAACACGACATTCATCAATATTTCATCAGTTATTTCGGCTTAGCACTAAGCATTTTTTTGATAATTTTAGTTATATATTATTATCGTACTAATCTATATTATATTCCTAGACCAGCTAAGCGATCTAAGGTTCCTCAGGTCGAACGAGAAGTCATCAACTTCGAGCTTCCAGTCGTATGAAAGGAGACCTTTCATAGGGGGGAGGATGTGCACACTTTGCCTTATCAGCATTTGGTGCACCGGTGATGGGAAGCAACATTTATTCTCACGACATAAAAACAGCTTGGTCAGCTGCAGACGTATAATGATCAGCCACTTCAAGGCCAACCATGTTTCCCACGTTTGCCTCTGGCTCCAATATCAATTGTATATAGAATAAGCAATTTTGTTAAAAACTTTGTAAAATATGTAAAATAAATTTAGTCTTAATCCAGCAGTCCTGAGTATCAGTTGATTATTCATCTTCATATCAAACAAATATTATAACATATATTTCATGCACTTATATTGACTTAATTCATTTCGTAAGTATCCTAGGACATCAATTGTTATGAAAAAAAAGTAATATGCGCTTTTTTTTATAATTACTGCATTTTATAAATAAATAAAGAGCAAAAAAGTAGCTATTTTGCAGATTAAATGTAACTGTGGCAAATCTATTACAGTTAAAAAAATCGGTAATTAGCTTTATAAAGGTTTTTGGGGTCGCTAATTACGAATCTGAAGTCAAAACTTCAAAATTCAAAATGGCGGATCCAATATGGCGGTCGAAAAAGATAAAATTACGTACTAGTTTTCAGCGTAATCTAATGAATTTTATCTTTTTTGACCGCCATATTGGATCCGCCATTTTGATTTTTGAAGTTTTGACTTCAGATTCGTAATCAGCGACCCCAAAAACCCTCGGATACCAAAAACCGTGACAATTAATTCCATAGAAAAATGTATGCATGAAAGGGTTAAAGAAACATATTTGGACTAGTTCTTGCAGCAATAAGCGTAATTTTAAAGTTTGCATCAAAAAATCGTTTTTAAACACAAGGAGACTCATTCCGAAGGCGTGAATTGAAACAAAACTGGAAAAAGGGAAAAGAAATTCTAAAAACTGGAAAAATTCCATTCAAACAACTGTTCTAATTTGAGTTAATAGACTAGTAGTACAGTCTATTAAGTGCTGATGTCCACTCTCTATATTATAGGATCTCTAATAAAATGCTGAGAAAAACTTTAAAACAGACTGTCATACTTTGTAGGAACTGCGATGTCCCATTTTTTAGGTTTTTTACTATTTTTTACGTTTTTTACGGTTTTTTACGTTTTTTACCAGTTTTTTACGTGAAAAATGTAAAAAACTGTTTTTTACGCCGTTTTGCCCAACACTGCTAGTTCGTTGTTTTATGATCCGAAACTCATTCATTGCTTTTGGAGAAGTAATCGCTACTTTTTAAATAATCGTTAAACTTTAAAACAGACTTTAAAGCCGCGGCCCGCGGGCTGCATACGGCCCAGGACGTGTTTGAATGTGACCCAACAAAAACGGATATATTTACAAATTTTATGAATTAATGAAGTTTAAATTACTTAAAATTGTTAACTTACATACTTGTATATTCTACGTTTTTTGCTAATCAGCTATCTTTAGGGTTAGTATATTATATATGTGTCCCAATATAACTCGTCTTCTCCCAATGTGGCCCAGGAAAGCTAAAATGTTGGACACCCCTGCTTTAAAATAATCAGCAATAAAAAAATTTTATGTAATATTTTTTTTGAAATTTTTAAATTGGTTCGTTTAAAATTTGAAAAATGTAAATATTTATCAAGTTTTGGCTTTCTATAGAATTAGACATTGATTTTCAAAGCTTTAAAGAAGGTTTTACGGACGAATTTAGCACAATATCAATTTTTTAGGATAGAGATAAAAATTTAGTAAAAAGATTTGGATATGAGTCGATTATGTAAAAATGCGGGGCTCGAGCAACGATTAAAAAAGATGGGTGTATTGATGGTGTATTTTAATAGTTTCTTTTTCTTTGGGCGTCAGTAGATCAGTAAGAAAAAGTGGATATGAGTTTTAAATATGAGTTGTAATTAACAAAAATAAAAACAATAAATAACAAAAAAAACTTTGATTATTTAACAATATTAATTTTTGTGCATTTTTAGATTTAAGCCTACATCGACGCAAATATCCAAAATGTCGTTATAAACACAGTGCACGCTTAACACTCTAACTGCCACGACATTTTTACGCCTTTTTCGAATATTTAGTGGTCAGTCAAAAAGGTCCATCACTAATAGACAGTAAAGGGAGAACTCCAATTGAGCAGAGGCAGCAGCAGAGGCAGAAGCAGTAGCAGTGGCAGAAGCAGAATCTGCTTTCTGTCCCACAATGAAATTTGAATTCTGACGAAAATAGCAGAAACCTGTCAAAACGTTGTACGTATTTATATCCGCGGCATGATTTGTCGCATAATATTTTGTTGTTTTTTAAGTATTCAATTAATTTCTCCTCCATTTCAAGTATTACAAATATTTACTTCCGTCCATATATGCAAAAAATATCAACAACGATTTGTGAGGTTAAATTGAAACCAGAAATTTAGAGATTAGAGCTAATGGGGCTATTCACGAATGTAAATGTATCTGCAACTGTAACTTTACATGTTCCACATGATCCACACTAATTTTACATTAGATTCCAAATTGGTATTCACAAACTGTAACTGAATAATAGGGATTCCTGACAGTTGCTTCTTCTGAACTGTATAACAAATCGTATAAACATTTCTTTCTAAGTATTTTTATTTAACTTACTCAGAATCTTCTTCCCATCCATTATACAACAATATTAAGTCCGACATATTTCCTTTATTCTTAAAATTTTGCATTTTTCTTAAAAAATGTAACCTTATGGATAAGTTTTCTCTCGGCATAAACTTACAGATGATTTGACAGCTAGTTACAGATACAGAATGTCAAAGTTACAGTTTGTGAATAGCAAAGTGGACTGAAAATGTAAAGTTACAGATACAGAGCAATCTTACATTTTAAGAATAGGCCCATAAAATGTGTTTCTGCTTCTGCCACTGCCTCTGCTGCTGCTTTATTGGAGCTCATCCCATAAGACGCTATGTGTTCTAAAGTTCTGCTTCTGCCTCTGCTGCTGCCTCTGCTCAATTGGAGTTCTCGCTTAATAGAAACGGGTCTTAAGTAGATTTTTCGGAAAACTGTTTGTTGTTTTTTTTTAATCATTAAAATTTTATTCTGATATTTCAAACAAAGTAGGGAAAAAATTATTAAAACGAAGAAAATTTAAATACTGTCAAACGTATTTTCTTCTTGGTAAAAACTGCAAATAATTTCAAATTACAATATTTCATTTTCATTTGATGTGGTACGTTTTTAGGTAAGTACTTACGAATGAGATTTTTTTTATATTTTCATTTTAATGGTAATGTGGGGGAAAAATATTTAAAAAAAAATTGCGAACACTAGGAACTTCATTTAGAGGTTGGGGAGTAACTTAAAACACATTTATTTGAATTAAAATAAATTAATTAATTTTTTTCAGTTAAGACCGATTGTAACATCTTTTTTGATCATAAGAAAAAGCCACGATTGTTTGATTTTTTCCCAAATTTTTTGATTAGTAAAATGGGTGCTTGTAAAAGTAAGAAAATTGTTAAAAATCCATCAAATGATTCGTTTAATGTAGAACCAAATCGTGTGGAGGACATTTACCAAATAAAATATGAAGAAATCGAATTTCAGCACAAACATTTGCAAGAAAAGTTTTTAGATCTAAAATCAAAATTTGAAAATGGAGGCGACTTTAAACAAAGACTCGATGAACTGAACAAGAAATTGCAAGATACGATCCTCGAGAGGGAAGAAATTCGGGAGACATACGATAGACAAATCAAGGATATGTTGGAGTACCAGCAATTTCGGGAAGAAAACTTTCTATCGGAGTTAAAATTATCTTCTGCTCGGAATGAGAACTCACAGGAAATTGGATCTCTCAAATCTGAACTCGAAATCTTAAAACTGGACAACGAAAATAAAAACGAAGTCCTGATGGGTCTTAGTGAAACTTGTGAACAGCTTCAGTCAACTCTTAAGTCACAAAAGAAAGATTTTGATAAGTAATTTTTTTTTCACCCCAAAAACCTTGTTATTAATCATTTTTTTGTAGTGAATTAAAAAACAAGACCGTTCTTTTAAATGGCAGACATGAGAGGGAAAAGAAGAACTTAAACTTTACCTGGGAATCAAAATTAAAGTTGGTTTTTTTTTATTATTTTAAAAACCAATTACAAATAATCACAAAAAATCTATTACAGTGACGTAGCTGAGGATTTTAGGATACAAATTAAAAACATCAAAAACAATTCGAAACAAGAATGTGCGGTCATGAAGGATGATTTATCCAAAGTCCTAAAGGAGCTAGAAGTTATGAAAAATAGAAACCGATCTCTTAATCAGGAGTAAGTTATAGATCTGTGATACCAAATCCGTTACGTTGCCATATTTTGGGATTTTCAGTCTTCACGTTTTTCCTTCTGCAAAAGCCTTATATTTGCATAATCTTTGTTCGTTCTTATTTATTTTTTATTTTTTGTTGTGAAAATATAAACTTGTTGTAGAGGGGAGAACGTCTAAATTTTAAAATTAGCTGTCTTTAAAAATCGCGCTAGACGAAAACGCACCTGTTATGCCAAAGTCAGGGGGCAGGGGTGGCTTTGTGTAACTTATTTTCAACCAACTGATTAGTCGAACGAAATCTTTAATCGACCAAAAATTATTGCACAGGCCGACACTCACTTTGGTGCACAGGATTTACATAAGAATCTTTTCTGGGTAATTTAGGGTCGCTGATTGCGAATCTGGCCGTGGTTTGTCTGGGTCGAATCTAGTTTTTGAGATATGAAGGCAAAAAGAACCCTTATTTTTAAAAAAATCAATGTTTTGCGATTATCTCGAAAAATAACGAGTCTTTGGTGGTTCAGTGTGTTCAGTGAAGAGAATAATATTTTCCACAATTTTGTCTTTCACTGTTAGCCGCTATCTTTTACCGTTATTGAGATATTTCCATTAAAATGTATAATATAGAATTTCTAGCAAACTAACGGTTCCCCGTAAAAATATTTAGTGCAAGAACTGAAGATATTAAAATTCACTACTTTTTTGCCTTGTACCGTAAACCGATATCTTTTACCGTTACCGAGATATTTCAGATTTTGTAAAATTAAAATTCATGTTTTTATAAAAATCAAATTTTTTTGTCGGGTTATCGTGTACTCGTAAATTGCTCAAGAACGTAGATTTTGTATAAGGAAGTCATGTGCTGTTCGTGTCAGATATTTTAAATACATATATATTTCTTAACTCCTTTTTACAGATTGGAAGAACTAAAAGCGAGATACGATCGTCGAGAATCACGTCACGAAGATTTGGAAAAAATTGCAGATTTGGAGGGGCAACTATTAATTCAAACGGAGGATCTGGATAAACAGAAGAAGCTTCTACGAGGTCTGAAAGTAAATGTTCAAAGTTCTCAGGTTCCCATTGCTAGCAGAAGAAATCGGAAAAACTCTAGACGTTAAAAAAGTTTTTTCAGAGAAAATTTAAGAACTTTTTTTTTAAAACATGGCTCAATGCGTTTGTTATACATCAATTACTTTTGAAAAATGATACTAAAATTTAAATTAAATTAATTGATACTAAAATTTAAACTAAATTAATTGTTCAAACTTAAAAGTTTTTTTCATTCATTTTGAAATAATATTTACGTTGTATTTATCGTTTAAGATCTTTCTAAAATCAGTTAAAAAATCAGAAAAATTAAAAAAATCAAACTGTTTTTTATCTGGGGGTAATTGGAATTGGAAAGAATAGAAGTTTTTATTTAGCTTGCCTTCGTGTTTGTCTAAAAAAAAATTAAAAAAGCTTTTCTTGGCTTTCTGGAATCCGAAGTTAAAACGTAAGACCAAACTCAGTCGATTCGATTCAATTCACCACTCAATTGGTATTCTGGTATTCTGAAATTTGCAACGAGTAATTCTACCCGTTACTAAATCACACGCAATCGAACAGAAGTGAAACGCAGCGGATTCAAGAATACAAATTGAGAGAAATCGAGCAAACTTAATGCTGCTTCGGATTCCAGAATATGCATTAATGGCTATGGGAATAAGTTTTAAGCGATTGTGAATAGATGTCGCTAGCCGCTCTACATGCACGCGTCCCAATTCGTCATTACATGGCTTTGGAAGGTGTATGTGTGAGGTGTCAAACATAGTATGTGACATTTGTTGGAAGCGTAAACAACTTATTATTTTTCTCTAGCTGAAAATTTCGAGTTTTGTGCCAAGTAAGGATCATTTGCAATCGTGCTCTACCAGAAGCCACATGCAAGTTTGGATGTGGCGTTTTCAATGTCAGAGGCAAAGAATGCGATGGATACCCGAAAAAGTGTATTACGACAATCCCAAGCGTCTTTAAGCCCTTCCATGGCAAAGCAAAATATTCATGTTGCGAAGGTAATGCTGGTGCATCTGGTGGGATTTGAAGGACGTTCTGTTCTATGAGCTCTTTAAACCGTCGGGAACCATCAGTGGCGAGTCTATCGACGTCACCTGGTACGTTTGAAGCGAGCTATTGACGGAAAACGTCCGCAATGGGCCAATAGGCATGACAAGTTGATTCTACTCCACGACAACGCAAGGCCACATATTGCTAAGCCGGTAAAACCATCAACTGGGGAGTCCTACCCCACCCGCCATACTGCCCAGACATTGCCCCTACTGATTACCATTTGTTTAGATCGATTCATTCAGATTTTACTGCAATGCGGCTCAATTCATATAAGTAGGTGAACAATCACCGTGAAAGAGTAGCGCTTCTTCACTCAAGAAATCCGTCTTTTGCCTGAAAGGTGAGCTATGGTTATAGCTTCCAATGGAACATAATGCATTTATAATTTGAAGCACAAATAAAGAAGATATTTCACAAAAAAACGCTAAGAACTTATTCCTATAGCCAATATTTTTTCCTTTTCAGAATTTTTTTTAAACGGTTTTTTTAGCGTGTAAAAAAATCAATGCAAAGATTTTGTGTTTCAAATTAGCTTTAATTCAAGAAATGCTATTATGCTCTCATTATCATTCAAAATGTGTATTAGCGAATTTTCAACTGAATGTGAATTGTTCTTAACTCGAGTTTAACATGAACTTATTATGTAGAAAAATCGTTATCGTGTTCTGCTCATTATCATTAAAATAGTCGACATGACCTTGTCCTAAACACCAAAGAAATGAATAGCTTTATTGTAAATTGATCACAAAATCTTATATCATTTTCTGTAACGTTTCGTTGCGAGTGATTGGAGTGCCGATTTAGTCAATTTATGCTCACATTTGTTAAAAAATGCCTTCTTTGTTTAAATCTCTAATTTCCTACAAGCAGATAATAAAGATTAGAATTAGAAAAAGGGTTGTCATAACAAATTTTAGAAAACTAGGACTCATAAGTGAAAAACCTCGGACAACACGCTTAAAATATTTTAAAACATGACTTAACCCGGCATCCGACAGGGCCTTTATATTTTTTTTTTAGAAATCTTCGATTATTGTGTGCTTCTGACAGTTTGCCTCATCCAGTAAGAGTAAACATTTGGTCAAGAAGTACTCATTTATGTTTGTTTAAAAAAAACCAATATTTAAACCAGGCCTGGCCAACCCAAATCGTTCCACGGGCCAATCTGATGATTCATTTTTTTTGGTGGGCCGCACATGAAAAAATAGAATAACCGCCGTTTCTTACACGCCATCCAGACCTGCCGGAAACTCTGACATAAATGTTAGCAGAAATGTCATTAGAAAAGTCTGTTGTGACGTAGGTGGGCTGCTGATTCTGGCATGACATTTCAGTTCCAGAAATGCGTTGAGCAATAAACAACTCAGAGTAGTAAATATGACGATCTGTGATTTCACTTTTTTCTTTAAAATCTCCGCACTAAAATTAAATTCGGCCTCCTGCTTCCCCCACGATGCATTTTTCAAATCATTTCTTTGTAAAAATTACTTTTAAACAGTATTCGTTTATAACACGGAGCCACTCTGCACGTGAAAAATTAGAATCCGCCATCTTAAATTCCATTTCTGTTACGATTTCTGTTAGCAAAGATGTCAACAAAAAATGTTAGACTTTTATGTCGTAACAGCTGACATTTCAATCTTCACTAGACATAACATCAGACGTGACAGCGACACTGACGGCATTCATGGCAGGTGTGGATCAGTAGTTAGTAAAATATTCAAATAATATTTTATGTTGTTTTTCACTTGGTTTTAAAAAAAAATTTAGAACAAAATGCAAAAAGTTGAGCATAACCCCACGACTCCATTGGGCTTTTAAAAATCATGATTTTTTCCCCCACTCCATATTTTGGCGAATAAAGAAATCAGCGCGTGGGCATCTTCAATCATGATTTTTCATATTTATCGTGTCTCCATAGCGTACTTAGAAATGTCAACCAGGAGGTAATCAAGGCAGCCAACTATAAATCAGCTAATTTGACTGAACAAATGTCAAAAAAAATCCTACTTTTCAGTAGCCGAAAAAATCATGACAGTAAAGTAGGTTACACATCTATCACTTTTCGATCAGTCGCGACTGTTACGGCACTTGTCAGTTTTCCACAAGTTTTTTACATCTAGTTATGCGTTCACATCTATCAGTTGCAACTGACAGTTTTTTGTGAAAATTTTCCATTCATTTTGATTGTAGAGTTCAAAAAATACCGGTGGATAATAAAGAGAGAGCGTGTGTATGCAATATTATTGCATTAAGTTCAAAAAATAATATTTGGTTCTGTTCTGATGCGATACGAATGACGCGACTGACGCGAACGTTCACACCAATCAGTTGGCCATCCGTTTAAAAAAAAAAAAACTGATTTTTCCACGAATTTTTTCGTAGTTGCCCATCAGTTGTCTGATTTTACGTTCACACCAATCAGTTTCCCATCAGTTTCCCAAAAACTGATGGAAAACTGATAGATGTGTAGCCTACTTAAGGAGATTTAAATCATGATGCAAGATTTTTTGAGTCTCCATTAGACTTTTTCGTGATTGGATTTAAATCCAATCTGGAAAAGAGTCTAATGGAGTCGTGGGGTAAGAAAAAAATATTTGCTAAAAAAATATATATATAAATGGACTTATGTAAATGTAAATGTATATATACGAGTATTACTTATGTAAAATAAAACATAACAAAAGCTAAAATTGCCAATCTGGCAATTATTGAAACCCCGTATGGTGATTTAAGTGAAAGTTATATCAAAATTCCACTTTGAAGTCAAACTGTCCAAGAAGATGTTTTAAAATTTATTCCAATCGGATTTTGAGGTATGGGAGTTTTATGTAGAATCATATCCTAAATAACTTTTGTTCCTGTACTTTTTAGATAAGAGGCACCGTTTTTGAGATATTCGCAAAAAACGTTTTCATTTGTTATGGGGGGTACCCCCTCTAATGGTCCGTTTTTGCCCATTAACGAACTTAGCCTGGCATTTTACGAAAAACGAATCTGCGTAAAATTTCAAGTGTATAGCTCCGCGCCACAGACGGACAAACGGACGGACATGCACAAATTTATTTATTTTATCATTCTAAACACACTGGTGTAATTCATTTTTGTGTGTGATGACGGGATCTTATCGTTACAAACGGTAAGGCAAAGTTAGTATATCCTTTGGTTTCACCATACGGGTATAAAAATTAAATTGTAAAATTGCATATAAACTTTATGAGCAGTTTTAGTATTTTGTATTTGATTAGTTACATTTTTTTTTTTTTTTTGTAAAATTCAAATCATTTGGCGGGCCGCATTTTCAAACGTCTCGGGCCGCATGCGGCCCGCGGGCCGCGGGTTGGCCACCGCTGATTTAAACATTTGTCGTGTGCTTTTCCCAAGCTGGGGTTGGCAACATCACATCTGTCGGACGCCGGGTTAAGGTAAACCATGTAGAGATAATTCCTTTATTTCTCTCTCTTTGGGTTGACTATGAAATAATTTTTTAAAGCAAAACGTGTATTGCTAACAAAAATAAGCAAAAAGAAAATACACTCACAATAGTTATAGTTTCACGAAGAAATGTGCTGCAACCGAAAATCGAGGTCAAATATTATTAACAAAGTTAAATTAAAAGTAGGGTATGGAAAAATTCAATTCGCGAATCGAAAGTAAAATTCTTTTGCATTTGAATCATTCGCGAATCGAATTGTATCATTCTTTTTGATTTTTTTTTCGGCTTCATTTTCGTATTCGTTTATCCGCTTGTCATTTATAGTTTTAGCGTCTCCTCTGCCAAAATATCCCCCCAATTACCCCCCCCCCCGCCGGCAAAGTTTTCCCGCCCACTAAAAAAAATCGCCCGGAGAAAATCTCCCCACCTCACCATCAAAAATGTTCCCCCTTCTACCGCCAAGAAAAAGTTCTCCTTTCTTATTCAGTCTTTATAATGAATATTATTGAAATATTTTTAATATCCGCAAAATAGGAAATTGCAACCTTTAAGTTCATTATTTTTTTAACTTTTTACTTTCTTATACGTAGTATAATAAAGTATTGTATTCATGAAATTGTACAGGCGTGTTTGGTCCTAAAATAGGATGATCCTATCAACTTTTGGTCGAAATCCGTTTACCGGAAGTACCCAAAATTCCGGCTTTTTAAACATCGCAATTTCGTTTTTTGCTATTTACTCCAAAACTACGCATTCTTGAGTAGGGGAACCCGGGGCTAGAATTAACAGGGGTAAGTATTAACAAGCCTATTCCCGCCGAAATATACGAGCCAGAATCTCGAAATTTGGTTTTTGTCCATCATTCGATAAGGTCAATCATATCGTGACTCATCAGTCATAAACAGTTAATTGCAAGTGAATGTTTAGCACAAAGACCGAAATTTAGCTGGTAAACGAACTTTTTATGGTTTGGAATATTTTGATTTCTGTCTTAGTTTTTTATATTATTGAATATAACTTTGCCGATAATGTAAGTTAATGAAGCTATAATTAATAATATCCTTTGGTTTTATTACAATCCTTAACTATATTTTTATGTGTGGGTAATAATTCAAAAAAAGTAGTGTCGGGGCTAAAATTAACAAACCCATGGGGCAAGTATTAACAATATAATGTCATAGACATAGAGTAAGAATTCTCATACTATGTGTATATAGATACAAATTATGTACAAAAAAGCTTCCCTGAGACCTTTTTTTAGATAATAATAATTGTTTTTGTTTTTTAAAACGACTTAATTTTTTTGTCAATTTATGTTCCTTGAAAAGGATATTTATTTGGTTCATTTTATTAGTTTTTGTGATAATTAATATATTTGAATTTAAAAGGATATATATTTTGTTTATTTTATAATTTTTGTGAAAAAAAATCTTTTCTTTTAATTATTTCCAAGTTAAAACTTGTGTTAATACTTGCCCCATCGTGGTTAAAACTAGCCCCGTGACCGGGGTTAGTTTTAACAGATGACATTTTTTCGTAAAAATGATTTTTTTCATATAGTGACTACCTGGTTGAAACTTTTTTTTATTTCTTATGATACCTGAAGACCTACAGTATGGCTAGATATAAACACAATATCAAAAATATTACTTGTTAAAAAAAATATGACCCAATTTCCAAATTTTGTTAATACTAGCCCCGGCTTCCCCTACTCTTATTTATAACAAAAGTCGGAGACAACAAAAGTTTCTACATCAGGCCTGGGCACCATGTATGTAGTGATTTACTATTACTCGAAAAAAATTTATGTTTCTTCATATACTATAACACAAAATGAGAAAACGCATCTTTTTCATTTTTTACGCTCTTTCGCTTTTGATGGAGATGTTTAGGAACAGTGGACTACACAATTTATCATGATGCGATTACAAAAAAATAATAAGTTCCGTTATGCAAAAAAACTTGTGGGGACGTATTTCCGGTTCTGTGCTTCGTAAAAACATGCGCTAAATTGCATTATGTTACCTGATAGGACAGCTGTTGTAATGGCGTTCTAGATTGAATTTTTTATTCGACATGTAATTGCAAACTAGACATTGACGGTTATCATTATTTGTGGTTATTAAATATTTGTTTTCCCAATCACGACATAGTATTTGAATTTGAATATGAGCGTTTCATAATGGAAAATTAAAATTAAAAAAATCGAATTTCTGAAAAAATTTCGTACGTCAGTGTACTTTGGGAAGCAATTAGGGTTTTGGGGAGCAAATGTACACATCCACACGCATCAACAACCGAAATTATACTGAATGACTGTCGTAGGCTCGCTCCATTGATTGGTTAGTCAATCGCAGTGTTGCCAGACGATCGATGCAAAATTTACCACGAGATTTGCCTGAATTTCCCTTTTTTCCCACAGAATAGTCGATTTTTATACCCGTATGGTGAAACCAAAGGGTATAATAACTTTGCCTTACCGTTTGTAACGCCAAGATCCCGTCATCGCACAAAAAAATGAATTACACCAGTGTGTTTAGAATGATAAAAATCATTAATTTCTGCATGTCCGTCCGTCTGTCTGTCCGTCTGTCTGTCCGTCTGTCTGTCTGTCCGTCTGTCCGTCTGTGGCGCGGATTTCGGGCGCACGGATTGAGCTAGAGACTTGAAATTTTGCGCAGATTCGTTTTTCGTAAAATGCGAGGCTAAGTTCGTTAATGGGCAAAAATGGACCATTAGGGGGGGTACCCCCCATACGAACGATATCGTTTTTTGTGAATATCTCAAAAACCGTGCATTTTATCAAAAAAGTCCAAGAACAAAAGTTATTTAGGATATGATTTTACATAAAACTCCCGTACATCAAAATCCGATTGGAGTAAATTTTAAAAAATCTTATTGGAAAGTTTGACTTCAAAGTGGAATTTTGGTACAACTGTTCGAATTTTGATACGAATATCACCATACGGGTCTCCAATGATTGCCAGATTGGCAATTATAGCTTTTGTTATGTTTACCTCTTTTTTTTCCCACTTTTTTTTGCCAAACCCTAAGACCTACCTAAATTACCACGTAAATTGTACAACAAACATAAATTCAAAGCACAAAATGTATATACAGTGTCCTGCAGCAACGGGTACAAACGATCAGGTATCATACCTGGTCGTTTGTGTCCGTTGCTACAGGAGTCCCACTAGACCCGCAATGTTTAAAACGATGCGTTTAGGTAGGTACACAAAAACACAAAAAATGGGAAAGTACACATGTTTTGTTTAACTTAAAATAGCTTCGATATTTTGTCTGCAAAATATGTTATATAAATAATTATGATATCAATAATTGACTAAACAAAGTTCTCACCAAATCGCGGCAGTTTCGTCAATGCAAAATCCAATCAGCATGGCCGGAAAAATTTGAAACAAAAAAAAAAGATCGTAAGTCAGAGTAAATTTTACCCTGGAATATGTCATACAATTAGGGATGCAACATCGTTCATAAAACCTCGATATATCGAAAATCGATGTTTTTTTAAGGCGACATCGATGTCAAAAAACATCGTCCTGAAAACATTGATACCTCGATGTTTTTCCGATGTTTTAAAAAAGTTAAATTTTATAAATAATTTAGCCACCTGGCGGATGCTCTACTGTGGGTGGAGCGCACCCAGGTAGAATTGACACGGTTTTAATTCTTCTTATACGTTGAACGACCAAAAACCCGTTAGTTTTCGAGATATTCGCAAAAAACTATTTTTTTTGAAATACCGGCATATCTTCATAACGGAGTTCTCGTAAAAGACATAAATGTAGCAAATTTTATTGTCTCCAAGTTTTGTTATACATAAGACTACTGGAAAATGGTTAGTTTCGGAATAAATCGCAAAAAAACCGCATAGTTTTTAAAAAGCCGCCGTTTTGGTTACTTCCGGTTAACGGATTTCCACATCAGGACCAAACTTCTCTGTAAAATTTCATGGCTAGCTCTGGTAATTTTTGCAAAATCTTGTAGAAAAATGAAACCGAAAATTGATAGCAAAGAAAATTTGAAACAAATCTTTAAGTCGAGTGGCTATATTAAATCAGCTAAAATTAGTTTCTCTACTAATTTTATGAAGAGTAATGTTCTAACATCGTGGATAGCAACATCGATACCTCGATATATCGGCCTGTTCAACATCGAGGTTAAAACTCGATATTTTTCAACGATACCTCGATGTTTTGCAAACATCGAGGTATCGTTGGCATCCCTATACGTAATATTGAATGTGGCGCTGCTGCACATTTATTTTGAAAGTCATCAATATACCATCGTGGTCAACTTTTAAAGTTCTTAGATCGTTGCCACATTCACATTAATTTATAAAAAAACGAGAAATTTTCGTAATTTGTCGCTAACACAAAATTTACCTTTTTTTTGTTCTAGAGAGCTCGTAAATTCCCTTTTTACCTTTCAGGTTGAGATTTACCATAAAGAGGTAAATTTACCACAATCTGGCATCACTGGTCAATCGTTTGATTTTGGCTGCCGAAGTGGCCGTCGTCTACCAACACGCAGTGATGCTATATCGAGGGGAATTCCCCTTTTTGCGGGGAATTTGACTATAAAAATTGTTAATAGGGGAAAAGGGGAAAACGCTTCAAAACGAGGGGAAACGATTTACAACGAGGGGAAAATCTTCGCCTTTCAACTAAATCCGAAATACTTTTAAAAAATTACGGAAAAGTAAAAATACAAATAAATAAAAACAATTATTGCATTTGCCACTTTATAATGATCTTATTGCAATTGTAAAGTACACACCAATCTTTTAAACAAAAACACTTTAAAATGGCTTTGGAATGTACGTTTAACCGATTTTTCAGTATACTTTTTAACCGCTTTGAAAAAAGCACATTAAAAAGTCCCATTTCTCATCTTATTCAAAGTAATGCTTTTAAACTACTTTAAAAGACTTTGATGGAAAGTAGTTTCCATGAAAGTTCATTGACACATATTACTTTCTTCTACGGAGTATAATAAAGTATTGTATTCATGAAAAATTTCGACCTCTTAATTTTGCCTAAAAAACATTTCCCGATCACTCCTGAGTCGATTGGAGTCATATTTAAAAAATGTCTTTCTGTCTGTCAGTCTGTCAGTCTGTCTTTCTCAAAAACTAATAGAGCTAGCGCCATGAAATTTTATAGGCATGTTGGGTCCTGAAATGGGACGATCCTATCAACTTTTGGTGGAAATCCGTTAACCGGAAGTATCCAAAATGGCGGTTTTTCAAAAATCGCAATTTCGTTTTTCTCGATTTACTCCCAAACTACGCGTTTTTTAGTGGCCTTAAGTATGACAAAACTTGGAGAAAATAAAATTTCCCACACTTTTGTCTTTAGCTATAACTCGATATCTCAACCTGTTATCGAGATAAACCGTTAATTCCAAAAAAACAGTTTTTTGCGATTATCTCGAAAACTAACGGATTTTTGCTGACTGAATGTATGAAGTGAATTAATGAGAATGGCATTCTGCACAATTTTGTTTCTTATCGTTATCCGTTATCTTTTACCGTTATTGAGATATTTTCATTAATATGTAAAAAATCATATTTTTGCGAATAATTTGTAAACTAACGGTTTTTCGACAAATCAGTTAAAAGAATAATTAAAGATGTTAACATTTTCTACATTTTTGCCATTTACCGTAAATTGATATCTTTTACCGTTCTCAAGTTATCTCAAATTTTGTACGTTTTTGATATTTTTGAATAAACCAAGAATTTATTGGGAGGTCGTCTTAGGTTGACAACGCGACAGGGCTCTAGCGTAAATTGCACAGGGTCGTAGATTTTGTAGAAGAAAGTTTTGTGTTGACCACAACTGATATTTTTTTGTTCGTTTTTCGGATTTCCTAAATATATTTTCAATAGAAATATTTTCAATTGCAACTCAGCAGAAGTGCTTTGTTTAAATTATGTAAAAAACAATTAAATCGGTAATTTCTTTGTCATCTTTAAAATTTGGCTTAATGTTCTAATTTCGACCAATATTCACCAGAAGAATGCATGGACCAGTGGCGAAGTGCCCGGAATACAAAAATCGAGTTCCAGTCGCGACTTGATTTCGTTTTTTTCCCATTTTTTGATATTTTTATATTTTTTAAATTCAAAATATGGAAATAATTTTTACCGAATTTAGGGAGGACAGGGTCATTTTAAGCTCGAAAGCAAAGGAACTACCTTGATTTATAAATTTGTGACTTGCTTTGTTTATTATCTAATTGTGAATACCGGCTTCTTTTCATATCTTATTTGACGTTTGGTTGGTGATCCGTGACGTTGTTATCGGGAATACAATTAACGAGTATTTTGTTGAAGCTTTCCAAAATATAAAATTGTTTCCTAATTTGTGCTTTTTTCTCTTAAAAGACTTTAACATGAGTCCCGATGACAATAATTTTGGTTTTAATAAATGAATTCTTTATTTAAAATTCGTTGTTTTTATAGGGGGAAAACGAGGGGAATTTCGTCATTCAAAAAGGGGAAAAAGGGGGATTTCGTCATTTGGAAAGGGGAATTTCACTAAAGGTACATAGCATCACTGCCAACACGTCTCATTGCGTTGGAGAGTCGAGTAAAAATGTTCATACATTGATTGTATTCTCGTAAAATTTGAATAAAAATGTTATCGTTGTGAGGAGCAAGACGAGCCAAGGAGTGCCCAGGCTTGCTGTGGGCAATGAAAGATGCTTGAACGCCAACATTGTATCGTTCCACGCCCGCCTGAACTCGTCGCGATTCACGATAATATTGTTGGGTTGTCGCGGTAGTGTGTGCACTCTCTGATGGGAATGAATGTGTGTGGGGACTTTACGATACAATCTTTTTCACAATACAATCCTTGAGAATCATAAGATTGTCGTGAATCGTTTCTAGTGTGTGGCCCGCTTAAAACCGATTTATAGGTACATATCAATTATCCTAGGCAGTGTGTTATTTGGCAAAACTTCTCAATTCAGATGGCTCAATTGAAGTACATCTCGCAAAAGATGCATCAGATCTTTTAAGAATTAAGAAAATTTATAGTATATTTATACATTACGAACCAAACAGTAATGACATCACAGGCATTAAACGCCCAAATGGATGTAGAACAGCTGGGAGTTGCTCGCATGTTGCAGTAATGATTTATAATTTTATGCAAAGAAACGGCCCAGACTGAATTTTCGTCCAAACATGGCCCGGCCATAATTCGGTTTTAATCACCACCGGTCGTTTATTCTAAATTTAATTTAAATCCTCATTAAATATTTTTTATTCTCTTTATTTCAGTTTGTCCTAGAAACCTTAACGGTTTGGAATTTCTCCAAAAATTTGTTTACTAATAATAATAGTATATTTTTGTACTAATTTCGTAAACAAAGTTTAAAGGCAAACATGGTTCGTTGCTGCGATATTAAATCATGCAAAGCCAAAAAACAACCCGGTAATTCTTTGCACGGGATAACACCAGTAGAGCGTTATCAAAGTTGGATGATATATCTAACAGATAACGCTATTAATAACAAAATTATTTATATCTGCAATAAACATTTTGCAGAAAACCAGTTTCATTTCCACACATGCAGGAAATATCTTAAAGCTGGCGCCGTACCAACGTTATTCCTAACTGGGAATAATATTCCGCTTGATTCACCTGAACCACAAGGTGATCAAGGTGAAAGTGGATTTGTTACTGAAAATCCACAAACTCCACTATCTGTAAACGATACAATAGATGCGGAAATGTGGATAATACATGGGGGTAGCACAACACCTGAATCTTTTCAGGGAAACAATAACCACCCATATATCTTCTCAGAAGGAATTACTAATATTACCGAACAAGTAATTAAAGCAATTTCTGGTCCGGGAAATAACGCGCAAATATTGTGTCTGGATGAATTAACCTGTGGTATCTGCAATTTCCAGAAATATGATAAAGTCAGGGGGAGTTTTGTCAACAATGGTAACTGGGAGAAAATAACATCAGTAGTCGTTATGACTTTCTGTAATTTAGATAACGGGGAATGCGTACCAATAGCTTATTTCCCATCATACAAGGGAATAGCTTTAAAGTCCTATGTGGACAAAATTATTGAATTGTCTCGCGAAAACTCAATCTCGATCAAGTATTTAATAGCCGATCAAGGTGGCTGTTTCCAAGTACTTTATAAAGATTTGGGTATTACCGCAACAACACCATTTTTCTGAAACAATATTCGCATTTTATAGTGTTGCGCATATTTTAAAAAATATTGAGGACGAGATAACACATTCGAAGTTTTGCTGGAATGGTATTGATATTCCGCGTAACAAAGACGTATTGACGGTACTAAAATTACGTGTGTCGAAATTTCCCACAGAGCAACGCGAGGGGTTGAATGTAATTTTGTCTATGTATGAGGACATTTCAGAAGTGATTAGAATTATATATTCTATTTCATTGAAATGTTCAAAAACGGTAACCAAATATGATGATGATTACATCATTTTATGTTCGATCCGCGAAAAACTAAAGGATTCACCAGTATTTAAAAAATTAATGATCTTCATAAATGCCAACATTATGTACATTGATCTGTTTGAAAGTATGAAAACAGACTTCTGTAACTTGATGCCGTCTAGGTTGATAGTCCGGGAAAGTATCTTTGGATACGCTTAGGAACACTGAAAGACGAATAGAACTAGATAGATTTTAGGAACTATCAGACAGCTGATAGTTGACTAAGAATCTTACTGAATAAGTATAATATAGACAGTTTAGAAAGCCCCAAAAGAGTAAAAATGCCTACTGATAGCGCTAACCATAAAGGTTAAATGCAATGCGTCGGTAATAAGCGATAAACCAGAAAGGTTGACTGCTTGGCAAACACCGAAATATCCAATAGGAACACTGCAACACAAATATGTGATTAAATCTTTTAATATTTTAGCATTTATAATAATGCAAAAACACACTTAACGTGTGAGATAGATCTTATCAGGCTCTGATGAGGACTTTGGCAAAGTCCGAAAACGTTAAGCCATAGCCATCTGGGTCTCAACGACCAAAAAACACTTTCCCTACACACCCCACCCCCCACCCATACCACACGAACAACTAATAGTTAGAAACCAATCCAAAACCACCATCTCTTGATAAAAATGTGGAAATACCACCATTCAATTTTGAATTGGTGAAAAAAACCACCAAACTTTAAAAATTTTTGTAAATTAACTAAAATCTTAACGATAAATTGTTAATATTAATATATTGCAAAAATAATAATAAAACCACCGACTAAGTAGGGTATAAATAAGATTACAAGGTAGAAGTAGGAACTACCAGATAGCTGGTAGATGACAATGAAATCTTACGACTAAAAATAAAATAGAAAACAGTTTAGAAAATTCTTAAAAAAAAAAAAATCCACGAATTGGAAAATTCAACAAATATTAACAAAAAAACAGGAAAGAAACAGCAGAAAACAAGATATCAACAAAAACAGCAAAAAAGACAGAAACATTCACAAAAACTGAAGCATCAACAAGATAAACAACAGAATTAACAACAAAATAACAAGAAACAACGCAAAAACACAAAAATAGCAGAAAACAACCAACAAAAAACACCTGAGACAACAAAAAAAGTGAGTTAAAAAACACTAGACAATATAAATTTAGTATTACGAACCTTGCCCATCTTATTATTTATCTGGGGTTAGATTAGATTGCATAAAAATATGCACAAAATTTCAAGTTAGCACCTAGTACTGATGAGTGTCTTGGCAAGACACGAAACGCGTCTACGAAAGCCAACTTCCTTAACGGAAAAACAGGCAAATGTAGCCAAAATTTGAGAAAAAATGGGAAAAATTCCAACTATATTTCAGAAAAACATTAATATAAAATATAAGCAACAAAATAGATACGTAAGCAAGTAAAATAGCAAGAATAAAAAAGGAAACAAAAAAGAAAAGACGAAAAAAGAGGAAAGAAAACAAGAAGAAAACGAAACAAAATCAAGGAAAACGTAAAAAAATTTATGAACTTCATAAATGCCATCATTATGTACATTGATCTGTTTGAAAGTATGAAAACAGACTTCTGTAATAAGGATGGTATTGAAGATTTATTTTTAAAGTTTAAAGGTGATAGTCCCTCAATTACCTCGGTAGATTTTGCCAAGCAATATTCTGAAGAATTGGTGATTCTATTTCAAAACTCAAATCTTTTTATACATGAGGAAATAGAAGATATTGATAAAGATTTTAATATTCTAGATCATTATGAGGTACCAATCAATATTCAGGAAAATTCTGCTCAATGGCTATCACTCAATGCTTATTGCGATAAAATTATAGATGAATTGAAGACAAAATGAAAATTGTGTCTTGCAATCATCAAAATAGTCTTATGTTAGATATTGATCACACTACAAAAACTGTAAATCACACAATGTATGAAATAACGTTAGTTGTTTACGAAATCATTGTAGATACACTACCAATGTTTTTAAATAGTGAATCAATTTTACATAACTATACGCAAAACCTACAAAAAATTATTAAAAATACTCCGAGATGGAAAGATGTGATACAAACAAATAATTGTATCACACATTTTGATATGGTCTTAAATAACATAATAAAAACCATTTTCTACGCCAATTTATCTGATTATGGTTAATTTTCCGTTGCAGCTTTTAAATATGGAGATTCCGGAAATACAAGGTCTCCAAAACTTCGTAAATGAAGTAATGGATTTTGATGATTTGTCACAAAATGTCGAATCTGAGGTCATGACTACAAATAATATAGAACATGAAAATCAACCTAGCACTTCACGTGGTACCAGCAATAATAACATATCGCGAAAAAAGGATTACAAATGTAATCAATGCGATAAATCCGTTGATCGAAAATGTCATGCAACTCGTCACATTAAAGAAGTTCATGCGCCTCAAGGAAATTAATTTATATGTGAAATTTGCCATAAAAAGTTTAAGACAAAAAGAAATTTGAACCAACATATTGGATTGCATAAAAAAAATATAAGTGTGGAATATGCGGAAAGGGAAATAGAACTGAAAAAGAACTTCTTATACACAGAAATGCTGCACATAGTACAGCAAAGAAGTGGACTTGCAAGTATTGCTGCAGGAATTTTTCATTCCGCGCCTATTTGAATTTGCATTGTAAAAAATTTCATCCCGGAAAAGAAAAATGCAATATCTGCAATAAATATGTGCAAGTGTTATATCCGCACATAAACGCCCAACACACTACACAAAAAATGTGTCATTCATGCAACAAACATTTTCCTAACACGAAAATGTTTTTAAATCATGAGTGCACTCCAGGGCAATCAAAAACGCCGACACCAAAGTATATAACACTCATTAGACTAAACTGCACAATATGCAAATTGATGTTTCTCCAGTACTGGGCGTATAAACAGCACATGGCAAGAAAGCATGAAGGAGATGGATTATGCGAACGATATTGTGTGTGCCGAAACAACGAAGAAAAGCAACTCGGTTCAACAGTAGAATGTCAAATCCCATTTTGTAAAATTGGGATCTATCATTCTAGCTGTTTGTCGAGCTACAGGGAAAACGAAAATTTAACTGATAACGTTTGCTTCGTATGCAATCCTTTTTCTTTCCAAACTATAAAATTTAATAATCCTAAATGGTAGACACGGTATAAATCGTGTAAAACATGGTCCGGTAATCCTTAATGAGAGCCAATCCATGTAAAAAATCACCATACGGGTATAAAAATTAGCAGCACGGTAAGTGCATGAGAAATGTTCGTAATTACAGAAAAATGTCTTCAAATCAACAAAACAGGAAGAAAAAAGATCTTCAAAATGTCTACCGAAAATCTTCAGAGACCATCAATATTGCTATCAACCTTATTCTGCCTTGGATATATTCTAGTGTGCCCAATCGTTATTGCTAAAACAGTGAAAACTGACACCCAGAAAACCAAACGCATTAACGGGAAGACCTTGCACAGGAAGACCTTGCATGTATCCAAGCGCGACGCGAATTATAATTTCAGTTTTCTTATTTTAAAAAAAATCAACTTTAAACTACTGTTGATTATAATACAAAAACATAACAAAAGCTATAATTGCCAATCTGGCAATTATTGAAAACCCGTATGGTGATATGACATTGTTCGAAGTTTAATTGAACAGCGAACAGTTGTATCAAAATTCCACTTTAAAGTCAAACTTTTAAAATTTATTCCAATCGGAATTTTGATATTTGGGAGTTTTATGTAGAATCATATCCTAAATAACTTTTCTTGCACTTTTTTGATAAGATGCGCCGTTTTTGAGATTCGCAAAAAAAGTTTTCGTTGGTATGGGCGGTACCCTAATGGTGCATTTTTGCCCGTTAACGAACTTATGCCCGAGGTCTTCATATTTAGTTTTTCTGTCAGATAGCTATACCGCAGATAAAGATATATCGAAGATATCTTTAACTTGGGCATCTTCATGAAAATTCCAACTCGGTATAGCAACTCTCGAAATAAGGTTCCACAACTCCTGCACACTGGATACAATAAAACACCACCTTGATACAAACTATCGTGACGTCACATAAAGAGGTATTTTCTATAATTGTGTGTTCTTATTAAACGATTTTCGAAGTGAAAGGTACGATGCAAATTATCCGTTATAGCTTTCGAGTAATTCACCACCTTTATATCTTGTTTCGCGAAGCAAAGAACCGAAGAAATCAATGAAATCGTGGTCGAAATAGTGACCTTAAATTTATAATCAAAAGCAGCATCACGGCTTGTTTCTAATCACGAAGGCTATTGTTTTGAATGTTTTATTGTCCGATCGTGGCGCTGAAAGCACTTCTGTCAAATGGAAACGATTTTCGGATTTCTTGTATGGTGTTTGGGATTTTTATCATATCATGATCCGGAGTCTCTCTCGAGTTGCTGATTGAAGTGGTCGAGATTGGTTCCGGTCGGAGGAACCGCCATCTTTGAGTGTCTTTGGAGTGCAGACTTGTGTGTTCCAGGGGGGCTCGGGTGTCGGTCGTGATCCCGACTGTAAAAGCCAGAATAAACGTGTCGCCATTTTCATGGCGCACGTGTAATAATTTGATAAAACCTACTCGCTGCACCATTCATGTGCAGTGAGAGAAGATTCACACTGGACTCTTGGCCATATAGTAGTAACTCGGCCATCTCAACTTAAACTCCAAAAAAAAAAAAAAAAAAATATCATGATCCAGTGCCGCAATAACTTTTGAAACCTTAGCTACCACACGACCAGTGAGACTAGCCGAAACTTTTGAGAAATCAGCTCACGCCCTTAAAAAACAACCTGTCGCATAAAACCGTAAAGCCAACAATGGTTGATCTCTGGGTGGCATTGCTCTGCTTCTGAAAATATTTAATAACAATAAATAACAAATTTCGTTTTTGCCTATTATGATTAATACAGATTTCAGCTTCAATTCTAGGCAAAAGTGCTTGAAATGTTGCTTTTGTTAAGCGAAATCTCATAACAAATTCACTTTCACTCCAAGTATCAAAATGGTTCACCCTTATTTGCAGTACGTAGGGTCTTGAAATGATTGCTGGTTCATCACTGTCAGAGTCAGAAAAAATATTCACTTCCATTAACGAATCCATAGGCTTTTTCATACATTTTAACTTTCCGATTTCAATATTTTAATTTTATGCTATAATTGTCAACAACTGCTTTAAAAAAGGAGTGGTGGCGCTGGGGTAAAAATATACAGATATCCCGACCTCAGACAAAGAGATAACTTTACCCGAGAGATATCTTTATCTCGATGTTTTTTGCTACGAAGACTTCCATTTTTTTAGATATACTTAGTATATCTCCCAATTGGTGTTATCCGCAGTATATCTGGGACTGAAGACTTCGGGCATTAGACTTGCATTTTACGAAAAACGAATCTACGTAAAATTTCAAGTCTCTAGCTCAATCCGTACGCCTGCAATCTGCGCCACAGACGGACATGCAAAATTCATCAGGAGCTTCGTGTAAAAACAGACGGGACGTCGAGAAAATAAAAAGAAAATTTTATTAATACTCAACGAGTTTTTTTAACCCTGGACCCGTGTACTGGGCACTGAGTGCCCAGAACGATTTTCGAACCGAAATTAACCATATTTTTAATAAAGAATATGATGAAATGCAATATATTTCTGAAAGATACTGAAATTTAGAGTACAAAAACAAAAAAAAAAGGGGTTGTGGAAGCTGTCAAAAAAAAAGTGTGATATCGTGTACTTGGGCACTCAGTGCCCAAGTCAGTACATTTTGTATGAATTTGGTTTTTATTTTGATTACAGCTTTGGGTTTTTCCCCTTTTATGATTTTTCTTGTATGCAGATATTATATTGTATTGTTATATTATAATATTTATATTGTATTGTTGTCATGTATTGCATTTTCTTTCGTGGAGTACATGATTTGTTGGAGAAATCGAGTACCAGATTCGCGAGCTTACAAGGTGGTCTATATTCTCAGTCGATTTTTGCAAATTATATTTTCCCATTGTATTTCTACTTGTTTAACGAATAAACCAATTTTTATGGTTTTTAAACAAACCAGCCATACATTTTCTATTGGAATTGCATCTGGGCACTGAGTGCCCAAGTACACGATAAATGGAAGTTTTATAGTACACGGGTCCAGGGTTAACCAACAAGCCTTTTTACTGTTTGAACATTGATTTGTGGTCACTAATAATTTAAGAAAATATATTATTTTTATTTTGTTAATTTATTTTAACCCTTTCAGACCTGATGTCCCACCAGTGGGACAATTCCTCAAACTAGTTTTTACAGCTATCCGACGTTGAAATTACTGTTTAAATCCTTGAATGAGCCTTTTGTTAATTACGCAACTCCGTAAAAACAAATTATCTGACTTTTTTGTCAGAAATATTTCATATTTTGTCGGAAACAAACAAGTAATGTTAAAAAAAAATTGAAATTTGAGCTGTTTTTGATCTCTAACTGTTTTTGAGAGGAATTTCACATCAAAAAAATTTTTTCAGCGCCAGAAATAATTCAGGTCTGAAAGGGTTAATATGAATAAATTTTTTGTTTCTTTATTTAATGAATTTTATAATTGTTTAGTATGTTCTGTTTTTTTTTTAATAAAATCAATTGTGGAAACAAAAGATGCAACTACTTTTGTTTCCATTTTTCTGTTCAAACTTTAAATCTAAACCGATAGAAATATCGATAGTATCGATAGTTTTTTTTATAGAATATCGATTGTGGCCACTATCGATAGTTTTCCATCACTAGTAAGCAAGTAATAAAATCTGGTTTTCAAACTTTGCTAGAAGAACGTTTGTTCCCAAAGCAAATTCATAGTTTTTTTTTCTTTTTCTGTATTTCGGCATACAACCGAAGTATTGTTCAAAAACTCAAAACAAACCACTTGTCGCTCAACTTAGCTATAAACGACAGATTCATAGCTAGATACGGATATACTCATAGATAGATAGGCCAACATAACTTCTCATTATTCCCACACACGGATAAACGTATATTCTAGAAGTGGCCAATATACCGATAAGCAGCTGGCCACAACTACACTTCGATTTTCTGAAGCATCCGAGAAGCTCATGACATTGGCGGAAGTCTTATGTCACAATTCAGTATATAGCCGGTCTTTGAATCGTTCGTACGCCAGAAATCCAGGCGAATTGAGCTCGAGCCGATAGTCATATTAAAATCTCATCATATTAAAATCAGATTGTGTAGTGATAAAAGAACGTTTCTGATAGTGGAAAATGGCTGGAAAAGTACCAAATGTCGTTCTTAACAACGGGCGAAATATGCCGATTCTGGGATTGGGAACGTGGGGCGTAAGTAAAACATTTCTTCGTTGTTTCCAAGCGAGTGCTACTGCGGCGACATGCAAAATAAATTCACATAACCTAAAAAGTTAAAGTAGATTTTTTTATTAAAAATATTAAAATGTGCTATAGAAAATAATAAACTTTCTTTATGCAAGAACAAGCTTCAACCAACTATTAATTGGCATTTATTTTTAAAATAAATGTGATTTGATCCAAACTTTTTCGCTTTGACGGGTAAAGTTGGGAAAATCGATTCAGCCGAGTGCAAAAGACGAGCGCGCTATTTTAAAATGTTTCCAACAAAAAAAAATTCTAATCAAAATGTTTTTGCAAAAAAAAAATCTAATCCCTGTTGTCATGCAATATACAGCTTTTTCTTGTTTGTTTAATGAGATGGTGTTCGAGGCAAAGATTCACAGTTCACAATTTACTTGTAAATCTTAAAATGTCTTCATTAAAATTTACAAATTTCATATAATTAAACTTATTTTATTGTTAATCTTCGACAATTAAAAAATACTATACTTAGATCTTATTGTATAGCTAAATTTTTTTTTATCAATAATGCAAAATGTTAAACGTTTAATATTATCAGTTAATATTTATTACAAAACGTTTGACTGCATTATCTTATCTATATTCCCATGTTAATAAAAAAAATATTTGCTGTCGTCAAATACACTTGTTTTTTTTTATTAAAATTATATTACGAGTACTGATTAAAATTTACAATACTAACAGATTAGATATTTATTACGTGAGAACATATTATTCAATTGAGGCGTTTTGCGTAAATGTATGTATTGTAGTTTAATTCCATAAAACTGCATTGTTTTTTCATTGTCACTTTGATTTATTTAATGCAATACATTATTGAAAAACTTAAACATTATTATTAATTTTGAAAAATTTATGCTGATTTATGATGTTTTAGATGTTATGGCGCGGCTTCCCAACCGGTGTGTGCAGAGAAAAAAATAGTAAACCTAACTACTTTATAATGAGAAATCGGTACTTTCACTAAAATAGCTAATTTCAACTGAAAAAATAGTCAATTTAACCACAAAATAGCAGTCATGGCAAACGAAAAAAAAATCGTAACGTTATACATTTCGTTATGTAACGAAGTTCGAATTTTATTTCGTTACGTTATTTCGTTTTGTAACGATAAAAAATTTCATTTCGTTCCGTTATAACGTTATTATTTCGTTACACATTGTATTGAAACTGAAAACTAAAAATAAATTGCACTTTAATAATAGTGTATTTATCACAAAGTAATTCAGTTCCGTTTCCTAAATTCTATAAAAATAAATTCTATAAAAAAATTAATAAAGCTTAACCAAAGGGAAATACAAATAAAAACAAAAAAAAATTAAAATAGTGGTTCTTTAAGTTAGAAAACCAATAAAAAACTTAAAAGGAAAAAAATCATTCAAAAAATTTGCCCAAAAGATATGACATTTTTGTGTCCATTTCGTGCCCCGAACGTGGTCACATACAATCTCGGCGACTCCACGCAATACATAGATTTCAAATATGTAACAAATATTCAAAACAAAACCTATCATTTTAATCAAAAAATGCCGGTAGTCTAAAGGTTAAGGGTGTCGCAATGTGTGCTCCTAACTTTTTCGTCTAAAATAACTTTTTAATTGATTTCGCTTTCTCGCCCTATAGCACCCTCAATTCTTCTTAAAAATTCCTAGAATCTTTGAAATATTTCTTACTAGAATTTGGACCCGGCTTCGCCCGGATAAAAGCGTAAACAGAAAAAAAACTTAGGAAAACTAAATTCAGTTGGTTAAAAATTAGGTAGCCTGCATGCTGTTCGTTAGTTTTTTTCTCTTCGGAAAATGATTAACAAACTAACAAGAAATTCCAGCACTTGCATTCGGTATTACTTTACCCCCCTCCGCTTACTCCCCCACCTCTCGGGCTACTTTTTAATGGGTCTATGTTAGGGCTGGACCCCCAACGAACATCTATGCCAAATTTCAGGCCAATCGGTTCATAGCGCAAAATTAAGTTTCGAAATCACTTTCCCCCTCCCCTTACTCCCCCCACCCCTCGCGCTACTTTTCCGTATGCCTATGTTAGAACAAGAACTACCACAGACACTCATGCCAAATTTCAAGTCAATCGGGTCACCCATTTTTGCGTGAAAGAGGAACAGACAGACACCAACTCATTTTTATATATTAGTATGATGATAAAAACTCCTCGTGTTTTACACCAGAGCAGAGAGAAATATTAAATCATATTTTTTCTTAAATTTTTGTAGTCGCCACCAGGAGAAGTGGCTCGGGCGGTCAAAGAAGCAATCGCCATAGGGTACCGCCACATCGATTGTGCTCACGCCTATTCAAATGAAGGCGAAGTAGGAGAAGGAATCGCCGCTCGAATCAAGGAAAATGTCGTTAAGAGGTAAAACTTGTATAAATAGTTGAAAAACAAAAATATGTATTTTTTTCAAAATAACTTCTTATTCCAGGGAAGATTTATTCATCACGAGTAAACTCTGGAATACATTCCATCGTCCTGATTTGGTGCGTCCCGCCTGCGAGACAACCCTAAAAAATTTGGGTTTAAGCTACATTGACATGTATTTGATTCATTGGCCAATGGGCTACAAGGAAGACGGCGATATGTTCCCCAAAAATGAAAAGGGTGAAATTCTGTATTCTGAAACCGATTATTTGGACACTTGGCGTGAAATGGAGAAACTCGTCGATGCTGGCCTCTGCAAATCCATTGGCGTCTCCAATTTCAACAAGAAACAAATCGATAGAATCTTGGCCAACTGCCGGATTCCACCAGCAACAAATCAAGTTGAATGCCATCCATATTTAACGCAGAAAAAATTAATGGAGTATTGCAATAGTAAGAAAATCGCAATTACAGCTTACAGTCCTCTGGGATCACCGAATCGGCCATGGGCTAAGCCCGGAGATCCTGTTGTGTTGCAGGATCCAAAGGTAAAATCGAAAATAAAAAATCTAAATTTTTAACCCGATTTGAAATCATATTTTCTTTAAGATTCTCGACATTGCAAAGAAATACAACAAAACTGCAGCCCAAGTGTTGATCCGCTATCAGATTCAACGAGGAAACATCGTCATACCGAAATCTGTAAACAAGGAACGCATGACGTCCAATTTTAACGTTTTCGATTTCGAATTGACCTCAGACGATATCGCTAAAATTGACAGTTTCGATTGTAATGGACGTTTTGTACCCCTACTCGCGTAAGTGTAATTTTAAAACTTTCTATTGATTTTAGTTTAATTTTAAAACAAATTTGCTGATATTTTATTTATAAAAATCTTTCAGTGATGCCGGAACCCATAAAGATTATCCTTTCCACGATGAATATTAATCAAATCCAAAATGAAAAATCAAAACTTATTTTTTACGGTATTATTTTAGAATATTGTTTTTTTTTTTCTTTAATTGCTGATTTTCTTGTGGTTTTTGTGATGCTAAATGCTAAATCATACGCTTTTGCCGAACGAATTAAAATTCTGCAAGACGGATTGCTTTCGTTCTACATACATGTAATTTCTGTGCTAACCTATTGTTGAGTAAAATTTAAAACATAGTTTTGTAGTTGAGAACAATTCTATATAAATAAAAGATTAATTTTTTATTATGTAATTGAGAACACATGTGGCCCTCATTTTTAAGATCGCGTCGCTTTTCTCCACAGATTTGCAAAAAAAATTATTGTCTAAATATGCACTGGGTCGATTTTGGCAGAACATTTCATTCGTAAAAAGTTTTACAAAAAAAAATCGCGTGAATATGAAAATATTGGTCTAAATGAATTGAATCGTCTTCGAATTTCTCCGAACACAACAGAACCCCTAACACCGAACACAATACAATTAGTTCGAATCGTAAATTCAATGTTGTTGCTGGTATAAAACACTAACAACAACATTGAATTTAGGATTCGAACCAATTGTATCGTCGTCGGTCGGTGATAGGGGCTCAGTTTTTCACAAAATGTCCTAAGCCCCATTCAGACTAACGATTGCGATTACGACTGAAGCTTCTCGACCAATAAGATTAAAGCTTTCAACGACAGGAAAATAAAAGCTTTGATCTCATTGGTCGAGGACGCTCAATCGGAATCGTTAGTTGTAATTGGGCTTTAACCCATTTTGAACCAGCCTTATCCATAATGGCAACTTTGATTTTTATGTGTTAACAATAAGGCTCAAAGTAGTGGCTACTTGACCAAAATGTATTAATATTATAGACTTATTCAACTATAAATGCATTACTTTTTATAAATGCACTTTCAATGAATATAATATTCAAAAAACTGTAGATGTCGATCGCCTAGAATATAAGATAAAAATTTTCTAAAAAATTGGATAATTTTTTTATAAATTCAGGAAAATTAGAGCAGGGACCGATTTCACATGCTTGCCCGGCTATAGCCTTTAATGCATTTTTAAATTTGAAATCTCTTTTCAATTCAATTACTTTCAGAACTACTTTTTACTGTAATTTAGAACACCATCATTTTATTATCTACGAAAACTTTTTAATTTTGAGGAAAACTTAAAAAATGAAACTTTAAATCTATAAATTTCAGTTGCAATCAGGATAGAGCTTTAAATTTAAGCCAACTTTATTTTTTTAATGATGTTGTATATAACCTCTAAACGTAAAATCCTGGATGTTTGACAAAAAATCTCGTTTTTTTATAAATTTTAATTTTCAACTTTACATAATCGCTTTAACGCTTTGAAAACTGCTTTTAGTTATAAAATATTTAAGAATAATTTTTTCCAACATTTTTTTCAGTGCACATGGACATCCCTACCATCCTTTTGAACACGATGAATTTTAAGTTTTTTGTTGGAAACCTTTGAATTATAATAAAAAGAAGTTTATCAAATATTTGTTTTACTTTTATTCCATTGTCGATGCCTACCAAACTTTATAAAAAATTAAGGATTAGTTTTTTGTGCCAAAAAAACTTTGAAATAAAAATTATCCCTTCAGAACTTCCGTTTCGAATTTTGAAATTCTGATACTAGATTCGTGATCATCGACCCCGAAAAGCCCCGAGCGACATTTTTCAGACTTCTACTCACATCAAACCGAAAAACATTTTTTTTACTTTCAAAAAATCAAACCCTCAGTTCACCTCCCATTTACCTCTTAGGGATGGAAACTCCGCCTTAATGAGCATCTGTATAGTGAAAGGAGAACATACTGCAAGGTTTCTAGCTTCAAAGTTTTGGAATATCTTCAAGGATTTGAAGTCATTCGATCAGTTAGTCAGTCCGGATAAATCAATAGTTAAACAAAACTTCTCTTATGCCTCTATAGAAGTGGCCATCCACAATTGGCGTTTCGTAACAATTTTTCTCTCTCTGTCACACCTACAGTTTTAAGTGGAATGCAAATCAGGATTCGGTTTAAACATTTGTAAGATTTCATTACAACTCAGGCATTTTACTTCACCGGGGAAGAAATACTGCAAAGAAAATTTCGTTTTTTACATCCTAAAACCCTAAAAAAACCAAGGAAAAAAAGATATTTTCATAGGAAACCTCTTTTATATATTTTTTCAACTTAAATTTGTGTTTTTACTCATTCTTAAATGTTTTTAATATAAGTTTTTTTGTTATTTATACACAGTGTTCAATAATCACACATTCAATAGAAAAAAATTAACTAAAGCCAGTTTTTATTTCATTGAAAAACTAAAAAAAAAGAATTTCTTTCAATACACGCATCGTGTCTCTTTCAATACACGCAATCTTCGTTGCCGTACAAAATTTAAAATTTCAAATTGAATCCCGGCGCCATTGCCAACTGCCGCTTATCGATGCCTGAATTCAAGACGAATCCCGTTGTGTTGGTCGTTGAGGTGATGTCGTCCCGGCCCAGCTCTTTGAATTGTGATCCGCCCGAGGGTGGTTTCGGTGACGAGGCCAACGCTTTGCGGGCGCCCAATTCACTCTTTGCTGGCCACGTGGGGAACATGGATGGATCGATCGGTAATGGAAGCTCCTTGAAATACGGGTTTTTGAGTGCTTGTTCCGCGGTTAGACGTTGCTTTGGGTCGTAGGTGAGCAGACCTTGTAGGAGGTTTAAGCCGAGTTCTGTGGTTTTGTTAAAGAAACGTCTTCGAATGTTCGAGACGGGATATTCGGTGAAGTGGGAATTCTGACTTAAAAGGCTTTGTACAGCTGGCAGGTCTTTGTAGCCTGGCCAGATTTTCTCATTCGGTGTTCCAAGTTCCTGAAATTAACGGGAAGTTCATTAGAAAATCAAAATTTTTGCTAAGATAAGCGATGTAACTCACCTTAAAAATTCTGTTTAGTTGATCGATTTCCGATTTCCCGGGGAACAGTGGCCCCATTTGCAGGAACTCCGCGAAAATACATCCCACCGACCATACATCAATCGGAGTCGAGTATTCCTTGGAGTTGAGCAGCAGTTCCGGTGCTCGATACCAAAGCGTCACAACCAGAGAGGTGTATGCCTTCAACGGACTTCCGTACTCCCTCGCCAGTCCGAAATCGCCGACTTTTAAGATTCCTTTGTGGGACAGCAACAGATTCGAAGTTTTTAAATCGCGATGGAGGATCCAATTATCATGCAGGTGGGCGACAGCACGCAGAAGCTGCTGCGTCAGGCATTTTACTTCGCCGGGGAAGAAGGATTGCTCCTTGTGTTTCATCGTTTCCATTAGACTCTTTAGATCGTGCTCCACATAATCCATCACGATGAAAATTTTGTCCATGTTGCTGCCGACGACGATCTCACGGACCGTTACTATATTTGGATGCTGACCCTTGAGCAGAGTATTTATCTCCCTCAGAGAAGTGATTGGGAAACCCTCTTTCTCCTTCTCCATCTTCAATCGCTTCAGAGCGACAATTTCGTTGGTTCGCTTGTCCTTGGCCCGATAGACAACACCGTAGGTGCCCTCCTCGATGCGATTGAGGCACTGAAACTCCTCCACCGATCGACATCCTTGGATACCGGGATAGTAATTTGGCAACTTCTCACCCTTTTCATCTCGCGGCGAGCTATCGTCACCCTCTTTGGCCTTGCCGGTCTCATCGTCTGATTTCTTCTTACCCTCCCCCTGACTCGATGCCCCCTTCTCCTCTTCCATTAACATGTCATCGGCGTCCTCATCTAAATCACTCGACGCTCGCTTCCCGTCTCGCGGCGATCCCGACCGAGACCTGGTCCTCGATTTCGAGCGGGATTTCGTCCGCGATCGATCCGATCGAGATCGTGAACGCGACTTACTGCGGGATCGTGACTTGCTGTGGGAGCGTGAATGAATCGATTTACTGCGATCGGAATGTGAGGGGCTACATGAGAGAACTGACGCCGAACGCGATCGTGATCGACGCCGATGCTCGGATTTTGTTAATTCGCCAATCGACAAAGGACTTCCGGGCAGCAGATCTTCATCATCGCCCGATCGATTGCGATCGTCGTCCTCTTTTTCCGATACACTCGATCGACTTGCCGTGTCTGAGTCGGATTCAGTGTCCTCTTCTTCCTCCCCCTCGTCATCCTCGTGATCGTCAGAGGATCTCTCCGAATTGTCAGACACTTCCACCACCACCTTTTCACTCTCCACATCCTGATCGTCTTTTTTCAATCGCTTTTTAGCCTCCTCGGAATTGTCTGCGGATTTATGATGGCGTTTCGTTTTGCTCTTAATCTGTGCCGATGGACTGCGATCTTCTCGACCGCGTCGCAATTCCCTACGAGCTCTGAGTTCCTCCTTAGCGAGCTCCTTGCGTCGTGCCATTTCTCGCTCGGCTTCCAGTAGTTTCGCCCGACGAGCCGCCTGTTCCGGATCTTCTGGGTAACTCGCCTTCTTCTCTCTCTTCTTATGGCCAGCAGCGTATTCTGGATACTGCTCGGGACTATCAATCAACTCGATTACATTCTCTCTACGTTCTCTATACTCGCGTTTCTGATCAGAATATCCTGATGTTGACCTACCGCCAGGATTCGGAGGATTCTCCTCGTACCGAGAGGCTTTCTTTTCATACTTGCTAAGCAGACGACTCCGCAGATCCTCCAGTGTCCGTTCAGCGTCCGATTTATTTTCGTGATGCTCAACAAATGCCCGCCGTCGTCTGTCGTTCATCATTTCATCCCGATTCTGTCGCTTTTCCATCATTCTCTGACGATCCTTGTTGTTGTGCCTGTTGTAATATTCATACTCCCCGCCGCCACCCCCTCCTCGTCGATGGAATTTTTCTCGCTCTCGAGGGAAATTTCCGACGGCGACGCCTGACGGCCCGCCGGGCAAATGTCGATGACGTCGATCGTCGAATCGCATCTCCTTGTCTCTCAGCATACGCTCGCGTTCTCTGTTGTCCCGATCGCGTTCCTTGTGTCGATGCTCTCTGGAATGTTTCTTCTCTTTTGTCGATGACTTCTTCCTGGACGAGGACGCTTCGCGTGCGGCCTGAGGCGGCTTAATAGTGAGCGAATCGGCCAGATCCGCATCGTCTGCACCACTGAAAAGATAGAAAAGACAATATGGAAATTATAGTAAGGTTGTTTTTTCGCACGAATATTTTTTTTAACGTTTTTCGCCCATCTCTGCGTGTGTGCCTCGTCGATCGATTGCTTTTTTTTTAATTTCGTACTTCGATTATAGATAGAGATTCTATTTTCGTTTGTTTTTACTGCAACCCTATGATAACTTCACAAGAACGTGTGATCGATAAAACTTCTAGCATCTACGCTCGTGCCGAAGTAATCGCTTTGTTAAATCTGCGTCGTGTTTGTGTGGACGTGTGAATATCATTGAGTTTAGGGTTACCGAGTTCCAAACATCCGCTTTTTTTGTGGCCACATTATGCTGGATTTTTTATTATAAAAAAAAATATTTTAAAAAACAAATTATACAAAAATTCTCCGTTATTTTTTGTGCGTTACAATAATTTTTAGGTCCTTAATTTATTAAAAATTGTCTACAGGAGGGAAAACATAAAATTTTTGCTATAAAGGAGTTATGAGTTGTCGAGTGCGTTTAAAAATAAGCCATCCCGCTTAAAAATCAAATAAAGTGTTCAAAGGACTGTCCGTAAAATACGTCAAACTAAGTTGAGGCTTTTTCCTTGCCCTCATCTCTTCGTCCCGCCTTTTCGCGACTTTTTTTTGTGCGAAGTTTAGTATCAGGGCCAACCCCCCCCCCCCCCTATCCTCTTTTGTAAAAGTGAGATGTATTTTATGAACATCACTGAATGAATTTCAAACACACAATTTTATTATGTCTAACAGTGGGTTTCACAAATTTTTTAGCGGACACTAAATTCCGTTTGCACCAACAGAACTTAGCAACTTATGTACAACTTAAATTATTTAAGTCCCAAGATTTCTACGGTTTAAGAAGGCTAACCGCAGCTTAATTTTCTAAAGCCGCCCACAGACGAGAAACCTTGTTTTAAACAATGTTGCCAACCTGACTGTCAGATTTTGCCAAGTTTTCAACATCACTTCCGAAGATGTGTCATGGGCTTTGGGTGAACAGCTAATTGATGTTCAAAAACTTTTTGCCAATTTCCCTAGAAACGCTACAACATGATAGCCTAGATTAGGCTTCTATCCTCGCAAAAGGGCCTAAAAGCTTGAAATTTGCCCGCTGATACAATTTAGAAGTCGCTAAAACTTTCAAGAAACCTAACACAAGTATTCGAGTACAAGCAATTGTTCAAAAACATAATAAAATACAATTACCCAGGGTAATCGTTAAATACACTACGGGTATTCATGAAACTCGCGTATTTTTACTCCGAGTAAAATAATTTGTGTAAATCAATCAGCTGTTTCGTAGTCTTTTCTCACCAACCACAAAATTTGAAGTTGGAAATGCCGAGAATCAACGAAAAATTAAAATTTGGGAACAAACGGCACAAA
The DNA here is from genome assembly GCA_964034945.1 of Chrysopilus asiliformis. Classification (NCBI taxonomy): domain Eukaryota; kingdom Metazoa; phylum Arthropoda; class Insecta; order Diptera; family Rhagionidae; genus Chrysopilus; species Chrysopilus asiliformis. The sequence continues at coordinate 81,118,340 of OZ035962.1, forward strand.
AGAAATACTTCTAATGGCAGCAAAATTTCACAATTTCACAAAATGTCCGTTTTTGACGTTTGCGTAATTTTTTGTGGGTGTTTGCACGTCAAGTAAAGTTACGAGGATCGCGTAAAAGATTTTCTATACAAATTTTGACAGTTCATTTACGAAGTGGTAAATTCACGCGGTTTTTGAGGTATTTCCTGAATACCCATACTGTAATGAGATTTTAGGTACACAATCTAACTCGATTTTTATAGTTATTTTATTATAATTGGCTCCTAATTTATTTCATCCTTTAAATGCAATTTGGGTCAGAACAGATGAGAGACATGTTGATACAAATTGTCAGGCAATCACAAAACACCCTAAATGGTGTAATTCTAGAGATTGAAATTGTTTAAAGTTGGTTCGATTGAATTTTCATGTATGAAAGACTTATGTAAAATTGCATTAAAAACCAAATAATGGTAATACGAGAAAATCGCAAAACAAAATGCATGTTGTAACTTTTTTGTATTGGGGGTGCGAGTAAAAAGTGATCTTATTTAATTTTTGTCTAAATATAAAAGAGTTTTGTTTAATTGAAAAACAAATATTTAAAAAAACTGTTAGCCAAAGGGCGATACAACAGTTTTATGTGACGAAGCTATCAATCTGTGAGAGAGGTGCGTTCTATAGATTTCTAAGTGCAGCGCAAACTTATTTTTTCATTAAAAAAGTTAATTACAGAACATAATTTAACCCTTTCGGCAAGCAATTCGTGTAGCCGAGTAGGACTCGAATTTAAATGTTCCATGTTTATTACCCACTATAAGATACTATCCGCGCAAAGATCTTGATCCTTCGAAGGAGGGCCTACATGGTGGGAAGTGCTACCCAAATGTGACAGTCCGGATGTTAAGTGGTACTCTTTTGTACCAAACATGTGTTATTCAGTCGACTTCCTTCACAAAATAGAACAATATGAGACAAGAAAGCAAGAAACAAAACGGTAAATATAGTTATTTTGCGTAAAGAAGAGTTTCAGAAACGTTCTGGTACAAATAGAAACCATTTAGCATGCAATTTCTAATTTTTAGCAATGTTTGAAATTTTGGTGGTACATATATGTACCACGCGTGCCGAAAGGGTTAAATTCAATTTAAAAATACAAGAAAAACCACAACTACCAATGAGCAATCGTCAAATACTTCATATGAGATAAGGCCGAATTTTAAAAAAAAATCCTTTTTTATAGGGGAGGGGCAAGGGGTGGTCTAATGGGACTTTGGTGCATCAAACAGTTATGCAAAACCATATTTTAAACACGTTTCGTCTTTACACATTTTTCGATACGACTCACAGTTTTCGAGAAAATGGCAAATGGTTTCATTTTTATGAAGGGAGGGAAGAGTGGTTCGATTCTGCCCGTTCAATAACAGTTTTTACATGAAATTTATCAGAGTGAAATTTCTTCTAGTTTCTAGCTTAATTGCTCCGAAAGTTGTGGTTTTCACAGACGGACGAACAGACAGGCAGAAATCAAATGTTTTTGTCATATCAAACACCCTGGTGTAGTTCATTTGTGTTCGGCGTTTGATTCGATATGTTAAAAACGGTAACGCATTAATTTGTTCTCTGGCTTTGGAAGATTTGTTATTTAAATCTAAAATTTCTGCATAAAATCATGTATGAAAAGAGTAAAAATGCATAAAAGCTTTCGCAAAATGTTGAAACTCAATACATAGGCAAAATATAGACGAAATTTTAAAGTAATTTTAATTGTTCACAGAAAAATTTGCATCGTAAAAAAAAGAGGTGAGATATTGCTTAGAAGCGGAACCTCCAACAAGAATAACATCAGACAATAATTTTATTCGAGATTTTCTCTTCTACATTTCTTTTAACTCTGGTTTAAATTCACTAGACGTCTGTCTTAGTGTTTAAGCCTGTCCAATAAGCGAAATTTTGTTCACAAACCGATACGTTCACGAAGCAAAACATAATTTAAGTTTAAATTTTAGTTTTTTAACAGTTTCACACCTATTGATTTTGTTTAACCCTTTCGCACCCGTATGTGTGTTCACAAAGGCCTAATATGTAAATTAGTTTAATATGCATGTCTCTGTTAGATTAACCCATTATAATCATTTCAAACTAATTAATCGTCTCCCGTACCAAAAGGGTTAAAGTCATTGGTCTACTATGTCCGGAGGGCGAGATGTAGGAAGAGCGAGAAGTTGATGAATCAGCAACTTTTGATTCACCATAAGTTATTGCAAGTCCGTTTTCTCTATTCCTTTTTGCGTTCATTCGTATTCGCTCATGTTAATTTACGACAAAAACTTTCATAAACGTCAAAAAGACGCACGTCAAAATATTTACCGTGTAAATGAACGTGAATGATTTGTGAATGTTTAAAAGAGAATTGCCGTGATTCATGAATCAAAAAACTTATCGTGTGAATCCGGTCGTTGACAAGTCGGATATTTCTGTATTGTTTGATATAAGGAATATTGGTTCGATATAAGGAATTATTTAATACTAGCTTGCATACCCGTCGTTTCCGGGTTAGGTTTTTTAAAATTTTTTTTATGGTCTATGTTGGAGCTAAACTTCAGGCCAATCGGCTCGGTAGTTTCCCCGCGAAAGAGTAACATAGCGCAAAAACTAAGTTTCGAGATCACTTTACCCCCTCCCCTTGCACCCCACCCCTCACGCTACTTTTCTGTATGCCTATGTTGGAACCACAGACCCTCATGCCAAATTTCAAGTCAATCGGTTCAGCCGTTTTTGCGTGAGAGGAACAGACAGACAGACACCAACTAATTTTTATATATTAGTATGATAACGAACGGACTTGAACATTATATTGGACCTCCACTGTAATTCCAAAGTTTCCTCTAATAAATTATTCTTTCTTACAACTATCTTACAGCTAATTTACACATTTTAAAAATTACAATTGCTTCGTTTAGTACAAGTTCTTAATGATATAAAAAAGAGAATGTACACACAAGTTACATAATCCAAATCTTATGATTAGCTTACAAACAATATTATTTGCATCAGAATTAGCTACAGTAGTTCCCGGCTATTAACAATCTACTTAAGACTAACAACTTTTGAATATTACATCCAATTTGACTCTCTTGATTCGAACGGTATATTTATGTGGTGCTATTAAAAACCTAGTTTTTCAAGAAATTTAATATTTAAAGATTAGACCTTAGATCTATCAGATCGAAATATATAACTCTGAGGTTAGCAGTACTAGTTTATTAACACAATTTTCATTACGATTCGAATGTCCTATTAGTTAGAAACTACTGTATTTCTGTAGACTTACCCCTCTGACGTCTACCTAAAAACCTCGATGGTCACCAACCTCGGAAGTCTTGAAACTCATATGAAATCACTTTACAACATTATTAAATCATTGCACAATAAATAATGGAAAATATTTTGTACAATATGAATTTAACAAAATAAAAGCATTTACAAACATTATTTTTTTTTCTATTTTTTTGTTTTAATTACAATTACTAATTAATCTGGGTATTCCCAGTGTCGTCTTACCATGTTGACTTCACTTTGATACGTTTTGCAGTTCGAATTGATTTTTTTTAAGACATTTTCTAGATAGAAATTTATGAGTTTTTTTTTGTTTATAACTGTTATTTTTAAGATAGATGCTCAAACACTTTTTTATATGAAAAATCGATGTTTAGCATTATTGTTTGATCATTGTGGCCACATCGCGAGCATCGGTCTTTGGGACACACTATTTTTGGCCTATTGTTAATGAAAAAATACATATAAATAAACCTGTATCAGCATAATTTAATAAAATTTATAAAATATTATCAAAGTAAAAACAATTAGTCTTTACTTGTTTTACCAAGTTAATTGTAAAAAGTTAATTTTGATCGATTTATTGCTCATTTAAGATTGATTTTAATCGTAAGGAAATTTTAAAACGTTTACAAACCTTAAATAGTCGTCGTCGTCTCCGGGACTTTGCAAGAGTCCATCTTCACTGCCTGAATTCTCAAAGCGGGCGTGGCTCATCCTAGCATCTGACTTTGTTAAATATGCGTGGCCAACTTGTAATTCGATATTTCAACAAATTATTTGGAATTTCTGCAGAGAAGCGCCTTCTCGAGGCAGATTTTATAGACGAAAATTCTTCCAAACGCCTGCAAATGGCCGAAATCACTTTGTAAGTGCAATGTTCATTCGAAAGACCCTCGAAGATTATTCGAAGTACTCTCGAAAAACACTCGAATAGTAAAAGTGTCAGTCACAGAAAAGTGAGACACGAGCCTGGGTAAAAAAAATACCCAGGAATTGCACTCACTAGAGTGACTATATACCCCATTTGATGCTCTCATTCCTTTCTTCAATTCGATAGATTTGCACTAGTTTGTCTGGCCAGAAGGCATCGGAGACTACCGAGGAAATGCGCCGATCGAGATCTCGGCAAAGCTTTGAAGTAACACTCACATAAACAAGTTTAGAAAGACAGGTAGAGAAATTTTTAGAATGAACGATAATTCATTATACATTTGACCTGCAAGGGGTAGAAGCCATATCGAAAAGAAAAATTCAAAATGTATACAAGGCTGCTGCAGCAGAACGCTTCTTTCTGTAGATTTCTTATTGTTTCCTTTCAACATTTCACTTGCGAATGGTGCTCTATTCGAAAAATTTGCTTGGTCACACGCACGCATTGAAATTATGTGTATAAATATCAGAGATGAAAATAAGAGTTATTTTTTCTCTCTTTATCTCTCATTTCAAGTTTCACTCACAATTAATAACGTTTTCATTGTGTGAAAAAATATCTCTGAAGGAGATGATTTTTACTTATGCGACGAAAAACTCACGAAGAGAGATAAACATTTTCTGTAGATAAATATCAGTTCTAATGAGAGATAAATATTTCTTGTAAATAAATATCAGTTCCAATGAGTTTTATTTCGCTGAGCTGACGAAAAACTCATTTGTTCGATTTTGTATGGTGAGGCTAGTGTACGATTTCAAATAATTTTCAATGCATGATAGAAATTATTATTTATTGTAAAGTAAATGAAAACGATATTTTTTTTGTACTTTGTATGAAACTTTTTTCTGGGGGGTGGTAGGGGGTGTGTGGTACCTCAAATGAAAGGTACTGAAGAGCATATTTTAAAAATATATAGCATGATAGGGTCTCCCCCCTCCTTCCCCTCCCTTGGCATTTCATTTTTCATAAGTATATCACCAATACTTGCATTTTGACATTTGAGAATAAACTTATGTTGTATGAATACAAGCGAAGTACTTCGTTGACGTTGAACAGTGGATTTTTTTGTGTTTTTATTCAGGGGAGCAAATTGAAAAACTTTAAATTTCAGTTATCATTCAGGAGCGCGTTCGTCGACGCATTGATAGTCGTAGTCGTAGCTAGCAATAGCTAATGACGTCAATCTGTCATAGCTCGCCGTAGTCAACTATAGTCATGTGCACCACGAACGACCATAGTCATAGTCGTAGTTGCTTTTCGTTTGACAGCTCACACACACACTGAAGAATGAACAAAAACCCCAATTTTTTAAAACATATCGTTATTAATTTTCATCTGCGTAAATAATTTCATGTCCATTTTCCTTTTTCTGTTCCTAAAAACTGAACTCAGGCGGGAATTTTGACATTTATATGTCAATCATGATTTACACACTGTCTATGTGTGTGTTAGCTACGCTTGACTATTTCTAACTCTGCTCACCGAGCATAGTCAGAAATAGTCAACTACCGTAGTCGACTATTGGCATCCACGAACGACCAGAGCTGTAGCTACGTAGTCAGCTACGGCGTTCACGAACGACCGATAGTCACAAATAGTCAACTATAGCTGACTATTTTGCAACGACGAACGCGCTCCTGGATAGCAACTGAAAATACTTTAAATTTATATGGAGAAAATTTTTGACAGCTGGTTTGTTTTCCCACGGTCTACATGGGTGTAGGAAAAAATCTATTGGTAGAAAGCAATTTGTGGCATCATCGGGCGCTATTTTCGGTAACTGGTTTTGTGAGTTTCGATTGTCATTCTGTAAGAATTTAAATTCAGAAAATCATATTGACAGAATTGTGGCGTTGAATTAAAGGTACTCTAATCTAATTGAGACGGGATGCAATGTCGAACCTGAAACTTTTTTAACACATTACATAATTTACCTACAGTTCTTTGAAACGTCAGACTGAAATAACCTTTAAATTCTCTTTAGATTCGGCTTTTATTGAAATTAAACACAAAATATAATGCCTAGAAACGAAAACGCAGAGCGGGACAATCCCTGTCTTAAAGTAATCAAAATCTTGATTTAATTTACAGATCTTAATTGCATTTGGCTTCCAGGAGCAGGAATTGTCGTACAAATGTCTGCACAAGAACAACTTCGACAGAGAAAAGTGCGAACTCTTTTTTGTCAACTACAATAACTGCAAAGACTTTTGGGTAACAGCAAATCAAATTTAAAGTTATTTAATGAGTTTCTTATTTAAAACCAATAGAACCGCGTTCGCTCAGACAGAAGGGCGAGAGGTATCGTCCCATACCTTCCTGAAGTCGCCGACCGAGCAAAAATCAAGGAAGAATACATGAAAACAAAAACAAGTTCATGACTCCAACTGGATTATTTTTTGTTTTTGTTATATAAATAAATTTACTATTGTCTAGAAAGCAAAACTATTCCGAGTCCAGTTTATTATCGTGAATCCTATCTGCCCGACAGATTCTAAGATTGGGCAGGAAATTTTCCAGCAGTGCACTCGCCAATTCGAATTCCTTGTCCTTCTGGGGATCGTCCACAATTAGCAATCGAAGTGTCCCAAGACGGTATATACAACTCAGCCCTCTAGATGTGACGTTTGTGGCTGAAATGTCTAGAACTTCCAGCTTCTCAAATTCAGAACCCGAAACCTTGTCCAGTGACCAGTCGTCAAATGTCGGGATGTTGTGGAAAGAGAGGAATTTCAGTTCCTGCAACCTTCGAAGATTCTCGAGACCCTCGTAGTAGAGCAGCATGTTGTCGCACCGGATCGCCTCTAATTGGAAGCTGGCATCGAATCTACTTGGCAATTCATATTCATTGCTTTCGTCTGCCTTTACCCACGTGGGATTATTAAGAAATTTGACTGAGCCTCCACGATGAACAATGAAATGAGCGGCAGCCAAATCGTGTCCCAGTATTTCTAGACGCTCCGGAATAAACTGTTGCATGAATCGTTCTTTCTTCTCTGCCCGCCTTTCCAACCACTTTTTTACGGCTGACGGGCTCAGATTTATAGGTTGTTGTAGCACCGAAATAAGATCCGAATTTTCTTCTTTTGATTCAGAGAAGAGCTTGAATTTGCTGTACCATTCGCCTAATAAAGAAATAGTATTAAATTGGGGGAAAAAACAAATGGATTCTTATGTAAACACCGTCTCTGTCGTTGTATGGAGTTCGCCATTTCAGGTTCTCCTTTGATTCTTCAATGGCTTTCTTCACTCTATCTGGCGGGGATTCATTGGTCATACCACGGATGGTAGCCACTTTCAGTCCAGGAAATATTTTAATCCGTCGCAGCAGCATTTTTTCGTCGACAAAAACAATAAAAACTAAAAATTCTGAAGTTTATTAACTGTCAAAAAATTCACCTCAGCCCGCACCCAATAAACATGTCGCATGGAAATCCATTCCCTTTTGTGTTCGAAAACCAAATTTATGATAAAAAAATATGGCAAAGATTTATTTAAAATTTGTTGCTTTTTAATCCTGAAATTCGAACGAAATATGGCTTGATGTCACTTATATTCGATCGACTAACTAGTAGAAGTCCATCAAAAACGATTAAACAGACTGACACTCATTCTGGTGCACACGATATTAGGGTCTTTTTTGGATAATTTGGGGTCACTGAATCCAAATATGGCAGTATTTCGGCTGTACCAGCTCCGCCTTTTTGTGATATGAGAGATGACTCATAAATTGGTTTAAATATTTATAATTTAGAAATCAACACTTATTTTTTCCCGAAAATTGTGGCTGGCAACTGAATTGCGCAAAAATTTGTTTAAGGCAGTATTCCAGTGTGACGAGTCAAAAAAAATCCAATTTTCTTTTGTTCCGATTTTCGAAGGTTTAGGCCAGCTGTCCACCTAAGCCAAGCGAACTAAGCTATATAAGCTACGTTTTTCACTGAAAGTTTTTCACTGAAAATGAGCCACCTTAACTAAGCTATGCAGCGACGTCGCTCAGTCATGCGAGAAAAACTTCCAAACAGAAATTCCATAAAAGATTTCAGTGCTGAAATGTCATGGATTATTTTTTTGATATTTCCCTATTCAAAATGTCGAAGTCTAAATTCACTTGACAAGAAGTCGCGAAAATAACTAATTTTTTTTACAAACAACACGATTTTAAAGGCTTTGGAAGGGGATTTTAATAATATATATTTCTTTTTTTTTTGTTATTTTTTGCTGTTTAAATGTTTGGCATGGATGCAAGAACGGCGATTAGTGTTTCCTTCTCAAAGGCATCTGGAGAAATGAAATTTCATATGAAATTTTCTGCCCAGCTGTTAAAAGATATTTCTTGGGATAAAAAACCGTAAGTACCAGTTATTCAAAAAAATATAAACCTTTCTGCCTCTTCATACAGATCCCAATTTGGTAAATTTGGATGTACTAGAAAAGATGGAAGTACTAAACATTTGTTTTATTCAGGTTTTACTGTTACATTCAATTTAAAATTCTACCCAATTTTTTACTAAATCTGACTTAATAAACAACATAAAAAGCAACTAATTTAAAAAAGCCTCATTTAAGAGGTCAAGAAACTAAAATTATCTAATTTCCTAAAGTAGGAGTTTTTAATTTGCTTTTTACTGTTACCTATTGCCTTTAAATAAAAGGCGTCAAGTGCTTTCTAGAACATTTTCATGCATCTTCGTCTAATGTTATTCTAGATTAATCTTAATATAATCCCAATTTAACGAATTCAATACAATTTCGGCATGTTCTGTGCAGAAAAAAAATTTCTTGTCAACAAATTTAGTACTGGTCAATTTGAACTAATGGAAAATTTGAAAAGTGGTGTTGGTTGGTGATTATTAAATATTTTGTTGACTCCCCTTTTAAGCCTGATTTAAATTATGTTGACCCAACGACAGCTAAGATAGCTATAAGATATGATAAGTAGAATACTTCAATTCAATTAACTTGCGACACGCGATTGACCGGCCGGGATATGAAACACAAAATTGACCACAAGAAATGATTGTGTTGTTCAGCCAGGTCTTTACTGGACTTGGATCGGCTGGAAAATTTCCAGAGTGCCAAATCATGGTCGAAGGCTTTCGAAAGCTTTATTGACAAACATTATTATGGAGGTGTATTCAAAATAGCGGTAATGGATGTATTTAACTCAGTCTTTTGGGCCGACATCAAAATAATCCTAGTTTTGACTTTATCTTTTTTTATGTCCGCGAAATTTTGCTGAGAAGATCCCAATTATTTGCATGAATATTAAGTACCAATTATGGGGCGAAAAATAATGAATGGTGGCGAAAGTAAATGTTATCAGTCAACAGATCAGGGCTGAACTTAGATTAAATAGTATAATTATTTTATTCGCCTTAGCGAATTACTTGTGCGCAATAAACTCACATCAAATTGCAAATGCAATACAGAACATGGTTTTGGTTCGGTGGCCAAACCTTCGTCTAGAGTGGCGAAAAACGACGAAACCCTCAACCAACCAATATCTCTCAATCCTTAAGCTAGAACCTGAATCGTACGTCGATGCGTTCGTCATGCGTGCGTCCGGTTGACAGTTCGATGCGGTGACAGTTGGGTACGGCAACGAATCTGGAGTTAATTCATTGTTTTGCACTTCTTCTATTAGTTTATCGTCGAAACAATTACTTTCAATTTGTTCCATACTTAAATTGCTTAAATCGTAAACAAACTTTTTTGCGAAATGACATTTCCGTGCGTTGCCGCATGTAAAAGTAGAAATTCGACCTACTCTATGCGGTTGCCGAATCGGAAAACGTATTATTAGGGGAGTACTCATAGCAGCCCGTTGATTCTACTCGAACTGTCAACGTGACGGACGCATGACGGACGCATCGACGTATGATTCAGGTTCTAGCTTAAAGCTCCAAACACATGAGGGCGTCACCGTCGGCGTCGTCATCACCGTCATCGTCGCCCAACGCCGAGTGGAAAACGTGGCATGTAGCTAAGCACCACATCGGATGTCTTTTGAACCGCAACAAATTTTAATTTCGGGAATCATTAAATTCCAAAACGCTGTTAGAATAAATTTATTTTCAACAATTTATGTTAATTGTGTTTGCATATTTACGAAACTATCTATTTTTACCACCACGCCTTTTATTATTGTTAAATTTAACTTTCACTTTTACTTATTTGAATGTTTCGTGCTCTAGTACGGCGACGCGATGTAAAATTTAGGATTTAAATCACCGTGTCGGCGACTCTCATACAACTCAGTGCGCTCTAAATTTTGCGTGACGTTGACGCCATTGGTGATGACGTAATATCTTTGGGTCTTTAACAATTCGATTTGGGACTTTTTTTTGAACCTTACGGCATGGAAATTATTTTGTTTTTAACCGTACTTTAATTTTTTTTTCTTCTAAAATCAGCAAAAAATAACTAAAATTCTTCCCAATATTGATGTTTTAAGAGAGATGCGATAGTCTTGCACGTCGATATGTAATTTTAAGCGAATTGGTTCAGGCGATTGTGGGTTTCTCACCAAAACCAATTCATTTTTAAAGATATTTGATTTTTTTTTGCTGATTATATCCCAAGTAAAATATAATTGAATAGACTCGACACTAAAACTCAATCAAACTCAATTTACAACATGAAAAATACCCATTTGAAAAAAACCGAATTATTCATTTATCTTAATATGACCCTGTTTATCAAATTCCATGCGATTAATTCACATAACAAAATAAACAAACTTATTTAGTTGATAAGATCGTTACAAGATTGTTTTTCATAATTCAGTTATTTGGGATAATCTATAAAAGGTCGCTGTTAGCCGGTAGAAATTGTCAGTTTTACTTCAGTGGTACAGTGAACGAATTGTTGTGCGATTAAAGCATTAAAAGTTTTGAGCTCAGTGCTAAAAGTGACAAAAATTAAAAAAAAAATCCACGGCCGTTAACGGTTAAATAATTTAATACAAACTTAAAAGATGTGAGTATTGTGTGATTTTTTTAAAAAAGAGAAGGTGACAATTTTAATGTTATTATTGGGAGTACAAAACCGCGGTTTTTTTCAAAACTTTAGTTTGCTTACATATTTATTCTTCAAAATATTGTCCATCACTAGACACAACTATTTCCCATCTTTCTGGCAGCATACGGGTTCCGCGTCGAAAAAACTGCTTGTCTCTTGAAGCGATCCTCAAATTGACCTCTCCGTAAAAACGAAAGCCAGACCATATGTCATCGATCGAAACAGGTGGTAGTCAGAAGAGGCAATGTCTGGAGAATACGGTGGGTGGGGTAGGAAGCTTCTCGAATAATGAGATCAAAGCTTTCAACGATAGCGACATGAAAGCCTTGATCTCATTGGTCGAAGAAGCTCAATCGTAATCGTAATCGCAATCGTAATCGCAATTGTTAGTCTGAATTGGGCTTTAGATGGATTAAGCTGTGTTTTATTTTTAAGTATAGAATAAAAAAATTAAAATTCTATTTTTCCTCCTCAGATAAGTTAAAAATGTTTCGCTACACATTATTGGCAGCTGTAACAGTTGTTTATACCTTCGCTGCATCGACCGATCGTAAATGTGGTGTACATAAAGTTGGTGGTTTCTTAGCTGCCGACGATTCTAAAAATCCTGCTGTTAGGCATGCCGGCCTAGGCGAATATCCTTGGACAATTGCGATTTTTAAAGGCGACGCTTTGCAATGCATCGGATCTTTAATCAAGCAAAATGTCGTTCTAACATCGGCTCACTGCTTGAAATCGTAAATTTACTACATCGAAAAATTCAGGAAAAATTAAGACATTTATTATTTACAGATTGGATAAAAAGGATATTAAGATCAAGGCGGGTTTGTGGAATATGGTAAAACAAGATGAATCGCACCCGATTCAGGAAAGTACTATCAAAGAAGTGATTTTACATCCAGAATTTTCCGATGCTAATAACAAGCCATTCAAGAATGATATCGTAAGTAAATAGAAGCGAAGAGTATTTTTTCAAACTTTTTATTATTAATTCTGATCGCACTGAGGATAAAAAATATTTTCGAAATTTTTATTTATTTTTATTTGTTCTGACGTCACATGAAAACGACTCAACCGATTTTAACCCCTTAAGATCGCGGGTCAACTATGACCCCACCAGTTTTTTGTACAGAAACTATAATTTACCGGAGAAGAATACTTCAAACTTATTTTTGAGTAACTCTCCGGCAAGGTCTGCCTGCAGCGATATTTTTTACTAACACATTTTTTTTCGTTCTTTTGTCATATTTAAGAACTAGGGGCTCCGCCCTGAACCTCTCCGCGGTTCATCCTTGCCTGCTGGGTGAATAAACGGACTTTGACCTCGGATCTGACTTGTCCGAGATGACCATTCTAATGAAGAAAACCGCATCAAAATCCATTCAGTAGTTTAGGAGATAGCAGAAGAGGGGATTCGAGGGGAGACGAATATTTGTCAACCGCAAAGCTAATCAATAATTTCGGAGTATATAGTATCCCTGTGTAAATTTTCAGGTAATTCGGTCCAGTGGTTTTCGCGTTATTCTATTGAATAACTTAAAAACAGGTTTGTGGTGGAGATAAATGGTTGTGGGGGAAAAACGGGGGACTGTAGCAAAAAAAAAAAAATACATATACCGGACCAGCGGTCTAAGCAACATATAGGGAAAAACCGCATCCAAATCGGTTCAGTGGTTTTCGAGTCAACTCCGGACATACAGACAGACGTTGTCTTAGAAATGAATCCATAAAGTTTTTCTGCATCTCACGATTTGTAGACCTCGGTCTCAAGGGGTTATTTGTATTTTGTACACAAATGCATTGAAAAAATACTTTATTGTCCTTTTACCCCTCTGATCCTTTTAGAGGGCACTATAAGTGTGTGGACTTTTATATCGTTCAATCGATTAGGATGCATACAAGAGAAAGGAAAGCCACATCCAAATTGATTTCCTAAAGCCTCTATTATCATGAACCTCTGCAGGTTAAGATTTAAATTTCTTGGTATCGAAAACATGTCTAGCAACTAGAGGCTCCCCTCCTGTCCATTTTGTATTGAGTTTACAGCCTCTCGCATGTTAATAAATGATGAAAACCGGATCAAACTAACGGATCGTTATCAGTTATTACCGGCTCGTTAACGGATCGTTAGATCGTTAACGGATCGTTATCAGTTATTACCGGCTCGTTAACGGATCGTTAGATCGTTATCAGTAGATGATGGCAGTGTCATCTCGTTTAGATTACTGTATACTGGAAAGATCTTCCTAAAGTTTCATCAAAATCGGTTCAGTACTTCTAAGCGAGCTTTTATAAAAAAAACTTCCAAAAAATTCCGCAGGCTCTCCTGGTCCTGGAGAAGCCAATAGACTTGGCTGATCATATCGGTTTGGCGTGTTTGGCAAAAAGGGACGATAACCGAAAAGCATCAGACTGCCACGCAGCTGGATGGGGTCAAATTCCATCTTCAGGAGAGTAAGTAAAAAATTAGAAAAAAAAACGAAATCTTTTTTTATTGTTTTACTATTTTTTACAGATTTTCGAAAGTTCTTAAGAAATTGAGCTTGCCAATTATTGGAAAAGATCAGTGCGAGCAAAAACTCAAGGAGAAAGTTTCGGGCATCAAATTAGATGACAAGACAATTTGCGCTGGTGGCGAAAAGGATGTGACTTGCATGGTAAGATTGAGTGTTATTATTATTTTTTTACAAGAAAAGTTTGTAGTTCAAATACCGTGGAACTTGGATTTATGAATTGATTTGAAAAAAATTCTTCGGTTTATGAACAATCGTTAAGCAAGAATGGAGCTCATAAATCGAGGTTCCACAAAAAAAAATTCCAATAAGCTGAATTTGCATTAGGTACGCCCTTACATTAAATAACAACTGAAATCCTTATACAGTATTTGGCTTTGTGAATATGTAGAAAATGACCATTTATCACATTTTTTAGGGTGATGGTGGCGCTGGACTCGTTTGCAAACTTGAAGGTGTCGAAGAAAACCGTTTGGTGGAAATTGGTATCACTTCATGGGGAGTTGGCTGCAAATCTGATCTACCTGGTGCTTACACTAGTGTCGGAAAACATCGTGCCTGGATCGATGAACAGATCTTGAAATTAAATTTAACCCCGGATAGTTACACCGTTTAAGATGTACTATCCTTCTTATATATTTATTTACCTTATTCTAAGTTAATTGAATTTTTGTAATTGGAGTTTTTTGAATAAAAAATATATACTGTTGATATTGTAGAATTTTTAGAAGATCGTTTACCTTTCTATAGATCAGTGGCATGTAGTTTCAAAAACTTTAAGGTGCAAAGTATTTTCTGTAAATCTCCTTTATTCTGGTTTAGCGTTAAGGTACTCATAAGAGAAAAATTGTTAAAAATTGTGAATTTTGTAGGGCTATTGTGGAAGTCTTGCGGAGTCCAAAGTCGCTAGTTTGCTCCGTAGTACATTCGGTGTTATGAAAGTCCGCTTACTTTCAGCGACTGCGGACGATGCAATCGCATGCGTTGCCATGCGATGAGCTATCAAACCGGACTTTTTGCTAACCTTGTTTGTTAACTTTTCGGAATTTTCACGAGTTTTGGGTTTTTCTTTCGCAATAATGAAAAGCGAACAAGATGAGAGGAAGTCTCTTATGGATGTTTCAAATCCGTTGGATTTTCCAAGATTGTAGTTAGCGACATTTTTCCTTGAGGGAGGACATCTGTAATGAAGAAACCTGTATCGAAATCCATTCAGAAGTTTTGGAAATAACAGGAGAGGGAGTTTACAATAAAGATATGGATTTGGATTTAGTTGGGAAATTTTTTTCATGATGGATGACTTGTCCAATAGTGAAAACCGCATCAAAATCCATTCAGTAGTTTAGGAGATAGCAGCTGAGGGGGTCAGAGGGGAGAAAAATATTTGTCAACCGCAAAGCTAATCAATAATTTCGGAGTATTTAGTACCCCTGTGTAAATTTTCAGCTAATTTTCCCTTAAGCCTAAAAACAGTTTAATTTCACTAATTATTTCATTTTTTTTAAAAATCAAATCAAAAAATGCTCGAGATTTATGAATAGGCATTGCCAGATGAAGAAGAAATCATTCGTGGATCTCTTAATTTTTTAAAATCAAATGACACCAAGGTGTTTCATCGAGAATACAATTTCTATAAAAAATCAAAAGGTAATGGTTAAGAGAACAGTTTGTCCAATCTGGGAAACAGACATTAACCAGGATTTGAATTTTCACGCATTTTTTCGACTGCTGAACGGATTTTAACTTTTGTTAAGGTAGGAGGCGCTACTGGTTTTAGCTCAATTCCAAATTCTTGGCAATTTTTTTAAAAAGTCTCATTTAAGAAGAGGCCAAGAAACTAAAATTACCCAATTTTCTGAAGTAGGAGTATCAATTTTTTTTACTTTTATTGCCCCTTTCATGCATCTTCGTCTAGTGTTATTTTAGATTAATCTTAATATAATCCCAGATTACCGAATTCAAAACAATTTCGGCATGTTCTGTGGAGAAAAAAAAATTGTTGTCAACAAATTCAGTACTGGTCAATTTGCACTAATGAAAAATTTGAAAAGTGGCGTGGGTTGGTGATTATTAAATATATTGTTGACTCCCCTTTGAAGCTGATTTAAATTATGTTGACCCAACGACAGCTTAGCTAGCTGTAAGATATGATAAGTAGAATACTTCAATTCAATTAACTTGCGACACGCGATTGACCGGCCGGGATATGAAACACAAAATTGACCACAAGAAATGATTGTGTTGTTCAGCCAGGTCTTTACTGGACTTGGATCGGCTGGGAAATTTCCAGAGTGCCAAATCATAGTCGAAGAAGGCATACGGAAGCCTAATTGACAAACGTTATTATGAGGACGCATTCAAAATAGTGGTAATCGGTGCATTTAACTCCATCTTTTGAGCCGACATCAAAATATTCCTAGCTTTGAATTGATCTCTTGTTAGGTTCGCGAAATTTTACTGAGAAGATCCCAATCATTTTCAAGAATATTAAGTACCAATTATGGGGAGAAAAATGGTCAGTGATTTGGAAATTAAATTCTATTAATCAAAAAATCAGAGCTGAACTCAGAAAAACTAACGTGATTCCAGTTCTGTATTTTTATACCCCGTTTTATTCAACTTATATGAACTCAACTTATATGAACTCAACTTATATAAAAACTCTACTTATATAAACTCCACTTATATAAACTCAACATGCTTCCATGTGTTCATAGAATTGCGAAAATTTGGCAAAATCAAACTTTTACTTTGAATTAAGATATCACGACACCTGGTGCTTATGGCGATCATTAAAACCAATAGATGTTTATTATTACCACCAGGTGCCATTGGAGATTCAACCGTCAAAAGCACTGAATTATTTAAACGTTGTTTTTGGGAAATATTTGACAGTCTGATTCGTTATCTTGCAAGTGGCTTTTAGATCTTTCAACATAAAATTATGGGGCGGGGAGGGACCAAATAAAGATCAAACTATAAATATTTGAGTTAAAACACATTTTGTCCAAAAAATTTGTTTCCTTTTGCATTGTTTTGTTACCAATTATTAAACTTGGGAATGTGAATGCAACACAGCATACGAACTATATTTCCTAACACTTTCTTTAAGTGACGAAATTTAGATTTTTTGACCTCCCCATAAGATTTCGTTTCGAATCAACAACTTTGTCAGTATACAATTAATCCGACCAACTTTGCCGTCGTAAAAAGTTGAATCGAATTTACAATGAGGGTATTCACAATCCTCTTTTAATTTTCGGTATTCAGTATTTTCGGTAATATTAAAAGACTGAAAATATTCTGCTGTGAACATCCCACAGCACAGATTTGAGAACAGCGCTTTTATTTGATACGTGACCAAATCATGAACTGCGAATTTGATTGTAAAATATGTCACATACCTTTAAATCCATGTTTGATGTATTCTTTTGAATTTCTCTTGTGGCAACGGCTATCAAAATTGAAAAAATTTGCATCAGTCCGATGAGATTAACAAAAAGCCAGCGAGAAAATTTGACAACTAAAAACATTACTAGCGCCACCCGCGGTTGATTCTTGATACCGAATAACCGGGCCGGAAAACACGACTCAAGGCATGTATACAATTACCGAATCCGTATACAATTACCGAATTCATTTTTACAATTACCGAATTCATTTTTACATGAACCAAATTACCGTCTCGGTAAAAATCTGTTAAATTTGACTGAATTACCGAGCGGTAAATTTATTCGCAATTTAAAAGACGACTGTGAATACCCTGAATGTAAAATTGAAGCAAAAAGCTTTTTTTAGAGATGTCCGATTAGTCAATCTCTGAAAATTTATAGATATTTCAAGTGCAGCAGATCGATTTGGCATGTGACATTTATGTTTGTTTCAGGCAAATCGGTTCATGCGTTTGTGAGTTAAAAAGTTATAAATCAAAATAATTAATTATGGAAGATTAGGATAATTTTTTAAACTTAATTAATTACCAAAGGAAAAATAAATAAACCAATCCTATATCGAAATGTCATTAAAAGTTTGCAATATTCTGTGATAAATGTAAATGAAAAATTTTAATGATTGATTAATTTGAACCAATTTTTCAAAAAAAAACTTTCACATAAGCTGACAATAGAGAAATTACCATTTAGATTATATCGAATTATTCGTGTCTCTTAATCCGACTCTGTGGATCAAATTCTATGCGACTAATTCGTATTAACAAGCAAGCGAATCTTATTCAGTTGAGATGATCGTTAGATCATTAAAGCAATTCGGGATAATCTATAAAAGGCCACTGTTAGCCGGTAAAAATTGTCAGTATTATTTCAATATTGTAGTGAACGAATTGTTGTGCGATTAAAGCATTAAAGGTTTTGAGTTCAGTGCCAAAAAGTGACTAGAAAAACTTTCCACGATCGTTAACGGTTAATTAATTTAAAACTGATTTAAAAATAAATAAAAAATGTGAGTAGATATGTATATTGGATGGATTTTTTAAAGAAAGAAAATTTGTAAATTCAAATGTTATTCGATGAAAATCATTTTAGTATTGTCAAAACTATTATTCATCGTTAAAATTAATAACGTGTATAATTGGGCTAATTTTCAAATAAGTTCAACTTTAATGAACCCTTTTTTGTGATAATTTGGGTATTTTTTTCTGCCACATGCGATATGATAAAATTGCTTTCGTGACATTTTTTTAGCGGAATTGAAGTAATATTCAATTTGATTAAATTAGACAAATCGTCCGATAATTTCCGCTTGTTTTTTGTTGTTTGTTGATGTTTTAATTTAACGAGTACTTTTTTATGATTTTCTGGTTTAGTTTAACAAAATTATAATGGACGTGTGATTACCAAAAAGCTTGAAATCAAAATTATTTGAAAATTATACATCCTGGGTAATTTTTCAATAAATAATAATGACTCTATTCAAAAATCGTAAATCGTTCTGTTTCTGTTACTTAACATGAAAAATTGTATTTTTATACAGTGTGTTTAGGTTTAGAATGATGGATCGATTTGAGTTTTGCATGTCTGTCTGTCTGCCCGTAAACGCGATAACTTGAAACGATATAAGCTACAGATTTGTAATTTGGCAGAACCGTTTTTTAGTAAAATGGGAGGTCGAGTTTGTTAACGGACCAAATCGGACCACTCCTACATCCATACAAATTTACCGCAGTGCACTGTGAGATATTCTCTGATTTTTGACCGTATATCGAATCAATGTGCGACGTATATCGAAGCAAAGACTTAATTTAAGACAGCTGTTATAGCGAAATGCCATATATCGATGCGTCATATAAAGAACCGTGCCAAGGCAAAACGGCGCCCGGGACAAAACCTCTTATATTTTTACTTTCCTCTGCAATAAAGGGAAAGTGTTGTATTCATGGCGGAGACCGGCTCGAGAATGGGGACAGTTAGAAAATTTCTGATCAATACGAAATCCGTTTCAGGAAAAATGATGAGGATGTCCGTACATCTGTCTGTCCTTTTTACGTATCTTAAATCACTCGAGAACGCGTTGACCTTGCGACTCGAAATTTTTTGTAAATAGGTTTTACGAAAATCGCAGTGCTAAACAGTGATTTCAATCTTTGCGGGTTGTTTACGTAAAATAACTAGTGACTATGTTACTTTAATAGTTTGTTTAAATATTTGTGAATTGAGATTAAAACATAACAAAAGCTATAATTGCCAATCTGGCAATCATTGGAGACCCGTATGGTGATATTCGTATCAAAATTCGAACAGTTGTACCAAAATTCCACTTTGAAGTCAAACTTTCCAATAAGATTTTTTAAAATTTATTCCAATCGGATTTTGATGTATGGGAGTTTTATGTAGAATCATATCCTAAATAACTTTTGTTCTTGCACTTTTTTGATAAGATGCACCGTTTTTGAGATATTCACAAAAACCGTTTTCGTTCGTATGTGGGGTACCCCCCCTAATGGTCCATTTTTGCCCATTAACGAACTTAGCCTCGCATTTTACGAAAAACGGATCTGCGCAAAATTTCAAGTCTCTAGCTCAATTCTTGCGCCCGCAATCCGCGCCACAGACAGACGGACAGGCGGACAGACAGACGGACAGACAGACAGACGGACAGACGGACGGACATGCAGAAATTAATTATTTTTATCATTCTAAACACACTGGTGTAATTCATTTTTGTGTGTGGTGACGGGATCTTGGCGTTACAAACGGTAAGGCAAAGTTAATATACCCTTTGGTTTCACCATACGGGTATAAAAAAATCGTTAAGGCAACTATCCGTGCCAAGAAGGATAGTTACCTTAGTTTTTGGTACGGATAGATGCCCATAGAGGATTGACGCTCCATTTTGTCTTAATTTTAATATGGGTGGATCTCATATAGAAATTGGTATAAAAGGATCAATTTTACGCTAAAATATAACATTTTACGGACCGCCACACGCAGTCTTGACAGTAAAAATCGCGAAAGGGGCTGGGAACGAAGTAGATTCTAATATAATGGAGCTCAAATATTCGGTCGTCTATTTTTCACATCGTTCATTTTGTTCATTGTAATATTCTTGAATTGTGTTAAGATATTTCTTTTTATTTTTGTTCGTTCTGTCCAAGGGATTCTATCAGTACCTTCTGGGGCATCTATCCGTACCAAAATTCGATCCATTTTATTTCCTCCCCTGTTCTTTTCCTATTCGATCCAGGGTTCTGAAACTTGTCAGGAAGATAGTTAAATGATGAAACTATCCTACAGCTTATATGAATTTGACATTTTTGACTGACATCTTTCTAACACGAAACAATAAGGTTAGGAAGTTTAGTAAAGTCAGAAATCATCTAGTTTTAGACAAGAACCATACTTACGCTTATAGCTGCAATTGCATAAGATTTTTAACCTAGATTTCAGCTAAGCGCTTTTTTCCTAGAAATTGCATTCTAATTTTTAGCGCTGCAAATTTGTTCAGCGCTGGGTCAGAATACAGAGACTATAATCTAGAGCAGGGCCAGGAAAGCTTTGAAAGTTCTCGGGCATCCACTACCACTGACAAGCGATTTACTTGTTTATATGGCTTACTCTCCGAGCCACTTTGTTGAAAGCTCTTTTTCGTTATGCTTGGTTTTGACACTGTTAATTGTTTTACTTTACGTTAAAAAAAAGTTTTGATAATGAAAAACTTTTATATGAAATTTCCGAATTACAATCGGAAAATAAAAATAATTTCATAAAACCAGAAACATTAATTTGATCAATTGATATTTTATGAAACGACTGAAAATGCATATTTAAATTGTATTTTTTTATTGTTTTAATTTCCTGAAATCATAGTAAACATTGCATTGTGTTATCACACCGAATAAGAAAACAATCCTGTACAAAATTCGTGTCGTCTTTTGAGACAGAACGCTTCATGATTTTCAACAGTGTTAAATTTTTCATGATTTTCATCAGTGTGAAATACACCACCACTTCAGTCAATGTCCTAATGACAACTGAGCTAATAAAAATCTCTCGCATAAATGGCCTCACTTAGAACTCAGCAAAGCTCCATGATATGCAAAATGCCCAAGTGGAAGCAGAACGGGTTATATGCAAAGTGAAACAGATTATTTCTTTCATATGCGTATGTATGCAGTTTGCGTACAAGCCAGAATGAAACGGGTAGCATGAAGAATCGATGGATAGAAGGGCAATTTGAGCCTCGAAGTTGCCCTTGGTGCACATGGCTGCAGAGGGCTGATCTAGAGAGTGGACATCAGCACTTAATAGACTGTCCTACTGAATCTTTTTTCCCAGATTAGAATCAGCGATGTCCCCCTACTACAATTGTAGTAAATCCCCAGAGCTTCTATAGAACAGAGGTTAAAATCACACTGAGCGACAAAAATATGGCGTAAAATATGGGATTTTATCATTAGCTCGAAAGCTTTACGAAAGTTTTTTTCTGCTTGTGCTATTGATAAAGTCCCATATTTCACGCCATATTTTTTGTCGCTCAGTGTCAATTTTAACCTCTGTTCTATACAAGCTCTGTGGTAAATCTACTACTATTTTCGCCTTCAAAAGGCTTAGTGCGTAGTAAAACAAATCTACTACTTTTTTTTTGTAAAATACATGAATCAACCAAAAAATTGTATATCGGCGTAGGTAGAAAAGGTTTTTTTTTGAAAATTTGCTACTATTAGTATCAATCTACTACTATTTTTGGTCCAATCTACTTCCCTCCTAAGGGCCATCCCTGATTAGAATAGCCTGTAAACAAATTTTTAATTTATTAAAGCAACTACGACTTTCCAAATTTTTTTGATACCTCAGACATGAGTTTTTGACTTATATTAACCGATTTCCGTTATTTTGGCAATTATTGGTAGCAATGAATCAAATTTTTAAAGTTTTTCGTCTCATTTTCAAGCTCGGCGGCCATTTTTACACGTCTCATTGTCCATTCTTTAGATTGCTTTAGATGATAGCCTCTCTAAATCAGGATGAGTGCACCAATTTTTTTTCTGAAATTGCGCTTTAAAATTTTTTATTTTAGGTTTTTTTTTCTTATTAAAAAAAATTTAATCTTATTATTTTTCCATTCTAGAATAGTGCAAAATGTTCCGCTTTACGTTATTAGCAGCCGTGACCGTTTTTTACACCTACGCTGCATCAACAAATCCAAAAGTAAATCCTAAGTGTGGTGTACATAAGCCTGGTGGTTTGGTAGCTCCGGACGAGCCTAAAAATTCCAGTGTGAAACACGCAGGCCTCGGCGAATATCCTTGGACAGTAGCGATTTTTAAAGGTGACACTTTAACATGCACTGGATCATTAATCCAGCGAAATGTCGTCCTCACTGCGTCTCACTGCTTGAAATCGTAAATTTAGCACATCGAAATAAGTTGGAAAAATTAAGACATTTAATATTTACAGATTGGATAAAAAGGATATTAAAATCAAGGCGGGTTTGTGGAATACGATAAAATCAGATGAATTGTACCCAGTTCAGGAAAGTACTATCAAAGAAGTAATTTTACATCCGGATTATTCCGATGCTGATGGCAAGCCTGTTCACAATGATGTTGTAAGTAAAACAGTCAATTACAGAATAACTCCAGAAATTTGTTTAAGTTGTAAAAATGGCGATATCTGAGTTTATTTCAAGACAACAAATATTTTTTTTTGAGAATTCAATGCAGATTAAACAAAAATGTTACCGAGAAAATTGTTAAAATTAATGGTTGAAAATTTTATTTGGGGGGAAATGTGTCCAATGGTGAAAACTGTATTGGAATCCTGCTAGCGGTTCAGCCGATAGAGGGCGAGGGGGTTCCAAAGGAAGTGCGGAAGTTTTAGTGAGCGAAATATTGTAAGTATAACGGATCAAAATTTCGGTTCAGGAGATACCAGGGGGGATAAGAAAGCGGACCTTTTAGTTTCTTTTATTGTCAAAGCCACCTTGCTAATAATTAATTGGTTCGAAACGGTTTATTGGTTCGTGAGTTATCGTGCGACATCCAAGCAGCGCAATTATCATAGTAAATAAAGTAATTTAAAACAAAATTCACAGGCACTTTTGGTCTTGGAAACGCCAGTAAAATTGGCTGATCACATCGGTTTGACGTGTCTGGCGAAAAAGGACGAAAATCGAAAAGCATCCGACTGCCACGTCGCTGGGTGGGGTCAAACTCCATCTGGAGGAGAGTAAGTATACGAGAGTGAAAAATCTTTTTTTTTTATTATTTGGATTTTTTTTGCAGACTTTCGAAAGTTCTTAAAGAATTGAGTTTGCCAATTGTTGAAAAAGATCAATGCGAGAAAAAACTCAAGGACAAAGTTTCGGGCATCAAATTAGATGACAAGGCAATTTGCGCTGGTGGCGAGAAGGATGCAACTTGCGTGGTAAGACTCTTTTTGTCATTAAGACTTAATATGAGTGGTTCAAGGGGTGGGGAGGGGGTATATTTTAGTGGGCGAAAAATTTCCTCCGGGGCTGACCTCCCTAACGGTTAAAACTGGATCGAAATTCCTCTTGAATTGCAGGAGATTGCGGGAGAGGGGTTTTAAGAATGGGGAGTGAGTATATTTTAGATGGTGACATTTTTCCTTGCGGGAGGACATCTGTAATGAGGAAACCCGTATCGAAATCCATTCATTAGTGGAGCAAATTACAGAAGAAAGGATTTACAGTAAAGCAGTGGATTTGGATTTAGTTGGGAAATTTTTTTTCCTGATAAACAACCTGCCCAATAGTGAAAACCGCATCAAAATCCATTTAGTAGTTTAGGAGATAGAAGAGGAGGGGGTTTACGAGAACGGGGTGGGTTAATTGGTAAAAATTTTCCCTGATGAATGGCCTTCCCAATAATGAAAATTCATTCAGTTAGTGAAAACCGCATCAAAATCCATGATATTACTGGAGAGGGGTCAGAGGGGAGAAGAATATTTCCAGGTCATAAAGCTTATCACCAGGGAGGACAAAAATATGCACGAAAAATCACATTTTAAGCGCTTAAATATGCTCAAAAAAGTTAATAAATATGCGCCAAAACGAAAAAATAACAAAAAAACACAAGTATTATTTTTTATTTACTTTATTCAAAAACAGAATAATTTGAGTTGACGATCATATGTTGTTTTAAATTTTCGAAGAGCAAATTTCGTCGATTCTCGGTTAGAAACGTTGAATATATTGAGAATGATCTCTCCACATCAACGGATGTCGTTGGGCAATATTTAAAGTTCAATACTTCTGAAGGGGTTAAATTTTCAATATATTCATCCATTTATTTGGAATTATGAAATTATGACACATAGCTTTCCGACACTTCAAGCAACTTTAGACCGTATATAGGAGCCTCCATACGTTCAATGTTACTTGACAATTTTACTTGAATGACTCATCTTGCAAGTAACATTGATCGTTTGGATGCTCTTCAATGTTACGTGTGGGAGCAATTTCCATCAATGTTACTTGACGAAAATTTTCACCAATAATACTTGTCAAGTAACATTGAACGTGTGGAGGCTTCTTATCAAACGGCATTACATGCCTTTTGTCACGCAGAAACAGATGGAACCTTGCGACATTACATGCCTTTTGTCACGCAGAAACAGATGGAAAAGTATTTCATATGTCAAATTGACACAATACCAGAAAATCCCATATTTTAGTGTTAATTGTAACAAAATTAAGTTTTCTCAATTGAAATATATTTATCATTATTTTTTTTATTGAGAAAAAAATATACGATTTTTACCTTGGGCCAAAATCTCAGATCAATTTAATAAAAAAACAAAGAAAAAAGGGGATTTGAATTCGAAATTGTGTCAAATTGACACAAAATATGGATTAGGGTTAAAGAAAAAAAAAAATGCTTTCAAATACCCAATAACCAAGTTTTTGGGTTCGAAAATCGAATTGATAATTCAATACAACCAAAATGATACAAAAATATGTAAAATAAGCATTTCTAAGCAAAAGCTTAGATTTGTCCTCCCTGCTTATCACTAATATCGGAGTATGTCGTACCCCTGTGTAAATTTTCAGGTAATTCGGTCCAGTGGTTTACGTGTTATTCTGTTAAATAACTTAAAAACAGGTTTGTGGTGGAGAAAAATGATTGTTAGAGAAAAACGGGGGACTGTAGCAAAATAATACATAGCCTATGACCTGACCAGAGGTCTAAGCAACATAATATGAAAAACCGCATCAAAATCGGTCCAGTGGTTTTCGAGCCAAGTCCGGACATACATACATACAGACAGACAGACGTTGCCTTTTACTTGTATATATATATAGAGTTTAGACTTTATGAATACGTCGAAAATAATCATTTAACACATTTTTTAGGGTGATGGTGGTGCGGGACTCGTCTGCCAACTTGAAGGTGTCGAAGAAAACCGTTTGGTGGAAATTGGTATCACTTCATGGGGAGTTGGCTGCAAATCCGATCTACCTGGAGTTTACACTCGTGTTGCAAAATATCGTGACTGGATCGATGAACAGATAAATAGATTAAATTTAACCCCGGACAATTACACAGTTTAAGATGTCTCCTTTCAGTATAAATATTTAGTTTCTAAGTTAATTGAATTTTTATAATTGGGGTTTTTTGAATTTAAAATGTTTGCTGTTGATATGGTTGAATTTTAATAAAATCGATTGTGTTTTTTGCAAATTGGTTTTTATGTTGGTCTTTATGGCTTTACAATAGTTAAAACGAAAATTGATATAGAAAGTTTAAACTTCACACCGGAGTCTAATGCTCAGTTGACATCAGGCTAGTTGGAAGTGTAACGACCGTACAATATGGCATTCAAAAAGAAACTTCAAAATATTGAACTACAAAATATTGAAACCGGTTATAACGAAATTAAAAGGATCGAAAATTTTTGATCGACAAAGAAATACCAGTCAGGACCTGCGCAGATGGAATTATTTCTAATATACGGTATGATGCTGTGGACGATATTGTTATATACAGTTTTCATCCTATAATTTAATATGAGCACTAATTGCATGTTGTCCTATTTTTATATTTTTTTAGAAAACGGCTCGAAATTTAAGTAATTAAATTACACGTTTCGGGAACAAAAATGGAGTTGCGCTAGGTCCTAACTTTGGGAAATACGTTAAAGTTATGTAAGGATAACGCAAATATCCTTTTCCCAATTTTTTTAGGGAAAATTATCATAGGTGGAGGAGGCTGATGTTGAAATTTTGAAATAACAAGAATATCCTTCCATTACTTCTTACTTTCCTCTGCTATAGAGGAAAGTGTTGTATTTATGACAGCGACCTACTCGAACATATAGAAACGTTTTGATGAGTGCGACATCTATTTCAGGCAAAATTCTGAGGATGTCCGTCCATCTGTCTGTCGGTCTGTCTGTTGGTCTGTGTGTTGGTCTGTCTATCTGTCTGTTTGTCAATCTGTCCGTTTTAGGTATCTTAAATAACTCGAGAACGCGTTGAGCTAGCGACATAAAATTTTTTGTAAAAAAGTTGTACAAAAGGATAAGACAATGCCCTGTAAGCGTAACGTAATTATTTTTCTTCGAAATTTTCCCGGAAAAAAACTTCACTCGGGGTTTTTGGGGCCGCTGAATCTGATTCTGACATTAAGAAATCTGTGAGGATAACCGAAGGTCCTGTAAGGATAACGTGATTATCCCTCTTCTAAAATTTCCCGGAAAAAAACTTTATTTGGGGGGTTTTTGAGGTTCTGCAATTAAAAAGTTGACAAGGATAACGGAAGGTCCTTTAAGGATAACGTGATTATCTTTTCCTTCAATTTTCCCGGAGAAATCTCATCTGGGGGTTTTCGAGATCGCTGAGGCTAATTCTGGGGTCAAAATATCCGTTAAGATAACGTAAAGTCCTGTAAGGATAGCGTGATTATCCTTTTCTTCCAATATTTCGGCAAAAATTGCATCTGGTTCTGACATTTAGAAATCTGTAAGGATAACGGAAGATCTGGTTAGGGTAACGTGATTATCCTTTTTATTTTGGATTTTTTGTCATACTAATCAAATACAAAATAACTAAAAAGGATAACATTTAAAAAAATTAAAAAAAAAATTGAAAAAGCTGAAAAAAACGCACTAAATAGGTGAAAATTATTTTTTGAGTACTGTGAATCAGAATTAAAAGCAAGATTAAGCAAAAAAAAAATAAAATAAAATAAATATTTATCTCGCTTTTATTTCTGATACACAGGGCTCAAAAAAAAATATGTTTTTCCTTTTTAGGTATTTTTTTTTTCAAAAAAAAAAAAAAGCTTTTTAAATTTTTTTTTGAATTTTTTTATATAGAAAATTAGCAAATTGATTTTCTGGAATTTCCAACATCAGAAATAATCTTAAAAAAAATAGCGTGAATATATTTTAGCTGAATATCACCACAAGAATTTTGAAGTTTCCGAGCATGGCTGCACTGTAGAAAATGGATTTGAATTTAAACCGAAAAATGGGGTAAAAACGCAAAAAAGTCGTAAAATTTCGAAAAAAGAATCAGAATTTAGCTCGCACACCATTTAAGTTGTAAACTCACCCAAAAAAACATTAATCTTACACTAGAAATAGGGTAATTTTAAACCTTGCGTAAAATTTCGACCAATATTCGTATTTTTACTCTCATTTTGGTGTAAAAACACGCTCACAGGGTATTTTTGCATTATTGAACGGACAATTTCATTATTTCACAATGCAATTGACGGATATTCGCTCTGGCTTGATGGAGCTACACTCTAGAAAATTTTATTGTAATTTTACCCCTATTATCGTAGGAAACCATTTTCCTACGATAATAGGGGTAAAATTACACCGAGTCGTAATGGCTTAAAAGCTATGCCTTTTTACTCATTTTGTGGCGTACAAAAGCCTCTTTTACGGGGGAACTTTAAGCTAAATAAGAAGTAAAAGTACAATACGGGTGTAATTTTACGACATGGATGTTTAAAATTACCACATTTTTGTTGTAATTTTCCTCCTATTTGGTAGCAAAACCGCGTCTTAAAGGTGTAATTTTACGACATTTTTTGTTTAAAATTACACCGAAAATGGTATTAGAATTTCTCGGCTTATACGGTCTGAAAAAAAATAATAATATATTATTTTTGCGGATGTTTTCACATCCAAATTTCCCGGGCATGTCTGCCATGTGGCAGGCGCCACACAGGATTTTGGTAGAGTAAAACTCGATTCGAGTATTTATACTCCGATGCCACAAACCTTATGCGAATTATAAGGTTAAGGTTAAATTGTCCGTACAATAATGCAAAAATACCCTGCGAGCGTGTTTTTACACCAAAATGAGAGTAAAAATACGAATATTGGTCGAAATTTTACGCAAGGTTTAAAATTACCCTATTTCTAGTGTAAGCTTAATGTTTTTTGGGTGATTTTACAACTTAAATGGTGTGCGAGCTAAATTCTGATTTTTTTTCGAAATTTTACGACGTTTTTGCAAATTTACCCCGTTTTTACCCCATTTTTCGGTTTAAATTCAAATTCATTTTCTACAGTGTATATTGCCTTAACCTTATAATTCGCATAAGGTTTGTGGCATCGGAGTATAAATACTCGAATCGAGTTTTACTCTACCAAAATCCTGTGTGGCGCCTGCCACATGGCAGACATGCCCGGGAAATTTGGATGTGAAAACATCCGCAAAAATAATATAATATTTTTGTTTTTGCAGACCGTATAAGCCGAGAAATTCTAATACCATTTTCGGTGTAATTTTAAACAAAAAATGTCGTAAAATTACACCTTTAAGACGCGGTTTTGCTACCAAATAGGAGGAAAATTACAACAAAAATGTGGTAATTTTAAACATCCATGTCGTAAAATTACACCCGTATTGTACTTTTACTTCTTATTTAGTTTAAAGTTCCCCCGTAAAAGTGGCTTTTGTACGCCACAAAATGAGTAAAAATGCATAGCTTTTAAGCCATTACAACTCGGTTTAATTTTACTCCTATTATCGTAGGAAAATGGTTTCCTACGATTATAGGGGTAAAATTACAATAAAATTTTCTAGAGTGTGGTTCTTCCACACTCAGAGAAAAAATATAGTAGATCTAACTAGTTTTTAATGGCTATCACTAAAAATAGTTAATTTTCATTACAAAATAGTTAATTTTCATTACAAAATAGTTAAATTGAATTGAAAAATTTGTCAACTTAAACAGAAAATAGTAAATTTTACTACTAAGAAGTTAAATTTCTTATAAAAATTTTCGATTTTGGGTATTTTTGTAATTAAAATTAACTAATTTAACTACAAAATAGTAAATTTTACTACTAAGAAGTTAAATTTCTTATAAAAATTGTCGATTTTGACTATTTTTGTAATTAAAATTGACTAATTTAACTACAAAATAGTAAATTTTACTACTAAGAAGTTAAATTTCTTATAAAAATTGTCGATTTTGACTATTTTTGTAATTAAAATTGACTAATTTAACTACAAAATAGTAAATTTTGCTACTAAGAAGTTAAATTTCTTATAAAAATTGTCGATTTTGACTATTTTTGTAATTAAAATTAACTATTTTAGTAATAGTCACGATTCCCCATTACAAAGTGGTTAAATTTACTATCTTTTCTCTCAGTGCAGGTCTTGACGCTCTGCGGTCATCAAATTTGATTAGATACTTTTTTTCGAAATTATGTTATGTATCCCAACATTTTTTAAGCTTGTCTCGGCATCATGTTTAGAAACAAAAACCCAACGAAAGAAAAACTTGCCGAAAAAATAAACTCAAGGAGCTTTTCGAAAAATCCGTGTGTGTTTGTGATAAATTATTTCTCTTAAATTAAACTCTTTTATGGATTTAATCCGGAATCATATTTATTTCCCCTCCCCTGCGATTAAAGTCAATACGATAATTTGTCGGTGATTTGTTGCACAGAGTATTAACGGACAATGTAAATTTTTGGCTAGTTGGAATTTCTTTTAGTTTGTTTTTCACTAATAAAAATCATTATTTTTAAAAAAAAAAACATCTTAAAAAATCGCTAAAAATTAAGATCGACTGATTTAAAAAAAATTAGATTACAAAAATCGCTGGTGAGTAAAAAACAGTGAGTTTTTTTGTAAAAGTCCTGTTAGTAGGGTTTACAAATTCAAATCAAAGGCGGGAATACAAAAACGTATGAAAAAAGTGTTTAATTGGTATCATAAATTTTTTAGCTTAATTAAAAAGAGAGCGAAACAAAAGGTGATGTGATAACAAAATCCGAGATAAACATAAAGAGAGAGTGAGAGAGAGAGTTTATTGGTGTTTGTTCGGTTTTCATTGCGAAGAGAAATAGTAAATAGAGGTGATAAAAGAAGAAAATGAAAAAAACGCGTTTTATAATAATGTCGAATAATTTTTTGTTAGTAAGTGAGAGGCCGTCGAGGCTAACGGTTGTTTTTCTAATATAGAACATTTATTGAACATTGTTTTCCTCCCCCATTATAAAGATTTCCCCCCTTTTACAATAATTAATAATTTGTTTTTGATTTCTTCGTGGAGATTATTTAAGATTTTCCACTTTAAATGGAAAATTCAAGAATCGACCAATCAAAAATGGGAATATTTCGTGGAATTTAAAAAAAAAATATGATTTGAGGAAATTAAAAATTAATTGAAATCTTCCTCACAAACAGCGAATAAATTTATGTAACTGAAATTATGGTGAATTAGTGATAAAAGCTGAAGGCAACAAAGCAAAGTTGCAAAGTTGAGAAACAAGGAAAAAATCTTTTTTTTTTAAATCGAGCACATTTTAATAATGGCCGAATTAAAGTTTATTTTTGAAATGTAAAAAAATGTAAGAAAAATAAAATAATTTATAAGAAAATTTTATTAAAATTACTTCGCAGTTATAATTGTTTTTTTATTATAAAAGAAATACAAGTTTTTTACTGATGTGCGTGTATGTGTGTGTGGCTTAAATCCAACTCAATTATAATTAAAATTAGAATAAGTGAAGAATCGAGTAAAATTTTCAAAAAGCACAGAGAAAAATAAAATTAAAAAAAAAAATAAGAAGAAAAGAAAATTTCGATTGCTTATAATTTTTTTCTTCGTCACGATGTGATGAAAATGTAGTTCAAGTGAGCACACGTAATTTTAATTTGAAATTTAAATAATCAGGAAAATTTAATAAAATTGGCGAATAAAGGCAAAGAAAAGAGAAAAAATTCTAAGAAAAGGGAATAAAATTAATTCATCAGCAATTGTCGCTGTTTGCCATCGTCATGGAAATTAAGGTAAGAAAATTTTAAAGAAATTAAGAAAAATCCAGGGAAAATTTCTTTCCGATAATTGAATTAAATTCTTGTAATTTTTACAACTCATCGATAATCGCCTTTCTCTTCGCCCAAGTAAACATTTTAATCACAGCAGCCCTCGAACCCGATCGACCCCCTATCGAGAATCAAGCAAACGGCAATACTTCCGTTTAATCGTGTTGGTGCGAAAGAGACGCACTGAGTAATAAAATTATTTTGATAAATAATTTCAAATATTGAAGAGATTAATATCGGTCTTCTTTTTTTTACGAATATTTAAATCTTGTCGAAGGTGTGTGTGGGGCTGGAGTGTACGAAAGACGTTGGTTTTTTTTGTGCGAAGGGGGGTTGAAGAGCGCGAAACGAGAGTGAGTAAATTTGATATACAAAAGTTTTTGATTCAAAATCTAGCACACATGGCCACGTTTGTTTGTTTGGATGGGTGTGTGTTTGTGTGAGTGTGTGTTTTGTGTAGCACAATTCGTGTGCATTGAAAGTTTTGAAAAAAGTGAAACTCATACACATTAAATTCACAATGTTTTTATGGCACCGAAAAGGAACTCTTCTCTTGATATTGATATCAGCACGCATTCTAATCGAGTGTTGCCAGTGCAGAGCTGTATCGTTTGATTAAGCTTATATTACAGAGCAATTAATGAAATTTATTATATATATACATTTATTTACAACCAAAAGGCAAGATGCCTTATATAAAGGTTTACAAGTGTAATTAAATTATAATCATTAATACAAGAGAGAACAAAATGGATTCACAGATCCAAATGCAAGTGATTACAATAGTAATACAAACTATACTTTTTGTTTTTTTGTTTTCCTTAGCGTCAAGTTCCACACTATACCAACACACTACCAAGTAGAGAAAAAGAAGTAATTACATAAGTGATTAAGCGATATAGGGTATATCAAGAAACATCCCAAAAATACAAAATTAATCGAACCAAAATACGAAATATGATACGAAATTTACCAAGTTAATTTACTTTATATTGAAGTTAACGAAAAATTTGAAAAAACATTTACTCAGGTGGTCTAGTAAGTTCAAAGAAGACACGTTTCTTGAATAAATTCACATTTTGTAAATTTCGCATCTCAAACGGCAAGGAATTCCACACGCGAATCGACCTTACAAAGAACACACCATCCATAATTTTACGACGAAATTTAGGAAAAGCCAGCAACTGTCTACGAGAAGACTTTAAAAAGACAATATGGCTACACAGAAAACCTGGACTTTTGAGTTTGACAATTTTAAAGAGGAAAACCAAAGCTCTCATTTTGAAATAAGTCATCAGGTTACTACCCAAAAGTTCACAAACAAAAGGAGATATATGGTCCCTATAACGGACAGAGTACACAAATCTAGCAACACAATTCCAGCACTTCTTTAGTCGATTGAAATTCGCAACATTGCAGCCCGAAAAAACTTCACAACCATAGGTAAAAAGAGGTAGAATAAGAGCTAGCGCAAGTCTGCGTTTAAGATCAGAATGCATGTAAACATTCACAGAGTTTAGTCTGCTTAGAACGCCAAATGTCCTTTTAATCACAAAACTAATATGATCACTCCATGACAAGGTTTCATCAAGAAAAATACCTAAGTCTTTCACTTTATTTGCATAAGGCACCACATTACCTCCAAATGAAATAGGACTGAGGAGGTGAGCTATCGGTCTATGATAAAAGGCTATAGCTTGTGTTTTAGAAAAATTTAAAGGCAAAAGGTTACTGTTAGACCAAGCGAGTAAATTAACAAGATCAGCATTGATCAGGTTGACGCAAGTATCAGGAGAGGATAAATCCCCAGACAGAAAAAATTGGAGATCATCCGCGAATAGGTGCATGTCACAATGTATGAGTGCCGAGGTCACATCATTAATAAATAAAAGAAAGAGAAGTGGCCCTAAGATAGAACCTTGAGGCACTCCAGACGAGACATTTTTAGTAGAAGAAAAGGTATCCGATAAACGCACTAACTGAGATCTGTTACTAAGAAAGGACATAATAAGGCGACAAGCAGACTTTGAAAATTTAAACTGAGTAAAGAGTTTGGAAACTAAAAGTGAGTGATTAACACTATCAAAGGCCTTGCGAAAATCGACCAAAACCAAAATTACAAAACGTTCGACATCAATGGATAATCTTATTTTTTCCATAAGATCAACAATCGTGGCAGTTTTTCTTAAAAACTCTTGTGAATTCTTTGTGAAACGAAGTCAATGTTGCTTTTCTGCAAGTATAATTTTAAGAACACAATCTACCTTACATTTACCTTAGGCCCCGTTTACATCTGCGATTTTTCCTTGAATTTCTCCGCGAATTTTATTCAGAATTCATTCCGCGAATTTTATTCAGAATTCATTCCGCGAATTTCGTTCATTTATCGCAGAGTAAATTCACTTAGCATAAGTTGCCAAATTTGAATTTATTTCGGCAATTTCGGATGACAAAATTCTGGTTCCTTCGTCTTTCAGGAAAAAATTTCAGAATTTTATATCGTTGTGAACCGTGAATTCAGTATCGCAGAATAAAATTCGCGGAATAAAGTGTCAGATGTATGCGGTGCCTTAGATATCAAGTTCGGAATACAATTTGCCCGACACAATTGGATTTTGATGGCATGTTATGTATAGAGAGCCTATAACCTAGAGAGTGGCCATGGGGACATCTAAAAATGGCCGCCGAGCTGAAAAACGAGCGCGAAAAACTTTAAAAATTTGATTCATTGTTATAAATAATTGCCAAAATAACTGAAGGTGTAAAAATAGCATGTTTGAGATATCAAAAAAATTTGGAAACTCATAGTTGTTTTGACAAATTGAAAAATTGTTTACAGACTGTTCTAATCTGGAGAAAAAGCTGTTCTAACTGACCTAATAGACTGTTCTAATTGGAGTTAATAGACTGTCCTACTCAGTAGCACAGTCTATTAAGGTAGCATGGCCACTCTCTAGGTTAAAGGCTCTCTAGTTATGTAAAAATCACATTCTAAACACATTTTGTCTTTATAAATTTTTCGATACGAGTTTTCGAGAAAACAGGAAAAAAGTATTCCATTTGTATGGGAGAGGAGGGAAGCAGTGGTCCGATTGGATTTTAATGTGTTTGATTTTATCCAAAATCCAAAATATGATACGAACCGGATTCCTTACTTACGGCAACACTAATTTCTTCAGCCAGTATTAATTCTCTCTCGTAATTAACGAGTATCTGAGTAGCAAACTTCTCTATGCTCGCTTTACAAAATTCGATTGAAACTTTTAAATAAAAAAAAATCTCGATTAGATATTTCTGAGTGTGTGTGTATGTTGAATGCTCTAAGAATATTTAATTATTATAATTATTATGAAAATAAAAATAAAAAAAAACATGCCATGACAAGATATCTCGATGTAATTAACCATTAAAATTTTCCAAATTCTAATTAATTTCTCTCTATGAATATATTTAAGATTGCTTAATTACTTTTCTGCAATGGAAATTTATTTATAGAAATTTTCAAATTCATTTTAATTTTAAATAAAATCAATATATCTTTTTATTTGTACAAAAATCTTTTTTTTTGTTAAATTTCAATGCCTTTGTTGTTTTCTCCAGTCACGGCGACGCGGTCTGCCATTTAAAAATTTCTTCAAATTCAAAAATAATTTAAAATCTTTTGTGTTCAATGTTTGACTCATAGCAGATCACAGGCACAAAAAAAATGAGAGATAAGAGTGAAAAAACACATCAGAGAAACTGAAAAAGTGCAGAATTTTTTGTCAATTAAGATTTATTTATTTATGGCGATTGTGTATTTTATAACACAACAACAAATTAACGAAATGTAGTCGCTCTGACGTTGAAAGCATAACCAAGCGTGCAACATTGTAATAAAAATGTTGTAATTTAGAAAAAAATACACGTCACAAAAGTCATCGTCTGTTCTTTTTACTCGCCACTTCTTCGTCTCGCTCTAATGTTTTTTTTTTGAATTTTCTTCGTCGTTCCTTCACTGATTTCTCAGTTTTCTGCTTCTTTCTGGTTTTTTTTTCTTCTTTTTTTTCTAAGTTTAGTTTTTTTTATTAATGGAAATGAATTTACATTTATGGGATAAGAATTCACAGCGAGTGAATTAAAAATGTTGACAATCATCGAATGATTTGATAGCAGCGAGCATAAATTACATATGGTTTTAAATAGACTTGGTTGAGGGGATGGGGCAAGATGTTTATTAGTTGCAAAGAACGTGATTTACGAATGCATGATAAGAAAGGCAGGCGTTGAAAAGCGTTTCTTTGCTGTAAAATTATGCCAAGTGGATGGAAATTTTTACAATTAATTATGCAACGTTACAGAATTTATGTAATTTTAAGCATGCCGATGTCATTGTGCATATCTTTACCAGTTTAAATCATGGCGGAAATTTTTTATTTCCCAATAACTCAGAAAAAAAACAGATCATGCTCCCGATAAAGCTTGTGTTACGAATTTGCATCTGGATCTTTGATCGGATCATTAAAAAAAAGAACTTTTAAACGTCTTCTAATAAACGGACACCTCCCATAATTGGATTGAAATCCTGGGACTGTCAGTGTCCGCTTTTGGTAGGTTTCACTGCATTTGCAAAATATGAGGACATCGGCACGCGATCGGAACCTATAATAAAAGCCATTCCGGCCCGCCAATACTGTGGCCCGATTTTAGAATCCGTTGCGTACAGAGGGTTCTCACACGGCTAAATTTGGTATCGTATACAGTTGAACACCGAAAAAAGATTAAAATTAGTCTCGCGAAAGATTTTTATTTTTTTAAATCTTTTTTTATTAAAACGTAATCCAAATAAATTATTGATTTCAATACTTTTTTTTTATTAAAATTTAATGCAACCACATTATTTTTTTTAATCCCCATACTGTCCTTAAGAAAAATAACGTATGATGTCTTCGTGGGTCAAGAATGACCCTCTACATATTTTCACATAAAAATAGGTTTTCTCTTAAATAAATTGATTTTTTATTACACTTAGAGTGGAACTACAAAAAGTTTTTGCGCTATAGAGAAATAAAAATTAATTAGAATGTTTCAGGCAGTAATAAGCTGTTGTGCGGTGTTCTGGGCAAACATTTTGTTTACAAACCTCGCAACACGTGAAAGTTTTTTTCTTTTTTTTTTGATGGACACAAATCACAGCGCTTTCGCTCACTAGCTGTTCTTTTTCCGGATTTGGAAATCGTTGCTGGAAATTCCTAAATAAATTTGAAAATTCAAACAAAAATTTGAAGAACTATCGGCAGCAATCCATGCTTTTTTACACTAATGTCATTTATGACCCATGAAGACTACACCCACAAACATTTTTCATGTAGTTGAGAAAACACTTTTAATTAAAATCGAATTTGGGTCAGAAATGACCCGACGACAGTATGAGGGTTAATTCATTTTCCGATTACGTTGCAATCCAAATGCGCTATTTTTTAATATTTTTTATTAAAATTTAATGCAATCGCATTATTTTTTTTAATGCATTTTTATATTACAATGTAATGCAAATTTTCTATTTAATTTTTTTCTTTAAATTTTATTCAAATTTATTATTAAAATTTGATTGATTGAAAAAGGAACGTATTAAAAACTTTGCTTTTAAAAAACCGAAACTTAGTTTTTGCGCAATGTTACTCTTTCGCGGGGAAACTACTGAACCGATTGGCCTGAAATTTGGCATAGATGTTCGTCGGGAGTCTAGCCCCAACACAGAGCCATTAAAAAGTATCCCGAGAGGTGGGGGGAGTAAGGGGAGGGGGTAAAGTGATTTCGAAACTTAGCTCTTCCTCTATGTTACCCTTTCGCGGGGAAACTACCAAGCCGATTGGCCTGAAGTTTAGCTCCAACATAGATCCAAAAAAAAAAAAAAATTTGAAAAAACTTAACCCGACAACGACGGGTATGCAAGCTGGTACTCTATATCAGCGTTTTCCAAACGGCGTGGACTAGTCTAAGGGGAGGCGCGAATATTAGCCAGTATTGACAAAAAAAAGTGCATGTGCAGCTAATACAATACGTAACATACCTATAGGTACATATTAACTACTACGCTGCTGATGCTGCCCTTACCACGTAGCAAACATAACGGTTCAAATATTTTTAAGGGAGCAGTGGTATAAGAGTATATTAGATTTAGTATACCGTTTGTAACGCATCGAACCAATCATCCATCGGACAGAAAGATGAACTACACCAGGGTGTTAGGGATGACAAAAGATTTTGATTTCCGCATGTCCGTCCGTCTGTCTGTCCGTGAACACCATAATTTTGGAAAGAATTAAGCTAGAGATAATTACGTTTCTTACAAATGCTTAGGCTAAGTTCTTGAACAGGAAAAATTGAACCATTCCTTCCCCCTCCCCCATTCAACCGAAACAGTTTTCTGCAATTTTCTCAAAAACGATGAGTCGTATTAAAAAAATTATACAGATAAAAAGTGTTTAGAATGTGATTTTACATAACCGTTCCATATATCAAAATCCAATCGGACCACTCCTTTCCCCTACAAATGGATTTTTTTCAATAAACATTTTGTCCGTCCTCATAAAGAGTATTTGACCATTGCCCCCTGGCAATTGTAGCTCTTCTTATGTTTTTGGTTACAAAACACTGTGATTAGATCTAAACTGGGTGGACAATACTCTCTAGAGGCCAATTGAGGTAAAAAAACCAGTTCGAAGTTAAAATTGAGGAATTTACTCCGACTCTGCAACTCTCTTCTGAAAATTGAGCGATTCCGACTTCTAACTGCCAGAATACAATGGGCCCCACACAACATTTACGGCGACATTTCAGATTTTAAACTTATAGCACCCTATGCTTCTGTATACAATCCGACCAACTTTGCCGTCGTAAAAAGTTAAATCGAATTTAACTTTTGTCAGTCAGTTTCCCGACAAAATTTCATTTTTGATTCAAAATGAAATCTTATGTGGACATCATAAAATCTAAATTTCTTCACTCAAGGGGAAATTAAAAAAAAGTATTAGAAATGTAGTCGTATGCTGTTTTGCTTACATTCACATTCCTATTATGTTTGATAATTAGTAACAAAAAATGTTATATGGGGCTCACCGTCCGACTGTCAAAATCGAATGAAAAACCAAAAGACGCTTAGAACAACAAAGTGTGCGCAATCGTATGTGGAATACGACATTGTCGGCGTAATCTATCACCGTAAATGTTTTGTCGGGCCAATTGTATTTCGGCCTTAAAGCAAAAATTTTGTCCCGACTCCGACTTCCACAACCGTTCAAAAAAGCAGTCGGATTTAACAGATTCGACATCGTATTTAATGCGCTGTCACTTTTCATAAAATAGTGTAGAATTTGAATGCGACAAAGCGAAATCGCCTTCCATAATACGGAAATTAAAATCCTCCACCAAAAGCCATGCGCGGCGGATTTTATAATCGGGCCTACTACTAACATTTTTACTTGGGTGGGGGGACGGAGGGATCGCATTTTGACAATTTTACAACGAATATTTACTGTTTACGAGATAAGCATAATTCTTTCTCTAGCTTAATTCGTTTGGAAAATCATAAAAATTTGCTAAAAAAAATCAAAAAAAAAATCGAAAAAAAAATCGGTGCAATTTTTTTAAAAAATAAAATTCATTTTTCCCAGCATTTCCATAAAATTTCCCTAAATTTTATTCTAAAACTCCAACCTATAAAAAAAAGACTCGGTCTTTATCTTCTTTCACATTTTTTTTTGTTGCGTTTTTCGAATCCGACGTGATTAATACTTGATTTCATATGGAGGTCTATTATGCTGCACTTCATGCTGTTCTATGCTATGCACTGTTATTCCCTTTCTTTTTAATGTTGTTGGCCTGCCGTTTATGTTGTTTATTATTATACCGCTGTTGCTGCTGCCAGCGCAAATCCGAATCCGGAGAAAATTTTCTTCTCTCCGTCAATCGGTCGGTCGGTGTATCTCCTCAATTGTTATCTCATTAAAATTGTTTTTGTTGTTACATACACATCGATATGTTGCTGCTGCATGATGTTGAGCATAAAAAAAAATCACTTCATCCTCCCCTGACGTCCCCGATATGTTTTCGCTGCTGCCAGTATTAACTGTCGACCAGCTCAATACTGCTTATGATCGGTTTGTTGTTTTTCCTTCCCTCGTGCCTCGTGCTTTTCGTTTTATGCTGGCTTCTCTTGGGCTCTTATATCGTTTTGTTATGCTGTATTCTCTGCCTCCTCACGGGATTACTCGAGTTTGTCCCGGAAAGGCGGGTACCCCGAGGGGTCCGAGACGGGCAGTAGTGGAAATCTTTTGGTTCTCGTATTTCGCTCAACGTGGACCGTTTGCCGTTTGTTATGTTGTTACTGTCACACAGCATAAAAGCATAACCATGAAAAGTGTTGTGAGGTTTCGTGTGTGTTTTTTGTTGTTGCTTTTTTTTGTGTTTGCTTCTCTCCGTATTGCTTTTCGGGCAATTTAAGTGTAATAAACCTGTAATGTGGGGCGTATTCGATCTTTTACATAATTACAGTAACGATATTTAAGCATAAAAATGGAGCAAGTAAGGGTCAGTTAAGAGTTTTGATTTGAAAATGTGATTCCGTTCTCTGTGGTTTAGTTTTCACAGACTTTGCTAAACTTAGTGATAAAATAATTTCTATTAAATTTTTTATATGATTTTTTTTTGATAATTTTATTAAAAAGATTTATATATTTGTTATTTACATCCAACGCAATTCCATTGAACGAATGGAGTGGGGAAATTACGCACTTTTTGTAATAGATTTTAAATTTTGCGTTTTACTTCCTTTGTTCTCACCATAGAAATCTTATTCCGTTGTGTCGTCGGTCCCTCCTCAGTCAAACACTCTTAACGAATGTTGCGCAATAGGTTTTCTTTAATCAATAATGATTTTATGCTAATTACTACCAATTGAAAAGCAAGTGAATCAAAGCAAAATCAATTAGAAATCAAGTTATTGAACATGTTTTGTAGTTCTCTTGTTTATTGTATAAGCGAAAGTGAAGGAAGTCAATTAAAAAACATAACAAAAGCTATAATTGCCAATCTGGCAATTATTGAAAACCCGTATGGTGATATTCGTATCAAAATTCGAACAGTTGTATCAAAATTCCACTTTGAAGTCAAACTTTCCAATAAGATTTTTTTAAAACTTGTTCCAATTGGATTTTGATGTATGGAACTTTAATGTAGAATCATGTCCTAAACAACTTTTGTTCTTACACTTTTTTGATAAGATGTAGCGTTTTTGAGATATTCGCAAAAAACGTTTTCGTTCGTATGGGGGGTACCCCCCCTAATGGTCCGTTTTTGCCCATTAACGAACTTAGCCTCGCATTTTACGAAAAACGGACCTGTGCAAAATTTCAAGTCTCTAGCTCAATCCGTGCGCCCGCAATCCGCGCCACAGACAGACAGACGGACGGACGGACGGACAGACGGACGGACAGACGGACGGACATGCAAATTTCAACTTTTTTCATCATTCTAAACACACTGGTGTAATTCATTTTTGTGTCCGATGACGGGATCTTGGCGTTACAAACGGTAAGGCAAAGTTAATATACCCTTTGGTTTCACCATACGGGTATAAAAATTTGTTTGAAGTAATTTCGGGCTGTATAAAAATACGTCAGATTTTTTGAGGGTGGGGGTAAGAAAATCTGCGGTTGTGTGACGTGCGGCAATGCAAAATACGAAAAATCGAGAAATCGAGAAATAGAAGGACGAGAGGGGAAGGGGGTCCGAAAAGCTTATAATTACCGTTACGTACTTTTTGGACAGTTCCAAACGTTATTTTAACACGTTGACTGCCACCTTGGAAGTGAAAAAATCGGGTCCCTCAGGCCAGTAGACTTTCTTTTTCAGCATCATCTTCGGAGCTACAGCTTACGAAGAGCCTGGCCCTCCTCAATTGAGGTTTCATAACAATTTCTTCCCTGCTTCGCACCTACGGTTTTTACATGGAATGCGAACCATGGATGAATTAGCACATTTGTAAGGTTTTTACGTTGCAACCCATCAACAGCAGAGGCCGAGATAGCAATTTAGACTGTCGTTAGCACCAAGCGATAACTATCACTATACCCATTTCTTAAAGCAAGTTGAGTGGAATTGCATTAAAGCATGCCAGAGTAGAGAATCGAACCACCGACTCCGGAATACGGGCCAAGTACTTTACCACTTGGACTACGCTGCGATTTCCACCTTGGAAGCGAAAACATTGGGTTCCAGAGGACAGTAGACTTTCTTTATGAATTGCCTTAAAATGATATTATTTTTCAGGGATGGGAAATGTTATCGTAACGTAATAACATACTTAACGTAACGAAATAACGATTTTTCAGTTTTTTCCTCAAAATTGCGGTGTAACGTTATAGAAATTCAATTCCGTTACAACGGAAAACGTAACGAAAACCCAAAAAAAAGGTTTCGTTTTTTCGTTATTTATTTATTTTTGCTTTATTTTATTTTTCATTATTTTTTTGTGATAAGTTCATAACCCCACAGGCCCACAACCTGCAT
This sequence comes from Chrysopilus asiliformis, assembly GCA_964034945.1. Classification (NCBI taxonomy): domain Eukaryota; kingdom Metazoa; phylum Arthropoda; class Insecta; order Diptera; family Rhagionidae; genus Chrysopilus; species Chrysopilus asiliformis. Next base: position 81,160,463 of record OZ035962.1, read on the forward strand.
AAAATATAATTAAAATTATTGGGGTTTTTTTTTTTTTTTTTTTTTTATAGATCCAGCCAGAGCTTAGGGGAAGACCCTTTAATGCCGAAGCACAGCTCGGGATGGTTGGAAGGACAAAAGGAGATGCCGATTTATGTTCTCCTTGAACTTCTGCGGGTTATAGTCCGGGGGGAACACATCGGATGGTAAATTGTTCCAAAGTCTTGTTGTTCGCGGAATGAAGGAACCCCTAAACTTTACTGTACGAAAGCGGGGAGGCTCAAGGAAGAAGTCGTGCGCACGTGTAGCTGCACGAGAGGGTCTAGGGAAAATATACCGTGGAGGAATAAGTTGGGAAATTTCGGTGGAACATTTCCCATTGAAATATTTGTAGAATATGCTGAGTACTCCAACAGAGCGACGATGCTCGAGAGACGGTAATGAATCTGTCAAAGACTTGTCTCCAATTAGTCGGATCGCACGTTTTTGGATTCGGTCCAGCAGTTGGAGGACAGTTTTTGGGGCTCCAGCCCAAATGTGCGAATTGTACTCGAGTCTCGGTCGAATGTAGCTCTTGTAAATGTTAAGGACGTCGACTGGTGCGAAATATTTTTTGCATCGTCCCAGGAAGCCTAGGCACTGCGATGCTTCCTTTGCTATTTTAAAAATATGATCACTCCATTGGAGCTTCTCATTTATTTCGATGCCCAACATTCTGATGTTTTTTGAGTCACTAATGGACTCACTCATAAATTCGACCGTTTCGGGGGATTTTTCGCATTTCATCGATAACAGCATTGATTGGGTTTTAGATGCGTTGAATTCCACACGGTTGATTCTGCCCCAAGCCAGAATTGTGTTTAAATCAGAATTCAAAGATCTAATTTGCTCACTGCGTTTCGATCGAACTGCAATGGCGTTCGATTCTGCAGGTGAACTGAAATGGTAGGATGCGTCAAGGGAGCTGTCATCAGCGAAACAATAAAGTGGATTGAGAGTGAGAGATAGTAGATCATTGATAAATATTAAGAAAAGCGTAGGAGCTAGAACTGAGCCTTGAGGGACACCAGAGTTAATTTTGAAGAGATCAGATTTATAACCATCCAATACAACCTGTATTGAACGATCAGAAAGGTAGCTCTCAATCCATTTGGAAATTGCAGGGTTTAGACCGATAGCTCGTATCTTTGCCATCAAAGCTTTATGCCAAACACGGTCGAAAGCTTTGGAGATGTCCAGCGCTATAGTTTTTGATTCGCCAAAATTATGGAGACTTTTACTCCAGCGCTCGGTCAAGCAGACCAAAAGATCGCCTGTGGAGCGGCGCGCACGAAAGCCATATTGGCGGTCGTTGATTAAATTATTTCGCTCTAAAAAATTTATAATTTTGGTATTTATTAGAGTCTCCATAACCTTGGCAAGTACAGAAGTCAGAGCTATGGGTCTATAATTAGAGGGGTCGCATTTGTCACCTTTTTTGGGAATGGGCTGGACATTAGCTGCTTTCCAAGAAGAGGGATAAATCCCCTTAGAGAAGCTAAGGTAAAAAAGGGAGCGAAGAGGTCCAGCTAAGGTGACGGCACATTTTTTCAAAACATGGGGGGGAATGCCATCGGGTCCTGTGGATTTGTTTACGTCAATCTCCTGCAGAATTCTAACTATTTGTCTTTTGCGGATGGAAAGTTTTGGAGAGACAATCTCCGATATGGTGGGTTGGGGCGGTAATTGGTTGGATTCCGGGAGACTTGAGTTCGCTGCGAATTTCGCGGCTAAAACGTTCGCCTTGCCAACGGGATCGACAACCACTTCATTATCACAGATTAGTGGAGGTGTTGAAGATTTTGTGAAATTGTTTTTTACCGCTTTCACCATTGACCAAAAGGATTTTTGCCCTTTCGGACAGGTTAAGATTTTCCGCTTCATCTTTTGGTCGAAGTCATGTTTAGCACGACGTAGTACAGACTTAGAGGTGTTTCGAGCGTTTATAAACGACAAGCGAGTTTCTTCATTAGGGTTTCCCCTAAATTCAGAAAACGCCGTCTTTTTTGTTTTGATGGCGTCGCGACACGCTTTCGTGAACCAGGTGTTGGAGTCACACCTTGCAACAATGGAGCTGCACGATATGTAGGACTTCATACCAAGTGTGATTACGTTCGTGACCTTTGCAGTCGCAACGTCAACGTCACCTTCCCTGAAACAATCAGACCACTTGTAAGCTGCAAAATACTGGTTCAAGCTCTCCCACTTGGCTTTTTTAAAATGCCAAACAGTCCTACGCGGGGCTTTAATTGTATTTTTAGGAGGCCTTTCGGTGGAAAATGAACAGCTTACCAGACAGTGATCAGATCCTCCCAGGGGAGGCAAGACAGAAACGCTATATTTAGACGGATTTGTAGTTAAAAACAAATCCAACAGATATGAGGTGTGTCCTGCAATATCTGGAATTCTCGTTGGTTTGTCTACGATTTGCGTCAACAAGTTTGATTCTGCGAAGAGTTCAGTGTGCAAACCAACAGGATCAGGATGGCATGAGAAAGGAAGCCACTTATCATTATGGACGTTGAAATCACCCGCAACAACAATTTCAGCGTCAGGGTTTGTTGCAGTAATTGCATCGATGGAGACAGACAATTTGTCCAACTCGACCAACGTGTCCTCGGTGGAACAATTAGGGCTTCGATAAATGAAACAAAGGTAGATGTGCTTGCGCATATGGAGCTTTAACCAGATGAAATTAAATTCTGGATTAGCGCATTTTCCTAAGTTAGGAAGAAGAGAGTAAGGCACATCGTTGCGGATATAAATTGCGATACCCCTTTGACGAAAAAATACTGGCTCCAGGTGATACCCATTGACCTGAAATTGACCTGGGTCGCAATCACGATCAACTTTAGTCTCACCCAAAGCCAGTACCTCTGGTTTATTTTGGGAAAGGTGGATGTAAACAGAAAGATGGTTCTCCCTAATTCCGCGAACATTGCAAAAATTAAATTTTGAATTTCGACTTACCCGCATCGGTCCAACAAAAAACATAAAACGACAACACGGACACAAACAGTAGCCAAGTGGAGTATACGAGGACACAAAAGAGCTGGAAACGGTTAACGGTTGCTCAGTACAAAAGCCTTAAGCAACCAGATGCCAACCGCTCCAGCACCCTGCACCCCGCAGAGGCTCCACTTAGCCGGGAAAGGTGTTAAAAAGGGTCTTAAGAAGCCCTTTGCCCTGGCACTTCACTATTTTTATTTTTTTATAACACGCGGCGGACGGTTTTCGGTTTTTCGTTGTTTTGTTTTTTGTCGCGGAATACGAAAATTGTCGTATTTTTGGGTAGTATTTTTAATAATATTTTGATCCTAAATCGGACTTTGTTTTGGCCAGGAGATATGAAAAAGAAAAACTTTTAAGCAACTTTTTTAGTATCGAAAATGTTAGGCCCTATCACAGAATCCGATACGAATGGTTCGGATCGTAAACTCAATGTTGTTGTTGGTATAAAACACTAACAACAACATTGAGTTTACGATCCGAACCATTCGGTTTGGATTCTGTGATAGGGCCTGTTATCTTTTTGGTATCTCATAGGTAGAGTGAATCTGGCAAAAGAAAAGTCCGACTCAGAATCAGCGACGTCAAAATAGCCTAAAATTCAATATCTTTGATATTGACACAAAAAATTTCATTTTTGATGGGCAAATTTTTCGTTTTTGATAGGCAAAAAAAAAGTTTTATACAATTTTGTGCATCCACTTTTGCAAGGCAAAGTTTTTGAACGGGTAAAATTGGACAATTCCTTCCCCCCTCCCCGATATAAACGAAACAGTTTTTTGCAATTTTCTCAACAACGGTGAGTCATATTGAAACATTTATACAGATTAAAAGTGTTTAGAATATGATTTTACATAACTCATCTATACATCAAAATCCAATCGGACCACAAATGGTTTTTTTTTAAATAAACATTTTGCCTGTCCTCATATAGAGTATTTGACCATTGCCCCCTGGCAATTGTAGCTTTCCTTATGTTTCAACATAAATTTTAAGTTAAATTTCCGTTCTTGAAATGCAACAACATCCGTATTTGTCATTTTCCGTAACGTTCCCAAAAGATCGTTTTGTTCCTCCCCAAAAAACAACAACAACAAGAAAAAATACACGAGAAACCCACCGGAAGTCGAAAAAGGCAAATTCAACTAAATCGAGGGTCAGATATTATGTAGTCCTAGAAATCTTTGCCCTTTTTTAGCAACTACTCTGTCTCTTCCGCCATTGAAGCCGGAGTAAAAAAAGGACAAAGGAGAAATAATCAAAATTTACATACTGTTCCAACGAGAGTGACTGAATGAATGTGTGTTACAAAAGAGGCGAAGAGAAGGGAACGGCGGCGCCCATTCTCTTGTGGTTGACTGTGTGAATGCCACCCTGTGTACTCCGATTTTAACCCAAAAGGATATTTTAGCATATTTCAACGCAATAAAATTCCCATAGTAAGATTTTGTATCCCGTTTCGCTGCTCTAAATTTTCAAATATACTTTGTCTCTTTCTGTATTCGTCTATGATGTCATATCTCACAGAATCCTTTTGCCGTTCCGTGAGTATTTCTACTAATACCACGACGAACTCATCTGGAAGTCCTTTAAGCAGTCCTCATCCTTTTTGTAGTCTTTTCTTTACCGATTTCTGTGTGTTTTCGTTCAACAGATTTTCCCCCTTTTGTTTTGCCGGCGAAGGTGATTTCCCAATTTTTATTTTTCGCCATTTTTTCTGAATTTTGTTTTTCTGTTACTTTAACCCTTTCCGACATGCATTTGTTCTAGAAGGGGAAATTTTTTTTGTTGTGATTTCAAACTTAATTGGAACATAATTATGCAAAATACAAAGATTATTTTTAAGTTTTTCTTTTAATTTTTGGCAAAAAGCCACCAATAATGTCTGGTGTTTTTAATAAAGTGCATAGACGGAGGTAGTATACTAGTTTTTTGATAAGAAATATGTTAGGGGTAAAGTCCAAATCAGACTAACGATTGCGATTGCAATTACGTGTGCGATTACGATTGGGATTACGATTGCGATTACGATTGAGCTTCCTCGACCAATGATATCAAAGCTTTCATGTCTCTATCGTTGAAAGCTTTGATCTCATTGGTCGAGAAGCTTTAATCGTAATCGTAATCGTTAGATTGAATTGGGCTTAAGACACAATCGTGATTGAAGTCACAGATTTAAGACTTTTGAGATATTAAAATAGTAAACATTGGCATGTGCACAGGGTCTGAAGAGGTTAATAAAAAACAATTTCGAAAACATGTTTATTTTAGAGCTGGTGAAAGTGAGATTTGTACACTGATCGGCAACGATGTGATTGACAATCACAAACAGTGGGGGGTTTCAAATGATTGTAAAAAAGATTTACGATAATTGATGGAAAAAATTTACACAGCCGACTGTATAAACAGAATGAAATAAAATTAGAATTGACAGAAAATGGACTTTTTTTTTGTAAAGTTTCCTGGCTGTAATAATAAAAGTGTAGCATCTGCACTGTCCGTCTTGCCTTTACATACGGGTCCTCGAGGTCCTGCCCCATTTGGGATGTAAAGGGCAATTTTGCACATGACCGGAAAAAGCCCTATTATTGGAACCTTAAGGACTTTTTTTTTGCCTATTTTGATTCACAAAATTTTATTAAATTATGAAAACTTCGTTTTCGTTGCATTGTAGAGTAAATTGGAGTTTCTAAATTCGATTAAACGTGTGAAATTTGTTAAAAATGAGTTCAGTAATTGTTTTTTGATAATTGTCTAAAACAAGTTTTTCATCCTGTTATAGGACTAAAAAAATCCACTGGTTCGAGTGGTCCGATTGGATTTTGATATATGGAAGGGTTATGTAAAATCATATTCTAAACACATTTTATCTTTATAAATTTTTCGATATCATTCACAGTTTTCGAGAAAACAGGGAAAAAATATTCCATTTGTATGGGAGAGGGGGGAAGTAGCAGTCTGATTGAATTTTCATGTATGGATGAATTATGTATAATTCTATTCTAAACACATTCTGCGTTCATAAATTTTTCAATATGACTCACCGTTTTCGAGAAAATTGCAAACAACTGTTTCGATTGTATGGGGAGAGGGGAAGGAATTGTCCAATTTTGCCCGTTCAAGAACCTAGCCTAGCGAGAAATACAACTATACAAAATTTCAAGTCTCTAGCTCAATCCTTTCGAAAGTTATGGTGTTCACGAACGGACGGTCGGACAGACAGACGAACAGACAGACAGACAGAGGGACGGACGGACGGACGGACAGACAGATGGACGGACTTGCAGAAATGAAAATCTTTGGTCATCCCTAACACCCTGGTGTACTTCATTTATGTTTCCAATGATTGGTTCGATGCGTTGTAAACGGTATACTAAATCTAATATACATACTTCTATATGATATATAATATAGAGCAGGCTTGTCCAACCCGCGGCCCGCGTGGCCCAGGACAAATAATGATATATGTACAAACTTTATGAAGTAATGAAGTTTAAATTACTTTAAATTGTTAACTAAGTATGTATATATTCTACGTTTTTTACTAATCAGCTATGTTTAGGGTTATCACATTTTATTTGTGGCCCAATATAACTCGTCTTCTCCAAATGTGACCCAGAAAAGGTTGGGCACCCCTGATATAGAGTATAAAAGCCGCCGTTTTGGTCAATTCCAGTTAACGATTTTCCACCTAAAGTCGATAGGATCGTCCCATTCCAGGACCAAACATGCCTGTAAAATTTCATGGCGCTAGCTCTAGTAATTTTTGAGAAATCTTGACTGACAGACAGAAAGACATTTTTGTAATATGACTCAATCGACTTGGGAGTGTTTGGGAAATGTTTTTGTGCAAAATTAAAAGCTCGGTATTTTTCATAAATACAATACTTCCTTATATTTCGTATCAGAAAGTAAAAATCACCAGCAGTATTTCCTGTAACAAAAAAAAAACGCGGATAAAAAACTATTAAATGGAAAACCTTCAAGCGAAGAGAAAAACATTGAAATGAATAAACGTTAAAACGAAAATCAATAAACAAACAGGGAAACCAGAAACCATCCAGGTGCAATTAGGTAGACAAATGACACATTTTCAATAATAATTCGATAAAATATCGAAAAACATTCACGAATATCATTTGCATTTTTTTGATATTAACATATTTGTCCATTCAACATCTATCCATACGTTATGTTTTTTTTTATATATGGATGAATGTTCAATGGTTTTGTTTTAAATTGAATACAAGGAAAGTAGAAACATATTGCATATAAATGGACACAAACCGTGATAGCCACGACTATTAACTAAGTGTTGATCAACCCCCCTTTCCCTCCTCATCGCTGGAAGATGTATGGTGGCTGGTTACAATTTCTCTCAGTTTGTGTCAAAATTACAAAAGCACCACCAGAACGGGGTGAATTTCGTAATTTTGTTGTCCTTATCCGAAGTGAAAAAACACAAGCCCCAGGGTAGGGAAGAAGTTGAATTTCGTAAGGAAAATTGATACACATCGACACACCCAACACATGTGAAATTGATATGCTGAGAAATCTATTGGAGAGGGCCAAACAAGGATATGTGAGCCCAGGACAGAAGGACTTTGCACAACTAGAGGGAAATGTCAAAATTAACTTTGGGGGGGTTAACAAAAATCCAACTTATTATACGAAAATACTCTCTGCCAAAAACACACAAAGGCAACAAAGACGCAAAAAAAAAATCTGTCGATGTGTGTCGGAAATTCTCTATACCCCATTGGCATACGGGATGGCAGAGAAAATATAACGAAAAACACGGAAAATAACAAAAAAAAATATCTACAGAAAAGGACGAACTAACAGACAGAAAAATAAGGAAGAATGAAAAAGGGAAAAATAATTCACAAAATTCTCCCTTAAAACTGAATTGTCGGAGCAAAAACGTGTGTTTCGATGTTCAACTCAAATCGACTCGACTCTGCTATAAAGGAGTTGAACTCCGGTTTAATGTTCAAGGCTTGCTATTAATCGCCTTACAAAGTGAAACACCCCTGCCTACCCCTAAAATTGCTTGAAGGTTGGTTGGTTTGGAAATACAATAGGAGGCATCCAGCAGGATCGACGGTGAATGAAGGGGCGCCGCGGCAGGAGGGCCACCGCAGAGGCAAACGACCGCCTAACAAAAGGACTCCAAAAAAAAAAAAACACTTCAACAGCCGGAATTTCACTGTCGGGAATGAGGGATAAAGTTAACTGTGAACTAATGGGGAGAAAAATCCAGCCATCGTCGAAATAAAACATTTTTATTTCATTCGGTTTTATACATAATTGGGCCGTTTAGCTAAAATTATGGAATTTTTCAAATTTTAAATTGACAGTCGCTGCTGTTCCGGTTGTGCGATTTTTTGTAAATTCTGCGAAAGTTTTCTGGAGATTATGGTATAAATTATTAAAATGAGGCGTGGTTTTCTCCTATCTCAACTTTTTTTATTTTAAGCTTTTATTTGGCTCGTCTTCGTGTTTGTCTGTCTGTTTGTCTGATTCAAGTCTTGCAATTCAATTTTGACCGGAATTTTGACCGGAATTTTGACAATGCAATATTTTCACTACTCCGTTTTTGTAACGCAAGGTCCTTTAAGGATAACGTGATTATCCTTTGCCTCAAATTATCCGAGAAAAAAATCTTCTGGGGGTTTTTGGGGCCGCTGAATCCTATTCTTACATTAAAAAGTCTGTAAGGATAACAAAAGGTCCTGTTAGAATAATGTGAGTATCCTTTTAATCTTGGATTTTTATACCCGTATATTAACTTTGCCTTACCGTTTGTAACGCCAAGATCCCGTCATCACATAAAAAAATGTATTACACCAGTGTGTTTAGAATGATAAAAATAATTGAATTTAGCATGCCCGCCCGTCCGTCCGTCCGGCCGTCCGGCCGTCCGGCCGTCTGTCCGTCTGTGGCGCGGATTGCGGGCGCACTGATTGAGCTATAGACTTGAAATTTTGCGTAGGTCCATTTTTCGTAATTCGAGGTTTATGGGCAAAAATGGACCATTAGAACGAAACCGTTTTTTGCGAATATCTGAAAAACGGTGTATCTTATCAAAAAAGTGCAAGAACAAAAGTTATGATTCTACATAAAACTCCCATACATCAAAATCCGATTGGAATAAATTTTAAAAAATCTTATTGGAAAGTTTGACTTTAAAGTGGAATTTTGGTAAAACTGTTCGAATTTTGATACGAATGTCACCATACGGGCTTTCAATAATTGCCAGATTGGCAATTATAGCTTTTGTTATATTTAGTCATACTAATCAGATCCGAAATGACTAAAAAGGATAAAATTTTAAAAAATATAACGATACATAAGTCCAAAAATCCGTTTGTCTGAAGAGATTGTCTGAAAATCCGTGTTAAGCCCAATTCAGACTAACAATTACGATTACGATTGAGCTTCTTTGACCAATGAGAATAAAGCTTTCATGTCTTTATCGTTGAAAGCTTTGATCTCATTGGTCGAGCAGCTTCAATCGTAATCGCAATCGTTAAGCCCAATTCAGACTAATTGGTCGTCTGTCTGTCTTTCCTTCTGTCCGTCGGTCCTTCTGTCCGTCGGTCCTTCTGTCCGTCAGTCCTTCTGTCCGTCAGTGAACACCATAACTTTCAAAAGGATTGTGCTAGAGACTTGAAATTTCGTAGAGTTGTATTTCTCGTAAATGGCTAGGCTAAGTTTTTGAACGGGCGAAATTGGACTATTCCTTCCCCTCTCCCCCAAACAATCGAAACAGTTTTTTGGAATTTTTCTCGAAAACGGTGAGTCATATTGAAAAATTTATTAAAGTAAAATGTATTTAGAATATGTTTTTACATAACTCATCCATACATCAAAATCCAATCGGACCACTGCTTCCTCCCTCCCCACTCTCTTATACAAATTGAATATTTTTGTCCTGTTATCTGGAAAACTGTGCATCGTATCGAAAAATGTATAAAGATAAAATGAGGCGTTAAAAGCTAGAGTGGACCAATTCACATGTCGAAATCGTGATTTTTTTTGTTTTTGAAACACTATTGCGAGTGAGTTCTAGATAAAAATGTTTGGATGCACAAAAGAACATTTCAACATTGAGTAATAAAGTCCACACAAATTTTTTTTCCAAAAATTTACAGTAAATAATAGTACAATAATAGTACAGGTTGGTCCACTCTAGCTTTTAACGCCTCAAATGTATTTAGAATGTGCTTTTACGTAACCGTTCCATACATCAAAATCTAATTGGACCACTCCTTCCCCCTCTATTACACAAATGGATATTTTTAAATGAACATTTTGTCTGTCATATAGAATATTTGGCGATTGGCGATTGGCCCCTGGCAATTGTAGCTTTTCTTATGTTTTTTTTTCTAAAGTTATTTCTGGTTTTTTTTTGTACAAAAAAACTTCCGCAAAAAACTTTAACCCGGCCACGACGGACGGTTGCAAGCTAGTAAAAATTAAATTAAGATCGACTAAATTTTTTACAACTCAGAACGTTTTTTTCTGAAGAACTTTTTTTCTTGCTAACAAAACATCCCATAAGGTCATATTTTTACTGATTCTTATCTCTTCGAAGCATAGCAGCCAGCAGCTGCTGCATCATCACAAATTTATAATGCCTGTGATTTTTTTTCTCAATCAATTTAGTTAATGTTGTTGTGCTTTGAAAATATGTATTCGTACATACTTTTGATGCATGAGAGACTTGAAATTTCGTAGAGTTGTATTTCTCGTAAATGGCTAGGCTAAGTTTTTGAACGGGCGAAATTGGACTATTCCTTCCCCTCTCCCCCAAACAATCGAAACAGTTTTTTGGAATTTTTCTCGAAAACGGTGAGTCATATTGAAAAATTTATTAAAGTAAAATGTATTTAGAATATGTTTTTACATAACTCATCCATACATCAAAATCCAATCGGACCACTGCTTCCTCCCTCCCCACTCTCTTATACAAATTGAATATTGGCCCCTGGCAATTGTAGCTTTTCTTATGTTTTTTTTTCTAAAGTTATTTCTGGTTTTTTTTTGTACAAAAAAACTTCCGCAAAAAACTTTAACCCGGCCACGACGGACGGTTGCAAGCTAGTAAAAATTAAATTAAGATCGACTAAATTTTTTACAACTCAGAACGTTTTTTTCTGAAGAACTTTTTTTCTTGCTAACAAAACATCCCATAAGGTCATATTTTTACTGATTCTTATCTCTTCGAAGCATAGCAGCCAGCAGCTGCTGCATCATCACAAATTTATAATGCCTGTGATTTTTTTTCTCAATCAATTTAGTTAATGTTGTTGTGCTTTGAAAATATGTATTCGTACATACTTTTGATGCATGACTGCCTGCTTGCAATAAATCAATGACGCATAGCGTACTATGCTGCTTCAAAGAATTTATGGTCTTATCATAAATTCATAAAAACAAAAGCTTCGAATTTTTTTCATCCCAAATATTTTAAACAAACAAATAAAATAGATTACTCACATTTGACTTTATTAGTTCAGCATATAATATAATATAATAATATACACAAAATGATGATTGCTTCTGCGAAATTTTTACTAAAACATGATTGACTTTCGTATTGGATTTAAGAATTATTAACTGGGAATAATAAACATTTAGCTTTGACTGAACAACGATTAAAAGATTTTTGTTATCTCGAATTTTATTTAAGTTGAATTTTACGACATGACAGCGAAAAACGAAAACATTGATATACACGCTTAAAGAAGAGAGAGAGGTCAGTGTTCTAGGCCAGCATTTTTCCATTTCAAAAGAAACTGAAAAATAATAATCTTTTTTAATATGTGTACAATATACCTACATGAAGCATATTATGGAGCATAAAAAAATGAAAAAAAAATACCTCCCCTCTCCCCGTACAGCGTGTTCCAGTGACTAATTCAATTTAAAAAAGTGGCATTTTATATGCGCGCTGGTGACTTTTCTTGCTTATTGTCTTGCTATACGTTTTCATATATCGTGGCTAATGCCTGTGTGTTCTCCCTGGTTTTGTATATGAATAGCAAAAAAAAACACTCTCAGCATACATTTTGTTTATTTGTATTCATTAATATGTGTATAATAAAATGAAATGTGCCTTTATCGCCTCGTTTTACGTCATTCCCATTTATGGTTCAAAATTATTTTCTACATTTTATCTTATACACTTTTTATGACAATTTTCCTTCAGCTCTTTTTTTTGACAAATTTTTGTGGACTCAAAGTAAATATTTAATAAAAATGACATTTTTAAGGTTTTTTTTTGAGGTGGCTTTTTTAGTAGTCCTTTAAATAGAAATGGATGAAGGATAGAAAGGGGTTTTTAAAATAGATCCCTAGTAACACTGAATTTATGTCGTAAAGTGGGCGCCACGACCACAAAGTCGAGGAATAGGTGAGAATTTAAGGCCCCACGCCCAATTTACGATCTCTTGTGTTGTTTGGGGATAACATTTTTGTTCAAATCTTTCAAGCCAAATTTTTACAAAAAAAATTTAACCGAAGGAGGAATTTTCATAAAAGAAGTAAACAATTTATTTAGATACTTTCTGCGTACCTGTTTTTAACGCCATTAAAATGAAATTTACTTTGGAAACACAATAACAAAAATACGTAAAATAACAATTCTAAAAATACTGAAAAATAGTATTAGGTTTGCTACACACTTGAGCTACGTATTTTAACGACACGCAAATTTCAGGTTTCTAAATCCACCTTCTCTCCTTTCTGATTACACATTTTTCACATTTTTTGTATAAAGTTTACTAGCTTATGTCGGGTACACACCGGAGATCGCGAGCTACTTCCGAACAGTTCGCGAGCTGGGGTGCGTTCCTTTATTAACCGTGGTTAACCGCGGTAAAAAGAAATGCGTTCTTAAATGCCTACGGTTAACGCTCAGTAAACTTTACTGCCGTTCCTAAATGTCAAAGATAAGCTGTCAAAGTTACTTTTCTCAACTCTGCTCGAGAGCTGAGTTGGAGAAAGTTAACTTTAATTGTAATTAAAGAACGCGATAAAGTTAACCGAGACGGTTACAACTGTCAATCCACTGTCAATTCGTCTCGTAGTTTCGAATGAGTTTTGTGCAGAATAATGGAGGATTTTATTGTGGTCCTTGTAAATGAAAAATACGACATGCTTTGATCATTTGTTGGTCCGACATATTTTTAATGTGTTATTGTGCACATCACTGCTGTCAAAGTTAACCAAATCGCGTTCTTTTAATCAGAGTTAACGTCGGTAAAATTTCAACTTTGGCAATCAGCTGTTCTAACTTTGACAAACCCAACCTTTACTTTACTCGGGAATAAAGGAAGGCACCCCTGTTGGTATATGGTGTGGACTTTTGTGCTTCGTCAAATGTTCGTTGGGGTGTACGAGGCATTAGAGTTATGTCATTGCACGATTTTTTAAGGCAGCCAAACAAATTCAGACATTTTTCCTTCTACAAAAGGTTTATATTTGCACATTCAAACAAATAAAATTAAACTGAATCTTGATAACTCAAACCTGAAGAGGACAGAAACGGAGAGAGAAAGAGACGGAGACAGAAAGAGACGGAGAGAGAAAGTGACGGAGAGAGAAAGAGACGGAGAGAGAAAGAGACGGAGAGAGAAAGAGATGGAGAGAGAAAGAGACGGAGAGAGAAAGAGACGGAGAGAGGAAGAGACGGAGAAAGAAGCGGAGATAGAGAGAGACGGAGAGAAAGAGACGGAGGAAGAGAAAGAGACAGAGAGAGAGGACTAGAGTAAGAGAGAGTGAAAGAGGGAGAGCGGGGGAGAGAGAGATAGGGAGAGAGAGAGATAGGGAGAGGGAGAGAGGGAGGGAGAAAGAGGGAGAGAGAAAGACAGGGAGGAAGAGAAAGTGAAAGAGGAATAGAGAGAGAACGAAAAAAAGAGAGAAGGAGAGAGATATAGAAATAAAGAGAGAGAGAGAGAGAAATAGTAAGAAAGAGAGAAAGAGATAGAAAGAGAGGGAGAAAGAAAGAGAGGGTGTTAAGAAGGCTTGAAAATAGCGTGTTGTATAGTACCATAGAGGTTGTAAATATATATTTTTTTTAAATTAAAAAAGATTTTCGCAACAAAAAATAAAAAAACTACTAAAATTTATATAATGTCCCGATTTTGGGGTCGACTTTTTATGTATTTAACTTAAAAAATTAACCGAATGAACTTCCGCAGATATTTTATATAAAAAGAGGAAAAAACAAATAAATGGATATAAATTTCAATAATAGGCACAGAAAACTGTCGGTAAGTGCATAAAAAAGGATTGATATATGAAACAACATAAATCCATAGCCATCACCAGCATTTGTTCATCAATTCTGATGTAAAATCGTATCACAGTTGAGCATAATTTTCAAATGTGCTCTCTTCGGGGGGGATGCGATAACGAAAATGTATGGAAAATGTCTTTTTTTTTCTGTCGCTGCTTCTGTTGACTCTTCGCCTTCTTTCTGCTCCTTATAGCTTCCCTTTTCCGTCGTTTTAAACTCAAAATTCAAAAAGGCAAGAAAAAAAAAAATAACACATGAAAAATGTATAGAAAACCTAAAGCAGAAAAGAATTCTGAAACAAAATAAAATAAAAGCAAAAGGAAAAAAAGTAATAATAAAGGGATAACAAAAAAGTGAAAAAAAAGAAAGAATAAAAATCGAAAGAAAAACATCCATTGATACATAAATATATATGGAAATGTATGTAGAATTGTTTTCCATATACGAACAACATTCATGCATGCCTGCTGTCTTCCGTAAAAGTCCTAAATTCTATACACATTTTCCACATGATGACGATATCCTTTTTGCCTTGCTGGTGGATTTTCACTCAACTTAAAATGTATCTACGTGTGTATATCTTTGTCTCGCTTTCTCGTCGTAGACGTAGTTAGTTAGTGGTGGATTTTCATTGATATTTATAAATGTTTCTCTGTCAAGTATGGGAAAAATAAAAATTGAGAACACTGAACAGAACATACACCGTATTTATGTATGTTTTACTTTCTGTATTGAACGTATGTATGTACACAAAAATTTACTTACATACATACCCATATATATATATATATTGATGCAACATAAAATATATATGTTAATAACATAAACATATCTACGTAGCATAAACGTACCTACAACGAGACAAATTCGAACGACGAAAGGCAAGTGCTTTAGAATATGATATTAAAAAGGAGAGAAAGAAAGCGATTCTCGTTCAGGCGAAAGGCAAAGTTGGTAAATGCGAAGTGGTTAAGGAGAGTACCGGGAGAGGATTATAGGTTTTTTGGGTGAGAGCGTGGTGGCGGTTATCGGGGATAATATCTTTCTTAGGGGGCAAATCATTTATCACCATTGAGGGAGATATTAAAAGGCATCGAGGATATGCCAAATACTGAATTTTTATCAGTTTTGTAAATCGGATCTAAATGTGAACGTGTGGACAGTTAAGAGACATCCGATTGGCTTTTTAATTTGTGTCCGCCCGCCATGTTTAGTGGGCATCGCTGATCTAGATTGAATTTACAAGAAGCTTAGCTGTGGTAAATGTATTTTATGTAGGAAAATATTTTTTTTTTTGCATTTCTGTTCAAAAAAAAAAAACTGAAATACTTTTCTGTGTATCTGACCGTATACCTGCATGACATGACCATAGCTTTTAATCGATTAGCCAGTCGTAGGAAATTAAAATTGTCCATACTTAAAAATTGAATAATGCGGTTTTTCGAGGTGTAATTTTGCAGATAATTTTTTTTCGAGTTTTCTTTTTGCGATTTTTTTTTTTAAGTTTTTAAGAAATGTCTCGCATTTTAGGGTGTACGGACGGGAAAGGGGGGGGGGTGGGGTGGTGGAGAGGGCAGAAGGGAGAAGGAGAATAAAGAGGGTAGAAGGGAGAGGGGGATGGAGAGGGCAGAAGGGAGAGAGGGTGGATAGGGCAGAAGGAAAATGGGGATGAAAAGGGGAAAGAGTGGGTTAATAGATTACGTTGCATGTTTTTTTATAAATTAAGCGCGGCGCTGACAATCACTTTTTTTACAATTTTTTAAAAACTTTTTTCAAACCTGAAAATTTTAAGAATTGGAAATTAAAAAAAATAGGAAAGGAAATCAATTAAAATTTAATGCGCAGTTACAAATTTTGGCAAACTCCTCCACTCCTTCTGAAAAGTTTCTGTGATTTTTTTTTTCAAACCCCCTTTTCTCTCCTTTGCGTTTCGGATATTGTACCCCCTTTTTACGTGTTTGCCAATTTTTTTAAACGTATTTTTAAAAAATTTTTGACTCTAAAATTCAACAAAATCTGTTTGCAAACAACAACATAAAAATGTGAATGTTCTCACCTTAAAATCCAGCCTATAAAAATACTGATTAAAATTGAAAATTGAATTTAGTTCCAATTCCCATTTATTGCCATTTAAATTTAGAACAATTGCGTGTGGAAGTGGACCGATATTATTATCCCTAAGTGATTCCTTTCAACTATTCTTTAAAGTCTGTTCGTAACATAAGCATACGGGCACCACCGACTGTACTCGGATAGCATAGAATTTTATGTTAACTGAACGAGTACTACAGCCACTAGCACCACTACCGAAAACAACAACAATAATAAACACACACGGTGCAACATACAGAAATTTCATATCTCGTCCGTACGTTGAACGTGAAACGTGTATACCGAAAACTCCACGTTCCGAACATTCATGAACACAAGAAAAGCAGAGGCAAAAATTAAAAAAAAAATCTTGAATCCAACATAAAATGTATATCCAACATAGGATATGTTTATGTTGAACATGGAGGGCTCGGCCGGCCGGCTGAAGTGTAAAGGACGAAAGCATTATAGGTAGATGACTGCAGAAGTAGAAAATGTGCGAGACATCGAGTACCAAGGATAAAGCGGTATCGGGGAGGGGGTTTCGGGAATTGCTTTTGTGGATGGAACGTGCCAGGAATTCGAATGGTTCCCGGATGCGAGGGGAAAAGTTGTAAAAATTATCCAGAGAGAGAGACAAAGAGTACGAAGGATTCACAGGATTTGGAAGCCACAAAGTGAAGAGAGTTCTCATGAGCGTTAGTGAAATCGTCGAGAGAGGGTTGTTACGGAAATCGGGGGACATGCGCTCGAAATTAACAAAAATAGGGAATTTTTAGAAGCAAATAAACCGAGAATTCACATGAATTTATGTTGAGAGAGCGTCGTATGTAACAAACAATTCGACAAACATGCAAATGGTTTAGTTTTTAATGAGCACTTGAAAAGGGAATAAAGAAATGAATGATAAAGGATAAGAAAAACTAAAGTATGAATCGTAGGGTTATTTGATGTAGTTTTGCGGTTGGCATATGGAATCTCAAAAATTTAAAAATAATCCAATTGCAATGAATTTCTTTGATATTTCAGACTACTAGAACTGATTTGCATAACTAGAAATTTTTGAACCGGCCGCAATTTTTTTTTTGATTTTCTCCTAAAAATCAAAATCCTTGAAAAAATATCAGTTGTGATTACAACAAAACTTCCCTCTGCAATATTTAGCTACGGAAAAAATATATAAGATATTTGATTACTTAAGTATTTTTATACCCGTATGGTGAAACCAAAGGGTATTCTAACTTTGCCTTACCGTTTGTACCGCCAAGATCCCGTCATCACACACAAAAATTAATTACACCAGAATGATAAAAATAATTAATTTCTGCATGTCCGTCCGTCCGTCTGTCTGTCCGTCTGTCTGTGGCGCGGATTGCGGGCGCACGGATTGAGCTAGAGACTTGAAATTTTGCGCAGATTCGTTTCTCGTAAAATGCGAGGCTAAGTTCGTTAATGGACAAAAATGGACCATTAGGGGGGGTACCCCCCATACAAACGAAAATGTTTTTTGTGAATATATAAAAAACGGTGCATCTTATCAAAAAAGTGCAAAAACAAAAGTTATTTAGGATATGATTCTACATAAAACTTCCATACATCAAAATCCGATTGGAATAAATTAAAAAAAATCTTATTGGAAAGTTTGACTTCAAAGTGGAATTTTGGTACAACTGTTCGAATTTTGATACGAATATCACCATACGGGTCTCAAATGATTGCCAAATTGGCAATTATAGCTTTTGTTATGTTTGTGCTGTTATTTGAACATTTCGATTTATTGAACTACGATTGCAAACATTAGTTCAAATAATCGGGATTTGCCTGTCATCGCAAAAAAAAAACAATTCTTTTTAAAAAAATAATGGTATATCTCGCAAACGGTTAAAAATATGGAGTTCTAGTCTTTGTACTTGACTAGCAAATTTTATTATCAACTTCTGCCATAAGACTACTGGAAAACATGTATACTTTTAGAATAAATCGAGTAAAACAAAATTGCGATTTTTAAAAAGCTGTCACTTTTTTTTAAAAAGCTGCCAGCATTTCCGGATATTCATTAAAAGTTTTTAGGATCGTCCCATTCCAGGGCCAAATATCCCTATACAATTTCATGGCTCTAACTCAAGTAGTTTGTGAGAGATCTTGTACAGACTGACAGACAGAAATATTTTTTTGTAATAATGCTCCAATCGACTCAGGACTGCTTTTTTTTGGAACAAAATTAAGAGGTAGAATTTTTTTTATAAATACAGTACTTTATAATATTTTTTACTAGGGGGTCCGCCTCGCGATTCGTTCCGGCCCTTTCGGGACTGACCTCCCTAACGGTGGAGACTGGATCGAAATTCCTCTTGAATTGCAGGAGATTACAGGAGAGGGGTTTTAGGAATGTGGAGCGAGTAGATTTTAGTTAGCGACATTTTTCCTTGAGGGAAGACATCTGTAATAAAGAAACCCGTATCGAAATCCATTCAGTAGTTCAACAAATAGCAGGAGAGGGGGTTTACAGTAAAGGGTTGGATTGTTGGGAAAATTTTTTTCTGATAGATGACTTACCCAATAGTGAAAACCGCATCAAAACCAGTTTAGTAGTTTAGAAGATAGAAGGAGAGGGGGTTTCGGGGAACGGGGCGAGTTTACATCCAAACTCGAAAATTTTTTTTCCTGATAAACCACATGGCTTTTAGTGAAAACCGCATCAAAATTCATTCATTAGTTTAGGAGATAGCAGAAGAGGGGTCAGAGGGGAGAATATTTGTCAACCGCAAAGCTAATCAATAATTTCGGAGTATATAGTATCCCTGTGTAAATTTTCAGGTAATTCGGTCCAGTGGTTTTCGCGTTATTCTATTGAATAACTTAAAAGCAGGGCACGAATCATAGTAACCGACGCGTCTGCAAAAACGCGTCTTAAATTTTCTTCAGGGTTATTGTTTTCCCCAAAATCAAACAAGTTTTCCAAAAGTGCAAACATTTTGACAGATGTGACAATCAAAGCACTGCATTGAACTGAAAAAATCACGTGTCGGTAATCAGGATTACAAAATCTGTCGCGTCGATTTGGGTGTTTTGCAGACGCGTCGGTTACTATGATTCGTGCCCAGGTTTGTGGTGGCTATAAATGATTTTGTGGAAAAACTGGGGTCTGTAGCAAAATAATACATAACCAATAACCTGACCAGAGGTCTAAGCAACATATAGGAAAAAACCGAATCAAAATCGGTCCAGTGGTTTTCGAGCCAAGTCCGGACATACAGACAGATAGGCAAAGATTGTTTTTAATAAGAAAGTAAAAATAGCATTTCAATAGCGTGAAGGTTCAAAACTTAACTGATGAGCGGTCTAAGAAGGAGATGGATCAAGAGGAGGGAGGGGGGGGGGGGGGGGGGTTTCCAAATTTGAATTTTACAAATTTTCCAAACTTGAATTCTCCCTATTAGTTTTTTTTTTTTGAAAATTCTATTATTTTGTTTTTGTAATTTCCTCGACAATGGTTCCTCGTTTTCGGATATTTTACGGTTTTTTTTCTCCAAATTTTTTCTTTGTCCTTTTAGGAGTTTTCCAATGATGCGGTATTTTCAGGCTATTTTAAAACTCATAATTTAAAAAAATCTGGCAGAGAATTTCATTGGAGCTGCCCTTCCCATCTTCTCTAACTTGTTATCTCTCGTTTTTCTATATACCCGTAAGTATACTTGGTTACTAATCGCCTGTGTGTTACTGAAGAATTTTCAATCTCACCTTGTTATAAAATTGTTTATTTGTACTTCAGTTATCTTAAGTACCTCAATTTAACCCATTTTCTACTTACCGTACGTTCCCCTCTTGTTTGTCGCCCCCACACACATCTAAGTAGTATTTTTCTGAAACTTTCACCTTCCCTCCGAAAAGCCCTGTAGTCTTATTGTGTGTGTGTGTGTTTGTTTTCAACCCTGCACCTTATACCGCCTCCTCCCTTAATTTTTCTTCATTTTTCCCTTCCGGAATAAAATTAATTTATTTTACAAGTCGAAAGAGTCGAGAGCAAGAGAGAGAAAATAACGAAGAATTTTATTGATTTTATGAACTACTCGTAATGGAGATACAGATATCTAACGTATAAACGAGCAAGTTATTATCATTATTATGGAGCATATATGCTATAGGCAGTTATGTTCATACATAATATCCGTATCTAGTCAGATATCCGGATATGCTTCTAAATGTGGATACACCGATTTTTGTTTATATAAGAGTTTCACGTTTGTTTTGATTCAAAAGCTAAAACTTTTTTTTGTGAGAGGATAATGGAAGGGTTTTTCCTTTTACCGAATTTTCATTTGTTGTTTCTTCCCTCAAATCTTGTTTTTTTTTGGGTGTTTGTTTGTTTGTCAGTTTTTCAGTTAGGAAAATATTACGGAAAGCATTAATTAAATTTCGTAGTTTTCCTAGAGCACTTCAAATAACAAAAAAAAAAAAACAAGTGAAATAAACGGATTTTTGATTAATAGTCATAGTTTTATTTAGTTGTAAATTTTAATTAAAGAATCGTTTGCTTTTATTATTGGCTCGTTTAAAAAATAAAAGTTTCAAGCTGTTTTAGCATTTTGTTAAATGATTGCTTAGTTAAGGGTTTGTTTTAATAAAGAAACATTTTACGATTTGCCCCTGGCAATTGTAGCTTTTCTTATGTTTTTAAACTACTTTGAATTTTATGAGAAAAAAATATTTTTGAATGTGCTGAAAAATCGGTTTAATTTCAAAGCAGTTTTAAAGTGCTTTCGTTTAAAGTTCTTTGAAATTCCAGCAGAGGGAGAATGGTGGTTCGAAATCATACCCAAAAATTGCCAAAAGTAAAACGAACTGAAAAAATCCAATTTTTCGGTTAAAATTTATGAATAGCTCTTAATTTAGACCAGAGTCCACCTTTGGCTCACTAAACTCTTCCCATGCTTAAAATCTTTATCTATAGCGACAGAGCGTTTTACGGGCCAATATTGTCACATTTTAAAAATGTCGAAAATTTATTTAAGCGAGAACTCCAATTGGGCAGAGGCAGAAGCAGAACTTTAGAACACAGCGTCTTATGTGATGAGCTCCAATAAAGCAGCAGCAGAGGCAGTGGCAGAAGCAGAAACACATTTTAGCTCTAATCTCTAAATTTCTGCTTTCAATTTATCCTCACAAATCGTTGTTGATATTTTTTGCGTATATGGACGGAAGTAAATATTTGTAATACTTGAAATGGAGGAGAAATTAATTGAATACTTAAAAAACAACGAAATATTATACGACAAATCATGCCGCGGATATAAATACGTACAACGTTTTGACAGGTTTCTGCTATTTTCGTCAGAATTCAAATTTCATTGTGGGACAGAAAGCAGATTCTGCTACTGCTACTGCTTCTGCCTCTGCTCAATTGGAGTTCTCCCTTTAAACTCAAAATTTTGTGGTCCACTGTATTCATATGACGTCAGCTTTTCACAGAAAACGTCACTCTCACAATTTTGTTTTTGTGTGCAATAAGAAGAGCGAGTAATTCAGCATATCTAAATTGGGCATCTCTGATTTAGACTTTAAATTTAAAATATTACTTTATCCCTTAACATTATTCATTTTTTCCAAAAAAAGAAAAAAATTAAATCAAATAAAAAACAATGACTAAACACGCTACTCTCGAAAAATCTTACCTGCTGAAAAATAACACAAAGATTAGCAGTTTTTTTTCTGCTAACACTAGCAATTATCACATTTTAATCACCATTACCTCAAGTATTTCAAAACAACATTATTCCCGTTAATTTCATTCAGTTCGTCTATATTTGTTACGTGCACAGCTACTGGAAATTTCCACTTTGAAAGAGAATTTTTTTTCCTGCCATCCATAATTCAAAAACCCAACGAATTGCGAAAAACCGCCACAGAATTTGTTAAGTGAGAACCTACATAAAATGGAACGAAAATAAAATATGAAAACAAGTCCAAATGGAAACAATATTTCAGCAAAAAAAAACATATTAGAGAAAGCACCAGAGACTTTATGGGTATATAAGAAAAATGAGTTACAGTAAAATTTCATGCATCATTTTAATTATGTGGTGATCGTCATGAATCGTTTTATGATCAGTTCTTTAGATTTTTGCCAAAAAAGATGAATTTTTTGAGACAAAAGCATAGGTGGACGATAATGATCGCATCATTATGCTGATTATTGGATATGGGAGCGCCACGATCAAAATTCGCAATCCACACATAATTTAATGATCGGCAACAGAACCCAGCAAGCCAAGTAATTTTCTATCGTATTTTTTTTAAGGGATTTTAATGAAAGTGTTTCTGTTGTTCAATTTGTATAGGAGAAGGGGAAATTAGGGGTCCGATTGGATTTTAATGTATGGAACGGTTATGTCAAATCCACAGAACTATATAACATAGAAAAACTGTCACCATACAAGGCTCTGCTGAAAAATAGTCCCAAAAGTATTTCCCTCTTCATCGTACTTGAACGCATCCACTGAACTGTATAAGGTCGCGAAATTCAAATTTAGTTTGCCGCGAAATTCAAATTTCACAAGTTTGAGACTAACTTTAGGCGCAAACAAATAACTTTAGGTGCCAACACCATTCCGAAAGTCTATTTTCCTTTGACAGCTCACGGTTTAAACGAGAGGACTATATTTATTTTCATACGGTTATCTCGCTCTTACTTGACTCGTTTTGATTCACTGAACTGTATTGAAATGGGACCATTTGAGACAGCAAATCGAGCGATCTAGTATATCTATGGTCAAATCATATTCTAAACACATTTTACCATTATAAATTTTTCAATAAGACTCACCGTTTTCGAGAAAATTGCAAAAAACTGTTTAGTTTTTATGGGGAAAGGAGGAAGGAATGGTCCAATTTTGTCCATTCCAGAACTTAGCCTAGCCATTTTTGGTTTGGGGGGGTGTTCTAAAAAGTTGTAAATTGGCTGGAAAGCCGAAAACTGGATTTTATAAGTTTAAAACGGCAGTCTTTGCTGTCGATGGGTTGTAATACCTCGGAAATATGGAGATTCATATGAAAGTGTAAGTGCAGAATTAAGAAAAATTTTGTTTAAAAAATCGATTTGTGCTGTTTTGAGAGAACAAAAACACATTGATATGCGCCAGCGTTGGTATCCGTCACACATTTTCACCACCATTCATTAATCTGTTTGCTGTGGACTGTGGACAAAAAATAATCATCTCGTCATCGTCACCTTTTAACACCTCTAAGATGTGATACCAACATCATCTTATAAAGTCATGTCAATGCCTTCTTCCATGGTGCGTCCCGGCCGGCCGTTAACTTTCCACTTTACTGTCAAACACTTCCAATTTCTTGGGTTTAACACCACACCAAAGTGCAGACCTTCGCACTCCCTTGCGATTGCAGTGATGCTGAAAAAATTGCATGCAGCATAAACCGCCATAACAGCATGAGGGCAACATTAATAGCGCAATAATTACGACTAGCGCGATAATTTTTTAAAAAGTTTGTTTTTGTCGAGAGCAACATTGAAATCTAAACCACATTGAAGAGTTCCATTGCGCCGCGCGACTCCGTCTTCGTCGAAAAGTTTTCCATTTTCATTACTTCGTCGCGTCTTCGTCATTTCTTGGCCGTTAAAACTCGCTACTAAATGGATGGATCCGAGACAAGAGATCCACCAGAGCTAATCTGCAGCGCACATAATCGTTCGTCGCGGTTACTTGGGGGCTCAATTTAAGGCCACCATTCGGAATCGACAGCCACCGTTTGGTGGAGTGCAAAACACGTTGAACTCACAACGGATTGCGAGCGAGTGGAGCCCTATTTTGCTTCAATTTAGTTTTAGTTCAGTCGAGTTAACTTAAATTCACTTCACCTAAGCGAAGAATTCTCGTTGGCTGTTGATTTTCTTGTTAATTTCCTCACTTCACTTTTGAAGATCTCATCTTACCTTACTGGCCAAGTCTTGTAAGTATTCCGCTCACCTGGTTACCTGTAACTTCATTTACCGGATTTATTTTTTTTTCCAACAAAATAAATGTTTGTGTATGCATTTTTTTTCACCTACCTTTCGACGCTTGCCAATTCTTGGCTGGTGCTTTTTTCTTGCACTTTTCTGTGATTAACTTCAGTCATAATAAATGGTGAAACAGACAAAAATTCAAACCTAGTCGTTTATTATTGGCGTTTTTTTTGTTCTCCGTGAGTTTTTTTTGTTAAATTTGGAAGTTTCGAAATGAGTTTTAGAGAAAAATCTGCAAAGCAAATCAAATCAAATGGAAGACGATGTGGATCCACAAGATGCCAGTTACCACCGTTGGATATCTAATAGAATGTGAATAACAGATTAATAGATAGAAGGTATTCACTCTGCAACACATCTCACAACCATAGGTAATCATCATTTTGTCTATGAGGTGAGAATTTCCACCTGGGGCTCGTTTTATAGGCAAACCTTAGTGACTGCGAGACTTACCACCGATTCGATTGGATTGAGGTAGCCGATGAAGAAAGAACAAAAGTTTCAATTGAATGCTGTTGATTTCAGTGCTTGCAGGAAAAAAAACTTTAAAAAAAACCTCACCGAAGGTGAAAGTCACCGTAAATTGATTGCTTTGATAGTTCACATTTTTTTTTCATCTCCTTTACTTGAGCTGAGCCGAGCATGCCAATGAAACGACGTTCATCGGAGATGTCAGCAAAATTGTTAGCAGTAGCTTAAGAAATATACATAAGAAATTGCCTGGGTGGTGGTTAATTGTAAAATTTTGAAACCGTTATTGTAGTTATTCCAATTCGCTTGTTACAACAAACATTTTTTGGTGTTATTTAGTGGTTTTTGGTAGGAAATTTGAAAACGTTTTGGAGACAATCATCGAATTGTAATTTTTTCTTAATTTTTTTACTTATATAATTTAAAATAATTTAAATGACTGTAACGCCTTGTTTGAATTGCAGAAAACTTGCAGAAGTTTTGCTCTCGGCGAGTAATTTTCTCCAAATTAAAATACCTAAAATTTGTAAATTTAATTACTGTACAAGAGGTGAATTTTAACTTCTGGGGGGTGAATGTCATTTTCACTTGCAAAATGACTCTCCAAGAGCAAAATTTCTGCGAGTCAGAAGACTAATAGTTGAAAACAATGTTGCAAATAAGGAAAGAAAAACCTGTATAAGCACCTAGATAAATCCTATTAGCAAGGTAGAAATCTATTAAAGCTGACTCTGACGAAGGTCAACTAGATGCCAAACCCCAAATAGACTTCTAGCAGGTTCATAGAGCAAACAACTCTGGCTAATTAGGAATAATTTTTCGGAAATTAAGAAGAATTTTTGTTAAAAACCTGTGTTTGAAAATGACTTTCAATACACGCAATTATGTTTAAATTGGCAAAAAACGATAGCTAACTGTCAGATTAAACTCATGTTTAAAACCATAAAAAACCACAGCAAGCTGTCTGTTTAAACTTTTGTTTAACAAAAAGCTATGTTTAAAAATGACTATGAATATGCTCCAAAGTTCAGGATATGTTTTAAACATAACAAAAGCTATAATTGCCAATCTGGCAATTAATGAAAACCCGTATGGTGATATTCGTATCAAAATTCGAACAGTTGTACCAAAATTTCACTTTGAAATCAAACTTTCCAATAAGATTTTTTAAAATTTATTCTAATCGGATTTTTATGTATGGGAGTTTTATGTAGAATCATATTCTAAATAGCTTTTGTTCTTGCACTTTTTTGATGAGATGCACAGTTTTTGCGATATTTACAAAAAACGTTTTCGTTCGTATGGGGGATACCCCCCCTAATGGTCCATTTTTGACCATTAACGAACTTGGCCTCGCATTTTACGAAAAACGAATCTGCGCAAAATTTCAAGTCTATAGCTCAATCCGTGCGCCCGCAATCCGCGCCACAGACAGACAGACAGACGGACAGACAGACGGACGGACATGCAAAATTCAACTTGTTTTTATCATTCTAAACACACTGGTGTAATTCATTTTTTTGTGTGATGACGGGATCTTGGCGTTACAAACGGTAAAGCAAAGTTAATATACCCTTTGGTTTCACCATACGGGTATAAAAACTTCCTAAGCAACCATTTGCGACTCAGGCTCAAATGTGACCCTGGTCGCAAAGTAGGGGTTGTAAATCAGTTTATGTGACGGTTGCCTTGTGTCCGGTCACAATAAAATCATTTGCAAATTGTTTGCTTTGTGATAGGTCACAATAAAACCGTTACAAATCGGTTGCTTTGTGACCAGTCGGAAAGTTGTTTTTTCTTGTTTCTCTCAAGCTCGTTTATAATTTTTTAAAAAGACCCTTTTTAATGTTTTCTAAAGAAAACAGTAATAAAAAGTGATAATCCCAATCGAAACCAGTACAATGTCCTACAAAACAGCAATTATGTCCGAAGGCCACATTAAATATTGAAAAAAATTAAATACTTGTCTCTAAATGAAAATCGAACATTAAAAATTAATAATGACTTAATAACATTTCTCCCTTTCCTCTAATTAAAATTTCATAAATCACAAGCGAAAATATGACTTTGTAAATTCTTTATGTTGTGCTTTTAACCATTCCAAGGCCTCAAATAATTATAACAAAAAAATATTTTTTATTGCCTAATCGAAAGATCGATAAGCCAATAACTCCTCCACACGACGCAACAAATTGACATAACAAAAAAAAACACCAAGAGTCGTTGAAATGGCGTCATAGTCGACATGTTTTCACACCGAATATGGAAAACGGTGAGAATTTCATTAAAAAACGATTTATCTGTGAAGTATGGATTTATTTTGAAGCTTTTGAACAATTATTATTTAATTTTTGACTAAAAAACCGAAAAAATTACCTCATGTCAGCCATTTTGTTAATCTAACAAATAACGATCAAATATTGAAGAAATGGGCACCCGTCTTGATTCAATCTACAAAATGCTGAAAAAATGGCAAACAAAAAATGCTTTCAAGAAAGCACAAAACAATCGATTAAAATTAAAATGTTGCCTAAAGTGAAAATAACTATAAAAATGCAATATCTTCGTCGCCATGTCATGTTATTTTGATAAAAAAAATGTAAATGGAGCAAAAGAATTCGCTCGTACGGGTATTTTCTGTAGAAAAATATCTTAAAATTATGCGAAATCTTTGAATCTTCACTACTCGGATGAAAATAAAGAAAACTTATGTACATACAAAAATAGTCATCACCTTAATAACGACAAATAATAATTCTTTGTGACACTCAATGACCACCATTTTTATTTCGATACTACTTCTTTTTAGTGTTGTCGTTATTTCTTTATTCGTTTTGTAATTGCTGTCATTGTGTAGTGATTTTTTTTTTGCTTAAATTTAAAGTTTCTCAAAGTCTTCATCATTTTCGTCCATTACACGTTCCGTTCACTGACTTAGTTTTCATTTGATGCGAAATAAGAAATTTCCAGAAAAAAATGGGAAAAAAAGAATCTAAGAAAATATTGAAATGAATTTCGTTAATTTGTTTTTTTTTGGCTCTCTTTTTTTGGTTCGATTATTTTGTTGTTGTTTTATGTGTGTCAAACATTTTTGCAAATCAAACAAACATACTTTGGGTTCTGAATGTTTTTTTCGACGTTAAAAACACGTCATGACCTTGGAATTTTGTATAAATTAATTTCAATAGCATAAAAAATGAACTTAACTTGCACGGAGTTTAAATAAAATCTAACCAATCAACACACCAATGAATTTAACCAATGAGTCAAATTCATACTCATTTAACACGTATAGGTACTCTAGCAATCACACAAGGAATACACTGTGCCTGTGTAGAACAATCTAAAGTTAAATATGGCATGCCATGATTAAAGGTATGCATAAAATATGTGAAATTGCTGATAATTAAATTTCTTTGAATAGTAATTCTTGTTGTTTTCACAAGAATAGCAAATAATTACTTGAAAATTAAGGCGTGCGTTAATATCGTAAGCCACATGTGCAAATTTTTTGTTGTTGTTTTTGATCAAAATGATATTTTTGTGATATAAAACGGGAAATTGAAAAAAAGCAACATCGAAAATCGAAATATGTCAAATTTTCGCTCTTAAATTAGTAAAAATAAATGTACAGCAATTGGAAAAAAATATTGAACATCGACAGCATAAGAAAAAGATACTTAATTACATATGCGGGTAGAGTAGAGCACAAAATCTTATAAAAATGAGTCTCCAGCATCGATAAATTGCAAAACCCCCACTTTTTGGGCCAAAAAAAGGAAAAAAATGACGCTTTCCGAGTGAACTGAGTGTGGAGGCCTAAGAACATATAAAAGCAGTTCACCGAAATTTTATTGCACTCAATTTACCAACACACCAAAGAAAAAACTCACACACACACACACAGCAACATTTCCAGTCATGTGTGCCATTTTTTCTTGAGACGAAATTGAGAACGGAATCTGAAAAGCTCCTTAAATAACACAACATAATCTCGCGCTGTCTTCAACTTGAGTTCAAATTCAACCACATTGATAGCCAGTATTGGCGAAAAACAGGTGTACACGATACAACCATGCCATACAACATAAGTGTCACTTCTCGAAAACCCATTTATGAAATGGGAAAAATGAATGAATGAAATTCAAAAATAACCGCGCGGTCGCTTATGATAATTGAGTTTGTAAATCAGTTCAGTGGAACGCTGGCTGCTGGACAATGTTTGAGTTATCAAGCCATCTAATGGTGATTTAGTAATTAGATTTGACATTTAGATTTTTCAAAATGGAGTATAATTATAATTGGGCAATTTAAAAATGGCAACGATTATCGATAGTTTTTGTAACTCAATGGCTTTTGTCGATATCGCAGCAGTGTGAGTGAATTTATTAGTTTTTAATTTCATTACCCGAATCCCCTCCCCCGTCCCTCCACTTTCCAACTTCAAAACCCGAATTATTTCTAAAAACTACACTCATTTTTGTGACGTTACTTTTTAATTGACTTCAAAACTTCCACTGAACTGAAAAACATTAGAATTTTGTATAGGTTATATATTTGAATTTAGTATTTGTCATGGATGATATATTGTAATAAAATTAACTTCTGGATAGCAAATGTCATATTTTTGTCGACTTTATTACCGCATAAATATAGTTTGCAATGCACACCAGATATAATCTGTTCACTCACCTTCATATCTTTAAAAATTGCTTAGCGTGAAGGCAAGTTTAAAATGATTGTGTCGCAAAGAAACAACAGAGTGGTCTTGAAAAATCACTTGATTCATTTTGAGATATATGTTTAAAACTCAAAAATACTTTTTTTATTAAATTATTATTTACGAATTGAGAATTGAACAATAATTTAAGAATCTAAAGTCCCGCGATGGGGGTTAAGCTGCTGTTTTAAGTCTTAAACGCGTGTGAAAACAGAACTTTACAAAATTTGTAAAATTGGTTCGGCAGTCAACGTGTTAAAAAATAGTCCCTTAGTGATTTTGAAAAGATTTTTTGCGAATTTTTCTGCAATTAATAAAGAAATATTTTTAATTTTCGCTACCAAACAAGTTTTTGCCAAGAACGGAGTGCACTGAATCGTAAAATATCCGAATTTCCCCAAAATTTACACTCGAAAAAAAATTTAACGCATCCAAATCCATCAGATAAATAATATGTGCTTGCCTCATGGTCATTCTATTGTTTTTGTTGTCATAATGACAGATAGTTGGAGTGATATCAGTGGCACACAATGGTTTTGTGAGTTTTTCCGTCATGCTCCCCCTTCCCACCCCCGTTAAAGTGAACAAAGATGACTCGCTCTGGGTTTTGAATGGGTGAAGGACGCCGCGAGTAAAGTAAGTAGCAGTGTTACACTGAAAATGAGCTTTTCACGATTACTCATTTAACTTGCGAATGCCAGTGAAACGGAAAATGTGTAAAGAAAGCCACCAAAGAAGTCGAAGAAGAAGTGAAAAAGATGAATTTCCAAAGAGTAACTCCGAAGAGAGTGAGAGCACGCGATGTGATTAGGGAGAGAAGATTTGAATGGATGTCAGGTTAGTTTTCGATGGGGTAGGAACGTAGGCGGGAAGGACGAATCGCTGTGGAGCATATTTTGTCGAAATTAGGGGGGTTTAAGAGCATCTCAGAAAGTAACAAAAAAATATATATATATATATATAAAGACATAATTAAAGCGCGCGTTACGAAAAAGCTTTTGTTTGTGCTGTTTTCACTCTGTTATTCAAACATTCAATTTTTTCTCTCCGAATGATTTATTTTTATATTAGCAAGTGTGTGTATTTTGTGGAAGATCGGCGAACGGGGGAACAGTCACTTTCAGCTTATTTTATACTTATGTTGTGCGGTTTTGATGATTTCGCCGTCGATAGGAAAATTAAAAACAATTAAAAGCAAATTAACATACTTTCAGTAAGTTTATTTTCCTCTTATCGCTTTGTGTTTTTTTTTTGAGTGTTATTCTATTGCTATTTTATAATATTACTTATAAATTTTGTATTTCATAATTAATTTAGGTTATGAAGTAATATTTTCTTAAGTGTAATCAAACATGATTAATAGAAATTTCAGATAAATGCGCAGAATTTAACTGATATTGATTTTTTCGCATGTTTTTCCGATATACATATATTTTTTTAGTTTTTTTTATAATACATTTGGTTAAATGATTTTAATTCGGAACTGTCTTCGAATTCCGTAGTTACAAACGTCACTTACAGATTAAATTATTATTTATATAACTGATAAAATTATCTATTTTTGGATGCACGTGTTAAGGGAAACTTGCTAAACAGTGGCAAATAAATTATTGTTATTTTTTTTAAAGACATGTTTTTCTATTTAATCTTTTAATAAACCGTGTTGCCATAGTGCCAACAATTAACATAGTAGAATTTCAATCTGATTTAGCTTAGATTCTAATGAATCATGTGCCTTTTCTTTGATAATCAGTAATCACATCGCATTGGTTACAATTTTTGCGAATGGAATTTTACAATTTTAACGGCCAATAAAAAAAACACAAAAAAATATTTTGATAAGCTATTAGCAACGTTATCAAAATGAAGCATTTTTTGTGTAGAAATTTTAAATAAGATTTTTATGATTTAAAAATGTATTAGCTTCATACAATTGAAACAATTTTGGCGACGTCATGGTTTAGTTTTTTTTTGTTTTTTTTCGAAATTTTTTTTGTCAACCATTGCGGAAAAATGAAAACAAATCCAAAGTGACCAAAAATATTAATGCGTCCAACTGAGAATTATGTATAATTTTCCCCCCTCTTACAGGTCCCCTAATTGTGTGACATACTTCAGGTAAAATTTTTGGGTCTTTCTCGCCCAAGGTTTATGATCCAAAATTTCAACTCAATCGGTCAAGATTTGTTTTTTGGTTAAGTAGAGATTCGGTAATTCGAATCAATAGAAACCAGACCTAATTCGAACCACGTTGATTTTCGAATTACTATGAATACTTTTTTATGGTGGACATTTTGTTTAATAAAACATCCTTAATGCAAAAAAAAAATATTTTCAAGTTAAAATTAAGTAACAATATTCCTGCATTCAAAAAGTATATATACCTATGTGACAACATTCAATTCTTTTTAAAGAAACTTGAAATTTTGGCTTCAAAATTAATACCTGTACAACAGTTACGACAGAACTTCCTTCCGTCTGTCATCTGTCTGTCATCACGCAAATTTTGATACTAAATATCTTAGTCATTGTATTCAAGCCATTTCCATGCTCAACCAGAAAAGTTCGAATTACGGAGACCAATGCATGGACCACAATTTGAATTACAAGATACCCAATATAAAAAATGGTTGTTCGAATTACCGGGTGTTCTAATTACCGAGTCTCTACTATACTTTGAAAACAGCTGGGATGGAATCGCGTAAGATGATAGTTGATGGTGACTGTCAGTCGTAAATTTTTCGGAATTCGATACAATTGCAGTTATCAACATTTTGGCAAAAATTTTCTAATAAAAAGCGACATTTACACGAGTACCACCGCTTTGTGATTCCATTTTGATTAAAATTTGCAAAACTTTCGCCATACCAAGTCCCGAAAAATTGACGGGTGACAGTCACTATCACTTGTCACCGTAAGCGATTCCAGCCTTGGAGATATCAAAAACAAAATAATAGAATTTCCTACAATAATTAAAAAATATCTGATGTAAACAGCACATGATTTTCTTATACAAAATCTACATTGATGCGCAATAAATAATTTAAATTTTTGTGAGCCACACAAGATTTTTTTATACTCTATATTGCCAAACCCGCGGCCCAGGACGTGTTTGAATGGGGCCCAACAAAAACTGATATATTCACAAACTTTATGAATTAATGAAGTTTAAATTACTTAAAATTGTTACCTAAGTATGTATAAATTGTACGTCTTTTACTAATCAGGTATCTTTAGGGTTAGTATATTTTTTTTGTGGCCCAATATAACTCGTCTTTTCCCAATGCGGCCCAGGAAAGCTAAGAGGTTGGACACCCCTGTTCTATACGATATATTATAATAATTCGAATTACAATTCGCACAAGGTTTGTGGCATCGGAGTATAAATACTCAAATCGAGTTTTACTCCACCAAAATCCTGTAAGCCTGCGTTGAAGCTGGCAAAGCAGGCTCTGATGACGGTGAGCCAGCTTTCCATACCAGAAACAGGCTCCTGATGGGTTTTCAGGGCAGACATATCCGACCTGCTGGGGGGAAATTTGGATGTGAAAACATCCGCAAAAATAATATAATTTTGTTGTTTTTGCAGACCTTATAAGCCGAGAAATTCTAATAGGATATATATCATATAGAAGTATATTAGATTTAGTATACCATTTGTAACCATTTGTTTCAAAAATGAACTACACCAGGGTGGCAGGGATGACAAAAGATTTTGATTTCCGCATGTTCTTCCGTCTGTCTGTTTGTCCTTCTGTCTGTCCGTATGCCCGTCCGTGAACGCCATAACTTTTGAAAGGATTGAGCTAGAGACTTGAAATTTTTAACGCGCAAAATTGGACCATTTTTTCCCTCTTCCCCATACAAACGAAACAGTTTTGTGCAGTTTTCTTGAAAACGGTGAGTCATATTGAAAAATTTATAAAGGCAAAATCTGTTTAGAATAGATTTTACATAACTGTGTCATACATCAAAATCAAATCGGACTACTCCTTTCCTCCTTTTCTCTAGAAATGGATTTTTTTTAAATACACAAACATTTTGTCTGTCATCATATAGAGTATTTGACGATTGGCCCGTTGCAGTTGTAGTTTTGCTTATGTTTTTGTCATAAATTCAAAAAAATAATCAATTTGGGACAACATCGCAATCATAAAAAGCGTTTAATCATTAATGAAATGATCTGATAGCACTTTATAAAATATGCTTCAATCTATTTAAAAAAAAATACTTCCCCTTTTGCGTCTCGATATTAAAAACATTTTTTTTTTCACTTTTTTTACGTAGTTTTATTTCTTGTTTATTATTATTGCATTTTGAGGTTGTTTTTGTTGTTTTTCCTATATTGCCGAGTCTGTTTTCAATTTTTTTTTGTTAATATTAAATGCGCATGAGCTGAATTTACGTTGTGCAAGAAAACGACGATGAAAACTTTACAAACGAAACGAAAAAGTTGAGAAAAAAATATAAAACAAGTAAAAAAAAGCAAAAGAAGACGGAATGCGACGGAACGAGGAATGAAGGGAGATGGTAGATAAATTACTGGGTTTTCTACAGTGGGATGGAGTGTGGGGGAAAAGAGTTGACTGACTTGACAGTATAGTTAAATGAAATGGGGAAGAACTCCAAACGGACAAACGACAAAATCCGATGCAAATGAAGTTAATTTTTTTATACATATTTAATTGCTATGACAAATATTGCTTTTAAAGTGAAACGCCCGGTATTTTTGCTTAATACATAATTCAAATTTAAATTAGCAACTGATAGCAGGAATCTATATTGATATTTTGTAAAATAGAAAAAAAAATGGTAAAATATTGAAATAAATTTATGCTGCAATCATGCAAAATAAATGTAGTTACATTTATCTGTCTATGCTTACTCTATTCACATTTATGTTGTACGAAAAATATGTTGATGAATGTGCCTTGAATGCAAAAAAAAAAAACAAGAATCCGAAAGCAATTTTAGCCAACATTGTCTTCATGTACATATATTTCAACCCCAATGTTGTACATATGTTGTCCACACAATCAACATTCATATCACATCAACGTGTATCTATCTATCTAGCTATCTACATTATTATACATCTATAGATAGAGCATATAAAAATTCGTATCTCTTGTATTTCATTTTTTTTTCGACTTTGCCTTTTGTCCGCTTTTTTCGAGTATATCTTGTGTGTTATTGAAATTGTGTACAGACACATTGGAGCTTTTAGCATAAATAGATAGATATTTAGATAGATATATAGATAAATGCATACTCACCAGTCAGATACAGATAAATAACCATTTAGGAAATTTGAAACATTATAACGTTTATTATCGCAAGTTCATGCTTTTTATGCTACTATGGCTTCTTGTTAGAAATTTGTTAACGATCCGAGAGATCATGATTTTTAATGTTGGTATGTTTTCGTATAGGAAATTGTTGTTACTGCAAACGTTAGGTAAGGGGGTGTGATGTTTGGGAGGGGCCGGTGTGAATAGTGGAATAGCGAAAAGGTGTTTTGGGGCAGGTATAGTCTTCATCTCATCGCATCTGTAAATAATAATGAGTCGTTGTTTGTGTTTGTGTTGGTTTTTTTTGCAATTAGATAATGAGATTTTAATATTTGCCTTGAATGCTAGAAAAAAATTTTTGTTCAATTTTTTTTTTTGTGAATTTACTTACATGTTGCAATTATGTGAGATCTAAACAAGCATTTCAATGGCATTGCTAATTTTTGGATTCCAGTGACATTTTTCTTGGAAGAATATCAATAGAAAATTAAATTTTTCATGTGTTTTTGACAGAATTGTACACCGTTTTTTTTTTACCTGAAGATCTTTGTTTCAATTTGCACAGATCTTTTTTACGTGATTTATACAAAGAAAAATAATTCATACAAAAAATTGTAATATATGACTTCCTAAAAATAGCAGAGATGGGAAACGTTATCGTAACGTAACAAAATAACGAAACGAAATAACGATTTTCCTGTTTTTTTTCCTCAAAATTGCGTTATAACTTTATAGAAATTTAATTCCGTTACAATAACGAAAAACGTAACGAAAACTGTTATTTATTTATTCGTTTTTTATTTATTTTTGCTTTATTTTATTTTTTAATTTTTTTAAATTTTTTTTTTTTTGCTTTATTTTATTTTTTATTATTTTTTTTCGGAAGTTTTCCACAAAAATTCATCAAGTATAACCCCACAGACCTACTATCTGCATAACATATAATTAAATATCAGTTGTGGTCAACACAAAACTTTCTTCTACAAAATCTACGACCCTGTGCAATTTACGTTGTATTGTACTGTCGTATTGTCAACCTAAGACGACCTCCCAATAAATTGTTGGTTCATCCAAAAATATCAAAAACGTACAAAATTTGAGATAACTTGAGAACGGTAAAAGATATCAATTTACGGTAAATGGCAAAAATGTAGAAAATTTTAACATCTCCAATTCTTCCTTAAATTAATTTGTCGAAAAACCGTTAGTTTGCAAGTAATTTGCAAAAATATATTTTTTTATATTTTAATCTAAATATCTAAATAACGGAAAAGATAACGGATAACGGTAAGAAACAAAATTGTTCAGAATGCCATTCTCATTAATTCACTTCATACATTCAGTCAGCAAAAACCCGTTAGTTTTCGAGATAATCGCAAAAAACTGTTTTTTTTGGAAATAACGGTTTATCTCGATAACAGGTGGAGATATCGAGTTACAGCTAAAGACAAAAGTGTGGGAAATTTCATTTTCTCCAAGTTTTGTCATACTTAAGGCCACTAAAAAACGCGTAGTTTGGGAGTAAATCGAGAAAAACGAAATTGCGATTTTTGAAAAACCGCCATTTTGGATACTTCCGGTTAACGGATTTCCACCAAAAGTTGATAGGATCGTCCTATTTCAGGACCCAACATGCCTATAAAATTTCATGGCGCTAGCTCTATTAGTTTTTGAGAAATCTTGTACACAGACTGACAGACAGACTGACAGACAGAAAGACATGTTTTTAATATGACTCCAATCGACTCAGGAGTGATCGGGAAATGTTTTTTTAGGCAAAATTAAGAGGTCGAA
Source organism: Chrysopilus asiliformis (assembly GCA_964034945.1). Taxonomy (NCBI): domain Eukaryota; kingdom Metazoa; phylum Arthropoda; class Insecta; order Diptera; family Rhagionidae; genus Chrysopilus; species Chrysopilus asiliformis. Next base: position 81,197,188 of record OZ035962.1, read on the forward strand.
ATTTTTCATGAATACAATACTTTATTATACTCCGTAGAAGAAAGTAAAAATATTGGGTGGGGTAGTATTTTTAATTATATTTTGATTCTAAATCGTACTTTGTTTTGGCCAGATTCACTCTATTTCTGGAGATATGAAAAAGAAAATCTTTTAAGCAACGAAAATATTTTCTTTTTGGTATCTCCAGAAGTCACGGTTGTGAAAACCCGGGTTTTTTTTTTAGAAAAGCCCAATCCACTGGGTTTTTTATGGCTTTTATTGGGTTTTTTAATGGTGTTTTAGTCCGATTTTTTCGGGTTTTTTTGAATGGACTTTTAAAAAAAACTCTGGGTTTTTGGGCTGTGAAAAATAATAACCCTGCCAGAAGTAGAGTGAATCTGGTGAAAGCCAAGTCCGACTCAGAATCAGCGAATTCAAAATAGCTCAAAATTCAATATCTTTGATATTGACACAAAAAATGTCAAAAAATTTCAAAAGATTAATGGGCAGCCCACAGAGGTTTTTTTATCAAACTTTTCAAGGTAGATAAAAAAAACGTTTTCCGTAACGAGATTTTCTTCTTAATTTATGAAAAAAATACTCAAAAATGTGGAAAAATCCGATCTTGAGAAAATGAATTTCTTGCACAGTGCAAGAAATTCATTTTCGCAAGATGGCAATTTTTTCACATTTTTGTAGGACGTAATTTTTTTGTTTTTAAATGAATTTGAAATATTGGAGCCATTAAAAGGTGGAAAATTTTTCAATATAAACAAAAATCATTTGAAATTCGTTTCCGTTCAGCGCTGCAGACAATAAACGCTCAATTTTCTTGAAATTTTAATGAATCCTAAATATGTGTTGAAAGGAAATAACTGCGCAACCTCTAGACAAGTTCGAATTTGCCGCCCCCGCATTATACCGTCAGCCACCCAAAAACCACCCTCTTTTACTTTGGACGTCATTTTCATTCCTTTGGACTCCATTTTCCTTGTTATGAAAATGTCTCTTCCCTTCTGTCGCCTGTTCCCACACGATCCCCACTTCTCCATTTTAGCCTTTAGCTACGATTCCGCTCACCTTTGGGGACAGATTCCACCCCTAACATGTGAACTACTGCCATTTATTTTATTTTTCAGTTTTCCCTTTGTGCTCGTTGTCTCGGAAGCCACCCTTCAATCGCACTTCGCTATTTGTTCTCCAATATTTCCATTATCCTTGCACGTAACCTTAATTCCTGTTTCTTGTACCAAACAACGAAGCTACTCGAATCCCCCCAAATTTGCCCGATTTTCTGTGGGGAATGAAGTGAACAACAAGAGAAACCAATGTTCGTGGGGGTGGTTGAGGGAGAGCAGCCTCGAATTAGAAAAATAGCTGTACAAGTTTTCACATTCAAGTTTTCTATCTTTCCAGTGCCGATATCACCATCTGTTCCAGATTCATATTTCTTCATTTTCTCTTTCTTCTCTGGTTTTGGTTTTTCTACTCCTGCCCCCCACCTCCATTTCTAGTTCTTTGTCAACATTTTCTTCGTTTTACGTGTGCACAAAAAAAGTTCTACTAACCTGCATAGACAACAATCTCATCCTTACGTCTTTCGTTGTATCGTCCCGAATTCTAAATCTTTCTCGAAAGTAACTTGTTTCAATATACTCCACCCTCTCCCGTTAGCATTGCTTTTCATATAGAATATATGCTCAACTTTTCTCAAAAACCGTAAAATATAGAACACTTCCATGCTCTTAAAGTTCAACCCGCCCTCATTTCAACCGCCTACACCAATTCAGAACGCCAAACCTATGGCGAATTTTTACGCCCCAAATCCCATCGACCTTATTATTTTCGTTCGAAAATTCCCCTGATTTTCTTTGGGATCCTCATAATAAACAACTTTTCAAAAAAATAAAACAAAAAAAACGTCTTTCTAGTGGAGTTTTTGAAGCAAAATACTGACATATTCTACATAGAAAAAAAAAGAAATAAATTCACATGCGATAAACAAAGAAAATGTTGTTTAAACCTTGTGGAATATTTCCAGGCCATTGTTATACTAATATATTGTCTGGTAAGGATGTATAATGTGGGAAAACATGCTTGGAGTTTTGTGAAAAATTTATTTTTTTGACAAATAAACGAAAGTTTTGATTCAATGGGCAGTTTGAATTTAAAAAAAATGTATAAACCTTACAAATGTTGCATCCAGTCCATGGTTCGTAGTGCGTGCAGTAGCGAGAATGAAAACGGTTTCCAAATATAATTTGAAGTGATCAAATCTTGCCTTGAGGTGTGTTAGTAGTACTACAAAGAATAAGAAGATTTATGTATAAGATTCCGTCCTTAGAACCAACAAGGGGCGGCTTCACATTCCTGATCCCATTGTGGTTGAAAAATTTCGTTGTGTTCCTAAATACTAATTTATCTGACCGTTTTTACTGACCTATCTGAAGTAAAAATGCGATGAAAATTGTGTTGGAATTGCATAAGATGGGGTTAAGAGCAGGGTTGTTATTATTTTCCACATCCTAAAAAAAACCCACTTAGTTTTAAAAAAAAACACCCAAAAAACCCAAAAAATTGTACAAAACACCATGAAAAAAATCCAATAAACCAAAAAAAAAAAAACCCCAATAAAATCCAGAAAAAAATGTTTGGTTTTAATTGTCGATATTAGATAAAAATAAGTACATTTTATTTAAAAAGAAAAAAATCCATCATCGGTTTTCATGAAATCCACTAGTGGGAAAATTGTTTTTGCGTTGTATTCACTCTTCTACTCTGCGTCTTCGTGCCCAATACAAGCAAATTTTAACGTTTTTAGCGGCAGTTTTAAAATTTGAAAATTTGAATTTTACTAGTAAACTTTTTTTATTTTTATTAATTAAAAGAAGTGATGTGGTTACATTCTCTCTCTCTTTCTCTCGGCGCTACAACCGATTTCCGGTCTTGGCCTGCCTCAATGTCTCTCGCCAGAGGTCTCGGTCGCGTGCCGATGTCCTCCAGTTTCGCATTCCAATTTTCTTCGCGTCCTAGTCAACGCCGTCTTGCCATCTGAAGTTGGGTCTTCCTCGTCGCCTTGTTGTTAATGTTTTTAAAAACCCAAAAAACCTCGATAAAATCCAGTGTGTTGGGCTTTTTTTAAAAAAAGAAACCCCGGGTTTTTCACAACCCTTGCTAAGAGGGAAGGTTTGAGCAGATTTTAGTGAACGAAAAAAAGCAGGAAATTTTATTTACTTTGAATTTGGTTATATGCATTTTCTTCATAGCGCATAGTTTCCGAGATATGTTCAAAAGACCTCATTTTAAAAAAAAATGTGGTGAGAACCGTTAGAGATGTTAAAAAACCGTTAAAGGAAAAATATGTGGAAAATTTTGTTTCTTTTAAATTTTGTAATATCCATTTTTTCCCAAAAACGCACGGGTTTCGAGAAACTTTCAAAAAAAATTGTAGTTAAAAAAGAAGTGTATGAGAGGTACCCATAATAGGTACCATTACTTTTCCAAAAGTTAATAGAAAACCACGATTTTCATAAAACTCATTAACAAAAAATTTCAAGTCGTTAGGTCAACGCGTTCTCGGGTTATTTAAGATACGTAAAACGGACAGACCGACAGACCAACAGACCGACAGACCAACAGACCAACAGACCAACAGACCAACAGACCAACAGACCGACAGACCGACAAACCAACAGACCAACAGACCAACAGACCGACAGACCAACAGACCGACAGACCCACAGACAAATGCACGGGCATCCTCATAATTTTGCCTGGAACGGATTTCTATCTGGCCGCGTTCTCGAGTCGCTCTTCGTCATGAATACAATACTTTCCCTTCATAGAAGAGGAAAGTTAAAAAAAAAGTTGAAAACTTGAAATGATTTTACATAATTTTACCACACATTAAAATCCGATTTGAGCCATCTAAACCATTAATTTGAATTGAATGGCTCTCAAATATTTCAGAAATATTTCCGGACTAATTTATTATCTGAACGTCTTTTTAAAACCCACATTATTTACGGTATTCTACGATTATCTTTTGGCGATTGCATATTTTTTGTCTTATGTTTTTCGTTTCGAAATATCCATTGCTGGGCTTTTTTTTGCAACTACGATGACGACGAAATTTTCTGCTTGAATTTTTTTGACCTTCACTTTACTTTGATTTCTTTAGATTAATTCAATTTTTTCTTATGTTCGCTCGTCAAATTTAGTTGATCGTGAAGCGCCTCTTCACGTCTTGGGGTTTCGTATCTCTGACCCAGACTAGCAATGCGATTTTTTTTATTTTGCAGTTTTTTTTTCTATTTTGGCCAACGATTGAACTAATCATCTTTCAGATATTCCATTTTATAGTCGAACACCTTAATTCAATATTAATTTTTTTGTGTCTCGTGGTTCCACTTAGATTTGGTTAATTTGCGGGGCAAAGGCGAGAGGGGGCCGAGGTGTTTAGCATGTAGGTCCAACTTGGGTGATCTGCGAGAATAGATTTTGTTAAAAAAAAAACCCTCCAGCAAACAATTTGTAGAAGTTGGAAAATGGAAGGTGTTTATGCCAAAATACTCTTTACTTTCTTATAAGAAGTATAATAAAGTTTTTTATTCTTGAATACTTTTGACCTCTTAATTTTGCATAAAAAACATTTCCCGGCCACTTCTGAGTCGATTAAGCATTATTACAGATAAAATCTGTGTAGAGTATGATTTTACATAACTGTTCCACACATCAAAATTTAATTGGACCACGCCTGTCCCCCTCTCCTATACGAACGGATTTTTTAAAATAAACATTTTATCTGTCATCATATAGAGTATTTGACGATTGGCCCCTGGGCATTGTAGCTTTTCTTATGTTTTTTTTACTTATTGTATATTAAACAATTTAAGTTATTTTGGCCATTATTTGTAACAATGAAGCAAACTTTATTCTTTGAAATAAAAGTGGTTTCAATTTTTTTTTCCAAAAATCAACAAAAGAATTTTTGAAAATTTCTTAAATATAAAGGGATTTTGCCAAAAGTTCATTGAATAGTCACTTGAAATTTCTCAAAATTTCTTTCAACGCACCTTCGCCAATCTGTTTGTTGTGCTTGGTTTACCTTTACCATACCTAAAAAATTGCAGTGTACAGGCGAGGTGTGAGAGAATGAGATTTTTGCGATTCAATTGTGGGTAATTTGCGGCTTTTGGCGGGTATTATTTTGTTTTATTCTTTTTTTTAAATATTTTGTGTGGGGATTTGTGCGCTTGATCTCCGATTGATTTAATTACACGACGTATACAAATTCCAACAGGTTTCGTTAATTTTTTTTTATTATTATTTTTTTTTAAATTCATGTCCAAATAATAAAATTCTATGTTTTCCACCGTCATTCGTCGATGGTTAATAACTTGAATTTATATGGGAATTGTTTTGATTTTTCGTTTTGCGAATAATGTTTTAATGTTTTGCAACAAAATCAAAAACAAGAAATGAATTCTTTGATGGTTTTTTCATGTTATGCAATCAAATTGCAGAATCATAATCGAGATGATTAATTAATTTATTATTTGAAATAATTTTTGAACGCTGAGGTAAATATTTTTCATATTATTTTTCTAAGTTGAGAGTGTGAGTTAATAAAAGCATAAAGAGGAAAATCCGGTTATTGATCTTTTTTTTTGTAGAAGAAAGACATTTAATTTCACGTGAAATTCGATTCAGGAATTTTCCTATGACTGTTTTTTTTTCGTTGTTCTGGGGTGCAAATACTCGTAAATGTCGGGGGTTAAATTAATTATTTAAAATCGTTATGGGCAACAATTAGGCACAACCACAAACATTTTAATGATTTTTGTACTTTGATTAGCATATCGCCTTCGGGTGGTAATTTAATTGAAGTTTGGACAAAATCTTTTGTTTTCGTTGAAAAAATCAATCGTTTTTTCAAATATTTGAAAGGGGTTTTGAAAGACTAATAAAGAAAAATTAGACGTTTTTCCTTCAACAAAATATTTTTACTTGCCAAGTAACACTTATACGATGGTGTCAAAATTTAGTTGTGCCAAGAGAGCCTTTTGTGGAAGAGAAACCGTCTAAATTTTTTTTTTGGCTGTCTTTAAAAATTGCACTATGCGGCAACGCATCCCAATTGGTATGCCATAGCTCTGAACCCTTTTTATTTTCGCCACATCCGTGTTATTTGTGTGGCCAAAACCCTCGATGCGTTAAAACATCAAGGTTTTATGGCTCTTAAAAATTGCTTTTCGAGAAAAAAGTCCTTAATTTTGGCCGTCGGAAAAAGATTTTACAAGGATTTGAATTTTTTGGACCGCAGGTGGGGAGGGTCACCAAAAATGTTCGCGGAGAGTCCAAAAGATGTTGTTACGTCACTTAGCCCACATCAGCGCCATCTGATTTTCATGGACAACAGCGAAAACTGTCCCAAAAGTGATTAAAACCCGATTTATGGTCTGCAGTCCATGGAAAATGGTAGGTGCGGTAACCGAGGAGGAAGGAAGAATTGTGACAAAACTTCAACTCAAATTTGCGGTGGAAGAGGGGAGGAGTGAAAGACGATACGTGCTAGAACTTTATGCTCGAGTTTATTGGGGAGTGTGAAATTTTTTCTATTGTTCTTTGCTCGAGATAATTCGAGTGCAATCGTTTGTGATTGTGAAAGCCTTTCTTTTGAATTTAACACGTTGGCTACCATGTAAGTCACCGGTGATCGCAGCGTGTCACCCACAGGGACAATGTGAGTCACCGGTGTACACACTATTGTCATTACCGTCAGTTTCTCAAGTTCCATGGTTGAGTGCAGCCGCTCGTGCGGTACAAAGGGGGTTTTTTTTGTGGAGCATATTTCATGTGAAAAATTTGTTGTGGTAAGTTTTTTCCGTTATATTTTATTCGATTCGTTCGTTTTTGTCTGTATTGATCTTGTGTTCACTGGTGACTCACAAAGTACAGAAATGATTTTTGCGTTTTTTCCCAGTGTATACTAGCGGAGTAAGCGTTTTTTTGGCTGGTAGCCAACGTGTTAAAACAATTTTAACAGCTCGCTTTTTATTAGTAGCAATACTCGCTTTATATCACAAGATTTTGAAGCACGTTTTTCCATATGAATATTCAAATTAAACAACAATTTAAATTTTGCACAAAATTTATTTATTCGTCTTAATAAAATTACATTCACTCCTACTATAATTTTTGGCAATAAAATGGTATGCGCATTTAGTTTGAAACTTTTGGTTATTGACCAACATAGTTACGAAAACTTTATACCATAAGATCAATAAAATGTTTCCTTGTTTTGCATTCATCTTGATTTCAATATGTTGCTGTGCTGTTAATATTTTCGGTGTACTTCAAGTGTTCTGGGATTATTGCCACACCTTTTGAATAAATTAACAAAATAAATCTTAAAGTTTTAACGTTTTTGGTGTTTTCTAAAATGCCAACTGAATGCAATTACATACAAAAGGATTTTATTACGAGGACAGTCCAAAAAGGATATGAATATTTATAATAAGATTTACAGCTGCAAGGTTTTCTTCTTCCTTGCCTTCTTAATTTCGTCTAGGTTTCATTTTGTTGCCGGTTTAATCTTCTTACCTGTGCTCACCTCAGTTGTATTGTCTGGCCAAACATTTTTTCATTTCATATTGCGAAGAATTCAGACGAAAAAAAAATTCAAGGTTTTGTCTTAGAAAGCCTAATGAGCTATGCTGCTTTAGGTTCTTTTCGATGGGTAATTATGTCATCACGACATACGATGAGGAATTAATTTTCAATTGAACTTAACTACAGTTTAATGACTTTGCCAGTCATGTGAGTGGAATTTTAAGAAATTAATTAAATGCATATTAATTAGCATTATAAAATTTCATATTTTAATTACTTTTATATTTTGTTCTAAAAACACCGAACCCCTGAATATATTGTTTATAACTATGACATAACATATAAGAGTATATTAGATTTAGTATACCATTTGCAATGCACCAAACCAATTATCGGGCATAAAAATGTCAAAAGAGTTTGATTTCCGCATATCCGTCCGACTGTCTGTCTGTCTATCCGTCTGTTCGTCCGTGAACACCACAACTTTCGAAAGGATTGAGCTAGAGACTTGAAATTTTGTTTAGTTACGTTTTTTGTAAATGGCTAGACTAAGATCTTGAACGGACAAAATTGGATCATTCCTTGTTCCCCTTCTCCCCTTCCCACAAACAAACGAAACAGCGTTTGGCAATTTTCTCGAAAATGGTGAGTCAGATTGAAAATTTTATAAACGCGAAATGTGTTTAGAATAAGATATTACATAACTCATCCATACACCAAAATCCAATAGGATCACTGCTTCCCCCTCTCCCGTACAAATGGAATACTTTTTTCCTGTTTTCTCGGAAACTTCACCGTTTCGAAAAATTTATAAAGATAAAAACTATTTCGAATACGATTTTACATAACTCATCCATACATCAAAATGTAATTGGACCACTATTTTCCTCCTCTCCTAAACAAATGGATTTTTTGAATAAACATTTTGTCTGCCACCATATAAAGTATTTGACGATTGGCCCCTGACAATTGTAGCTTTTTTAATTATAGAAAAGATTATCAAAATTAATAAAATTATATTTTTCTTTCCAGGTGAGCTTTGATTAAAATTACAACTCCAACATGATAACAGTGAGTAAAGAACACATCTAAAAAAATTTGAGTAATTCAACCAAAATAACCCCCAAATTTTACCCCAAAAAATATGCATTTTAGGTTAATTTTTTCCAACCCAATTTTTCGTCTAATAAATATTTGAAGTGATTTTTATTATCAATCCTTTTTTATGACAGTTTGAACAATTTTTATGATTTTAAGTGCATGCCAAATGATGATGGCCGCAATAAAAACATAAAAACACAAAAACACTCGGTTTTGATGACGAATGACATTTTAGCACTTGCGATTTTGAGGTCATTTTTCTGGCTTTGTAATCATTTGCCATCTGCAGAGTTTTATTTTTATTTTTTTTTTTTTCATTTTTCTGCTGTCATTTTCTCGTTCGTTTTCCATCAGGCAGCGACCAGTGCACCTCCAATTCGTGCAAAAGCGACAGTTGACAAATATTTTCTTTGCGAAAATGAAAATCGTTTCAAGAACAAGCAGCGAGAGTGAGCCAGGCGATAGTCTGTTGTTGCTTTGAAGACATTTCGTCTTGTGTAATTTCTTTATAAAGCTTTAAAAATACGAAAATTGATCGGTTAATGACGTTGTCCTTGGACTTTGAATACATTGGAATAAATATCTTTGCAAATTCTTTTTTTAGATTTAATTTTGCATTTTTTGTAATATTGTGCATGATTTGTGGGTAATTTTTTGTTATTATTTGAACATGTGGTGTTAACAACGGGGAAATTTTAAACACTTTTGTTTGATGGAAACAAAGAATTTTCCGTCATGAACTTAATTTTTTTTGTTGTTGATTTTATTGGGAAAAGAAGTTGGAAAACTAAATTTAAATTTGGATTTTCAGGACTTTGCCGGTTTTCAAACGAATAAAGTAAAATATAAAATATGGCACGCTAGTTTTTATTTTTACGACACCCCCGTCCCCTCCCTTTTCCCCCCATCCCACCGCCCTTCTTCTCTTCGTCTCGAGAAATAGGAATTCGTTAATTTTAACGTAATTACTCCACCAAAATCCTGTAAGCCTGCGTGGAAGCTGGCAAAGCAGGCTCTGATGACGGTGAGCCAGCTTTCCATACCAGAAACAGGCTCCTGATGGGTTTTCAGGGCAGACATGTCCGACCTGTTGGGGGGAAATTTGGATGTGAAAACATCCGCAAAAATAATATAATTTTGTTGTTTTTGCAGACCTTATAAGCCGAGAAATTCCAATAGTAATCTCTCTCAGGCATTTCCGGGATTTTTTGGAAGACGCTGTTGCGTAACCGGAGATCCATTCCTCCCCCTAAATGTGTGACGTGTTTTGTGTATTACTGCATCGCCTAAATCACCTCCCTTGTTCCTTAGACACTTGCCTTAAAATTTCGTCTAAATCAGTTCAGAGTTTCTCGAAAAACAAAAAAAAGAACTGACAATGACAGAGATTTTGGTTTCATTTATTTCGTCCAAATAAACTCACTTTTCGTTTCCACCTCCAAAATAGGTGTTTTTTTTGTATAGTTCCAGTCAGAGCCTGGGGGACAATCCTTTAATGCCGTAGTACAGCTCAGGTGGTGGATTTTTTGACATTTGAGGTGAGAAATTTCACGGTGGAATTCTTACGTATTTGTGATCACATTACAAAATAATGAGAAAACGCACTTATTCGACTTTCTCACGTAAACATTTTTCTCACTTGGCATTTATAATATCGCTGCCGGTGTTAAAATTCATCAAAAAAAAGCAGGATCTATAATTTATTTCAATTTTCTGTATTTTTTTTCGATAAACTTCACATTTCTGTAAATATTTATCAAAAAATAATAGTATTTTTATACGTCTCATTTTTATTGTTTACAAAAAGATTCAACTGCGACAAATGTTAATCGAAAAACCAACAATATTCGATATGAAAGCTCTTTGTTCATATCATCATGTAAAATCCCACCTGATGTCATTTATGTATCTATTTTTATATATTTTTAAGTGTTCTCATTTTGATTGTCAGCAAAAAAAAAACTTCAAATAATAAATGACTCATTTGAATTTAATGTATAAATTACCCATTCCGATTTTAATAAATTTTATCTGCCAATTAAATTGTAAATTGTAACATTGTGAAACAAGAAATATTTAGAGAGAGAAGAAAAATGATAAATGAAAGAATTTTCAAAGTAAATACCAAAATGTATCGATTCATTAATACGAAATTCGAATATAAACTCTGCAAGGCCATTCACTGTAAAAAATAAAAATAAAATAAAAAATCCGATTAAAAAATTCCCTCATTTTCGCTAAGTCGTTAAACTGTAGTTAATCAGAGAGGAAAAATAAATACAAAATTTATACGAAAAATGCAACAAACAACTTAATTGACCGAGAAGCCAAAAAACACCACAAGCAGGAAAAGCAAAGTCAGAATAGCTCCAACACAATGATGCAAACAAAAGCTTAATACCTAACCCCCAAGCCCCAAACCCCACTGTTTGTGCGTAATTTGTGTCAGAGAGAGTTTCTCTGAGTTCGTTCTCTTCCACACTCTCTATTTCTCTCTTTGATGCATTTAACTGAAAGCAAAATCAAATTTTCATTGAAATTCTCATCCGTTAAAGCCCCAACATTACCCCCCCCCACACTTCGCTTATGTTGGAAGTTCACAATGCAGATGACATACGGAATTACTATCAATAAAATGAATAATTTTACTACAAAATGTAGTGACAAAGAGAATGGAAAATAAAATTGGTGGGGGCAGGTGTGTACCTAGCTTAAAGTTTTAACACGCTAAAAAAAAATAAACAATGAAAAAGCTTTTTTTCTTGTGAATTTCTAAAAATATCCCACCAATACTTGATCGTATGTAAAAAACACGTGTTTTGTGCATAATTTGCAATTATTTTCTGTGCAAAACAGTTTACACTAATAGCGAAAACAGATTCTTAACCCTTAGGGAATTTTACATTTCAAAAGGGCGAACTTGACATTTCTGTGGGGTAATTTTTGACATTTCAAATTTTCTTTACAATTTCCTCAATATTTTCTACGAATAAAAGCTTATCGCTTTCTCACATTTAAAGAGTAAAATAAGAGGTTCACTTTATATTCCTAACGACGAAACGAATTGTCAAATAAATAAATAAAAAGAAAAATACATTAGCGATAAATTACGTAGATTATTGTTAAAGATGGTGGCGTGTAGAGAATTACCCACAATGAATAACAAGAAAATCCATCAATTGATATGCGCTTAATATTTTTTTTTATTAATAGATTGTGTGACGGTACTTGTCTATAACAAATTATTGATTAAAACGCCCTTTCGCTATGAATGGTAATCAACCCCTTTTTGAGGTGGGTGATTTTTTTTATATCGAAATTCCCCCACCTTTTAACACACAAAGTTATTTCTTGAACGATTTTTGTGTATATTTCGTGTTTTTCGTTCGTTTTGAAGTAATCTGAAGGACACGGAAATGAAAACAATATTTAGGTTAATACGTAATTGAAATACGGTGTGAGTTGGCTAGAAAATGGTTGAGTAGAGCAAGGGCAAGAAAGGAGAAGGATAACTCTAAACAAGCAGTTGGAGGGGTGTGGAAATGCATAAAAAGCTCATAAGTGTGTCATCGTGCAAATGTTTTGTCGATAAAGACGTCGTTAAATTCAAATTGTTTGCTCTAACAACGTAATTTTTTTTGACAAACATTTCTTACAAACGGGCTTATCGGTCCACAATGAACACAACAGTCAACCAACACAGACATAATTTCTTACAAAAACAACCTAACCGAGGTTTAGTTTTGCATATTTTTTTAGAAATATGAATTCGTAAATTATATTATAATCTTCTACAATTGTGTGTATTGAATTTTAGTAGCAGACCTGTTTACGAAAAAAAATGTTTTTTTTGTTCATAAACCGAAGTATGGTTTTCAAACATGGAATTATGTTTTTAAAGCGCCTGTTTGTGAAATTCGTAACACTTTTAAAGCGTGGGTGGTGGGGGTGGATGCGGTAGTGAGTAGTGTGTTGACGATACTAAATTGCACACAAAAAAGCGCCACGAAACAAAGAGAAAGGGGGGGGGGGGTGATTCAAAAAGCCCAAACTTCGCCTGACGTATTTTCTGGACCGCTACAAAGTTCATTCGATTTTTGAACAGTGTTTTGGTTTAAGAGCAGAAGATCGATGCATTTTTTGCCATCAGAGGATGCTCAGAAATCGGAATTCTGTTCACAAACCCAAGCATTTTATGGCCTGAAAATATGTTCATAAACAAAAAAAAAGTGCGGTCCGAAAAGATTTTTCAACACCAAAATATGGGAATATTGTCCAAAACCGAAGTAATTTTTTCCTTCAAATTACGTTAATTAACCGACGCATCCGCAGGCTGAGGTTTTACTTTGTAGAAAGTGAAATTTTTAAATATTGTTTTCGTTCAGAATACCAACTCTTACAAAAACACGTAAAGTGGTCGTCGCGACCAGAAAGCAACTTAATTGGCGAGAAGTTTGGACGCAACGGCCGCACAAGAGGTCTTAAGGTGGCTTTTGCGCCCTAAATTGTTGTCAATTTAGTGGCTTTGTGTCCGCTGCGATCATTCGGTAATCTCTTGTACTGCTAGGGATCGCGGTAATAAATCGGCTTACATTTTTTCAATAAAGATTTTTTTTGTAAAGTTGCTGTCCGTAAAACGCATCACACATTTATTATGAGCGGGGAAGGGGTTGGCGGTGGTGTGACGACGATATTAAATGCTATGAAAAAAATAGCAAACCGTTACCAGGAGGAGCGCGGGAGTCGAAAATAATGGGAAGACATAAGAAAAGCTACAATTGCCAAAGGCCAATCGTCAAATACCTACTCTATATGATGACAGACAAAATGTTTATCAAAAAAAGTGGGGAGGGGGAAGCAGTGGTCCAATTAAATTTTGATATATGAATAGTAATTTAAAAATTTTTTATCTCTATCAATTTTTCAATATGACTAATCTCTTTCGAGAAAATTGCAAAAAACTGTTTCGTTTGTATGGGGGAGGGGGGAAGAAGTGGTCCAATTTTGCCCGTCCAATAACTTAGCCTAGCCATTTACGAGAAACGTATCTGTACAAAATTTCAAGTCTCTAGCTCAATCCTTTCGAAAGATATTGTGTTCACGGACGGACAAACGGGCAGACGGACAAACGGGCAGACGGACAAACGGGCAGACGGACAGGGGGAGTGGTTAAAAAGTCTGAATTTTGAGGGAGTGGCGTTCGCGAAGGCTAAAAATAGCGCAGCCAAAATTTGGTTTTAATACAAGTTTTGTGAAAATTTATCGGACTTTTTTTTTATCAAACAAACTGTACGTTAAGAAATTTAATTATTTTTCTAATTTCGTTTATTTGTATTTATAAATCGTGATGTGCGACATTCGAATTTTCCATTCGCCATGTTATTTAAGCACAAAACTGAAGCGAATTACAGCAGAGGAAAGAAGACGAAAAATTTATTTCTTTGTTCATAATGTAATTTCTTTTTATTATTCCGGATGTAAAGAAGCAGTAAAATTCCCTCCAACATGAAAAAAAAACTCGTACTTTTTTTCTGTCTATTAGCTTTTTCAGAAAAGCACAACTTGTCACAACTTTTTCTTTTTTTCGTTTTCGACATTTTCCCTTGATTTTTATCCTATTTTTCAGTCAAGGCGAGAATTTTCGCGATGAAATGGGGTAATTTTTTGGGGCCATGGAGGACAAGATAGATTGCTACGTGGTGGTATATTTTTTGACATTGACCCAAATCGCTTCCAAACAAAATGACGTACACAAACTTAACGAAAAAGTGTGAATTTAATTGAAATTTTAAGTAAATAATGGTTGGAATGAAGAGCGTACATACATGAACATGGAAAAATTATTCATTAAACTCGCGAGTAGAGGAAACTGTGAGGGGGGCATGGGGCACGTAATAAAAAGCGTATAAAATTGAGAATTTCTTATGCACTTAAAATAAAATTGATGATTTTATGGTCAATTCCGCGTAATAACAAAAAAAACAATTCAAACGCACAAAAAAGAGGAGAACTTTTCCGTGATATTTCACAATTTATTCAGAAAATCAGATAGTGGAAAAATAAATTCAAAAGCGTTCTTCAGCTTAATACAGTTTTTTTTTTTCTTTTCTTAATTTACTTTCTATTATCTGTTTTATTTTATTTGCTGTGAGATAAATTAGCACAGTTTGGCGTAGCGTTTTTATGCTTGTAGCTGTGATGTTGAAATGAAATACTGGTGGATGTGGAAAAATTAATGTGATTATCACATGATTTTCTTTCGATGTACAGTAAACCCCACTTAAGTGCACGACGAATTTGCCACGAAGAATGTTGCAATTATGCGGGTATCGCAATAAAGCGGGGAAACATTTTGGTGCTTTTAAATCCTGTGCAATAAAGCGAGTATTGCAATAACGCGGGTTGCAGTACAGTCGTCATTGCATAAAATGCGTTAAATTCTATTGGGATTTTTTGATAGGAAAAATGTCTAGTATGAACAGCACATGACTTTCTGATACAAAATCTCCTTTTCTGCACAATTTACCCGACGAATAAAATATTAGTTTACATATGAATTTTTGAATTTTTATTTTACAAAATCTGAAATATCTCGATAACGGTCAAAGATATCGATTTACGGTAAAAATTTAGAGAATTTTAATACCTTTAATTCTGTCATTAACTGTTTTTTTCGAAAAACCGTTAGTCTGCAAGCAATTTGCTAAAATATATTTTTTAATTTTTAATTATAATATCTCGAAAATGGTAAAAGATATCGGATAACCTATTGGAATTTCTCGGTTTATAAGATCTGCAAAAACAACAAAATTATATTATCGGATAACGGTAAAAGCCAAAATTATGACCAATATTATTTTTTTCAATTCACCTCATACACTAAACCACCAAAAACCCGTTACTTTTCGAGATAATCGCAAAAAACTGATTTTTTTAAAAAAATAGCAATATATCTCGATAACGGCTTGAGATACGGAGTTCTAGTAAAAGATTTTATTGTCTCCAACTTTTACAAAAGACTACTGAAAAATTCGTAGAGTAAATAACAAAAAAAGAAATTGTGATTTTTAAAAAGCCGCCATTTTTGCTTCTTCCAGCTAACGGATTTCCACCAAAAGTTCTTGGGATTGACCCATTTCAGAAGCAAACATGTCTGTAAAATTTCATGGCTCTAACTCTATAAGTTTTTGAGAAATCTTGTACACAGATAGACTGACCGAATTAAAATCTCATCAGAATTGCAGGAGACAGCAGGTGAGGCGTTTATAGTGGGATGAAGGTGGAAGTGGGGTCGGGGGTAGGCGTTTGTAGGCGAAAAATATCCTCTCTAATAGCGCAAACCGAGTCCAAATTCAAATCCTTTCATCAGTTTAAAATATATTAGGAAAGGGGGGTAATTTCTGAAAAACAACATAACCTTTGTCACTCTACGACTTTTTTTTAGTAATATTAATATGAAAATTGGTTTTTTTAAACAAAAAAAGGGAATTTTGTCCCGCTGTCATTTTAAATACTTTTTCTTAATATAATAGTAAATTTCATATATATACAAAAATAATGCTTAATATTTTTCCGGTAGTTATTGTTGTTTTTTTCTAATATATAATTTTTATTGAAAATTGTTTCCTAGTTGATCACACAAGGCACGAAACCGAATGACTCCCAAGAATATTATTAGGAAGCATAGAGCAGTGTGTCTCTGCTGGTAAATACACTCGAGGGGTGGTTGAAAAAGGGGCAAGTGGAATTGAGTAAATTTCATATATGCATAGAATAATAATGAGTCGCATAGATATAGCGGTGATACGATAAACCCGAGATCAAAAAAACACGTCGCTCTCGGGGTTGCCAGCCCTCTTAGCATTTCGTAACATCATAACAGCAGGTTCTACGCTCGTGATGCGCCCAACTTCTCTACTCAAATGTGGCTCGATTTGGTCTTGTGTGTTTTTTTTACAGATTTTCTTTCGGTCGTTTTCCTTTTATTTTCTTCATTTCTCTTTATCTCTTCCTCAATGTGTAGAGCGCAAGGTCACCTGTGGATGTGTGGCAATCCTGTTACTCGAACATTGGCCCCATCATATACGTACGTTTTTTTTTCGTTTGTATTTCCATATGGTCGGGCGCTTATAGCTTAATTCATTATTTAAAATTTAATAAAAAATAAAATGGGGAAAAATTTATAATAAACTCCATTATGCGTACTTCGCGTCTTACAGGAGATTGAAAAGCGGAAACTGAAAAAAACATTTTGTTATACTTCCGGTGATTTCGCATAACAGAACGACTTTTTTAATAATTAAAGATTTCTTTTCGTATGTGACGTATCGGTGGATTTGCGTAATACGAGGAGAGATTCTGAGGATTAACTAATTTTGAAGGGAAGATTTTCAAGGAATGTAAAGTATTTTTAAAAAAACCCCCGTTTTTCGGAACGAAAAGGAAATTTGAATATTTTGGAAACGTTATGAAAATTATGACATTTAGATTATAAATATATGAACCGTATTGTTTTAAAATAGTATAAGGGGACTGGGCCATACCAAGGGGGGTTGATATTTAGAAATTGTCGGTTGCGGCGCAATTATATTAAATAATCTTTATAAATATATAAATAACCTTAAAAATATTTTAATTTAAAATTTTGTTTGTGGCACATTTTTTTTACTTTCCTCTGCTATAGAGGGAAAGTATTGTATTCATGATGGAGACCGACTCGATATGAGGAATAGCATGAGGATGTCGTCCGTGCACATGTCTGTTGTTCTGTCCGTTTTATGAATCTTAACCCTTTGTGGACCAGGAAGTGAACAACAATAAATCAGTAACCATGACATTTTTTCGTTGAAAATGGTTCCAGAAAGCATTTTAAAAAAGGGTTAACTAACCCGAGAATGCGTTGAGCTAGAGACCTGAAATTTTTTGCAAATGATTTTACGCAAATCGTGGTTTTCTATCAAGTTTTATAAAAGTAACGGTAGCTATAAAAAAAGCCTTCCATACAATTTTTTTTTGAATACAATTTTGTAAACTTTTTTCGAAAACTATGAGCGTTTGAGAAAAAATGCATATAACAAGATTTAAAGGAAATAAAATTTTCTACATTTTTTTGCTTTAACGGTTTTTACGTATCTCTGATGATTCTCAAGATATTTGGAAAAATTCAAGAAAAAATGCTTATCAATTTCTAAAGGAATAAAGTTTGCATTTTTTCCTGCATTTAAAATCTAGATTTTTCCCGGTGATTCGATTCTTGTTTTTGGAAGGGAAATCGCGCAGCGAAATCAAAGAGCGCTTGGAAAGACCGCGTGGGTCATATCCTGCATGAAATTTTGGGCATTAAAAAGCTGTCGGCGCGATGGGTGCCGCGTTTGCTCACTCCGGACAACAAGCGCAACCGTGAAACCACTTCACAGCAGTGTTTGACGCTGTTTAAGCACAATCCGAAGGAGTTTCTGCGTCGTTTCGTGACCGTCGACGAAACATGGATCCACTGGTACACACCAGAGACTAAGGAACAGTCGAAACAGTTTACCGGGCGAACGTGCTCGGAAGAAGGCAAAGACTGTCCTATCTGCCGGAAAGGTGATGGCCACCGTTTTCCGGGATTCACAGGGTGTGATCTACATCGACTACCTGGAGAAGGGCCAAACGATCACAGGGCTCTACTATACCGAATTATTGGGCCGATTCGACGCCGAATTGCAGAAAAAACGGCCCCATTTGTCGAAGAAAAAAGTGCTCTTCCACCATGACAACGCACCGGCTCACACCTCCGCCGTCGCCACGGCCAAATTGGTCGAATTGGGCTACGAACTGCTGCCCCATCCACCGTATTCTCCAGATTTGGCCCCGTGCGACTTCTTTTTGTTTCCAAACTTGAAAAAGTCACTCGCCGGGCAGAAATTTGAGTCGAATGAGGAGGTCATCGCCGCTACGGAGGCCTACTTTGCAGATCTCGAGAAAACGTATTTTTCAGACGGGTTAAAGAAGTTGGAGCATCGCTGAGTCAAGTGTATCGAGCTAAAAGGAGACTATGTTGAGAAATAAATGGTCACTTTTCCAAAATTTTCGTTTTTTTTTGTAGGCTAAGTACTTATCGGACTGCCCTCGTATAACGGTTTTCGAGATATTTGAAAAAAATATTAGGTTACATATTTTTTCAGAAACTAAAGATTGAGAGGAAAGTTTGATCACAGCTGATATTTTAAGACTGAAATACAAAATTTGCCTGCGGCGCAATTGAATGCATGAGAATGAGGAAAAGGTAAACCAAATTCATTAACTCTGGGTTTACCTTGTTCTCATTCTTATGCCATCAATTTTTGTTGCATAAGAACTAAGAAACCCTTTTCATCTAGAAATAAAAATTGAGATAAACCTATTAAAGAATACTACTAGGTTTAAACTACACGGAAAGAATTATTTTCTAAAAACCAAGAAAATTGCTATATAAATCGAGAACATGGGGAATAGTTCTCGTCCAAGTGAACATTTTCTTGATTTAAAACAATGAGAAACGATTGTAGAAATTCTTGAATTTTGAAAGTTTTAGAATATATTTTCTAAATGTAAGAAAAAACGGATTAAATCCTGAAAATAATGGTTGAAAAACAATTCTAGAAATCAGATATTATTTCTACATTCCATCATTAATTTCTTATTAAATCTTTGTGACCAAGTAAAAATTGATTATTTTGAGAAATGACGGAATACTATTTTCTGATATATCTAGAAATGGGTTCTTAACACATTCGTTTCTAGAACAAAATCGATCAATTATTGCCTGATATTAGAAGTTACCGCTCAGTATTTTCTAGTTGCCTAGAAATTTATTCTTATCATATTCCTTTCAAGAATAAAGTTAGAAAATTGCTGTTTTAGGTGATGCGAAATCCATCAAAAATTTCTTGATGTTAGAGCAAACCGTTCAGTATTTTCTACTTGTGCAGAAATAAATTCTTAATACATTCCTTTCTAGAGCAAAGTTAGAAATTTGTTTTTAAAATTCTAGTAAAAATGATCAAATATTTCTTAATTTTAGAAAATATCTTCTAGTCAGCCAGCAATAAGTTCTTACAATATTCCTTTGTGGACTCCATAACCCCGCGACTAAAAATTTAGTTGCAAATTCAAAGCGCTGTCGGCCCTTATATTGCAAATATTAGGATACAAGAATAAAAACAGAAAAATGCATGAAATGTTTGTCTTCAATAATATTTTTATTTTTTATTGAATTTTATGACAAATAAGTTACAAAAACTTATAAGGCCACTTCTAGGTGAACTCCCGGAAGCGTCATGCTTCGATTGACATCTGAAACTTAGTGTCCTAACTCCTCTCGGTATTCCGAGCGAGAACGTTTCAAACGACAGTCGACCTCCTCCGAGAGCTACCCTACCACCACTAAGGTGGCTGGCGCAGTAGTTAGTATCCTCAATTAGTTTTCATGCTTACAGTTCGGCCTTCCTGCGACATCACTGTCCCAGTGATCCCGAGTTGGGCCTTCTACTTAACACCTATTCTACTCAACTTATGCTACTTATGATTACGACTAAGCACTGGCGCACCAAATTCCAGATTGAATTTAGAACCCAGATACTCGTCCATGCTATTAGTGGTTAGTTTTTTTTCCAGTTGGATCCAAATACAGAAGCGCCAGCTTCTCAAAGCACACAGCTTTCCAAAGCACACAGCTTTGCAACTTATTTCGAACTCGAGTTCCGTCTTGACTCACTAATCCATTAGTGGAGTTAACAATAATTACCATTAGGGTGTACAGCGCCAGGACCCACAACAGGAACATCATCATTGAGTTGGGCGGAGAGGTAGGAGGTCAGTGTTTACCTAGCTTGCCAGTAATTCAGCCGATGATTATTATGATATTTAAAAAAGAGTTTTTTTTTTTATTTTTTTTTTTTTTTTATTTTTTTTTATTTTTTTTTTTTTTTTTTTTTTTTTTATTTTTTTTTTTTTCTTTTCCAAAATAATTCAAGTAATTGAAATCAATTAATTAACATAAGAATAATTCAAGTAATTCAAGTAATTTTAATCAATTAATTCACATAAGAATAATTCAAGTAACTCAAGTAATTCAAATCATCTAATTCACATAAATAGGTTAGGAAATAAAACGGAAACAAATTCAAAATTTCTCATCTAATAACTACATGATCTCGATTCATCGTTCAGTCTTGATCATTATCTTCGTCATTATTCACATCTAACTCGTCAAATTGGCACCACGGCTTAAGACGATCGGCGGCCCAAACAGAGGAAAACGATCGGCCGGAAATTTTAATCCCGGGAGGGTCCGTGATAAGGTACCGATCCTTTCCAAGGACTTTAGAAACCATGTAAGGTCCCTTAAATTTTGGCAAATGTTTTCGCGGAGCCCCCGTCGCCGCTGGTTCGGATTTTAGTAGCACAAAATCTCCTTCTGCATAAATTCGTGGCGGAACATGTCTTTCATTAACCCTTTCAGCCTGACGCTTGCGTTCGGTCAGAATTCTGTCCGCAGCTCGGTTACGTAATTCACTCAAGGGTATTAATTCTTCGTGGTCAGTGTTCCTCATAGCGAGGTCACTATGTAGATTCGCCGTTAAAGTATTCTGCAATAGGCCCTTTGGATTATACCCTAACAGTAATTGCTGTGGTGTCTGGCGGGTTACTTTGTGCGGTAAACAATTCAGGCCCCATTGAATTTCCTGTAGGTGAGCGTCCCAATCACGACCATCAGCCCGCTCTGTGGTAGTTGCTATGGCCGTTCCCACGGTACGGAAATATCTCTCAATCTGCCCATTCGCACGGGGAGTCTGAACTGCCGTTTTGATATGCCGAATACCGTTATCTTCACAAAATTGTTGAAACTCGCGGGACGTGAAGGCCGTCCCTCGATCGCTCACGATGACCGTCGGTATACCGAAAAATTGAGACAGATCTTTAAGCGTTTTGATCACATAATTCGTCCGCGTACTTCGAACAGGTCGGAGAATCACAAACTTTGTGAACGAATCAATCACCCCTACGAGATGTTCATTTTGCTGACTGCTTTTGGGGTAAGGCCCGAGGTGATCAATATGGATAGTGTGAAAAGGAATGGCCTCTGTCGGAAAAGTATTTAATTGGTAATTCGTTTCATCTTTTCCCCTCTTGTTATAAGCGCATTGCATGCAATTATCCAAAAACTTTTTGGCGAATACCCTCATATTTGGAAACCAATAGGTTTTCTGTGCATGCAGTAACGTCCGATCTAATCCCGGGTGCCCTAAACCATCATGCGATGTCCGCAAGATTTGCCACCGAATGCTTTTAGGGACGACGAATTTATTGCCATCCTTGGTTTTCTTAAATAACCTCCCGTCTTTGAGGATGTACTCGCGGGCTGTTGTAGTATGCTTTTTATTGTTCTCGTCTTCCAGAATTGTTGTTATTTCAACTAGGTCACGGTCTTTCTTTTGAAGAAGACTCACCCAATCCTTCTCTTGAAGCGTTACAACCTGGATGTTATTGGGGTTTGCCGCGCTATTAAGGTTCGTTGTCCTATCTTTGTTCACATCGAGTCCTCCCGCTTCCATTGAAACTTCATCTCCTGCCTCGAGAGGTTCCACCCCTTTGTGGCAAGTGGCTCTACTTAAGGCATCCACGTGCCCCATTTTCGTTCCGGGTCGATATTCCAACTCAAAATCGTATTGCTGAATCTTCAGCCACCATCTAGCGATGCGGGGTATTAGATCTATTTGTTTTTTTGTAGCACGAAGAGAAGCACAGTCGGTCACTATTTTAAAATGTTTCCCCATGAGATAAAACTTGAATCTTTCCAAGCTTTCTACTACTGCTAGAGCTTCCAGCTCGAAACTGTGGTATTTCTGCTCGCAAGGGGTTGTAGCCCGACTAAAGTAAGAGACTGGACGTCGAATATTTTCCTCCGTAATTTGTAATAGAATTCCGGCGAGGCCTTTGGAACTTGCGTCCGTGTGTAGCTCATGATTTGCATGTGGTTCATACAATGCAAGAACAGGCCGCTCAGACAATTGTTTAGTAAGTTCCCTGAAAGATTTTTCCTGTTCATCGCCCCACTGGAATTCGATCCCCTTTTTCAACAATGACGTCAACGGCAACGCAATTCGAGCATAGTTTTTAATAAACCGGCGGAAATAGCTACTTAGGCCTAGGAACTGCCTAATCTGCGAAACGTTTTCAGGAACTGGATAATTCCGGATTTCATCTGTTTTTCCCAGACCGGGACGTACTGATCCAAAACTTACTTCGTGGCCTAGGAAATTTACCGAGGAATTAAAGAAAGAACATTTTTTTAAATTCAATGTAACATTGGCCTCCCGGAGCACTTCAAGCAGCTTTTGCAGTACCTCTATGGTCTCCTCCACCGTTTTGCAAGCTATTAATATATCGTCCATATAATCAATCAACCTGGCGTCATTTACGCGCTGCGCGATTCGTTTCATCAACCGTTTAAAATTTGCGGGCGCGTTGGTCAATCCAAACGGGACCGTAAGGTATTGATAATGGCCTTCGGCGGTGACGAAAGCAGTCAAGTGTCGACTTTCTGGGTGGAGCGGAATCTGGTGGTAACCGCTCATAAAGTCTAAGCTTGTATATACTTTTGCGCTTGATAATGAATTTAAAGACTCCTCAATATTTTTGGTTGGGAATCTTTCCTTTCGCGTGACATCATTAAGGAGGCGATAATCCACACATAAGCGGAAACTACCGTCTTTCTTTTTCGTTAACAAAACCGGGCTCGCAAACTCAGATGTGGACTCCTCTATTAGGTTGTTTCTCAAAAGATCCTCAATAATTTCTCTCAATGGTGCTCGGTGGTGAAAGGCCACTCGATTTGGCCGTACATGAATAGGCGTCTCATCTGTTAAGTTTATTCTCATCTCTGCCCAGTTGGTTTTCCCAAGTTCCGACGTTTTCATGGCAAAACAGTCGCGATAATTATTAATTAACTCTGTCAATTGCTTTATGCTGTCCGTCTGAGTAAGGTCTCCGAACACGATGTCATTCTCCGTGATTTGCGTAACTTGCATTTGTCGAGACTGTGAAGGGTTAGGTAAAGGATTGGTTATCAAATTCTGACTATCCGGGATAGAATCCCTTAAAACCCGTAGTTCCCCCCAACGTTTAATGACTTGAACTCCGGGTTGGTTGGTAAACGTTTGGCCTATCATGACTGGGGTTTCCTGAGCGGAATCTGGAACGACGAGAATATCGGTTGGCGCAGACACATCGCCTATGGTGATTACTTTACATATTTTACCCACAGCCTCACAAGTTCCACCGCCGAATCCACTCAGAATTCGCTTAGAATCGTGACTAATTTGCCATCCCTGGGCCCGACAGTCTGATTGTCTGATTGTACACACCTCACTGCCCAGATCGATAAAGGCCTCTATGGGTCTTTCATCTATCAAAACCACCTGATGCAATTCACTTTTCGTGGCTCCCGTTACTAACCGTATTTTCGACGTGGCTTGTGTAGGAGACTGGTTTTTTGAGGGGCATTTGGCAGCCATGTGTCCGGGTTGTTTACAATGATAACACGACCCCTTAAAGATTCTGGTATTACCCGCGGCATCACTGCGAAATTGATTTTGGACTCCCTGAGGCTGATTGGGGAACGAATGATTTTGACGATTATGAAACGAATGATGTTGGCGATTGGGACCCGAATGAACTAATGGTGACGATAGATTTCTTGCCGTTTCTGTTAATTGGCCCCTCGTATACGAATGGGAAGGAATGCTAATTCCACGACTATGACTCGGCTTATTGAGGCTTTCGTAGTATTTAATTCTGGCCAGTAACTGTATGGGATCTGTAAACGTGCTTGCCATTAGTACCGTTTTTAGATTTGGGTCCGTAATTCCCGAAATTATATACTTAATCGTGGTTTCGTCATTCAATTTTATTGACTTGGCCATTGCTGAGATTTCATAGACGAAACTTTCAATCGGTTCTTCGCGTTTTCTTTTCCGATTCCTCAATTTCTCATGAACGGACGCCTCATCTATCGCGCATGGGAAACTCCGTATCAAATCCGTCTTAAAAGTTTCCCAGTCTAGGAAAACTCCTTCTCGCGTTTGTAACCAGAATTGTGCCGCCTCACGCAATCTAATTGTGGCGTATAGTAAGGTCGCCCGGTCGTCCCATAAATAGGCCGATTTGAGTCGTTCAATATGTTGGACCCATCGTTTCGCGTCCAAACTTGTCGGATTTCCCGGCCGAAATTCCGGTATTAACCCACGAATTTCTTCCATGCCCAACTTCATGGTAATATTGCCCAACGACGACACGCACTGATCCTGCATCGGCTGAGAAATTGAACTCGATACGCCCGGCGACGACTGAATCATCGATTGCGCCTCTGCGTCTTTTCCTGATCGCTTTCCTTCCACGACCCGACGAGTCGCCGTGCCCCGACCCCGTCTACTTGACCCCGACATGGCAATTGATCAATAACTAACACCGGTCTATTTATGTAAATTTTACACTTGGTTCTATCAAATTAATTTTCCAAAATTCATAAAAGTTTATAATAAAATTGTCTTAGCTTTTGGATGGGTTACCACAACCACCCGTTTCTTCCCTCGATGGGTAAACCTGCCTCTTCCTCCAATTTTCTCGCCCGAACTCGTGCACGATCCTGCTTGATTTTTCTAACAATGTCACTGCACTGAGAAAACCTACAATGGCATAAATTTTTCCACTTTTGTTTTTACTTTAACTTCAATCATTCAAATCAATTCAAATCATAAGATTTCTATTGTTTTTCCTAGGACTACTACAATTCGCATCTATCTCCGATCATGATCACTTGTCGAATAATATTTTCTAATAATTTCATCACACGACGAAAACCGGTTATCTTGCTCGGCTAGGCTAACAGCGATCGAATACAAACAACGATCAACTCTGGCGGCTGAGTATCCGCATGTATGTGTGGGTTTACGAGCCTTAGCACCGGCAACACAACAAAGCGACTGCATGGCAGTTACATAAATGTGTGTGCCTTTGTTGCCAATTCTCGTCCAACACCATACGGTATAGTCTCATACCCCGCACTCCGAGCTGCTGTTCGTCTTCCACCGGTGACTCATCGCTGCATTTTTGTGACACTGAACTTTTATCTTCGATGAATGATCTTCCCTTGCCGTTTCCAGGATTTGCACTTTCCACTTTTTACTGTGAGCTGATAATTCCACTTCTGATTTATAAGGCCACTTCTAGGTGAACTCCCGGAAGCGTCATGCTTCGATTGACATCTGAAACTTAGTGTCCTAACTCCTCTCGGTATTCCGAGCGAGAACGTTTCAAACGACAGTCGACCTCCTCCGAGAGCTACCCTACCACCACTAAGGTGGCTGGCGCAGTAGTTAGTATCCTCAATTAGTTTTCATGCTTACAAACTTCTTAATTTTTTAACAATTAAATATTTACGGTGTATATACTTTTTGTTCCAACTAGTATCTAGTATATATGGTTGGCATGACAGATCACAAAAACTGGCGTACTTTGCTTTTCTAGCTTCGATGGCGTCTTTGAGATCCAATTCGGAATCAACTTGAAGTATTAGACCACGTTGTGAGTCGGCTATGCTGAGTTTCCAGATTTTTTTGGGATCATCTTTCCGTTTTACTTGCCCAGTCGGTGTTAAAAAGAAATGGAGACATTGGCATATGGTAAAGTGACAATCATTGACATCTGAAACAAAGAAATGGAATTATCAGCTAAATAACATTCTAATAAAGGCTTTCAATTAATATTACAATAGAAAGGATAATTGTACTTGGATTATATTACGGAAAGTTACGGTATTTTTTTAAAAAAATATGTTTACCTTTAAATTCGAGTGAAAGAAGGAGTTTCGTTTGATCTTTTTCTGATCCAATTCTTAAAAATTGAGGTACAATTTTTTTCCATCCTTCAAGAAGCCCGCAGCCGTTTGAAAAGAGGGCATCGAAGTCAATATCTATGTAAATTGAAAGAATTGTTACTTTTTTACTTAGATGGAAAATAATGGCTTACCAATCGTGCTCCGGACGAATGCCTCAATGCTGGCCATTCGTCTACCAGTTTTTTTTATATTATTAGTTTTTTTTTGAACTGGTGGGAACGTAATTTGCTCGTAGGTTTCCACTGCAGTTCTACACAATCCCATGGTTCGCGATAGTGCTTTAGCCAAATTTGGCATTGCTGAATCTCTCTTCACCTTTGTTAATAAAAAAATTATTATTAAATTGATTATAGTTTTAAAACGAACTTTGAAAATATGGGTACTGATCTTCCATTCCCCATTCCTTTAACACAGCAAAAAGTTTTTCGTCAACTGGATTATATTGCTGCTCCATGCTAATAAACTTTTTCAACTTACTCACCGAACTAACGCACGCTGCGACGGATTACGAACAACTGAGAACTAACTCCGTGCGTTTTTTGAATTTCATTTTCGTATGTCTCGCATTTTTTCGAGTCGGTTCGGGTGACACGAGACTTCGAGAATTTGAAGATTTGAAAGAACGATCCCAGAAAACATTACTAGATCGATCTTAAAGTTCTGAATTCAATCAAATAGTTCCAAATCAGATAGAAAATGCAGTCTTGAAGTAAGAATTAGTTTTCTCGAATCGTCCTCAAAATGATATTTTCAGAGTAGAAAATCTTCTGATAGTACATACAAAAATGTTCTCAAATTAAGAAAGGAAGATTTTTATTTTCTAGCTCTAGAATATTCCTCTTAATTCAAGCATTCTGGAGTCACATAGGGCGCCAAACTTAGTTTTACAAACCGAATGAAAACATTTTGCTTTAGAAAATATTTTCTTATTTTAATTCTTGAGTTCTGAATACAAAAAAGTAATGATCCCACAAAAATAGTCAATGAAGTCCGAAAAAATAAATCATTTTCTTTAACTCGAGAAAATATTTTCTTATTTTTATCGCTATTTAATTAAATTGCGTATTTCGTGGATTTACTTTCTTAGATCTAGATTTACTTTCTTAGATCTAGAAAACTTTGTTGATCACTAAAAGATTGATTTAAGAATTGCTTAGTTTCTTGAAATCAGATTTTTTTTTCTCATAATGAGAAAGTGGTACTTAAAACAATATAAAAGTTCTCATTTTAAGTTGATTTTTCTCAAAATTCGATTTTCTCGAATCAAGAAAACCTGTTTCTAGAAAATAGAAAATTATTATTTTCCGTGTAGTAAAAATCGGTCTTTTAAAGTATCCAATCCCAAAAAAAGGTATTTTTTAAGATTTTGTTTTTATAAATACAAGTTTTGTCCACGGTACCGTTTATCCTTGGCAAGGCCCTGTCCAAAAAAGACGTCATGCTGGTTTTCATCTCCCCCATCGTTCCCTCGCCACGCTTTTTCCCGATTTTTCATATTATCCGTATATCTGTGACGTATTTTATAAGTAGCCTATAACTCTAATAAAACATTAAATATGAATTGATTTAATTTGGGTTGCAAAACACAGTTTCTAAAAACAACTGTGTTACAGGAAAAAAAGAACTCTGAAATCTCGGTTCATAAAAAGTTCACAAACCAATGTTTCACTATAGTTGCAGCAACCTAATTTTATTGTAATTGAAATACAAATCCCATTTGAATCCCCTCACAAAAAAACACTTAATTCCTATCACGGTTTCAATTGCAATCCATAAATAAATATTTTTCCGCCTATTTGATACACTTTGTCTACATTCCGTTATACCGCGTACCAATTAAAAATATCAATTTGACAGATTAATGACATTCAGGATTTAGATTTCCTCGCTTATCTTTCAATTAGTGTCACATTAGCTGGCAGCACTTTTTTCTGTTTTTTTTTTAAATGTTTTTTCCCCATTTTACACACATTTGAATCAATTGAGCTCGAATTTAATTTTGATCTTCATTTTTCGTTCATTTGCTTAATTTTATTTCGTCCGTTGTGTGGATTTTCTCTGTAACTCGTTCTAAAACTCGAAAGTCTGGTCGATTGGCGTTTAATAGGAAAAAAAAATCAAAAATCGAGTGAGCATTAAATTCACATTCGATTGGAATATGGAAAGCATATCTTCTACCTATACGCCTCCATGCTTTACATTTTCGTGCCCCTTTCTTCTCGTTGGGTCATTTTCGATTGGTTGAGGGCTCTTTGTGGATTTTTTGTATATTTTTCTGAGGTGTCTTTTGAGAGGATAGATGCAATTCAAAGAGTAACTTAAGATTGAGATATAAAAATATCGAATTGATGGTTAATGATTTACTAACTATTATTTTTGTTTTTGTTAATTTTGCTACGGTGATCAGGATATGAGTCTTTACATGTGACATTCGTCGCTTTATTCTATTTTGCTTGATCATTCTATGAGCTTTGAGAACTGCTCCAATTTGAATCTCCCGCCTCTGAATTTTTGATTGTATGCAGCCAAAATGGGTTTTGCGCTTGGGTTTTGGTTATCGAATCGAAGTTTGTCGGCTTTCGTCCTTTTTAGTTTCTTCTACGGAGTATAATAAAGTATTGTATTCATGAAAAATTTCGACCTCTTAATTTTGCCTAAAAAACATTTCCCGATCACTCCTGAGTCGATTGGAGTCATATTTAAAAAATGTCTTTCTGTCTGTCAGTCTGTCTGTCAGTCTGTGTACAAGATTTCTCAAAAACTAATAGAGCTAGCGCCATGAAATTTTATAGACATGTTGGGTCCTGAAATGGGACGATCCTATCAACTTTTGGTGGAATTCCGTTAACCGGAAGTATCCAAAATGGCGGTTTTTCAAAAATCGCAATTTCGTTTTTCTCGATTTACTCCCAAACTACGCGTTTTTTAGTGGCCTTAACCCTATTCCTGTCAGGCTGTGAATTTCGAACCAATATAGATGATTTAATACATGTTTTAACGCAAAATCAATTTAACAAAAAAACATAAAATTTATTCTATATAACAGTAGCGTAGTGACCAATAATAAAATACATTAAATTGATTTTGCGTTAAAACATGTATTAAATCATCTATATTGGTTCGAAATTGAATAGTGACTCACAGTCACAGCCTGACAGGAATAGGGTTAAGTATGACAAAACTTGGAGAAAAAAAATTTCTTGGAGAAAGAATAATTTGCAAACTAACGGTTTTTCGACAAAACAGTTAAAAGAATAATTAAAGATGTTAACATTTTCTACATTTTTGCCATTTACCGTAAATTGATATCTTTTACAGTTCTCAAGTTATATCAAATTTTGTACGTTTTTGATATTTTTGAATAAACCAAGAATTTATTGGGAGGTCGTCTTAGGTTGACAACGCGACAGGGCTCTAGCGTAAATTGCGCAGGGTCGTAGATTTTGTAGAATAAAGTTTTGTGTTGACCACAACTGATATTTTTACTGTCAGATGTTGAGAAATAACCAATTTTTCGCATTTTTTACATGAATTTTTTCTTGTCTTTTGATGGCGGTAATTTAACTTTGGTTGTTTTATTTGCTTAAAGCCCAATTCAGACTAACGATTGCGATTACGATTGCGATTACGATTGCGATTGCGATTGCGATTGCGATTACGATTACGAATACGATTGCGATTGCGATTACGATTACCATTGCGATTACGATTGCGATTACAATTGCGATTACAATTGCGATTACGATTGACCTTTCTCGACCAATGAGATCAAATCCTTCATTTTCCTATCGTTGATAGCTTTGATCTCATTGTTCGAGAAGCTTCAATCGTAATCGCAATCGTTAGTCTGAATTGGACTATTCTAAATTCCCCAAATTCGCTAATCGGCTGTCCGTGAAATACGCCACACTTTTAAAGGCGTAGGGTGTGGCAAAAGTGCGACAACGGTGTTAAAACTTGTATCAAAAATTTCAATAAAATTTGTACTCCGAAATTTTTGATTAGCTTTGCGGTTGACAAATATTTTTCTCCCCTCTGACCCCTCTTCTGCTATCTCCTAAACTACTCAATGGGTTTTGCTGCGTTTTTCACGATTGGGGAGGTCGTTTATCAGAGAAAAGTTTTAACAACTAAATCCAAACCCACCCCGTTCCCGTAAACCCTAGAAGGAAACCCTTTATGGAAACCCTAGAACTGAATGGATTTTGATGCGGGATGAACGTGTATAATATGGTAAAACAGTACCTACTCACAAATGGATTTGAATATCCCCGTAACTCGTTATAAACGGGAAACAAGGACGAATTCCTTAGGAACTAATACATGTTTCTTGAAAGCGGATTTCATCTGTCGATAGAGCATATCAAAAAACTTATAAAATGCCCAAAATCTCAAAAAATCGCTTTTGCTGGATACGTCAAAACAATATTCAAGTGACAACGTTCTGTTCACTTTAGATATTTGTCTCTAATCTTAAGACATGATTTCAAAAGAGATTTTTCCCATTTTTTGGAAAGCCTTTTACCTTTTTTTTAGATTTTTACGAAATAAAAAAAAATATAGATAAAACGTAGCGGCACCAAATAAATATTTTTGCATAAAAATTAAAATTTTAAACATTCAAAAACGATACTTAAACGAACAGATAATATTTTAATTGCGACTCGTTCTTCCCGTCACTCCATTAAAAAAACCAACATGTGCATAAAAAAAATGTCAATGCATAGCAAATCCATAATAAACATAAGCGCATAACGAGTGAATTGTCATAAATTTTAAAGCTGTCGGCATGAATCAGCCATGACTGCTATATCGGAGTGCATAATGAATATATTTGCTTCTAGATGTGGTTAAGTTTTGTTCAAAATTGTTTCTGGAAATTAAATGATTTCTATGAAGATAATAACCGTCAGAGCCTCAGATGATCATGAAAACAGTGAAGCAAAACGGAAAATAAAAATTATGAAACAAACACACGCACATAGAAACCATAAAAGCGAGCGAGAAGCACAGGTAAAAGAAAAATCACAAGGAAAATATGCAGTGACAACCTAGAGACGGTGAGGTGAAAAAGTGCAGAACCCGAAAACCCGTTGTGCGACTTCTTTTTGAGTTTCGTGTTAAATGAGTGAACTCTTAATAATGGACCGACCATCTGCCAATTTATAGTGACTGGGCGACCAGACCAGACCCAAATGTGATCAAATATAGTATCCGGACTCGAAAGGGCGACGCAAGGAAATCAAAATTTAATCCACCATAATCAGGAAGACGTGCAAAATTGCGGGCAAACACCACAGGTAGCGATTAAATGGGATTCCACTTTGTCACTGCCATTTAATATGTAGACAAGGCTTTCTAAGTGTTCTCACGAAATACCTTTTTGGTGTCCAACTTTTGGTGAAATACCGTTTTATTCCTACAAAATATATCTGTTTTGACCAACTTTTGGTGAAGTGCCGTTTTTATTTTTTGAAAATCATGTCAAAAAACCATCTGGTTTGGTCAAAAGTTGGCTAAAAACTAGGTTAGGGTTAAACTCCTGAAAACGAGTTTGTTTTTCTCGAAAACGGCAAAAGCCCCATCTGACTTTGAAGCTTCATCATTATCCTCGGCGCCACAGCTCTCGAAGAGCTTGGGCCTCCTCAATTACGGTATCATAACAATTTCTTCCCTGCTTCACACCTACAGTTTTTACATGGATTGCGAACCATCAATGCATTACAACATTTGTAAGGTTTTTTTACGTTGCAACCCATCATCTTCGTTCGCCAAATTCACTCGACCGATTGAAGTGAAATTTTAGCTCACACTTTCTCAGGAAAAATGAACAGAGAAAAGACAAAAATAAAAAACAAAAACTTTATTTACCAAAAAAAAAACCGTAAACACTGCTTATAAACTCATTAAATTTAAATTGTAATACAAAACACGAGAGTTGAAAAACCAGATTCAATGCTACTACAGATAAATAAAAAATTCACCTTGGTTGGTTTAAAAAAAACAGTCGTTACCATTTATTTAGCTTTTGTTGAAGAATTCATTAAAAAAAAAAGCTCGGAATGCCCACGAACGAAAAGTTGCTATTAGAGGCGAGAAATTTGTATGACTTTGGAATTTTTCTGGAAGTGATTTTCATTTATCTAAACAAATTGAATAATTCAGATATTAAAAGCGTAAATAAAGAAATTTGTTCTTTGGTTCTAGGAAGGAAAACTCGGAAAACTCATATTTTGTGGGAATTATTTTCTTTTCTTTGTACCTTAACTCAGAGATATTTTTTAAAATCACGGGTTCCTTACAGGACTTTTCATTTTCTCTACAGACTACTTAACATCAGAATCAGATTCGGCGACCCCCAAAACTCCAGATGAAATTTTTTCCCGGGAGTTTGAGAAAAAGGTTAACCACGTCATCTCCACAGGACCCTTCGCTATCCTTATAGTGCCTTCCGCTATCCTTAGAGAACTTTTCGTTATCCTTACAGTGCCTTCCGCTATCCGGTGACAATACAATAATTTGCATTACTTCTTAATGACAGAATCGGTTTTGGCGAACCCGAAAACCCTCAGATGAAATTTTTTCCTGAACATTCGAGGAAAAGGGTAATCACACAGGACCTTCCGTTACCCTTACAGACTTCTTAATGTTAGAATCGGATTCAGCGACCACAAAAACTTACAGATGAAATTTTGTTTCCGGAAAATGTGAGGAAAAGAATAATCACGGTATCCTTACAGAACCTTCCGTTATCATCAAGAATGCCAGAATCGGGTTCAGCGACCTCAAAAACCCCCAGATTTTTTTCTCAGAAAATTTGAGCAAAACAATGATCACGTTATCCTTACAGGACGTATCGTCTTCTTATTGCCAGAATCAGATTCAGCGACCCCAAAAACCCCAAGATGAGATTTTTTTTCGCAAATTTTTAGAAAAACGGTAACCACGTTATCCTTACAGATGATGAAGTAGTGAAAATATTGTGTTTTCACCGGACTTATGCATGTGTGGAAAATTTCAAGTGAAAATGGGTTAAAATTAAATTACAAGATTTGACCCTGACCGACTAAAAAGCAACCTAAGTGAAAGCTTTTAAAAATCAGTTAAAATGTCATATCAATCGGCCGAGTGGCAGTGGAGTTAAAGCTTTTGAAACAGAGCAAGAATCTGGCTTAATTTTTTCCTGGTCATATTCTCCTGTTTTTGACGTTTCTAAGATTTTAACCTTCGTTATAAATAGATAAAAGAATATTGAATTTCTGAGTGAAAGATTTATTTATTTTTGTTTTGGAAAATTTTCCGTGAAAATTCGATTACATTAATGAAAAATTCAACCATCGTTCAACAACATGCATGCATACCTTTTAGTTCCACCCCAAATTTCATCATTTCATAAGTTTCGTGTTTTCACGTAATCGTATTATGTAACATAATCCCATTGCTCTAACATAAAATATTAATAAGGTTTCTCTCTTTTTCTCTTGAAAAAAAAATATATATCTGGAATACGAATATAGTATTTTCGGGTTCATTTTGGGGTTTTTCCCAGAAATTCACGGAATTTTCCCATTCCCTGAGTGGCTAATTTTGTGTGTTTGATTATACTCTATATGATATATCATAGTAGGATATTAGATTTAGGATACCGTTTGTAACGCATCGAACCAATCATGGGACACAAAATGAACTACACCAGGGTGTTAGGGATGACAAAAGATTTTCATTTCCGCATTTCCGCATTTCCGCCCCTCCGTGAACACCATAGCTTTCGAAAGGATTAAGCTAGAAACTTGAAACTTTGTACAGTTATGTTTCTCGTAAATAGTTAGTCTAAGTTCTTGAATGGGAAAAATTGGACAATTCCTTCCCCTCTCCCCCATACAAACCAAACAGTTTTTTGCAATTTTCTCGAAAACGCTGAGTCATATTGAAAAATTTATAAAGGCGAAATGTGTTCAGAATAGGATTTTACATAACTCATCCATACACCAAAATCCAATGGGACCACTCCTTTCCCTTTCTCCTATAGAAATGCATTTTTTTATACCCGTATGGTGAAACCAAAGGGTATACTAACTTTGCCTTACCGTTTGTAACGCCAAGATCCCGTCATCACACACAAAAATGAATTACACCAGTGTGTTTAGAATGATAAAAATAATTATTAGAATGATAAAAATAATTAAATTTTGCATGTCCGTCTGTCCACCCGTCTGTCCGTCTGTCCGTCCGTCTGTCTGTGGCGCGGATTGCGGGCGCACGGATTGAGCTACAGACTTGAAATTTTGCACAGATCCGTTTTTCGTAAAATGCGAGGCTAATTTCGTCAATGGGCAAAAATGGACCTTTAGGGGGGGTACCCCCCATACGAATGAAAACTTTTTTTCTGAATATCTCAAAAACGGTGCATCTTATCAAAAAAGTCCAAGAACAAAAGTTATTCAGGATATGATTCTACATAAAACTCCCATACATCAAAATCCGATTGGAATAAATTCTAAAAAATCTTATTGGAAAGTTTGACTTCAAAGTGGAATTTGGATAAAACTGTTCGCCATTCACTTAAATCACCATACGGGTTTTCAATAATTGCCAGATTGGCAATTATAGCTTTTGTTATGTTTAAATAAACATTTTGTCTGTCATCATATAAAGTATTTGACGACAATTGTAGCTTTTCTTATGATTTTTTTTTCTTTATTATTTCTTTAATTTTTCTTTTCCTTGTTTTAAATATTTTATTCATAAAAATTATTTTTTGGGGTGGTTTTTGCAGTAATACTTCACCCTGCTTTACTTACGTTCCATACAGCGGCCTTGTAGTTTTTCTTTCTTCTAATGTTTAGACTTTTTAGAGAAAATGAAAAAAATATCACTCTTAGTCTACTTTTAGGTTAATTTTGAAAGTATAACATTCACTCCATTGCTCGCAATGCCAAGAAAATTTTTATGTGGCCTTCTTTATGTTCAAAATAACAAAATATGTCAAAAGAAAATAATTGAATTGAAACAAATGAATAAAATGTGTTGTTATTTGTGTCTGTTCACATGATTATTAGATTGAAATTTCGAATTAAAAGAGAATCCTTGATGCATTCAAAGGTTTTATGAAATTAAAATTCTTCTCTCACATTTTAAATTTTCATTTTTCGTTTGAAATTTTCTTTGTTTGATAAATCTGAGAAAAAAAACCACCCTTTCAAAAAGCGCCCCTAAATTTTTATTTTTGCCCCGCCTATTTTTATGACAATTTTTATACAAAACAAAAAATCCCATTGTATGTCGTCATTATTATCTCACAGCAAGAAATTAATTTCTCTTTGAATTCTTGAAAAAAAAAACCCTCAGTACTGAGCCAACGATCGATAAAAAGAAAATCGATTAAAATTTTATACTAAAATTGAAAAGCGAACTCCGTTGAAGCAAATGAATAAAAAAAAAGATTCAATGCTAAAATTAGATCTCTGCATGAATTCATGTGACCTTTTTGTTTTTATTTTCAAATATATTTAAAAGTAGAGAAAGAGAAATATAGAAAATACAACAAAAAAAAACAAACAAAAAACCACTCGCTTTACATCTGAAAGACGAGAAAAACTGAAAAGTTGAAGGAGAAATAAAGCGAATTTATATTCAGAATGATGAGGGGAAGGGGGAGAATGGGAAAATTGTGAGGTGGATATCAAGCGGGGGTAAAAACTAAACATAAACAATTGTTGAATTCAATTGAGCTAAAAATAATGGAAATTTCTACTGTGTTTACGTAAATCCATATTACACATTCTTAAATTTTTTGTGTTAAATTGAAACATTTTTGTTTGGACTTTGTTGCTTATCTCTTCATTTTATTTATGTAAATATTTCAATTCAGGTGCTGATAACCTGAAGGTTATACAATGCGATTGAAAAACATTGCACTCATTTTAATTAAATGGTGGGGAAACGAGATTTTTCTAAATTTCGAAGTTATAATGTAGTTTTTGGACATTATGTGATATACCATATAGTATACCGTTTGTAACGCATCGACTCAATAATCGGACACAAAAATGAGCTACAACAGGGTGGTTGGGATGGCAAAAGATTTTCATTTCTGCATGTCCGTCCGTCTGTCCGTCCATGAACACCATAACTATCAAAATGATTGAGCTAGAGACTTGAAATTTTATACAGTTTCTCGTAAAGGGCAAGACTAAGGCTCTTGAGTGGGCCGTTGCCTCCCCCCTCCCCCTTAAAACGAACCGGTCTTTAATAATTTTCTCGAAACGGTGAACAGTATTCGAAACGTTGAACCGAATTCGATATGGTGAACCGATTAAACGGAGCTAAATTTGTTTTCGAAACGGTGAACCGAGGCAAAATGTATTTAGAATATGATTTTACATTACTTATCTGTACATCAAAATTCCAATCGAGCCACTGCTTTCTCCCTCCCATGGGGACAAATTAAATACTTTTTTCTGTTTTCTCGAAAAAGGTGCATAGTATCGAAAAATGTATAAAAACGAAATGTGTTTAAAATATGATTTTACATAACCGTTTCATACATCAAAATCAAATCGGACCAATATTTCCCCCTCTCGAATAGATTTTTCCATAAAAATTTTGTCTGCCCGGCTGTCCCGTAGTACAGTTTTTGTTCGTGCTGTGCAGTAAAAGTGGCCAAATAGAATACTAGTACACACGTGGCTGCATTTTAGGTTGCGCAGCATTCAAAACCACTGCGGCTGTTTCAAAAGCTGTGCATTTTTGTGGGTTGCAAAGGGCTTCAGACAATGCAGCATGTACACTCAGAAAAATAATAAAGCTTATACATGTCAATTTTTTTACAAGTCAACTGTGGCATGTAGCAGGCAAACGGAGTTATCCATTACATTACAGTTCCATTACATGATATTACATCCTCGAAATACTTAGCCCAGCCGTTACACTCTACTTTACTTGCTGCAGGTTTAATTTTCGAATTTCTCCCGTTACAAATTGACACATTTTGACTTTTCCTAAAGCAGGTGAACGCGGGCCTAGCATACGCTAAATTTTCATGCAAGAAGCCAATTACGACATACGTAAGTCGATGACTTTTAATCAATTTTTCTAAGCGCAGATGCCCAGTTTTTCGTCATGCTGCGCAGTTTTTCGTCATGTTGCGCAGTAAAAGTAGCCAAGTCCGATACTAGCATTAGTGTTCAAAAAATAGTTTACAGTTCAACTGAATTTTCTTTGTTTAAAAAATAGGGTAAAAGCACATATTACTGGTCTATCCTATAGTACCGAAGGAACAACTATTTTTTTTAGATATAAAATCAAAATTTTGACGGTTAATGGGCTTTCTCCATTGCCAGGATATTTTAGTTGCGATAAAAATGTGTTACAAATAGAAAGAGACAGATAGCTGTAATTGTCAATGGGAAAGACAGAATACGGGCACGAGTCTTTATAGAAAGTTTTATAGGATAAAATCATAGGAATTTAAACCGTATTCCATGTCCAAAACATTCAATTTGCATCTCCGAATCACATATCTGTATGTCCTCTAATATCTCAAATTTCCTACCTGTAAATATAGTTGTTATTATTATTATTAAAGTCTGTATACCAAAACATGTAATAAATATAAATACCTTCGTTGTTATTCATTGTATTGTAAGTTTTGAAACTGCGTTTGTCAAAATCAGACAGATTTTGACTACTTTTGTAGTTTATTTTATAGGAAGCGTACGTCAGTTCAACTACATCTACCAAAGCGACACCTGGCGACGAACGCTTCCTATAAAATAAACTACAAAAGCGACATCTGGCGACGCACGCTTTTTTTTTGTTCTCTCTCTTGCTTACCAAGCCTTTGTTATATAAGTGTGTCCCTACATTTTATCGCAACTAAAATATCCTGGCAATGGAGAGAGCCCTTAATTACAAAATTTTAAATTTTTTGCTTCATTCATAATCTAATAAACCCCCCCCCCCCCCCCCCCCCCCCCCCTAATGGTCCATTTTTTTTGCCCATTAACGAACTTAGCCTTGCATTTTACGAAAAACGAATCTGCGTAAAATTTCAAGTCTCTAGCTCAATCCGTGCGCCCGCAATCCGCGCCACAGACAGACGGACAGACAGACGGACAGACAGACGGACAGACGGACGGACGGACATGCGAAAATCAATTTTTTTTTATCATTCTAAACACACTGGTGTAATTCATTTTTTTGTGTTATGACAGAATCTTGGCGTTACAAACGGTAAGGCAAAGTTAATATACCCTTTGGTTTCACCATACGGGTATAAAAATAGTAAAGTTTGGTGGAAAAGATGGTAAGATCTTATAATGAAATATCTCGATAAAGTTCTTGATTTCATCGATGGAAGGTGTGTTTCAACTTTTGTCAAGGTTTTGGTAAGAAATTGACTCAGTTTTTAGATAAGCTAGCACTTTTAGATCAAAATTTAAGTTTTTTAACATCCTTTTTCAGACCGGTAAAAAGTTTGTGTATATCCCTTGTTTTTATTATATAGGCCGGTAATACACTCAGAAAAATGTCCAGGTCAACTTTTTGTCAGGTTAACTCTGACCTTACAGAGGTGTGTGTAAGCCAGCTAGCGGTCAGAGTTAACCTATCTAAGGTCAACTCATGCAGCTCCCAATGCCCTACTTCACCTGCTGGTGGCTTAATTTGAGAATTTCTCCGACCACAGGTCAACTCAGTTTTACTTTCCCTCATGCAGGCGAACGCGCGCCTGCCCGAGGCCAATTACGCCGTATGTAGGTCGTCGAGTTAGCCTCCATTTTTCTGAGTGTAGATTAACAAAATTCCGGTAATATGTGCCAAAAAAAATCAATAATACCAAACTTCGGGACAAGTTAAAAATTTAATTTTATGCTTGTTTTTATATTTGTTTAATAAAATAACACATGAAACTTATTAATGATAAACACACGAATAAGAATTTCTCATTAAATATTTTTTCACATGCTCGTGAAACTTAAAAATAACGTTAGCACGCCAGTAATATGTGCTTTTACCTTAATTTTAATTTGTTAATAAATCGTATCTAAATTTTTTTCCTAAATATGCTTCCATCCAGTCATTTGTAGGTATTATTTAAAAAAAAATATTTGAAAAAGTTCCACATGAAAAAAAAACTTAAAAGATTCGCAGAACCCGAATTCCCCGAATTTGAACTAAATAAGTTCCACTAAACTCGTGATTAATGAATCCAGTGAATAATAATTCTTAATTTTATCTATTAGGCGGGTTCTACCACTGCTGCAAGAGTTTTGAATTTCATAAAAATTTAATTTTCTGTGACAGCAAAAAAAGATTACAAATGAAGTCATCAGCACAAATATTCACTCATGCATTTTATTAGCAAAATCTCAAAAGAGTTGAATTAAATTTAGAGTGGAGGACGATAACTACATAAAAAAATTACCCCAAAATGTTTTTTTGTTGTTGAAAGTTTTAACGAAAATATTTACAAACATTTTGTGTAAACATTTTGCTGTTGAAATTTTAATTATCAAAAATGGAAATGGGAAAAAATTAAAATTCAAACAAAAATAATGATTAATAATGAATTTTTCATAAAAAACGATTAATCGAATGTCAAAGTAATAACATTCGATCGTTTAATGGCGTCACAAAATTTGATATCGATCGGATAATGGCATCTTCCGAAAATCGACAAAAATACCTGCGATGGTTTTAAAATGTATTTCCTCGTCTTTTTATTTTCTAGTTTCGTTTCTGAATAAAAGAAAATAAAAAGCATAAAATGAATAAAAAATGTAAAGATAAAATCCGATTGAAATACTCAAGCATAAAAGAGAATAAAATACAGTCGCAGATTTAAAATTGGATGCCGAAAGAGTTCAAGATGAAATATTTATTTCGTTAGTGAGAAATTCAATTCACAAACACAACGAATTTAACTGATTTTTTATTTTACATAAAATACACAACAATTGTGAGAACTGTTTGTAAAAAATTAAATAAATTTTTCTCAAATTTATTTTAATTTAAAAAAAAATTTCGTAAAGCCAAAATTGATTACAAATTTTTCGCATTAATTAAAACTTTTTATCCAATTTGAAATTATATCGAAATAATTTTCGATCGATAAAAGCAAAATGTATGTTTGCACGCAACAAACACAAATAAACAGATAAACGCAAAGGCAAAAAAATAAATTGCTATAAGAACCAAGAAACGATACAAAAACGTATACTATGGGGAATGAGAAAGGGAGACAGAAAAGATTTTATTTAGAAAATATTACATTAAAATCTATGGCATATGTTCAGTGAAAAATACACAAATACACATCTTACACACATACTATAGAATAACTGCCTTTTGATAACCACATATTCTACTTGAATTTTAAAATATTTAGCAAAAATATCATTATTATACTTGAGGTTTTATTTTTGTCTCCAGTCACATTGAATCGATTTATTATTTTGTAATTTCTTGAAAATGTTTTCCATTTACCACTCATTAATAATTAATTTTACCCCTACTTTGGTTTTTTGTTATATTGTAGATTAGAATTGATGCGTCATTAATTTGGTGTTTAAAAATTAGGGAGAACTTTTTTTGACGCAAATATGGCGTGACGTGTGACATGATTGTTGGTTTTTTTTTTGATAGTGAAAGTCGGAATAATTAAAAAAATGGGGACGAGAATTAAGGGTCGTTTGTTTACGTATAAAAATTGGGGTTAAAGGCACGCCAAAAATTAGGAAAACCAAAAAAAAACCTCCGTTTA
Organism: Chrysopilus asiliformis; assembly: GCA_964034945.1. Classification (NCBI taxonomy): domain Eukaryota; kingdom Metazoa; phylum Arthropoda; class Insecta; order Diptera; family Rhagionidae; genus Chrysopilus; species Chrysopilus asiliformis. The sequence continues at coordinate 81,238,566 of OZ035962.1, forward strand.
TACCTGAAACTTTACTCCGCGAATTTTATTCTTCGACATTAAATTCATATTGCATAATCGTTTACACTCTGACACAAAATCCGGAAATTTATTTCTGAAACACATCCAAAATGGAGTTTTGTTCATATAAAAACCGTCCAAATAAATTCAAATTTTGACAATTTTTTTCCCTAATCTTTGAAAAACGTTCTTCAAAGCGATGTGTTTCTTCAAATATGCTATCCTTGTCAGACCCCTCCTACTCGCACAGTTTTGCAATGGAAAATAATTTTTTTTTTCAAATATCTGCTTATTTTTATCTTGGATTAAAAAAATTGCTTCAACAATTTTTTTGAAAACATGAACCGTTTTCGAGAAAATCGTTTGGTGGAAGGACAAGGAGGATTTCAATCCTTCCTGTCTTTGAAGAAATCACTCATTTTTCATACAGTATTGTCATAGCCGTACACTCAGAAAAATGTCCAGGTCAACTTTTTGTCAGGTTAAAGCCTAAACCCCAATTACGCGTTCGTGCGTGCGGCATGATTTTGTTCTGGCATCTAGTAGTTGTCACCGCGTCTAAAAGTAGAAACTGAGCCTACTCTACGCGGCACGGACGCGGCAACGCGTCTGAGAAACGCGCAATTATACATTTACTCATATAAATGCGTAGTTTTTACCTTCACCGCGTGGGTGCCGCACGCACGAACGCGTAATTGGGGTTTAGGCTTAACTCTGACCTTACAGAGGTGTCTGTAAGCCAGCTAGCGGTCAGAGTTAACCTATCTAAGGTCAACTCGTGCAGCTCCCAATGCGCTACTTCACTTGCTGGTGGCTTAATTTCAGAATTTCTCCGACCACAGGTCAACTCAGTATTACTTGCCCACATGCAGGCGAACGCGCGCCTGCTCGAGGCCAATTACGCCGTATGTAGGTCATCGAGTTAGCCTCCATTTTTCTGAGTGTATGGTGAAACCAAAGGGTATATTATAAAGTTAATACTTTGCCTTACCGTTTGTAACTTAGGATACCGTTTTTAACGCGTCGAACCAATCGTCGGACACAAAACTGAACTACACCAGGGTGTTAGGGAGGACAAAAGATTTTCATTTCCGCATGTCTGTCCATCGAACACCATAACTTTCGAAAGGATTGAGCTAGAGGCTTAAAATTCTGTACAGTTTCTCGTAAATGGCTCGGCAAGGGAAATTGGACCATTCCTTCCCCCCTCCCCCATAAAACGAAACAGCTTTTTTTTGCAATTTTCTCGAAAACGGTGAGTCATATTAAAAAATTTATAATGGTAAAATGTGCTTAGAATATGATTTTACATAACTTATACATATATCAAAATCCAATTGCACCAGTTTCCTCCCTCCCCCAAACAAATGGAATACCTGTTTCCTGATTTCTTGAAAACTGTGCATGGTATCGAAAAATTTATAAAGATAAAATGTGTTTAGAATAGGGTTTTACATAACTTATCTATACATCAAAATCCAGTTGGACAACCCTTTCCCTCCTCCCCTGCTCCCATACGAATTGAACACATTTTTTTATATTTTGTCGAAAACAGTGAGTCGTATTGAAAAATTTATAACTTTTTTTTATGGATTAGAATATCCATACATTAAAATCCAATCGGACTACTCCTTTCCCCTCTCCTATAGAAATGATTTTTTTTTAAAGAAACATTTTGTCTGTCGTCAATTAAAGTATTTGACGATCAGCCCCAGGCAATTGTAGCTTTTCTTATGTTTTAATTTAAGGCCTTTTGTGATAGTGGACATTCTTTTTTAATTGTTTTCCTTTTTTTATAGTTCACGGTGTTTTTTAAATGTTTAAAACGATTTTTTTTAGAGATTTTTGACTTTTTAAAAGTTTTTTTCTTTTTTGATTCCCCATAGAATTTTTTTCTTCATTTTTAAAGGCGTTCAGTTGTCATCTACAAGAAAGTGTGCTACTATTTTTCATCCATATTCGAGATTACTATCTGATTCAATTTGAAACGGACCGCATAATTAAAGAGATAAAAATCAAGCGATACATTCTTCAGCTGACGTGAATCCAATGTGAAAAATAGCATAAAAGTCATGGCCTGAGGGGGAATTAAGAGGGAAATCACTTGAGATTACTGTGACAAGCAGAACAAGCTTAAAGCGCTTGTTATTTGTGCACACAAAGCATAAATGTCATGATCGACGCCAAACCACCCTCCTCCTACCCCTCTTCTTAAAGTCCCATACTCTTTGCAAATTCTCTCAATATCACGGGACTCACTTTTAACCTTTTAAAAGTAAATAACATCATAAACCAAGCGAAGCTCCTTCTCCACAGAAATTTAGCTCCCCTTTTGTTGTTCTTTTCCGCAGTTATTTCGTCAAAATCACGCATTTCATAAGAAATTCTGTCTGCTGAGCAAGTAATTTACTTCTGATTCGTTCTGATTTATATCTCATGAGAGAAAATCCAAAAAAAAGTCACTTCGTCTCTCCCGCAGGTCTATTTTAATGACCAACAGTCAATCGGTTTGGCGGTTCATTTAATTTTAATGAATGTGTCTATGCTTTTAGTGCTGGAGCATAAAACACAAAAAAACGGCATGCTGTCGGATGAAATTCCCATATTAGCTTTTATTTTGTACTGACAATAAAAAAAAAGTCTCTGTCTTGTTGCAGATTTCCTTATGCTCTGCTATTTGTCATGTCAACAAATGCCCCAAACGATAAACATATGCAAGTTGGGTTTATTTCGAGAGAGCGAGAGCGAAACTTTTGTGAGAAAAAGTTTTCTAAGCTTATTCCCCAAACATTTTATGAGAAAACCGGTGAGACATTTATTAATGCGAAAATCGAAGCGCCAACTATAGAAAAGCTTAGCGAAAATAAATGGAGATTGGCCTTCAATTATCCCCACATTTTGTGTGTACATCGACCTTCTTTTATTTACAATAGCAAAATGTTGAGAAGACAGGAAATGGGATTTTTTTTTTAATTTCAGTGATGTCGATTGATAGGGTTTTGGGAAATTTAAAATATGGACGATGTACACATTTTTGTCATTCTGGCGAAAATTTTCCAAAAAAGCGGTTAAAAATTTTCAAATAGCAAGAACTTTACAGCGTTTTTTCAATTTTTTCTTTGCCGTTTTGGAGAATTTTAAAAGTTGTCTCAATTTTCTGCGAAGAACCAGGCCAAACATCTTGAAAAAATCAGTTATGCTCAACAATTGTCAAGGAATACTTAAGAAGAACTTTATGCTTTCTTTCTTTCTTACAGTGGTTCGGCTTTGGTGCAAGGGTGAATTGAATTTCTGGTTTTTGGTTCCTAAAATTTTGGTTCTGATTTTCGTTCCTAAAATTTCAAAAATTTAGTTCTGATTCCTAAAATTTCAAAAATTTGGTTCTGGTTTTGGTTCCTAAAATTTCAAAAATTTGGTTCTGGTTTTGGTTCACTGAAATTTTATTGGTTTAGTGGCTTCGGTTCCTACACAAGACTGGTAGAGAAGGCATGTACAATGGTTTTTTTGGTACTAGATCAGTGTTGCCATTTTCAGCGACTTGTCTCATTTATAGCGACTTTCATGCCTTAAAAAGCACGTGTTGAGATTTGAGATTTTAGTGGTCTTTTGGGGACTTTTCGGAGATTTTCAGCGATTTTCAAAAATTTCTTAAAAAAAACTGTGTTTTGCTAATAAACATCATTTTTCACAATTTTTTTCATTTATGTTACACAAGAACATTTAATAAAAATGCAAAAAATTAATGAAAATTGAATTAAGACCTAACAACAGTGGATTTAGACATAAATAAATCTTTGAATTAGATGTGAGTAAATTTTATGTAGATATTTTGACATGAAGTCTATTTAGTTATTATTTTTCTAAGAAGAACTTAACAATTTTTTATTTTTGTGTTTTTTAAGAAGACAAAGTTTTTTTTTTTATTATTATATTTTATTATTGTTTTTAACAAAGAATAAAAGCGATTTGAAAACAAGATATACTCGTATGTTTAAATATGCATTAAAAAAAGTGTCAAAACTAGTGATTTTTGTCTATAATTTCGGAGACTTTTGAGATTTTTTTTCCTCATTTCAGCGATTTTGGGCTTGAGGTCTCCGGCAACACTGTACTAGATGAACATAAAATAATCGCTAGACTCTAAATCTGGTCGACAATAGAAAATAATAAAAAAATTTCGATGCTAAAAATTCAAATTTGAATCGGTTTGACAAAAAATATTCTGGAATTTCATTAGGTTACAGAATTGGTTTTAAAAACTGGTTTGGTTTTGGAATCGGCTCGGCTATATTTTTTTAAAGTGGTATAATTTTGACTTGTTTCGCCGTGCCGGTTTAACCGGGTCCAAAAAACCGGTTATTAAAACACCGAAAAACCGTTTTGTTGAAATTGGGTAGGTTAGGTCTTAAACGCAACAAATACACTATAATACAAACAAAAGACGTGAAATGCCATATAATCCATTAAGAGACCATAAATGACACAATATAATATTGTTTTTGGTTTAGAGTGCCTAAAAGGAAGTGTTTCTAACAAATCAGTTGCACGAAAATTAGTTTAAAACTATTTTCCGTACAAAAAAAATGATCGGTTTTTTTGAACGGTTTTTGGCTTAAAAAAAAAACACCGGGTATAACCGTGCAAAAAAAACACCGAAAAAAACCGGTTAACCGAAGCAAAAACACCGGGTAACCGGTTTAACCGGTTCTTTTTTGACATCCCTAGTTTGGACCTTTTTTTAAAGTGGTTAGGTTTTGATTCGGGCCGGCTATTTTTTAAAAGTGGTTTGCTTTTGGTTCGATTTGGCCATACTTTTTCAAAGTGGTTCGGTTCAAAAAACCGGGTGCATATCTAAAAAAACAAGGTTTAAAATACTGTCTAACTTCGATAACTCGAAATCATCGACAATTCGAATTTTCGTATGTTACTGTCAGCTTCCACTTATGGAAACTCGATTATATTTTTTTCCTTAAATTCTTCCGCAAAACACAATTAATACAAAACGACAGCACAAAACCATGCTTTTAGAACGCCGATTAAATTTAGCGAAACTTTGTTGAAAAAAAGAAGCTTTTGTGCTCCCATTTTTGTATGTCATGCGCTTTTTAGCATATGTTGCACATGTTTATCATTTCTTACATACATACAAATTGCCTAATCTTAAAAAAATGTCACCAAATTCTAATACGTGTTCATAACGTTATATGATTCCGTCATAAATACGAAATCGTTGTTTCTTTTCCACTTGTTTTCATGACGCCATGCTATCTTCTTCTATGTTTCGCCCCGAAAGGCATGAAGGGCCAAGGGTTGGTCTTAATTTTATTTTTTGGCGTCGTGTCTTACCTCCATCATTTTTACTACAATATTTTTTTGATTCCATTCCTTGCTGAGATTTTAAGCTTTTTAATATGGGTTTCTTGGGGTTTTGAATACAACTTTTGCGATTACAATTACGTGGGCTTTGTTGATGGAAATGCTTAGGGGTTTATTTTTAACATCAAGGAAAATGCGCCCAGGTAAAATTGTTTAGGCGTAATATGAATGTACCGTAATGTTGTAGATTTTAGGTTTTTATTTATGATTTTTGGCTTTTGGGTTGAAGTTAATTGAATGTGGATTTATTTTATTTCTTTGAAAAACTTTTTTATGGATGACAAGCAGAATTTGTGCTATCGTGGCGTCATCGATTGACATGTACGTTGTGAGAATATATATCAACCGCTAACGTCGCTGTTGAAATAAATACTGCTTTGAATACGTGTCCGTTTTTGTGTTTATGATAGTTTGCGAATTGAGCTGGAAATGTGAAAATTGATATAACCATTTTATTTTCAAAATGTCACGTCAAATAGCAGTGATTTTCGGATATTGTCTCTTGATAGTTATTTTGTCATATACGTATAGTAAAACCTATGCCTACGTGACAAAAAAAATCTCAAGGGTGGATCTGGTGAACCAATTTTAAGGGGCCGATTCTGGCGACTGTCAGTGACTGATTACTAGAAACAAATCGATCACAACATTTTCGTGTTTTCATGATATAATTGCCGCACCCTTGTATCTCTCTGAACACAGGTTTGAAAAGCTTCCCACTTTATTTATGACGGAAAAAATCACTGGGAAATTACCATGTTTTGTGACAAACCCGCTATATAGATTGTGACTTGTGACCGATCACAACGCCAGAATAAGGGCGTAGATCTGCATTTACAAAAATCCTTTTACGCAGTGTAGAAGCTTATATAGGCCGCACTTGATGAAAGTCGGTAGGCCCATTAGGTCTATTATAGCCCATTAGGCTCCTGTCTCACTTATCGTTGCCATGTTCCTAATCAATGATTGAAATTCTATTGCTGATAGCGAAATTTTAAAAAAAAACACTAAAAAATCCAAACCACAAACATGTGGCTTTTTTTAGTGAATAAACTGCAAAATCTACAAAAATTTGAAAATGCATAGCGGTTAACATATGTGAATTATGAACAACGCTACAAAATAAAATATTCTTAAGCTAATTTTTGTAATAGTTCCATTCGAGTTTATCACAAATGATAAATATGTACTCGTAATCAAAGAAAGAAATCCAATGCAAAAAAAGAAAGAAAGAAAAATAAACCAAGTGAAAAATAAAACCACTTGCGGTTGGTCACGAATTGAATGAGAAGAATAAATAAATTCATGAGTCATATATGCAAATGTGTGTAATGCTCACTTAGCATAGCGCAGCATGAAAGTCACCCGTCTCCTGGGTGCTAACATACGAGCATATATAATCCTATAGGTTAAAACATGAAGAAGAAGAAGAAAAACTCTTGTTAAGACATCTGTTAAGGGCAATACCAGAACCCGACTATCGTTAAACGCCTCTCACCCTTTGGCTATCCTCATTTACTTTCTGTCTTTCGGTCTATTTTAGAATATCTATCAACAATCAACATATATTTTATGCTTCGCGATAAGATATGAAGTTTTTGTTTTTGTTTTTTTAATAAAACAACATTTCCTAATCAACCTCATTTGAAATAATTTTAACTTCAACAACTGGCGAACTTAAAACCAATTTAATTAATTTCGTTTGTTTTTTTTTTGTATTTTCAGGTCGTTGGTGGACCCTGTGGCTATCATGGCCCGTACACATTTTACAAAGGCCTGCAGATTTTTCCAGCCGGCCCTGGCTTCATAAATGGTGTCAATTTACACCACAAGATTCCAGGTAGCAGTAGCGGGCCTGGTCCTTCGGGATCCGCGGCGAATTTATCACAGAAATCAAAAGCGAATACGCGAAAATGTGTCACCGATCGACGCGGCGATAATTCAAATAATTCCAATAATTCTGGGTAAGTTTTTGTTGGGTGTTATAAAAGATTCGGGGTTGTCCATAAAATATGCCATGCTAGTTTTTACCTTTTCGAAACCCTCCCCCTCCCGTCTACCCCGTATTGTTACACTTTTCCGTATGGAATTAAATGCGATACACCCCTACCTCCGCCACTGGTTTAAACGTGTGACGGATTTTTTGGACCCCCTTACTGGAAATAGTAAATTTGAGGCAAAAACAGATTTGAAATTTCTTCGATGACTTTTTTTTTCAGATGTTACAAACCAGTTGTGCTGGCCCTGGGCGACTGTATACCAGTACGGCCCTGGTCCGATTCACCGATCGCCTGTTTAGCTGAAATTCGGATGATTTGGCGTGATAAAAATGAACAAAGTCTTCTAACTGGTTTAAGATTATATTTCCTTCCTGAAAACACACCAATGGGCCGTAATTGCCATGGCGAGGTAAGCAGTTTGATTTTTTCACAATTAAATTTAATAAAAATTATCGAATCTATTATATATTATGTTTGTGGGTTTGTCTGATCGGCTATTACTTGAAATCCACGAAACTCATTTACATGAAATTTTCAAGAGAATTTATTGAAATCCGGAAGCGAGTTTTAAGCTATGGGTTAATTCAAGGTTACCCGTCAAAGCGGGCCTATTCAGGGAGAGGGCCTATAATTTTGCATCGGTGAGTTTTCTGTGAACACGCAATTTTCAGATACAGTAATCCCCCTTAAACGGATACTTACAGGACCAAGATTTCTGTCTAGTTATGCGAGGTGTCCGTTTATCAGAACACTTTTACGAATTTTGTCATAGGAAATGTATTCATTTTAAAAAGGAAGTATCCGCATATGGCAGGTGTCCGTAAAAAGAGGTTTTACTGTAATTTACGTACGAAAGATTGTGTGCCCTACAACCTCACAGTTGCGAAATTCGGGTTCGTGATGGGAGAAAACTTGCAGATGTTAATTTGCTTAACACATTAACTGCCATGGCAATCGTTTTTGATAGTCAGTGAAAAATGGCACAAGTTTGATGAGGGTCCCAAGCTATTATTTTCGATAGCCAGGTCTATATTCTACATGCATACATTCTACATACACACATTCAACATACATTCTACAGGTCTACATGTATTGGCATTTCCTTTAAATATTTGCAACATTGGTTCGACAGTCAACGTGTTAAAAAATCACGAAGACGCTTAGAAATAGTATAGCGGAAGCAGGGTTGGTATTGCTTGGGTAGGTTATAAAAATTTGCCACTCCTAATTTATGTTTTCGGATGGATTTTAAATCTTTTTTAAAGACGATTTGATGATACTCTTTTGATTTCTTACAAAATTTCTGTGTAAATAACTGTTAATTAACGTGTAATTACTTCTGCTTGCGAAATCTTTTTTTCTTTAAGTGCAATGATGTTAAAAAAACGGATTTTTGTGTGGACAATTTTTTTGTATCGAAGAAAAGTTGGAAAACTTTTTCTTAATCGGAAAAAAGTCTTAAAACTTTGAAAAAATTTCTTGTGGGCACTAGAAAAATTTCTTGTGGGCAAAATAACGGAATATCTCTTTAAAAAAGGGGCTGAAAATTTTGGGAAATTTCTGTTTCAAAATGACCATAAAGATACAAAAATATTTTAACAAAATCTACAAAACAAGAGATTTTTTTTACAGGTTTTAAAAACAGTATTTTTTTCCTATTTAAAAATCGACCTTTCAATTGTTCAAAATTGTTTCGATGTAACAAAAATTTCACCTCAACCGCGACTCCATTACGTGACACACGGCAAGTTCCCATAACTCCGCATATGCGAAGGTTTTTTTTTTCAATTTGTTGCCACAGAATTCGATCACAATCGAAGTAAGTTCAAACTGCATGCATCGTAAACATACTTCAATTATCTAAACATATGTTTTAATACAGCATAACAAACGTTGGAATAAATCGCATAAGTGGCAATCGAGCCGCGACACGCTGACGATAAGAGATGAGAATTAGAGGGGGGCTTCGGGTGGTCCAATTGGATAATCGAAAGCGTTCCATAAAACCCAACAACGGAAAGAAATCATGCTTCGGGAGATAGACGTCAAGGCGTAGACAAAATCATAACAACAACATAATATTCTCAGAGCATATAAACATAATAAATGCTTGGGAGCGGAAAGCACACACACACATCGCTCAAGGCGGGGGATACCGTATAGTAGCATCAGATCGGCGCTTGGCCCCCCAAATTTTTTTGGAAACCATCGTCTGTCGTGTGCATCTTCGGTAGTCTACCGATTTAGTACCCGCGCCGCGTGTCTCATTGAATCATGAGCAGCTGTGCTCCCCAACAGGTAGATGGAGGCATGTGTGGAGGTGAGAGCGATCTGGCGATGCGCGCAGAACCAAATTCGAGATTCATTCGGAAAAAATCTCTTCCCTGGGAACCAAATATAAGATTTTCTCTTGTGAGATTACAGTGTGATCCATTCTCCCTGAACTCCCCTTTTTCGACACTCAACTCTCCCAATTGATGCTCTTTTCGCATTCGATTCTCATTTATTACAGTGAACTTGGACACGTTTTTATCGTAATAAACCACTATGATTTATGTTTTTCACCGCGGGGGTTAGGGGGGATGCGGTTGTTTGGGGCACTGGACTACCAGCTCCAAGTGGATTATAGCAACCACCTGACAGGTATTAACGTACGTTACATTCGGAAATTTCAATTTTCCGATTACTGCCATATGCTCGGGTTGGACTGTGTATCGTCGGCAGCAGGTCATTTTTATACGAAAAGGGAGGGGTAAGAGGTTTGCGCCCATGCTTTTGCTCGGGGCCTATTTCACGTTTAAATGTGAGTTTTTTTTTCTCCGTATCCCTCGATTCTTGCGTTTTTTGCTCACTTCTCAAGTGGTATGTGCGTTTCTTAGTCCATTTGGATTTTCCGTAGCACAAGTCGATGTTCCGTAGGAAGGGCGGGGAAAGGGGGGTTATGAGCACGTTCCTCATATTGTAGGCAAGTTCTGTACAATAAATTTTGTGTGGCTCCACATGAAAAGCGATTGAAGCACAGTTACTCGAAATTCAAACGCAGTCTGCGACCATGAAAGTTTTCTTATGATTCAATGTGTCTCTCCCGTAAACACACATTTCCAAGATATGCAAGAAAAACCAAGGGAAAAGGGAACGGCGAAAAAAGGCATTTAAAGAACCAGTAATTAATAACAAAATGTGAAGTGAATTTCAAATTGATTGCGTGTTTGTCATGACAGTCTAGGCGAAACGAATTTTCCACGAAACGCAAACATTTTCTTTTCCATTTCCATGCAATCTTATAATAAGTTTTTTTTTGTACACAAAAATCTATTTTCATTTTTCGTAATCTTTTTTTTGTGCTCTTTCGTTCAGGTATTCACTGAAAACTTGTTTAAAATATTTTCAACTTTTCAGATTGTCTTTAAAGTCAGCCTTGGGTTTTATTTCTCGTTAGATTTTCGTATTTTCATGTCTTTAAAATTTACAGATATGAAAGATCAAGAGATATACTTTTGGTATCATTTGCAGGGATGGGAAACGTTATCGTAACGTAACGAAATCACGAAACGAAATAACGATTTCCCAGTTTTTTCTTCAAAATTGCGTTATGACGTTATAACTATTTAAATTCGTTACAATAACGAAACACGTAACGAAAACTCAAAAAAATGATTTCGTTTTTTCGTTATTTATTTATTTTTGCTTTATTTTATTTTTTATTATTTTTTTTTGTGAAGAGTTCCACAAAAGTTCATCATGTACAATCCCTTAAGGAGCATGTTCAATGTTACTTGACAAGTGTTATTGATGAAAATCAAAGTAACATTGATGGAAATTGCTCCCACGCCACGCGTAACATTGAAGAGCATCCAAACGACCAATGTTATTTGAAACATGAGTCATTCAAGTAAAATGGTCAAGTAACATTGAACGTGTGGAGGCTCCTTTAGACCTACCACCTGCATAAAATATAACTAAAAATATTGGGGTAGTATTTTTAATCATATTTTGATTCTAAATCGGACTTTGTTTTCGCCAAATTCACTCCATTTCTGGAGATACGAAAAAGAAAATCTTATAAGCAACTTTTTTGGTATCGAAAATGTTATCTTTTTGGTATCTCCAGAAGTAGAGAGAATGTGGCGAAAGCAAAATCCGACTCAGAATCAGCGACGTCAAAATAGCCCAAAATTCAATATCTTTGATATTGACATAAAAAATGTGGTTTTTGTTGGGCAAATTTTTTTAGTGAACAAAACTTTTGCACGATTTTTTTTCTTTTAAGTTTATTATTGATTTTTTAACTTAGTGTAAAGCCGTGTAAAAAACCAGGGCGAAATGAAAGCGGGGGGGGGGGGGGGGGGGGGGGGGGAGTTTGAAAAAGCGAATATTGCCGTGACGTATTTTATGGATGAGCTATTAAAAAGGTTTCCAAAAACTATTTTTTTTTGCGTCGACATTTTTACAGACGAATATTTGTTGTTGCTCGAGAATATTCGAGCTTCAAATTCCATCCTCTCGAGCCAAAATCAGAGGCCTTATTACCGAACACGATACGATTGATTCGAATATAAAACACTAACAACAACATTGAATTTACGATACGAACTAATCGTATCGTGTTCGGTAATAAGGCCTCAGGAGTGGTATTCCGTAACTTGATTCAAGCGTTTGTTTCGAGTTAGAAGAAAAAGTGGTATTTGCTAACTCGGTTTCTCTCTGTCATTTATTTCGGTCAAAACAGAGACAGCGAATACTTCTTGTTCGTCTAACTCGAAACAAACGCTTGAAACAAGTTACGGAATATCACTCCAGTCTTTCTTCTAGCTTCGTTCACTCGAGTAAATTCGAGTTAATTCAAAAAGCTGCTCACAATTATTTTTACAACTTTTTACGATGCTTTTTAACGTGAATAAAGTTTTACCACCACCTTAACCTTTAAAAAAAAACCAACAAAATATTTACAAAATATTCTTTATAGCAAGTTAAACCGAAAAAGTTATCATTCGTGTGCGAAAAAAACAATATGAAAATGGGTTAGGCAAATAAATTCTACTCATATTCTTTGAATTATTGATTTTTCCACAATTATACGCTGTTGAAATTTTCAGAACAGCCAAAACAAGAAATTATTTCCCAATATTGATATCTTCTGTTGCCATTTTGCTGACGTTGTACGATAAAAAAAATTAGGCTTCGCAACCACGACTGAAAAACTTTAACAAATTGTTTGCAATTCACAGAAAACAATTTCATTGAAGTGTTTTTTGTTTTTTTCTTGCGTTGAATTTCATGAATCCATGAATATTTTGATCGATAAAGTTTGCCTCCACCAGGAAGTAATTTTCATTCTATTTTCGTAGCGTTTTCATAATGAAGTTTCTCAAAAATAAATGAACTTCATCTAAAAATATCCTTCTATAAAATCGAAGAAATGGCAGTAATGACAAAAATAATAATAAAAGGCTGATATTTCTCTGCACCCCGCGGAGAATTTCTAAGGCAATTCATTAATACCTACTCTATAAAAACGCAAGAATTTCCGTTTCACTATTTTTAAAATCAACAATCAATCGTTGTCGTCAGTTAGTTGAAAAAAGCTCTCTTTTTTTTTCGGTGCAAAGAAACTTTAACCAATACTCACATCATCGGTTATTTTCAGTGCGGATGAGAGAAATATAGGAAGAAAAAATGGGACATATACGGAAATACTGGTGTAAGATATTAAGATTTGACCCGAAAAACAGTTTAACGAAGATTTTTTAAACCGCATTTTGAAGTTGACAGAAAATTTCGATTTTTTTGATTGCGAATAATCACTGAATTGTGTTATCAATTTAATGCAATGCATTTTTTTTTAAATACTTGTGTTTTTATAAAATGTTGCAATTTTTTTGTAAGAAGAATCTACGAGTTGTTTATCAATAACGGCGTCTATAATTTTCTTATTACCGCAAAGAACACAAAATATAATTACAATTAATTCAGACCACTGTTTTCCAATACGGAGAAAAATTCATTGCTAAAATTAACTACCAATCTTAGTTGATTTTGCGTCAACTTCGTTCGCGTTTTGTCGTTTATCAAAATGATATAATTTAATTTGATTACTTTGCGTGATTAAATGATCACGTTCATTGTCAGCTTCGTAAAAAACGATAACGTTCCTTGTCAACTTCGCGATTAAAAGGAGGGATCGTGGGGTGGGGGGGGGGGGGGTGACGAGGTGCGAAGGAGGAGGGGTTAAGTCTAATACATCAAACTAACCAAATATCATAAACAAATGCACTCGGAACCGGATAGTGGGGGGTGAGGAGGGGAAGGGTGAACAACAAAAATTGTCCGGTGTCGAGTTGTCCTGCACCTTGCGAACTCCGATGTATACTCCGCATATCAGCTCGACTTGAATATGTATACCGCGATTGCCCAAACCTCATTAGAATTATAAGGGAAGACTTTGCTATGCTATTTGTCACTATGAAACTTCGGCCTTTAAATGTCTGGGCGCGAACGGGCGTACATGGCTTTACAATTTAACACGTTCGTGATCAATGTATTATGAATTCGTATTTAAATCAACTACGCTTGTGTTAAAATCAACAATTTCTGTGATCTCTAAAAAATTTTAAGCAACAATGAAAATTTTAAGTTAATTTATTCACGCTGAATAATTGATTTAATCACGCTGCATAGTTCTCAACAGAGTCCGGTGGGCTGGTCATGTCTCTCGAATGAGTGAAAGAGACCCGGCTCGGAAAGTCTTCTGTGGTGGGTTATTAACAACAAGGCGACGAGGAAGACCCAACCACAGATGGCAAGACGGCGTTGACCAAGATGCGAAGAGAATTGAGATGCAAAATTGGAGGACATCGGCACGTGACCGGGACTTGTGGCGTGAAACATTGCGGCAGGCCAAGACCGGAAACCGCTTTTTAAGCCGCGCGGAAACCGCTCTGTCTGAACGGGATCTAAGCAGAGACTTCAAATTTTTATTAACTGGGGTTTCTCGTAATAGCTCAAGTAAGTTATTGATCGGACAAAATCGAATAAAATCGGACCGTTCCTTCCCCCTCCGATATACAAAAGAAACAAGTTTTTTGACAAGAGTTGTCTCGAAAAATTAGAAGAGAAAATGTGTTTAGTCGGAGAATTTTTTCATAACCAAGTAAATAATATCTGTAGAACCGGTAACGTAACCAAGACAAGGAAGAGGGGGTGGGGGGAGGAATTTCTGGTGGTGACCAATTTCGGCCTTTCAACAAGAATCTTTCTAGAATTCACAAAAAATGATCTTTCATTTTAAATATTTGAAAATTATTTATGCAATGTCATATTGTCTGCGGTTTTTGACGCTTTTTGTACACCTGACCCATTTCAAATGCTGATTTTCCATACAAGCGTCTTGGTTTGCTGGCACTTTTTTTTATATATACTTCCTTTGAGGCGTCACCATAAGCACACAGAAATTGACTTGGAGATGGGGAGACCCACCTCAATCCACTTGAACTCGATGTAGGCCCATCATCATCATTTCACGTCGGTCGGTCGAGCGAATTAAAAGACGTTGTGGAAAGCATTTCCATAGCGTTTTGTCTGAATTCGTATGGAGACGGGAATTCGGGGAGCTAGCGAAGCGGAAAGCCAGCTAAATGAATAAATTAACAGACTTATCAAAGAATTCTTGTCCCACAAATAAAATTATTAACATGAGAAATAGATGAGGAAGACGACAAGAAAGAAACATGCATAGAAATTGTTTCAAGCTCAACTCAACCCAAATGAAATTTGAATTAATTTTTTATGACATTTTTATGAGAACTAAAATTATTCATTCGCATTTCCCAATGTTGAGCATTATTAGGAAAATCTAACATAAATACGACTTTGGTTTTTCCATATAAAAAATTTCCACATCAAATTTCGAGGTTTTCTTCGTTGAAATTAATTGATTTTTACACTTTGAACCAAAAAAAAAAATAACTTACATTTCAAATCAATTTTTTCTTCTTAAGACATCAACCAAAGGTTTCAATTTAATATCACTGCGGGGGTAGGTTTTAATTATTCCATCCGATTTTTCATTGTAGGTGAGGGGGAGATTACATACAAATTACAAAGTCGCGACGATGCAATGCCTTTAAATATGAAATGGAACATGGAATAGAAATTGATATGATAATCATATGTCATGCGCACTGATAATATTTTGTTAAATTGTAATTCTTTAAACATTATTCCTTGATGGTGTAAGATTTTTAGTCCATTTCAGTATTGCCAAAGTGGTATCGTTTTTAATTGTTGAAGTTTGAACACTGTTAAACATAATTTTGATGTTTTTTCTAAATTTTTAATCTGTGATTTTTTTTTTTTTTGAAAATATTGCTTGCGATATTTTCGGTTTTTTGCTACATTTTTGTCCAGATTTTTTAGATTGACGACTTTTTACCAGGGATGGGAAGTGTTATCGTAACGTAACGAAATAACGTAACGACATAAAGATTTTCCCGTTTTTTCCTCAAAATTTAATCCCGTTATAATCACGAAAAACGTAACGGAAACCGAAGAAAACAATTTCGTTTTTTTGTTATTAATTTATTTTTGTTTTATTTTATTTATCATTTTTTTGTGAAATGTTCTACAAAAGTTCATCAAGTATAACCCCACAGATCCACCACCTGCATAAAATATAATTAAAAATATTGGGGTAGTATTTTTAATCATATTTTGATTCTAAATCGGACTTTGTTTTGGCCAAATTCACTCCATTTCTGGAGATACGAAAAAGAAAATCTTTTAAGCAACTTTTTTGGTATCGAAAATGTTATCTTTTTGGTATCTCCAGAAGTAGAGAGAATCTGGCGAAAGTAAAGTCCGACTCAGAATCAGCGATGTCAAAATAGCCCAAAATTCAATATCTTTGATATTGACATAAAAAATGTGGTTTTTGTTGGGAAGTTTTTTTTAATGAACAAAACTTTTGTACGATTTTTTTCTTTAAGTTTTTTATTAATTTTTTAATTTAAGAGTCGCCATTTTGGTTTTTTTTGTTTTAATTTTCAGTTTCGATACAATATGTAACGAAATAATAACGTTATAACGTAACGAAATGAATTTTTTATCGTCACAAAACGAAATAACGTAGTTCGAACTTCGTTACATAACGAATTGTATAACGTTACGATTTTTTTTTTCGCTTGCTATTCCTGTTTTTTTTACAAAAAATGACCGTTTTTTTTCTCCATCATGATATTTGCTATGAAATTATTTTTTCAAGTACCTTTTCTAAACGCACGCAGGAAAAAATTAAAGTTCATACACAATTTGACCCACAGCAAATAATTAATTGTTTTCGAGAAAAAATAAAAAAATGCACCGCAGGCGAATCACGCTTGGTGTGAGAGGCAAACTGGCCGGTATTATAACTAATTTGGATAAAAACCAAACCATGGTTTGTGTTGGACAAATATGAGCAGTTTGATATCTCGAATATTTTCAAACCCCTCGAACTTCCCTATCTCGTATATTTGATAACTCGAATTTTTGTGGACTTGGGGCTATAACTATAGGAACGAATCCTATTTCAAATGAGAATGTCGCGCATACCGTATGCGTCATAAAAATCTGGAATTTAGTACTGCAAGTACTTTCAAGGAGATAACGGTTGCTTATTAATTTGTACTACGTTTGAAAGGGTTTGTAAATACAACTTCGTACATAATTGAGCCAAAAAATTAAATGTTTATAAATATAGCAACATGGGGGAGTGAAAATCATGAAGTTGGTCCACGCGCGGAAGTCCAATAAGGCAAATTCCAATGAATTAAACGTAGCGTTGTCAAATGTTTATGCTGTAAGAGCGACTTGTTTGGCCAGGAGAATAGTTAGGCCGCAATCTGGAAGCGGTAGACCCATTTCAGTAAAGACTCCAGTGTTGATTAGGGCAATCAAAGGATCAGAAGGAATTCGGTAAGGACATCTTGGAGAGTCATGTAAAACCATCGATAGAGTCAACCTACGGTAATGATGTGTTTTACGTGTTTCGACAAGACGGGGCACCGTGCCACACTGCCAGAAGTACCCAAATTTGGATAATTTAAAAAACCAATAATTTAAAAAACTTCTGGTCTAAGGACATGTGGTCACCGAGCTCTCCAGACCTTAATCCCCTGGATTTTTTAATATGGGCATATGTTCAGGATAAGACTGGAGCTAAGGCTTACAGTAATGTGCAAGCCCTGAAGTCCACCATTACCATCGCATGGAACAACAAGCCGGAGACTTATTTAATATTGACATGCAAGAAGTACAGGCCCCGTTTGGGGAAGTTCGTAAATGCTGGGGGTGGGCATTTTGAATAATTTTTTTTACTAGTATGTAAGATTTAGTCTAGAGCAAAATACATTTTTTTTTCATTCAACTTCTGTGTTTTATTAAACGGTTTACAATTTAATATGAATTTTCCAGATTTTTATGACGCATACGGTATATATAGGAGATAGTCATTACTAGGGCTGCCAAAAATATGCACTAAAAAAGGCGAAATATGCGCATATAATATGCACTAAAAACGGCAAAATATGCACTCAAATATGCACTTTAAAAACATTCAAAATCCGAAATATAGTATATTTCACCAAAAATAGTGAACGGAACTTGTTTAAATGTGGTTAATTCGACTTTTGTGAAAAATAAAAAAATTGAAAAAATAATAGTCTGTGAAAAAATATTGACATTTTGACTGACAAAAAAAATTTTACTTGTTTCTAAATTGCAACTGTTAAATTTTAAGATATTTCGAAAATATGTTCAATACTTCATATTGTCTATGGTATAATCGGGGTTAAAACTTGTAGAAAAATCTCAATTGTGGCTACCACAAAACTTTCTTCCACAAAATCTACGACCCTGCGCAATTTACGCTAGAGCCCTGTCGCGTTGTCAACCTAAGACGACCTCAAAACGTACAAAATTTGAGATAACTTGAGAACGGTAAAAGATATCGATTTACGGTAAAAGGTAAAAATGTGGAAAATTTTATTGCCTTTAAAAGTCTTTTCGAAAAACTGTTAGTTTGCAAGTAATTCGCAAAAATATATTTTTTACATTTTGGTAAAAATATTTCAATAACGGTAAAAGATAATGGATAACTGTAAAAGACAAAATTGTGCAGAATGCCATTCTCATTAATTCATCTCATATATACAGTAAGCAAAAAACAATTTTTTTCGTGATAATGGAAAAAAACTAATTTTTTTGAAATAACGGTGTATCTCGATAACAGTTTGAGATATCGAGTTCTAGCAATAGACATAAGTGTAGGAATTTTTATTTTCTCCAGGTTTTGTCATACTTAACACTACTAAAAATGCGTAGTTTCGGAGTAAATTGAGAAAAACCAATTTTTAAAAAGCCGCCATTTTGGTTACTTCCGGCTAACGGATTTCCACCAAAAGTTGATAGGATCGTCCCATTCCAGGACCAAGTATGCCTATAAAATCTCACGGCTCTAGCTGTATTAGTTTTTAAGAAATCTTGTACACAGACTGACAGACAGAACGACATTTTTTTAATATGACTCCAATCGACTCAGGAGTGATCGGGAAATGTTTTTTAGGCAAAATAAAGAGGTCGAAATTTTTTATGAATACAATACTTTATTATACTTCGTAGAAGAAAGTAAAAACACATATTTATTTATTTTTAATATTTATTCTAGCTGAAACAGTCGAATTATAATTCGAAATGTACAAAAAAAATTTGGTTGTTCATGAAAGTTGTAAAATATGCAACTAAATATGCATTATATGCATTTATATGCATTTATATGCAAATATGCACTAACGTGTCAAATATGCAAAATATGCAACAACAAGTGACCTTCATTCGCCTCTAAACTTATTGATTCGGATGAATAAAAAACTCCCGGAGCCGAAATCATAACGAGAAGAAATATGCAAATGCATATTTTTGGCAGCCCTAGTCATTACAAAGTTTTTTTTTACAAAAAAAATATTTTTGATAAATTAATAAATAGTTTTTTAACGGTTCAACCCATATGGCAACCCGATTTTGAAAGAAAAGTATTAAAATGAACATATCTATATCACAAGGAAATTCAACCATTTTTGCTATTCTATTTTGGCATAAAACGTAAAATAGGGAAAAATAACACAGAAAAAAAATCAAAAGATATAAAAAGAAATGTAAAAAAAACCTTCAACTTTAATGCTTTCTCTTGAAAGCTTTCAGCTTTTAAGTTTTCCATCAAATAATTTCAAAAATTATTTGTTCGTTTTTTCCGTGTCTTCCCCCGCCGCCTCTTGTGTTGTGCAAAATTTCTCAAGCAAATGAGTATTTTGTATGTACGTAGGTAAGCAGGTAAACTTCAATACGCGTAAAGTAAATCAATGTCCCTACATAGTGTTTAGCATTATATTTTCATAAATTCAGCATAAAAACACACACGAAAGAAAAATTTTCTACTATGAAAAATTAAGCCTGATGGTGTCTTTTTTTGCCTTTACTGCGGAGGGGAATTTGAGGCGTGGTGGAGACGAATTGGATTGAGTGTAATTGTAATCTTTTTGACATTTAAGTGTCATAAATAATGTTGTCAGCATATTTAATTAGAAATGATAATAAAGTGGAAAATGACAAAGAAAAAAAAACATGAAAAGTCAAAAGGCGAATAAGAATAACAGAATTTAACTGGAATTTCGAAATAATTTCAAAAATGTTTTTTTTATTATCTACTAGGAAAAAAAGTTGAAATAATTTATCGCACGTTAAAATGAAAATCACTGACATTGTTGCATTACAAACTACATTAATTAGCATAAGAATGATGCAATTAAATCAGCATATCATTTTATACGTTCTTATGACCTGTTTTACAAAAATTAAACGAAAGAAAAAGCGAAAACTTACAACACAAAACGTCAAGAATGAAAAATTTTAAGAGTGAAAAATCAAGTTGAAATTGTTTTTGATTTGAAATTAGAACAAGAGCGACTGAGATGAATAGATGATAATTATGAGATATTTTCTTATACCATTCCACCATATTTGGGGATACGTTCACACGCACTAATATTAAATGCCGCCATTGTGTTTAACCATTCGTGATCTAGCAAAAAAAAAGTGATAATCGGAAACCAAGAAAATTTTCCGTTCTAATAAATGGATAAAATACGCACTAAATAATTTAAAATTATCACAAAAAAAAAATATAATTACTACCAAATTCTTACCTTGAAATAGTTTTTTTTTGTTTGCTGTAATTCAACTCTCTGTGATTTTGTAATTTTACGCATTTATTATGTTGATGTAAATTACTTTAATACTTAGTAAAGAGGTTGGGTGTAAAACGCTCTTTTACTGCTTTTAACGATCATACATATATACACAAACAAAACAAATAAAGAAACAAACAGAAATTATGTGCGTGCACGTTTATCACAACATAATTTTATGTTGCCCTCTAAATTCTCTCGAAACTGCTTGCAACATGTTTCGGGACACATGCAGGTTTTATTTATATGTTTTGGTGGGTATCAGCAATCGAGTTTTAGTCATGTGGTGGCCTTATTCGGTTTATTTCTTACTTTTTATAGTGTTTTTTTATTTCTCTTGTGTGTTTTTTCTTATCTCAATTTAATTTCAAAGTATGATTTTTTTTCGCTATCGCAGAGCATAAATGAAGAGAAAAGAGTCACGTTTTATGTTGATTAAGTTTACATGTGGTTTTTACTATGCTCTCTTGCAGCATAAAAACTTGTATTTTTCGAAGTGAAAGCAACAAATTTTAAGAGCATTTTGTGCTTTTTTTATGTAAACAGAGAATTGAAAAGCTTTTTGAAAATTGGGTTCACCTTCAATAGTGTTTAATTTGGCTTTATGCTAATTTTAAGTAAGAATTTTATGAGAAAATTACAAGTGATATATTAGGCCCTATCACAGAATCCGATACGAATGGTTCGGATCGTAAACTCAATGTTGTTGTTGGTATAAAACACTAACAACAACATTGAGTTTACGATCCGAACCAGTCGTATCGGATTCTGTGATAGGGCCTATTATAAAAAAATGTTGTAATCAATAATAGTTTAATGCGTATTTTGTTTTTGTTTTTTTAGAGGCATCAAATAGAATTTTTTGATGTCGTTATTTTAACTCCTGCCTTCCTGTTTTACGCGACAATTTTTTTATGTAGTACATAAAAATACAGTCAAATTAATACGTCATCCACTAGTTCGATTTTTTGCTAAATGCGGTATTTTAAATTTTCGAAAAAATGTATTTAGCAAATACTCAACTTTTAAGTATTTGCTAAATACAGTTTTAAAAAATATCTTTTTTTTTTAAATGTTAACCCTTTCGGTACGGAAGACAATTAGTTTCAAACGATTATAATGGGTTTATCTAACAGAGACATGCATATTATACTAATTTACTTATTTTACATATTAGGTCTTTGTGAACATTCAGTGGGACACATATGTCCTAAGTACCAGGAAAACCGAGCCATGCTCGGCCACCTTATGCGGCAGTCACACGACGCTGTTTTGCCAGCGCTGCTAGATATTGGGTTAGTAGTGCTGGCAAATAGCAACAGCAGGCAGCGTACTGAGAGGGTTCACACGATTTACAACTTAGTAGCGCTGGCAAACAGCAAAACCGTCGTTTGACATTTGAATTTGGGCGATTTTTTAAATAATAAACGCAACACACAAATTTAAATGAATAAACAACTTAAAATAAACAAACTGTTCCACTTATCAGACTTTTGACAGCTCAGTAACCATGCAACAGGGTCACGTGATCCCTAGTCGCGCTGGCAAAGTAGAACGGTCTCTACTTCAATAGCGCTGCTAAAATCATCGCGCTGCTGCTGTTAGTAGCAGCCTACTTGGGTTCACACGGTGCTGCTGAAACGGCTGCTAACAGCCAAATAGCTAGCAGCGCTGGCAAAACAGCGTCGTGTGACTGCCGCATTAAAGTCGTCCTTTTGCTGAAATTTTGGAGAAAAGAGTAGATTCACGTAATCTCGACACCACCTTCCCTGAGGTTTCAAATATCTAAAAAGTGATATTTTAGAATGCATATCGAAAACCTTACTTCCTAGCAATATTGCGAATTTTCATTAAGATACCTTCACGTAATTCGAAGACACCAGGCGAGGGGTATCGAGGGGAGGGAAAAGTCAGGTTTGTAGTGGAAAAATCGAAAGCCTTTAGCGCGCTTAGTGATACTGTAAAGTTTCATTAAGATCGAACCACCCAATCCGAACATACCAGGCGAGGGGTATCGAGGGGAATTTTCTCAGGGGGGAGACCTATCTAGATCGATTCCTTGTCCCCGAAAATCCCTAGCCAAGTTTCGTGAAAATCGTTAGGCGGGTTTTCGAGATCGTTGTGCAAACTTTTTTCGTATTTTTCGTATTATATTATAGGATTTTAAGTCCTAAGGAATCAATCCTGTGAGTTTCATTAATCTACCACACAAAAAAGGTTGCGTGTAGGCAGGAGGTTAATATAAAAACATCTGGTGTGAACAGCACATGACTTTCCTATACAAAATCTACCTTCCTGCGCAATTTATACTAGATAGAATCCAACAAGTAAAAAAAACATGTGATTTCTTTTTCACAAAATCTGAAATTTCTCGATAACGGTAAATCAATTTACGGTAACAGCAAAAAATGTGGAGAATTTTAATATCTTTACTTCTTTCCTAAACTGTTTTTTTCTCGAAAAACCGTTGAATTTGCAATCAATTTGCAAGATATTTTTTTTAAATTTTAATGAAAATATCTCAATAACGGTAAAATATAGACATAATGGTAATAACGGTAAAAGATAGGAGAATTTATCTCACATAATGAACCACCAAAAACCCGTTAGTTTTCGAAAGAATCGCACAAAACTGATGTTTTTGAAATAACAGTGTATCTCGATACCGGTTTGAAATATTGAGTTCTATTAAAAGACAAAAATATAGGAAATTTTACTGTTTCCAACTCTCGTCACGCATCAGACTTCTGAAAAACGCGTTATTTCAGAGTAAACAGCAAAAAAAAACTACCATTTCGGTTACTTCCGGTTAACGGATAGGATTGTTACATTCCAGGACCAAACATGCCTGTAAACTTTTACGCTTCTAGCTTTATTAGTGTTTGAGAAATCATGTCCACAGACTGACAGAGAGACAGACAGACTCACAGACTGAAAGAAAGACTGACAGACATTTTTGTAATATGGCTCCAATTGACTCGGGAGTGCTCGGTTTTTTTACATAAATGTTTTTTAGGCAAAATAAGGAGATCGACATTTTTAATGATTTCTGTCCGCCTTTGGGAGGAATCTTTGATTTTTTTTCAAGAAATTTTCCAAAAAAAATAATCCATTGGTTTTTCATGAATTTTGTCATTTTTTATTGAATTGTCATTTTTTTATTCAACACCTAAAACAATAAAATCGTTATTAAAGCGTCCACAATTTCTTGCTTTTTCTTACCTTCAATTGTTCCAAATTTCTAAGTAAAAACTCAAATATGCTAATAAATCCGATGAGCGTCAAATAATTTCACCTTTTGGTTCTTCGCTTTGTCGCTAAATGCTTTTTCCCCTACTCTTCTGACCATGAATTGATTTCTGTATGACTGACTCATATAAATGTGCGTGTGTGTGACAATCAGTGGTAGAATGATAGGTGGAAGCGATAATATGTGAACAACATAACTTCGTGTTTGATTTAAAAATAACCGAAAAATTCATATCATTGACATTATGAAGGAATGATGCGACACGACAAGAGTCACACGTCCGCTTTTTGCATAATCAATCGCTGCTCCACCCCTTATTAATATCGATAAATCAATTTCGAAATTTCTGTTCCACTTCGTTTTTTGGACATTTGAATATCGACTATCGGTGGTGATACGAACAGTTTAAAAATACTCAAAAATCTTTTGGTAATCAAAAACCGAAAAGGGTTGGTCCAAAAAATGTTGAAAAAAGGATAAGAAAATGGAAAAGCATTGAAAGAAAAGCATAATAAGTAAAGCATTGAAAAATTCTGGTGAATCAAGGGGGTTGGAGGACGGAGAATAAAAAAAAATTAACAAGATGGAATTTTAAATTAAAAAAAGAAATTACTGTTAGACCATGTGTTATTTATTATTTTAAGACTTCTTTATTATTTCACAAACTTGATTTTTACAAAACTACAAAACGCAAAAAAAATCGAAATTTCCAAAAACCTCAAGGGGAAAAAATGTTCTTGAACCCTGGATTATTCATACTAATTTTCGGAATTCTCGTTTTCAGGATGAAGTCATCGCTATTTCGGACAAGGTTGTGATCCGTGCTGAAGACTTTCTAAATTGGTTTGACGAAAAGCTCCAATGGCCAAAAAGCGCAATCCACGACCAAAAAGCGCAGTCCACGACCAAATTACAGAGTCGTACTAGGAGTCATCAGAATCATTTACATCAACCGTCAACCTCAACTTCGTGCCCTGCGACGTCATTGAAGAACTCACAGTTGGATTTCACCGAAGTGGAAAGAGAGAAGAATTCAGGTTGGTTGTGTTTTAAGGATTTTTTAATGTTTCGCTTATAGCATTAGTGAATATAAAATCATTGCCAATAGGGTTTTTACTTTTTTATACGAAGCACGTAGTATGAAGTATAATAAAACATTGGGGCGGATTCATCCTCATTTTTAAATACAGTTTTTCTTTAATATGAGTTTAGACTGTCAAAAACCCATAGCAAACTGCCAGTTTGAATTCATATGAAAGAAAAACTGTGTTTAAAAACGAGTATTAATACGCCCTATTGTATTTATGAAAAATTTTGACCTCTTAATTTTACCTGAAAAACCTTTGCCATGTACTCCTGAGTCGATTGGAGCATTTATTACAAAAGTGTCTTTCTGTCTGTCAGTCTGTCAGTCTGTGTACAAGATTTCTCAAAAACTTATAGAGCTAGAGCTATAAAATGTTTGGTGCTGAATGGGACAATCCTATCACCTTTTGGTGGAAATCCGTTAACCGGAAATAACCAAAATGGCGGCTTTTTAAAAATCGCAATTTCGGTGTTTGTTATTTACTCCGAAACTACGCGTTTTTAGTAGTCTTTTGTATATAAAAATTGGAGATAATAAAATTCTCTGCATTTCTGTCTTTCACTGCAACTCCGTATCTCAATCCGTTATCGAAATATACCGTTATTTTAAAAAAAGATCAGTTTTTTGCGATTGTCTCGAAAAATGGCGGGTTTTTAACAGGTCAACGTATGGACTGAAGAGAATAGCATTCCCGACAATTTTGTCTTTTGCTGTTATCTGTTCCGTTATCGAAATATTGAAAATTAAAAAAAAAAGATTTTTGCGAATTGCTTGCAAACTACCGGTTTTTCGAAAAACAGTTGGTTACAGAATTGAAGGTATTAAAATTCTCTACACTTTTACCTTTTACCGTAAATCGATATCTCTTACCGTTATCGAGATATTTCAGATTTTGTAAAATAAAAATTCATAATTTTTTGTAAACTAATATTTTATTCGTCACGGAAATTGTGCAGAAACGTAGATTTTGTATAAGAAAGTCATGAGCTGTTCATATCAGATATATTTTTTAATCATTAACTTAAATCCACACAATTTTCAAAACCACTGGTTTTTATCAAAATAGTCGGATTCTTGCTGATCGCCAATGATGACTTCAGTTTTTTCAAAAATTAGACACAACAAGTTGAACCTCCACCGCCGCACGCATACCTGTGGGGGGGTTTATTTTAAAGAGTTTAAAATTAATTTAATTAAAAAAGATAACAACATTTCAATAACTTACTTGACCAAATCGATAGTAGTTCTGGATCCGCATGATGACTCGCATGTACATTCATTGCTAAGAAAGTTCCCATTTTCACTATATTGGACCAAGAATTTTGTGTTTTCGGCATTAGTTGGAGTTTCTTCCTCTGGAGTGATTGCCAAAGATGCACAAACGAACATTAGACCAAGTAAAATTGCACTGAATTTCGCCATTGTTGATAAATACTTTTCTATTAAATTTTTGTAATAAATTGTCAATGAAAAGTTGAAATATTTTTCGTAAATTTTAGATTTTTTACTTTCCGAAATATGGACTTTTTTTTATACATTCGAAGGAAGAAGCTTAAGGTCGACTATGATTTTATTCTAAATTTGTCTATATATAAGGTTTTCAAAAATCGTAAACAACTTTAAAAGCATGATGATGGAATCAATCCATCCCAGTCTAACTACTGATTAAAATTTTATGCTCAATTAAGTTGAGTTTGTTTCATCTTTCATAGTGTTTGCTTTATTTTTTATCTCACAAAAATTTTACCCTGTGACTTCTCATAATTTCGTTGTTTATCTAAAAAATCCTCATCACATTGAAGCAGGGATGAGAAACGTTATCGTAACGTAACGAAATAAGCCTGCGTGGAAACTGGTAAAGCAGGCTCTGATGACGGTGAGCCAGCTTCCATACCAGAAACAGGCTCCTGATGGGTTTTCAGGGCCGACATGCCTGACCTGTTGGGGGGAAATTTGGATGTGAAAACATCCATAAAAAAAATATAATAATTTTTGTTATGTTATTTTTGTTTTTGCAGACCTATAAGCCGAGAAATTTTAATAGGAATCAATGCTATGTAGAAGGTCGAGTAAAAACCATGAATCAGAAATGGTTCAATGGTTAAACACTAAATAGCAACGAAATAATGAATGATTTTCCGACTTTATCTTCAAAATTGCGTTATAACGTTATAGAAATTTAATTCCATTACAATAACGAAAAATGTAACGAAAACCGAAAAAAAGTATTTCGTTTTTTGTTTATTTATGCCTTATTTTATTTTGTAATATTTTTGTGTAAAATCTTCCACAAAAGTTCAAGTATTATCCGACAGAGCTGCAACCTGAATAAAATACCATTAAAAATATTGGGGTAATTTGTACGTAGAATTTTGGTGTTATAAAAAGTGAAACCTTAAATCACTGCAAATGTCAATTTTCACAAATCTCAAATTATTGCAAATGTTGTAAAAAGAAAGACCTCAAATCACTGGAAATGTCAATATTGGGGATTCTAGCTTCTTGTGTTTGCAGAGGATTTTATTTTAATGTTTAACCTTTAGACTGCCAGGGTGGTCCCGAACACCGGGGGCTACATACAATCTTGGCGACACCACGCACTTTGTTGATTAAAATATATATAATAAATATTCAAAACTAAAATGCCGGCGGTCTAAACGTTAACTAACAAAAATAAATAAATAAAATTTTAATTTCGTTACATAACGAAATGTACGTTACGATTGTTTTTTCGTTTGCCATCCCTGTTTTGAAGACACGTGGGTTTTTAATTTTTTTTTATTCTTCATAATTTGCATGATTTTTAATTACTTTTATTTTAAAAACAAGTTTATATCGAATGATTCCTAAATTCACGTTCGTGGTGGCATTCGAGGAAGTATTAAGATTGTTTACTCAGAACATCTCTTAAATGAATTATGTTAAAAGCAGTTTGTTTAGCAATTTTTAAACCAGTTTTTTCTAATGTTTATCTTGCAAAATTGACATTGTAAGCAGTAGTACAGCCATAGATTCTGCCATCTCCTTTTTGCGTCCCTAACATAAAATCCATGATTTTTTCGAAGAGACAGGAGAGAAAAAGGCCCTGGTTTTAGGCCCTAGTTTAAAATCTTCACCGCCACCCTTTTTTTCTGGTTTAAAATCTTCACCGCCATCTTTTCTTTGTTGCTGCTCGTTTCCACAATGAATTCGAGATCATGAATGGCATTGTAACAATTGTGAGGTATTAAAACCCATCATTAGCAGGAAATTTAGGACTCTTTTGGTAAATTTAATAAAAATCTCGAAAAATCCCTCGGGATTGCGTGGTTTTTAAAAGCTTTTATTTAGCTCGCTATCTTGTTTGTTTGTTTGTCGGGGTCAAATCTTGCAATCTAATTTTGACCCACTTCCACTCATCCGATTCACTTGGAATTTAGTACACTTTTATAAGTCCGATGACAATACAATATTTTCTCTACTTCGTCCTTGTAAAGATAAGAGAAGGTCCTGTAAGGATAACGTGATTATCCTTTTCTCCAAATTTTCCGGAAAAAAATCTATCCTGGGGGTTTTTGGGGTCGCTAAATCCGAATCTGTCATTAAAAAGTCTGTAAGGATAACGGAAGGTCCTGTAAGGATAACGTGATTATCCTTTTCTCCAAATTTTCCGGAAAAAAATCTATCCTGGGGGTTTTTGGGGTTCGCTGAATACGATTCTCAAGTTAAAAGCCTGTAAGGACATCTCAAATGTAAGGATATATCGCACATGGTCCCGTAGACTGTAGTATCTCAAAATCTGCCATTTCAAGAAAAACGCATTCAAAGTTTTCATTTCAAAATAATTGTTTATAAATAATTGTTTTTTTCTGTTGTCTGTACAGTAATATTGCAATTTATTACTCTTTTGATAATAATTTACAGATCATTTGCTTCATTTTTTTTTTGCAATAATAAAAGATAGAGTTAGGTTTGTTTTCCACAAAATCAATTTAAATTTTAAAAAATGGGAATTTAAAAAACCAAAAATAAATAAATTTTAGGACTACGTTTACATTTAAATTTGTTTTTCATTTGATTCAGTCATTTTTCCTTTACATAATGGAATAATTACTCAAAAACACATTTTTTTGAGATACTACAGTCTACGGGGCCATGTTCGATATATTCGAAGACAAAATAAAAAATATAAAAGTTTTGAATCAAATAACTGCCGAATTTGAATTTTCTGTTAAATTTTCAATAAATGTTCGTTCACAAATTGTTTTATATATATTTTTTTTTTGTAAATATTATGATGTAATTATGCTGAAAATGTGCTAAATCGCGAAATATACAGATATTTAAGCGACAACAAGGAAAGTATGGGAAAAAACTAGAACTACGAATATTTACGTATGCTAAATGGGAGTTCTTAAGTTGCTTTGTAGTCAACAAACAGATAAAATTATCTTAAAGTTTATCCCCGCGTGTAATAAATTTTATACTTGGTGGCAATATAAAAACATTTAGTTCAACATTTAACAAACTGAGTAAACCGATCATAAATTAAGATATGGAAAAAAGTTCACAGTAATTCACATTTGCTGAATAATTAAAAAAAATATACTTCACCCTAAGTGATGTCAACACAATAGTAAAAACCTGTACAGTGGAACCTCAATATGTCAAAGTTGACGACGACAGACGAAACTTCGAGATATTGAGGTTCGACATAGCAAGAAATTTCGAGTTACCGACATCGATGATGAGCCATAATAGAAGATAAAGTCTTACACGATCGTTTTAACATATTTATCATTTTATAATTTTACCAGTGTTTTCCAACCTTTTGCGGTGGCGTACCTCATAGCAAGCTTGTTTTTCCTGGCATGACCCTTTATATCATTATATACAAAATGTTAGCTTAAACTGTATAGAAAAGATATTCTTATTAATATTCTTATTAAGTGGCCGCAGGCGAAAATTTGTCTGAACCGAATCGATAACTATAAAAAAACTCAAATAAAAGGCAGTAATAGTAGTAAAGGTTGCCTTAAAATAGAGTAGCCTTTACCTTTAACACGTTGGCAGCCAGTACAATTATCACTAAAGTGCCTAACTGTTTTCGCCGTTTTATAGTGATTATTATTTTTATAAAAAATATGTTGATTTACTATCAAGTATGCATGTAACACCCGGTGGTATACGAAGCTTCATATTCAAAAAAAAAAAAAAAACAAACCACTGGTGAGTCACACGGCAGCCAACGTGTTAAACACAAAGGTTGTTCCCCGAGAAAAAAACGTTAAATGGTGCTTAACCCTTTCGTACAATCTTTTGAACTACTGTATTGCAGGAAAAAAATTGTTTTATAAGTTTTTGTCGGTTTTTATACAAGGTGACTTTAATAAACTGTTTGATTATTTTTTGTTTACGACACCCCGCCAATCTTTCAAAATTTGGTTGCCATGATTTGGTTTTTTAGATTTCGCATACCCTCTGATACCAGCCGATGGTACCCCAAGGAGTGTATTTGCCTCAGGTTGGGACGCACTGCACTTGACATTTAATTACTTCCAAATTGTTTTTATTCGATTAATCTAAGTCTCTTTGTCTTCCTGTGGTTTCTTGGTAGAATCTAGGACTGATTGAGATCCGATAGGTTGTACAGAAACTCGCGAAACTTCGACATATCGGGGGTTACATTCGAGTTATCGAGGGATTCGAGTTACCGACGTCCAATTTCGGAGGTTCCATTGTAGTGCAATAGACACATATTCGATGGTTTGATAAATTTTTCACCACGATTTTATACTGTTTTACTGCGGCCGTGTGTTCCGGATGGTAAAGTATTTGGCCAATAATCCGGAGGTCGATGGTTCGATTCCCGACTGTGGTTCGCTGTCGTTCAAGTGTACTCAACTTGCTTTACGAAATGAGTAGTGATAGTTGCCGCGTGGTGTTAACGATATTGACGGTCTATATTAGACTACTATCACTGTTGATTAGTTCCAAAGTAAGAAAACCTTGCAAGTGTTGAGATTCATCCCTCTCCCATTTGGGGCGCACCGCCTAGGGTTTGTAAAGTGGTGAGAACCGAAATCGGTTAATCGATTTTTTGTTAAAAATTATCAAAACTAAAAAACCGGCTGCCTGTCCGTCCGCAGTCTAAACGCGGTAATTTTTGAAAGTATGGAGTTAGAAATCTGAAATTTGGCACAGATAAGTTTCTTGTAAAAAAAAATTTAAGTTCTAGAGCGAGCAAAAAATTAATAGGACCAAAATTATTTAGGGTATGATTCTACATAACCCTCCCATACATTAAAATCAAATCGGAATACTCATTCTACCCTTCCCCATACAAGGGAAAATTTTTTGTAATCGAAATTCGGTCTGTTTTCATATATGAAGGATTTTACTGCTGCACCTGGGCAATTGTTGCTTTTCTTATGGTTTATTTTAGTTTGCATTGATGGAAAATCGAACAGTCTTCACTTTTTGATCTTCACACTCGTAAATCCTATGGGAATCTCTTAGTGATGACCACTTAAGTGATTATCGCCAAAAAAGAAAGAATCATGGATTATAGAAACATGATTAACATGTTTTGCATAATGTTGAGAGCCGCAAAAATAAATCACTAATTCAGGCATACCTAATAATAACCAGTTTCAAATTTTATGATAGTTTATCACCTCTAAAAGCTTTGTTTGTTTGTTTTTTAATTCTACAATTAATATTTCCTCTTCTACTTCCAGACACAAATTGCCGAACTAAAGTCGCAGTGCTGAGCTATCCACGCTATTGCCGCTATCGAGCGACCCTGAAACGTCTTGAAAATGTCGAAGATGAGTGGCTCAAGAATTCCATTGTGGCTGCCTTGTGTGGATTCCCGCCAGCCATTACAGCCGCCGATATGCGCGTCATGTTCTGCAAGGACACATTCGATTATCCTGAATTGGAAACCCACGAACTCCTGTGCAATCATTTGGCGCCGAAGCTCAAGGGGCGGCCGCGAGGTCGGAAAAAGAAACGACGCTCGGAGTCACCGTTTTCAGTTGGGAAGCGAGCGGATTCGTACAGCGATTCCAACGAGTCCGACATTTCGATATTCTCCGTTGGAAAGGTGAGTTGTTTATTTGTGTGTAGTTGGGGTTTTTTTAAATTAAAATTTGTTCCTTTTTTAGGGTACATCGAAGCCGCCACCACCTCGATCGCATCTGCGATACAATCACAGGCCGGCGAGGACGAAGACAAGATCTGAATCGGAATACAAGCCACACAGGAAGATGGAACTTCTTAAGAGAAAGGAATTCGACGATGGAAATGACTTGGAGGACGACGAAGACGATGTGGAGGAGGAGATGGACAAGGAAATCGCAGTCAACAAAACCAAAAAGTACCTCAAGGATCGTCCAGGTCCCGGCAGGAAGCCGAAGAATCCCACTCCGATCATTGTGCCCAAACAACAGCAGCAGCAGCAACAAACGTTCGCGTCATCGTCGTCTTCGTCATCGTCATCATCAGCAGCAACAACAGTAGCAGCAGCAGCAGCATCGGCAGCAGCAGCATCGGCAGGAGGATCTTTGGCCACGACGTCCCTATCGAGTAGTGTTTCCGAGGAGAAGTTCTTTCTCCGCAAATTACATGAATTCCACATTAAGCACAACAATGAGATACCAAAGATGGTGTGGGTTAGTCTGAAGGGTGTCTATTTGTACGCCATATTCCGTCAGGTTAAGAAATTGGGCGGCTATGATGCTGTGACCGCCAAGAAACAATGGAAGACGCTGTTCGGGGAGAAAAGTGGACCAGAGCACATCATCACGAGACGCAAGTACGAGCGGATTCTTCTGCCATTGGAGCGGTCCGAGTTAGTTACCAAAAAGTCTGGAAAAGGAGAGTTCAAGAAGGAACCAATTGACGAGGAGACAGCCCCGACGAAGTCGCAGAAGGTCACCAGCCTTAAGATGACCATTAAGAAGGAGAAGCGCGATGAACCGGAGCTGAGCAAGGAGGAAATGATCAAAATCCAGAACAAGGTCAAGTCTAAGACGAAAGAAGGTGAGACGGAAGCGATGGTTGGGGGTACGTTGAAAGACGGTGAGATTCCAGTCATTAAGAAGGAAAGGGAAGATACGACTGAGATACAAAAGACCACCGCCGAACCGATGGAAACGGATGATGTGAAGCCATGCGTAATCACAGTTCCTGAAGCGACCGTGAAAACCGCCACAATCGAAAAACCGAGCACGGTGACTTCTAAGTCGGTTACATCGTGCGTGCCACCCGTTTCTGTACCAGTCACCGTCATTGTAGCGGCAACGATGAGCAACGAAGGCGCAAAACTCGAATCAACCAGCACTTCTACCTCCGCAAAACATGGCGATGACGTCAAGCCAATATTGACGACGGTTTCATCAGAAAATTCGTCGTCGTCGTGTTTGTCCGCACCCAGCACCACCACCACCAGCACAACAACAAAACTGTCTTCAGGACCGACAGCTACGTTAACGTCTGGTGATTCCTCGACGACGACAACGACCACATCTACATCGTCTTCATCGTCGCAGAAGATCCAAATCCAACAGCCGCACACGACGATCACAGTCCATCAGACCACAATTCATCCGCAGATGCATTCCAAGCTGAGCACACAGAATCAGATTACCAATCAGATTCAAATCACGAATCAAATTCAGATCCAACAAATCACCGTGCAGCCGAGCATTGGCGGGGAGTCACCGAAGGCAGGTGGCAAGGGATCCGAATTCCGATGTAATATTAAGCAGGATTTGGACGGACAGGAGGTGAAAATCGAGAACCGTGAAATTCTCACACCGCCACCAGCGCAAAATACGCCGCCAGCACGCGGGCCGGATGAAGACATGAAAGCTCCGTCTTCACTTCCGCCCAGCAATCGTCATGGTCGTGCCAAATCCGAGCGGAAACCCTTCGAGAAGGAGAATATTCCATTTATCGCGGCTGGAACCACCATTACGCCGGTCATGGCTCAGCAACAGTCGCTGATCCCGAAGAAGTCTCCAGAAGTAATCGATTTGGTGGACAGCGACGGGGAAACTCCTTTGGCTGCAGCGAATATTCCTACGAATGCAAAAGCACAGCCAATCACAATACCGAAGAAGAAAGCCGCCGCGAAGCTGAACCAAATGCATGAGAACGCAATTCTTCCGCCTGTGAAGAAACGCAAACTGGATATTCTTCGAGAAGGTGGCTTGGAAGTAACTGCCATTAGCAATACGCATGGAGTGATTGCCTCCACTTCGCCACTGCCAGTTGCCGCAACGTTGCGGATTCCTTCGCAGACCTCCATAAATCCGATCAAGCGATTACCAGACGAGGATCGTTTCAATCTGCCAGCGGCGACAAGTTTGATTATTCCATCGGCCAATGGATTTCGAAGCAGCAACAGTGGGGGCGGCACAACACCAAAGATCAGTCCGCGAAGCATGTTTACAAAAACGGGCAAAATATTCGGGAATCCTAAGGACATCCTTCCGCCTACCCCGCAGCACACGACTGCTGGAGAGATCCTCGATCTCACAGTCAAATCTCCGTTGAAGTTCCCTTCACTCGAGATTCATCCGATTCCGTCGGCCCGGCATGTCCGATCCCCGCCTATTATGAACAGCAATCAACCGGCAGCGGCCGCAATGAATCTGTCAAATCCGAAGTCGAAACCAAAGTTGCCAGACACTGGCCTGCAGATAACTTTAGTGCCAACCGCTCAGCATCCTCCACAGCGCCATGTAACGCCGCCTTTGACCCATGCCCAGCATATTCATAACTCGCAGAACCACAATATCAAGCGGAAAGCGATCGATATTATGACAGTGCCGATTCTGCCTTCCTCGTCTCATCATCCCCACCCGCACCATCAGCAGATGCCAATGAAGCCGGAGAAGAAGCGTTCGTCGACGCCTTCCGGGGGGATGCAGGGATCAGGGTTACCGCCCTCTTTGCAATCACAACAGATGCAACAGTCCTCGCAACATCATCAGCAGCACCAGCACCAGCACCAACAGCAGCACCAGCATCAACAGCAGCACCACCAACCCTCCCATGCGAATTCGGGCCGTCCAACGCCGCCCGTTCCCTCGAACTTCGCTAGTCCAAAACCTCCAGCATTCCCGTTCCCACCCTTCATCCCACATATGGCAGCTGCCGCCCCGCATCCTTTCCTACCAATGCTGAATCCTGTATTCTTGTCCAATTTATACGCCCAAACGCCGAATCTATTCCTACCCAATCAAATCCCGCAGGAGATTCTTCAGCTGTACAAGAATCTGCCGCCGGAAATGGGCGTCGTGCCGATCTCAAAAAGTTAAACCCAAGAATTTGTTTTGTCACGCCCTGTAAATAAACCAAACTCCATCCTCCCCCGTCAAGACATAACAGAAAAAAAACCTCCAATAGAAAAAAAACTAAATGCTAACTTTGTACAAAAATCAAGTTGGAAACCAATTTTCTTTGGAATGTAGAAATTTTTGCAAAACAAACATAAGAAAGAAATTTATAACAAATGAAATATTAATTTGTAAGCAGTATAAGGCATATAAAAGATAATAAGATAATTAATAGATAAAATTATTATTACTACGTATATATAAATATATTGTAATATTGTCATTTTTTTAAATTACGGTATATATAAAACATACACGTTGAAATGACAGAGATTTTAAATATGAAAAAAAAACAAACAACACAAAACATAGAATTTTTCGCTATGGAGATGACTTTTTTTTGTTGTTTTATTAGAATTACGTAAGAAAATCAAATTATGAGTAGAAAAAATGTTTTATTACGGTTAGAGTATAAATGAAAATATATTATAAAATGTATATGCAAATAAAATGATAAATATTTAATGAAATTATTATTGGACGTCGTGAGATTTGAACGTGTGGGAGAGCAATAGAAATGGGGGGTTGATAAAGTTTAAAATGTTTAATTTGATGGAAAAATGTCTTTTTTTTTGTTGTAAACACTAAGAAGTGTTTGAGAAGGAAATCACGAGTACTAAACATTAATTAATTGTTTTGAAACCAAATTAGTTTTGTAGCTTTTTATGACACTTTTTTTTACAAATAGTCGAAAAAGGGTCAGAAAAACTGCAACGGAATGAATTTTGATCAAATCCCAAAAAATTTGCATTGCTTTTACCACATCTAAAACCTCACAACATCCAATAGTGCTAATAATTTAGCCGTCTGAATCAGAATGTTTGTTTTTTTGAATAAATTTTAGTGCCAGTAGTGTTGACGTTGATTAATTGATTAATTTTTTCTCCACTTTTTTTTGTATTATATTACTTTTTTATATTTCTGGATTTGTTTCCACATTATTCGTTTTATTTGCAAAATTAATCTCAAGTGACACAAGAAACCGTAGAGTGCACACTACGCTCTAAACTCACACCAATTTCTTTACTTTATGGACGTGTCGCCAACTTTGCGTCCTTTTGTGTTACTTGGAGAGAATGTTTTTTTTATTTGTTAATCATAGAGAAGTTGATTATTCTGCATGCTTCTTGCAATTATATATGATCATTTGGTTGATTATTATATTATATTCATATCGACGCATCCGTGCAAGACTATCGTATCTCTCTTGAGCTGTCAAATTTCTGACGTTTTTTGTCAGTACGATAAAACATTAATATGGGGAAGAATTTTAGTTATTTTTAATGATTTTGGAAAAAAAATTGTTCAATATACAATTTTGAACTTTTAACATCTCAAAAAAGATGAGTTTTATTTTTTAGTGAATTAAAAATTCAACATTCAAGAATGTCAAGTTACGATAGTCTTGCACGGTGGCATGGGTATTTAAATTGAGATACGTGAGAGGAAATTGAATTTTGATGAATAAATTGAAATGTTGAATAATTAAAATTCACAATTTACCAATCTTGATGTTGTTGTCATAATTATAAACATTGATTTCTCTATTTGTTTATTATTAGATATTTTTGGTTAAATCTAAAGGTAAAATAATGAAGGAATGTAATTAAAATTAAGTTTTTTTTAAGAAGACTAGATGAAAGGTGAATAAACAAAGGAATAATAATAATTTAAAAATAATTTTCCAAATAAACTTATTATAAACAAAAGTTTTTCAATTGTTTTGGATTTTTAAATTCTTGCCATTTTAGTTTAGATGCTTTCATAAATGGAGGGCTCAGACTAGAAGTGGATCAAGTCCACTTTTGGAGTTTTTCCCTATTATGATGCTAGAGTGTGTAATAATACTAGTTAATTCAGTACCAAAAAGATTCAAGTCGTACTTCCTGCGTAGCTACAACTGTGAGATGTATTTCAATTGATGACAGAAAAAATGGTTTCAGTGCTGAAATCACAGATATCCCACTACTAGATCAAGCCATTTGCTATCTCAAATAGGCCACTGAAACGCCAAAAAGCTATGACGAAAAAAAGGGATAAAGCTAGTAATTCTGGGAAATAAAAATTCTGGAAAAAAATGCTTATGCAGGTCCCCGACGGAATATTATTCAATCCCTATACCGATTATTCATGTTAATATTCAGAGCTGCCACATACATTAATATGCAATTCCCTAAAAAATGTTTGCAACCTGTGTATAAGCACAGTATACAGTAAACAAACTTCATACATTAAATGTATTCTTCAATTGTGTTCTTATTGTGTTCTTAGAAAGTGTGTTCTTAGAAAGTGATTGTTTCTGAATAAGTCTATCAAGTTTTAAATAATAATGTCGCTGATATATGTTAAAACTAGATTAAATAAAACTTCAAAATACATCAAATTAAGTGAAACGGATCTCTTGAGCCCAGAAAATATAATTTTTTCAAGTAAGTACAAAAATATTTTGTCAGGAAGCTAAAAAAATTTGATATTTTAGTTTTATCGCAGATTGAATATGATTTCCAATTGAGATTTCCAAATGCTGTTGATAATCTTCATCTTAAGTGGTCATCGTTTTCGAAAGCAGTCGAAAAAGTTACAGAACAAACATTCGGAAAGGTCGACAATACACTTCCAGGTAATGTTGATATTTTCTATTCTAGGTATATTTAATATTTTTTTATAATATTTTTTTTTCAATTTTGTTTGTTATTCAATATTTTTTAATACTAAATAAATGTTTAGGGTGGAGCAAGACTATTAAACTCTTTGGTCATTTGCTTAAACTTCTACCACCTACAGCGAAAGGAATCAAATACAAAAACATTAAAAGGCTTTCTTCTGAATTATCACTGAGCAAGATCGTTACGTTTGAAAATGTAAATTAAATAAGTATTATGTTCAATTTCCTTTTTTACAGAGCAATACTCCCAGGGATCAATACAGCCTCATCAACAAACAGCCATTTTTAATAGCCATAGGGCCAAATCAGTCAGCAATTGGTCAATTTTTTTGTCGATAGATGGCAGGCTTCTTAGTATACCGGTTGATTATACGTTTGTCAAAGCGTTTGATTTATTATTTAAGTCGTTATATGTATTTAATATTAACTTCGATAACGACCTAGAAACTTTTTACAAGTTTTTTGCCATTTTTATATATAAAATTGAGTCGTCATCAAAAGCTACTATAAGATTACGCGAAGTCCACTCAAAATTTGAAAAAAAATATTCAAAAATGAGTTTTTTTTGCTTTTTATGTAAAAAAAATTTTGAAACCTATTGAATTGTTTTGAAGTAAAAAAAACATCAGAAACAAAAGTGGTTTCCTACAAAGAATTAAAGGTTACAAAACCTTTCGATAAATACGAACTAGAAGGCAAAACTTATGTATTAGTTACTGAAATAATTTAGTACCTGTATTCTCTAATTAATGTATAAATATTAAATTAGTACCTAATTAAAATCTATGTATTATTAACTATTTAAACATAATATTTAAGTATATATTAAAATTGTAAATGCCCGTTATATGCAATAAAAATGAAAAACACAAAACAAAATATTTTTATTTGGATTATTCAGATTTGTATCACCGGTAAGTATAAAATTATAAACTATTACTTTCTAATATTTTCTTTGATTGAAATCCAATATAATTTATTATTAAATTTTAATACAAAAAAGGTTAAAATTATTAAAAAGTTGGATTGAAATGTAATCTAAAATTATTAACCATTGTAATCCAAAAAATCTTACTTTCCAATATTTTGTTGATTGAAATCCAATATCCTTTATAATTATATTTTAATACAAACATGATTAATACATGTAATAAAAAGTTAGATTAAATTGTAATCGAAAAGTATTAGACCAATGTAATCAAACAGTATTACTTTTTAATCTAATTTGTATTAGAAAAATCAAATGCATTTTTGGATTACAATTTAATATAGAAAAGATTAAAAAAAAAATTCCAATCCAACGAGTGGATTTAAATCTAATCATGTTTTGGAGTGGACCTATATGTAATCCAATTTTGATTGGAATTCACTCCAGGATTTTTTGCCGTGCATTAAATTTTATATAATTTTGATGCCCGATTTTTTCAAGTGTTTTTTCCAAAATAAGAATGTGATTTTCCTTTGGAATCCAAATTTCCAGCCAAGTAGAAAAATTCATGCAGGAAAGGTTTAATATTTATTTGCGAATTAATAGGGATATAAAAACTTGAACGCTTAATTCCTCAACATCTGATTTTATGGACTTGGTCAACTTCCATTACTGAGCCCCCCAAACTTTGATTTTGGCTAGGGTTACCAGAATCTCTATTCGTCAAAAGAGAACCTCTACGTTGAAAAAAAAGAACTATAAGAAATTAATAAAATGATAAAAGAGCATCCCTAAGAGATTTTCTTATAATTCTTATTTGGTTAGTTTTTCTATTATTGCAAAGGAAAACATAACAAAAGCTATAATTGCCACTCTGGCAATTATTGAAAACCCGTATGGTGGTATGGCATTGTTCGAAGTTTAGGTGAACGGCGAACAGTTGTATCAAAATTCCACTTTGAAGTCAAACTTTTCAAGTTTATCAGATGTTTTAAAATTTATTCAAATCTGATTTTAATGTATGGGAGTTTTATGTAGATGCATATCCTAAATAACTCACTTTTTTGATAAGATATACTGTTTTTGAGATATTTGCAAAAAACGTTTTCGTTAGTCCGCAAGACTCCCGTAATAGGTCCATTAAAGTCGCATCCCCTCTAATTTCCATCCAATAAAGTTTTGCGACATAAAATCGAAGAATATTCGATTTCTCCAATGTTTGTAGGTAGGTATGACCCCTTAAGACATTAAGAAGTTCATTTCGTCAAATCCGGACTACAAAAAAGGGTAAAATTTCACTGGCTACTGTGTGGTGTTTAACTTAAGTCGGAACTTGTTCTTGACACCCAAAAATTTTCCCCTGCGGCACAATTTTTTGAAGAATTTTTTTCCAATTGCGAATTTTAAGATTTTCTTGTAATTCTTGAAAATAAAATTCTGTGCGGAGTAACACTTTTTATAAAAAATACAGATAATTTATTATGGTTTTCGATTCTGAAATAGTTTTACCTGTTATACATATTTTGCCGACTTTGACACGGTTTTTGCAATTTTGCATTTGGAAAATTCCAATTGAAACAAGGCAATCCAAT
Organism: Chrysopilus asiliformis; assembly: GCA_964034945.1. Taxonomy (NCBI): domain Eukaryota; kingdom Metazoa; phylum Arthropoda; class Insecta; order Diptera; family Rhagionidae; genus Chrysopilus; species Chrysopilus asiliformis. The sequence continues at coordinate 81,279,129 of OZ035962.1, forward strand.
TGAATTTATAAAAATTTTGATTCAAAAAAAAAAAGATATGTAGAATCACACACTAAACACTGTCTGATTTTTTTTAAATTACAAAAATTTTCTATTTGTAGAGAAATAGCTCATTTGTGTACTTTGTTTTCCAGAAACGTATAAAAACCATCATACACATTTAAACTAAATCGAACTTAAAACAATAAATCAAACTTAAAACAATAAATTAAATAAAAATGTTGGGTTTGGCTGAAATAAATTTTATTTTAAGTGACTCAAATGGAAGACGGAATAGCGATCTTCGAATTCTGAGAAGAAATTTGCGGAACATGAATGATTCCCTGCCGCCTACCTCCAAAGAGAACATTACATATTTCATTATTTTAATTACAAATTCCAAATTAAAGGTTTAGACGGCGGTATTGCGTAAACAAAGAAGCCTTACTATATATTTTAAAGAGAATTGATATTAAGGAAAAAGAACGGAGCACTTATTCCACCGGTGTTAACACGCCATCCAGACCTGCCGGAAACGTTGACAGGACTGTTAACATAAATGTCATTAGAAAATTCTGTTGTGACGTAGGTGGGCTGCTGATTCTGGCATGACGTTTCAGCTCCAGAAATGCGTTGAGCAGTACACAACTGAGTAGTAAATATGACAATCTCAGTGATTTCACTTTTTTCTTTAAAATATCCGCACTAAAATTAAATTCGGCCTCCAGCTGCTCCCACGATGCCTTTTTCAAATCATTTCTTTGTAAAAATTACTTTTAAACAGCATTCGTTTATAGAACGGAGCGTCTCTGCACGTGAAAAATTAGAATCCGCCATCTTAAATTCCATTTCTGTTACCATTTCAGCAAAAACTGTCAGATGTCAGCAAAAACTGTCAGACTTTTCTGTCGTAACAGCTGACTTTTCAATTTTCACTAGACGTAACATCAGACGTAAAGCGACAGTGACGGCATTCATGGCAGGTGTGGATTACTAGTGACGAAGTTTTGTTCATGCCAGTGAAAAATCTTTTAACGGATGGATCCAGGCAAACAGAGAAGGTACATGAAAATGCCGGAATAACAGGATAAAAACAGGAGTTTTACAGGATTGAAAATTTCGCAGGATACGGGGTGGAAAAACAGGACTGTCCTGCAAAAAGCAGGACGTATACGCAGCATATGTACAACGCACTTATTTATCAAGAAACCGGATAAGAGCACATCGCACTTGGCACCACAAATTTTCGGAGCCTGATTGATGTGCTCTTAAGCGGGATCGACTGTATTTATTATTACACTTTACTGTGAACACACTTTTTTTTTTGAATATTTTTAAATTATTCAAAGAAATTTATTCCTCGTTATTATCTACATAATAATTCCACTTTAAATATTCGGCAGTTAACTCTTTTTTTCACAGAGTTCAAAACAACAACTTATCACACGAATTTGTCGCCAAAGGTTAAAAGTCAAAATCGAAATTGATAAAAAAAAACTTTAATTAAAAAGCTACTATCGAGTTATGTTTATTCTAGACTAGATTTTATACAAAGAATTTTTTCTAAACAAGTATGTGTGTGTATACGTTTAAAAAATAACGCTCAAGGCAAAATTTATTACTATTAAATTAATTTTAATATTATTTTTGTACTAATATGGCAATTTTTACAAATATCCATGAATGAAGCTCAGTTTTTGATTAAAAGCTTTTATTTTTTCATTTTGTTGCTAGTTTGAGCATTAAACTGTGTACCAACAGAGAACGTTTAATTTACGCGGCATATGTTTTTCACCTGTATTCCACCTTAATAAGAAAGCAATCACGTTTAAATGACTACAAGCTCTGAAATTTATTCATTGAACCGACGACGACCTAAATGTTAAACGACCCTCACATGTTATTTTTTTTTGGCTTTTTTCACATTTTTCACTCAATTTGATGTCGATTCTTCCAATGAGACTCCCACGAAAACAGATTCTCGTAAAAAAAAATGTATTTTCAATCATTTTTTTCCTCTTTTTTACAACAAGAACGCATACGAAGAGCGTAATTATTCAAACTGGGTACAGCATTTAAATAAACAATGAAAAAAATCACTAATAATAGAATAAAATAAATCAGGTGATATTATTTGATAAAATACGAGTAGATAATTTTACTGACTAGCTGTTAGTAATTTATATTATTTAAATTAAAATGCATAATTGGGAACGGTTTTTCTTTTGGGATCCAGAATTTGTCCCGGGTTCAGAGTTCTATCAGGTTAAAGAGCCTCTTGTTATTTATTATTTTATTTTTTTTTTTCATCTTTAGTCTCCATTCCAGTCTTAGATGCCGCGCGAAGCCTTAATTATTAATCTTATTTTGTATCTCATCTTGTTTCGCTTATAGATAAATTTATCTAACGCTTGTTAAGAAGATGGGAACAAGTTTTTTTCTAGTTTCTTCTCCAGAATTTCCATCCCATGTGATTTTTATTAGCGTCCCAAATATTCCATTTCCCGGTGGGACGTCTTCTGCCTCATCATTACCGCTTGCCTATGTTGCCATATACAGTAGGTTAATAGTAGTATTCCGACCACAATTAGTGTTATAATCGTCACTATGAGGATGATTTTGGTGTCGTCGACAGTGAAGAAGACAGGAACTGTTCCTATGATTAAGATCACTATTATCACCAGAGCAACCACCACTCCGAACCTGTAGCAACCGTAGCGGCGTTCTGCAAGATGAAAAACAAACATCATAAAAAATTATTTTTTTAACACTTGACTAATGGTTAGTTACACTATGAGAAATATTTTGTCTAAGAAAAATGTGTTTCAATTAGGCGTTTTTTTAAAAATAGATAGCGATTAAATCTTTATAAGAGGTTTACAAGATTTTTTTTTCAAGTTTAAATTTCAAAAAAAAAAAGATAAGATCTTAAGCGACTTCTATCAATTTATCATGGGTTTATTATTATATGAGAGGCACAAAGGCAGAAGTTTGTTTGTATATTTGTTTAAAATCAAAACAGAGCCTAATTGAAAAATCTTTGATTTAAATGTTTTGAAAAATTACTGATTAATAGATGGATTTGAATATTTAATATTTCTTTGAAATTTACCTAAAAGATGAAAATTTTTATTTAATCACGACATGGTACCCTGTAAAACTCAATCAATATAAATTCTTTATAAATTCAGACATAACATCAAAGAATAGAGATTTTATTATATGTTATGATATAGAAAAGTTTTATGTTGGAAATCACTGTCTTTTGATCAAAATTTTGATGACACAAAAAAATTGTTGAAGCCAAAATTGTGGAATATTTTATATCCTTTAAACCTGGTTATACTTTTTGTTTTCAAAAGCGCATAAGTTTCGAGAAATTTTTAAAAAACGGGAAGCACCCATTATAGCCACCGTTACTTTTCCAAAAGTTAACAGAAAACTACGATTTTAGTAAAACTTATTTATAAAAAATTTCAAGTCGCTAGGTCCACGCGTTATTGAGTTATTTAAGATACGTACAAGGGACAGACCGACAAACCGGCAGACCGGAAAACAGATGAACGGACATGGTCATAATTTTGCCGGAAATGGATTTCGTACTGATCAGAAATTTTCTGTCCCCGTTCCTCGAGTCTGTTTCCGAATACAATACTTGAATACAATAGAGGAGGAAAGAAAAAAGTTTTAGAAAATCCATGGCAGAGAGAAAAATTCGATGGTATACAGAAATAGTGTATGCTAAGTTTTATTTCTGTACTAGGGGCTGCGCCCCGAACTGCTTCGCGGTTCACCCCTTACCCTCAGGTCGGCCTTCGGCCTCACATCATACGCGGCCTTCGGCCGCGGGTTTATTAATGGAAGAGCTAAGTTTCGAGATCACTTTACCCCCTCCCCTTACTCCCCCCACCTCTCGGGCTACTTTTTAATGTGTCTATGTTGGGGCTGGACCCCCGCCGAACATCTATGCCAAATTTCAGGTCAATCGGTTCAGCCGTTTTTGCGTGAAAGAGGAACAGACAGACAGACAGCAACTCATTTTTATATATTAGTACAGCGTTTCTCAACCTTTCAGTATTCGCGGCCCAATTTTCAATCAAAATTGTCATCGCGCCCCCCTACATACAATAAAATGTATACAATAATAACGTAATTTGAGTATTTTGGCGCTAAACCTACACTACTACCCTAATTTTAAACACAAATTACCAAGAAAACAGTAATTTATTGACATTTGGCAACACCGATCCTCAGCGTTGACAAAACAAGAATCCGGTGCTTTTTTATTGCTCTTGCGTCATTTTTCCGGTTTCGCGAGAAGTTGTTTTAACCCTGAAATCACAATGAACGCGAAACCGACGCGAAACTGGCGCAGAAACTGTCATTTAAAAGTTTGGTTCCCACAAATTGTTTGAAGTGAGCACAGTGAACGTATAGAACGCAGCTACAACGTAACCGCAAGAATTCTGCGTTGACAGTTCATAAAGTGAGGTTGGAATAATGTCGTTCGAGGAATAATTGATAGCCTTAGTGCAAATAACAAAGATAAAGACCAACAAAGCAAATTATCGCTTCAAAATTATCCATTTTTGTAATTTTTCCAAGTTTATACCACTTATGGTCACTTGTTCTACTTCACGAGCTGTCATTGTGCTCTGCCGCTAGAATTTTGCACTGCGTAACAGTTCAGAGCGTTGTAGTTGCGTTGGTTTCCTTTCAGTCAATTAATAAACTTTTTTAAATATTTTGTCTTGGATATGCTCGCGCCCCCCCTTAAATGTACTCGCGCCCCCCTAGGGGGGCGCGCCCCATAGGTTGAGAATCGCCGTATTAGTATGATTTCTCACAGTAATAGTTTAAAAATGAAAAAAAATCTGGTTGTACTGGCCCCATCTCACCTTAATCATTTGCTAGACAAGTCCAATTAAAAACTTCAATTTATTTGTTTGTTAGGCATTTTATCGTTTTTAAAAGATTTCTTAGTCGGGAGTTTCAAAAAAAATCAGTGTATCTTATTACAAACAAGAACAAAATTGAGATAGTGGCGCTCTCACGTTCTCAGTGGCAAACTGACGTCATATAAACACAGTGGACCACAAACTTTTCAGTTCAAATAAACTTTCGACATTGTTATTTTTTACTTATTTTCCTAATTGTTTTCACAAATACCGAAAGAAAAGAGTCCACCCAGCCAGAGCTCTGGAATAGAAGGGAAAATAATTATAATGGCGCTCAAAATTAATTTCTTTTTTTGCAAGTGTAATCACATTTCAAACACCGCAAATTTCCATTTTCTTCTACAACAACTAAAAATTGTTTTTCCCAGAGTATGATAATAAAACATGAAAGACACTTAGTTCATGCCTTGAATTTTTGTACCTCACTGTAAATAAGTCTACCAAAGAAAAAAGCGACACACAACCGCCCGCATCAACAGTAGAAATACCACTGAACGAATAAAGCGTCTGATTCTTAAAATTCGCTCTTTTTTCGTCCCCTGTTTGATATTTGCACAAGTTTTTCGAAATACATCTTAAAATGTGACAATATTGCTCATAATTGCGTAAAATGCTCTGTCGCTATTCGCTATAGATAAAAATTTTAAGCATATGAGAACCTAATTGAGACAAAGGAGGGCAACTCTGATTTAGATGTTCTAAAAATAATAAAGTTTGTATTACTTGTATGCCGATCAAAGCATGCCGATCAAAACCCCTTCGCGACGAGAGGAACGATTTAAAAACTCTGGTCTATACTATGGCAACATCATTGCCAATACTGCTCGAATTTTCTCGAGTGTATACTTCGATTAGAGTCATTCACTCGAATTAATTCGAGCGTGCCTGTAAGGGAGAATTCCTATAAAAAAAAATCTCCAATATTTTTTTTACCAATATTTTTTTTACAGTGTAACCTAAATTATGTAGCCGCAGCAATTCAAATAAGAGTAATAGTCAAGTGGTGGATCTAGACGGGTAATAGCCGAAGCAGCGACACTCAAAGTAGAATAGAAATTAATTGTCTTAATTGATATGATAAGTGGATCAGCAAAGGGCACCTATAGCATCTTCTGCGTGAGGATTATCCATTTGTCTACAATATAATCGACAATAAACTATGGACTGAATTTAGAATGATAAATTTATTATTGAAGATACTTTACTATATCTGTAATAAATTAGATACTGACCTAAAACCTGTTCATCGGTACCGGCTGTTTCGCGGTTTCTATTCTGACTGCTGCTGCTATTGTTTCCAGTGTAACCACAACAACATCGAATACACGTCGGCATGCTAACTATAGGAATTCGCCACCACCACCAAACTAGAGGTCAACTGTGTTGCTCCGGTAACCGTTTTCGGGAAAACAAACTTCCACCTATTTTGAATACTGCCACTTTTCAACTAAAATTTAGGGAAATTTTCATAACTCGGAGTTCTTCCAAACAAAATGAGAATTTTTTTTAAATTTTGCACAATCGACAAGTGAACTTTTGAATTTTGCACAATCGACAAGTGAGCAAGCACTACTGCACATGATTTAAGACAACTTCCAAATGTGGAACTTCACTACCGAATCTCGCGACCGGATGACATCAAACATTTTTTTAAATTTTCATTTGGTTTATTTTGAATTAAGTACGGATTCAGTTTGTTTACGAGGGATATGCGGATGAATTTCTAGAGTTTCCTGTTTAAGATCTGCGATTCCAGGAAGTTTCCTTCATTTGTACGTTACGAACGTTGGGGAACTGCTCTGTCGATTTGTCCCCATTTGCGAACCCTTTTGCAAGCGCACCAAACGACGGATTAGATCTAACAGAGTAACAGATCGCGCGATTTAAGATGCTTCTCGTTCTGGAGGCTGATTCTACAATAGATCCAGACACTGGAACTTGACTCCACTCCACTATAGAGAAAACGCAAAACTTTTCAGTCAGATCTGGAAGTAGACTTCAATCGACTGATGGCGACTTGAGTTTCGTTCAACTGGTTTGGATTCGGGTTCTGATGTTGTGTTTCAATTTCAGAGAGTTTCTGGTCGTATCGCGGTCTTCCGTTTTCGGTTCGCGTGCGCTCCACCGCACTTTTCTGTGATCTAATCTTAAACGATTCAACGGAATTTCTTTAGCCACCGCATGAACGTCGAACAGCTGAATTTTCCTCCTGCCCGGCCCCAAACTTGTCCCAATTGAATCCCACTTCCAAATGTTTGACACCTTCGTCGCCCGGGCACTTGCCCCCATTCGATTTTCTTTTGTTCCACCTTCGTAACATGAGAATAACGTGAACGTCTTGCAAGAATATGTTTCGCAATCGTGAGTGCAGATGATTTGTCCCCGCACTTTTTCCGCCGTTTAACTCGACCGGGAGCTTCACTGGATGAGTGCTCCCCGGAATGTGAAACGTAAATAGTGTCTCTTGAAAATCAATTATATCGCGTGTTGCGTTGTGGAATATCGAAAGAAATCAACTTGATTTCGTACCATGCTCGGGTGCTCCCCCAAATTTTACACCACCACCGCCAATATCCGAAATTTTATTTCGTTTTGTTTTGGAACTCCATTGTGGTAGGAGCCACGGAGTTTCTTGTTTTCCATGGTTTTTGAGCGCTTTTACTTTCTTATCCGTTGTATAGAAGGTAGTGTTTTTATGAAAAACATTTTGTCTCGAGATTTTAAATAAACAGCATTTGCCAAGCTTACTGTCGCTTTAGAAAAACTTCTTCGTGGTTGTCCATAAAATACGTCGGGAATTTGGGGTCCTGATAAATTTTGGGGCTCTAAAATTTTGGAGCCCTGAAATTTTGGGGCCCTGAAATTTTGATCCCTGATAAAATATTTTTGTGGGTCTCCTAAAAATTGGAACAGTCGTTGAATCTTCCCAGAAAATATAAGTATTTTTCAATCTTCCTTTTTGTTGTATTTTTAAGGTAACCGAAAATTTGAGGACGTTTTTAAATCCTCTTTTTTGTTTGTTTGCTGCGCACAAGGCGTTACAATCATTAAATTTTGGAACCATTTTTTGTCATTAAAATTTGGATTTTTGGGAAAATGGACCAACATTTTTGATTTTGGTAAAAGTCAGAGTCTAAAGTGATCGCACCGGCGACATCTTTAAAATATTAACTTAATTTCTCTTGCTAATTTGATCTGAAATCAAGCAATTTTTAATATTCTCTGGGCGCGTTTAGACCGAGCTAACTTCGCACTGCCCATCCGGTGGTGCTAAACTAGAACACACTTCTGGACTGTCAATTTTTCGCATTTTTGTTCAATTTTAGCAATTTATAGCCTGAAAAGGGCGCAAAGGAATAGAAAATACATAAATAAAATCCAAAGGGCCAAAAGGAAAGTTTAAAGTAAAAATTTAACTTACAAACTACAGTAGAATCCCGATAATTCGTACCCCGATAATTCGTATATCCCGCTAATTCGTATGAATTTGGTGGTCCCTTGAAATACGAATTATCGGGATTCTACTGTATTAGTGCCAAGGAGTTAGCAGTGCCGAAATCCCGCTGCTAAGCTGGTAGGCATTGCTGACTTGGAACGGTGCTACATTGAAAAAACTCCCAAATTAGCAACGGTCTAAACGTGCCCTCTTATAGAGACATAATTTAGAATTTCGTCATTAAATTTCAGCAGGTTTTAATTTTTTACGAAAGTCTGCGGTATTTAAATACGTCTATTTCATACTCAGGGCAGTTTTGCAGTTTTTTACAAATCTGTAGCGGACTTACCATGACGAGTTTGATTTTTTAAAAGGAAAGTCTCAGTAGCAAGATAACTAGCTGCTAGTCTATTAGTAGAGGAGCGTGCTTTTTGTTGGTCATTAAAAAATGAGGCTCGTTTTAATTTAAAGCTTGTCCCACAATTGGCGCGGTGCGGCAGCGGCGCGGCGCGGTTAGCTCAGAGCGGCAGGGCGACAGTCGCAGTCATTTTTAAACCGAAATTACGCGGCGCGGTTGCAGCTCTATTTGTGTTCTCATAACCTAAAAATCGCAGAAAAGGCCATAGAGGGATAAGGGAACAAAAAGTGCCCCCAGAGATAGAAGCTTGAAATTTTTTTCGTAAGTTGCCACCATTACAATAAATATTTTCCCAAAATTTCAATCCAAAAAAACGAGTAGTTTTGGAGAAAAAAAATAAAACATGATTTTTTTGAAAAAATTCTAGCTCCGTAACGGGTTAACCGATTTTGATGAAACTTGTCGCAATTTTTTCGTTGAAAGTCATAGTTTTCAAAAAAAATTACAGCAAAAAAATTAAGTGTGAGGAACCGTTAGGAAAAAATATTTTTTGTTTTTAAAAAATTATAACGGTAACTTAACGGTTTTGCACCACTTTTATTTTTTTCTCAAAAACTCCTTAATCCCTTACCTACAAAACAAAAAAAAATCAGGGCAATCGGAGAGGTACTTCATATTAAAAAAAAAATAAATGTGAAGGTAGTCACATTATCATATATGAAAGATGAATCAATTTGTGAACTAAATAATCCAGGAAAATTAGGATTTAACCTCTTAAAAAATCCTAGTTAACTGGATTTTTGCACAGACCTTTATTTTGACATAACAAACAACGTCCCCAAAGTCCATTCCAAAATTGCACCGGCGTCGTGCGTTATTCAAGGTCAAAAGTCCCGAAAATCAGTTTTTTACGTTTATCTCACTTTATACGAGTTATACGTCTTTTTGAGGTTCAGATGAATTAATCACAATAAAATTCTCTACAAAAAAGGTTAAATATAATTTACTTGTAGGACAAACAGTTTTCGAGATACAAGTCGTCAAACTATGCGTCGCACAGAGAAATTGCTATTATTCAAGGTCAAAAGTCAAAAAAATCGTAAATATCTCGCTTTGTATAGCATGTACGCATTTTTTGTATTCAGATGAATTACTCCTCCGAAAATTCGCTACAAAAAAAGTTAAATAAAATTTTTTTATAGGGCCAATAGTTTTCGAGATAGAAGTGAACTGTACATTCTTTTCCCCACCGCCATTAAGGTAGAATGCAAGGCGCGTTTTTTTACATGACTTCCTCATTAGGCCTAATCCATATTTTTCCACCTTCATTCATTTATTCTCAAAAATGTCCATCCCATTTAACAACAATGTCTTGGAACATTACTTCCACCAGCACCGAAAGAACTCCTGAATTCCGTTTTTTGCAACTGCACAAAAGGTTGTGGTTCCAATTGTGGATGCAGAAAAATTGGATTACCGTGCTCCATCGTTTGTAGCTTTTGTCGGGGTCAATCATGTTTAAATCCTGCTTCTTGTGATATCACTGAATCCTTTGACAATTTAAACGATGTCGATGATGAACTCGATCTTATTGGTACCTTAACATTAAATGCAAGTGAAGGTGATACCTATATGGAAGATGAAGGGCAACAAGAACAAGAAGAAGTAGAAGAAGAAGAAGAAGAAGCAGAAGCAGAAGAAGAATAAATGAATGAAGGTGGAAAGAATATGGATTAGGCCTACTGGGGAAACCATGTAAAAAACGCGCCTTGTATTCTACATCAATGGTGGTCGGGAAACGAATGTACAGTTCACAGTGTCTGGACTTCTATCTCGAAAACTATTGCCCCTACAAAAAAACCTTATTTAACCCTTTTTGTAGAGAATTTTCGGAGGAGTAATTCATCTGAATACAAAAAATGCGTACATGCTATACAAAGCGAGATATTTACGATTTTTTTGACTTTTGACCTTGAATAATAGCAATTTCTCTGTGCGACGCATAGTTTGACGACTTGTATCTCGAAAACTGTTTGTCCTACAAGAAAATTGTATTTAACCTTTTTTGTAGAGATTTTTATTGTGATTAATTCATCTGAACCTCAAAAAGACGTATAACTCGTACAAAGTGAGATAAACGTAAAAAACTGATTTTCGGGACCTTTGACCTTGAATAACGCACGACGCCGGTGCAATTTTGGAATGGACTTTGGGGACGTTGTTTGTTATGTCAAAATAAAGGTCTGTGCAAAAATCCAGTTAACTAGGATTTTTTAAGAGGTTAAATCCTAATTTTCCTGGATTATTTAGTTCACAAATTGATTCATCTTTCATATATGATAATGTGACTACCTTCACATTTATTTTTTTTTTAATATGAAGTACCTCTCCGATTGCCCTGATTTTTTTTTGTTTTGTAGGTAAGGGATTAAGGAGTTTTTGAGAAAAAAATAAAAGTGGTGCAAAACCGTTAAGTTACCGTTATAATTTTTTAAAAACAAAAAATATTTTTTCCTAACGGTTCCTCACACTTAATTTTTTTGCTATAATTTTTTTTGAAAACTTTGACTTTCAACGAAAAAATTGCGACAAATTTCATCAAAATCGGTTAACCCGTTACGGAGCTAGAATTTTTTCAAAAAAATCATGTTTTATTTTTTTTCTCCAAAACTACTCGTTTTTTTGGACTGAAATTTTGGGAAATTATTTGTTGTAATAGTGGCAACTTACGAAAAAAATTTCAAGCTTATATCTCTGGGGGCACTTTTTGTTCCCTTATCCCTCTATGGTCTTTGAAGATTATAAATTATTCCGTTTCATTTTCCGTTTCGAATGCGTTTTCAAAGTTCTTTTCCATCTTTTTACTTGATAAAAATATTTGCAACAACACTCAGAAAACATAAACAACTGTCACCGCTTCCAACCGCGTCTGAAAGTAGAACATAGACCTTAGGGCGGGTCGATTTTTTTTCGACCAAAGGGTATAGCATATTCTGATTCTACACTAAATTCTAAGAAAAAATGCAAAAGAAACCATAGGTCAAAAATGAATTTTGATGTCCCCAAAATTGGATTGAAATTTCTCTTTTTAAATTATCGGGAAATGTATTTGTATTAGTTCGAATTTTTCGAAAACTATTTAACCAATCGACGTGCTGAGTACTACAAATAAAAGCTAAGGACATAATCTTTAAAATGGCGTTTATAATAATTTGATCGGAATTATAGTTTTGGGGAAATGGGGGTTTGATTAGAAAAAAAAATTTTTTTTTGTGAGTTTTACACCAACTCAAACTCGACTTGTATGGAGCTTGGAAATCACTTTTGTTTAACTTTTTTCATTCGGATGTAGTTAGGGACCTAAAAAAATCGACCCGTATTTTTTTGTTTGGGGGAATAACGTTCGGTAGGCGGAGGGGGTGATTTCAAAGTCGGCGAAAAATCGACATGACAAAAACTTTAAAAATTTGTAACTTTTGAACGGCTTCACCGATTGAGATGATATTGAACATTTTGGAAAGGTAATTAAATTTCCTTTTCAAAAAAAATATATGCTGACTCCCTCCCCCTCACCGTCATATTGTAAAATTCAATTTAGTGACAAAATTTAAAATATCTCGAGAACAACATTTTTTTTTCTTTTGAATTTTTTTCTGTAAATACCTACCATTATACCACACAAATTCGCTAAATAAATTTTGGGGGTAAATGCGTTTTTGATTTTTAAAAAAATTTCGAAAAAATCGAATACAAGAAAAATGTGTATATTTTACTGATTTTTGATTGGTTTTTATGTTTTATGTACATAATACAGGTATTCCTCGTAATTCGAAACCGCGTAACTGGAGACTCAGGATTAGTGCAAAACAATACATGCCTATTATCTTTTTTATATAAATTACATTCATCTATAATTACAATATTTTCGTTTTAAATAATTAATTAAATAATTAATTTTTAAACAAATTTTTCATTTTTAAACAAAATTTTTCATTTTTAAATAAATTTTTAATTAATTAAACAAATTTTTCATTTTTAAATAAATTTTTAATTAATTAAATAAATTTTTAATTAATTAAATAAATTTTTAATTAATTAAATAATAAAAATTGCTCCAAAATCGTACCGCGTAACTCGAGGACTGCTACAATTTTTTCCGCGTAACTCGGGGGATACCTGTATTAACGCAAAAGTTTTTGGAGATTAAAAGTAATTAGAAATTCATTTAAAAGAAAAACTTTCAAATATATCAGCATTAGAAAAAAAATTTCCTTTGAGAAAGATTCCGTGAAAATTTTGAGTTCCTGGAAGTGTTTTGACACTTTTAAACCTTCGTTGAAGTTGTTGCTGTTTTACCTCATATTCTCTCTGTGTTATAAATTCAAAAGCTGTATGTTTAAGCCTTTTTGTCCAATTGGACAAATCTTGAGCTGTTGTTATAGTATGGCGGAACTTAAAAAATTTTTTTGAGTTCCGCTGTAATACAGGTATCCCCCGAGTTACGCGGAAAAAATTGTAGCAGTCCTCGAGTTACGCGGTACGATTTTGGAGCAATTTTTATTATTTAATTAATTAAAAATTTATTTAATTAATTAAAAATTTATTTAAAAATGAAAAATTTGTTTAATTAATTAAAAATTTATTTAAAAATGAAAAATTTGTTTAAAAATGAAAAATTTGTTTAAAAATTAATTATTTAATTAATTATTTAAAACGAAAATATTGTAATTATAGATGAATGTAATTTATATAAAAAAGATAATAGGCATGTATTGTTTTGCACTAATCCTGAGTCTCCAGTTACGCGGTTTCGAATTACGCTGGATCAATTAACCGCGTAACTCGAGGAATACCTGTATTATGTACATAAAACATAAAAACCAATCAAAAATCAGTAAAATATACCCATTTTTCTTGTATTCGATTTTTTCGAAATTTTTTTAAAAATCAAAAACGCATTTACCCCCAAAATTTATTTAGCGAATTTGTGTGGTATAATGGTAGGTATTTACAGAAAAAAATTCAAAAGAAAAAAAAATGTTCTCGAGATATTTTAAATTTTGTCACTAAATTGAATTTTACAATATGACGGTGAGGGGGAGGGAGTCAGCAAATATTTTTTTTTGAAAAGGAAATTTAATTACCTTTCCAAAATGTTCAATATCATCTCAATCGGTGAAGCCGTTCAAAAGTTACAAATTTTTAAAGTTTTTGTCATGTCGATTTTTCGCCGACTTTGAAATCACCCCCTCCGCCTACCGAACGTTATTCCCCCAAACAAAAAAATACGGGTCGATTTTTTTAGGTCCCTAACTACATCCGAATGAAAAAAGTTAAACAAAAGTGATTTCCAAGCTCCATACAAGTCGAGTTTGAGTTGGTGTAAAACTCACAAAAAAAAATTTTTTTTTCTAATCAAACCCCCATTTCCCCAAAACTATAATTCCGATCAAATTATTATAAACGCCATTTTAAAGATTATGTCCTTAGCTTTTATTTGTAGTACTCAGCACGTCGATTGGTTAAATAGTTTTCGAAAAATTCGAACTAATACAAATACATTTCCCGATAATTTAAAAAGAGAAATTTCAATCCAATTTTGGGGACATCAAAATTCATTTTTGACCTATGGTTTCTTTTGCATTTTTTCTTAGAATTTAGTGTAGAATCAGAATATGCTATACCCTTTGGTGAAAATTTTTACCCCGAACAAATCGACCCGCCCTAATAGACCTACTCTTCGCGGTGCGTTTGGTCACCGCGCAATTATAAACCAACTCATATAAACCTATAGTTTCTACTACCATCTGTCACCGCGCCGCTTTGCGCGTAATTGTGGGACAAGCTTAACGATAATTCAAAAACTACTAATTCTAGAAATATCAGGGTAACGGTTTCTTGTTTTTTCATCAAAACCTACTGTTTTTGATTGACTCACAAGCACCATGGCAAAACTTGCCCTGCGTATGAAATATTTTTTATGGTGCGAGCAGTGTAAAAAGTTAATGTAAATTAAAATAACTACTCACAAGTTTTTTTCGGCGGGATGTTATATTTTAATTCATTTTCGAGTTATTTTACGCAATTTCTTTCTGAATGTTCCGACAAACCCACGGTTTTTCATTAAACTCTGGTGAATAATATTTAAAATAAAGAAATTCTCAACAATTTTGTCTTCCGCCGGAAACTAAATATCTTTTATTGTTCTCGTGATATCCTAGAATTCGTATATTCTTTGATATTTTCACATAAATCGAGAATTTAATGGAAAGTCGTTAGGATAAAAAACGCTGGCTTAAATTATCTTTACTATAAGAAAATCGCGTGCTGTTCACATCGATTATTATTTTTAGAAGGATGATGCGATGAGGTTGATGTGCACCGCGAGGAAATCAATTGAATTGTTCAGCGTTTATTGTTGTTCCGCTGTTCATTCTTAGCCCATTCCATTGTGTTCGCTCAACTGGGAAATGAGCGTTTTTTTGGGGGAATTCGGTGCGGTTTTGAACCTTTCTGTTGGGGTCGTATGTGTTTGATCTTAAAGATTTGTGCTTTTTTGCCTATTTAAAAAAAAAAAGGTCAGGGCAACAAGTCGAGATACAGATGGTGATCTGTTGTGCTTGACCTACATTCATCCATTCCCAGATTTTCCTTTTGTGATTTCGTCATCATCGGAAGCGTTGTTTACCTCTTTTCTTAATTTTTAGTGGAATGATTTAGAATTTCAATTTAGTTATTTTGGGGAAAAACTATTTTTAGAAAACATGAAATGTCGCAGTATTTGCTATTCTGTTGCTTTGTGGTTTTTTGTCGTCGGAGCATAATATGAAGCAATTAAGGAATTTGAATTTTAGGGTTGTGGAAAGAATCTTTTTTTGTTATCAGCGAAAATTTTAACCCATTTGAAAAAGTGGGAGAATCAGCAGAGCCGTATTAACAAGTTTGAGCGCCCTGGGCTAAATAAAATTTTGCACCCTTACATAGTTTTATTGTAAAAATTCAATTTTATTTTTTAAAACATAACAAAAGCTATAATTGCCAATCTGGCAATCATTGGAGACCCGTATGGTGATATTCGTATCAAAATTTGAACAGTTATACCAAAATTCCACTTTGAAGTCAAACTTTCCAATAAGATTTTTTAAAATTTATTCCAATCGGATTTTGATGTATGGGAGTTTTATGTAGAATCATATCCTAAATAACTTTTGTTCTTGCACTTTTTTGATAAGATGCACCATTTTTGAGATATTCACAAAAAGCGATTTCGTTCGTATGGGGGGTACCCCCCTAATGGTCCATTTTTGCCCATTAACGAACTTAGCCTCGCATTTTACGAAAAACGGATCTGTGCAAACTTTCAAGTCTCTAGCTCAATCCGTGCACCCGCAATCCGCGCCACAGACAGACAGACGGACAGACAGACGGACAGACAGACAGACAGACAGACAGACGGACAGACAGACGGACGGACATGCAAAAATTAAATATTTTTATCATTCTAAACACACTGGTGTAATTCATTTTTTTGTGCGATGACGGGATCTTGGCGTTACAAACGGTAAGGCAAAGTTAATATACCCTTTGGTTTCACCATACGGGTATAAATATTCTATAATTCTAAATATAATATGCTAAATATAAAGAAAATTAAAAAAAAGCAATCAAAATTTCATCGCCTTGGATCGATGGCGCCCCTGGGCTGTAGCCCAATTAGCCCTATGGTTAATTGGGCCTTGAGAATCAGCCTTACCACCAACTTTTTATACCCGTATGGTGAAACCAAAGGGTATATTAACTTTGCTTTACCGTTTGTAACGCCAAGATCCCGTCATCGCACAAAAAAATGAATTACACCAGTGTGTTTAGAATGATAAAAAAAATTGAATTTTGCATGTCCATCCGTCTGTCTGTCCGTCTGTCTGTCCGTCCGTCTGTCTGTCCGTCTGTCTGTCTGCCCGTCTGTCTGTGGCGCGGATTGCGGGCGCGCGGATTGAGCTACAGACTTGAAATTTTGCGCAGATCCGTTTTTCGTAAAATGCGAGGCTAAGTTCGTTAATGGGCAAAAATAGACCATTAGGGGGGGTACCCCCCATACAAACGAAAACGATTTTTGCAAATATCTCAAAAACGGTGCATTTTATCAAAAAAGTGCAAGAACAAAAGTTGTTTAGGATATGATTTTACGTAAAATTCCCATACATCAAAATCCAATTCGGAGAATTTTTTAAAAATCTTATTGAAAAGTTTGACTTCAAAGTGGAATTTTGATACAACGGTTCGCTGTTCGATTAAACTTCAAATAATGCCATATCACCAAACGGGTTTTTAAATTATAGCTTTTGTTATGTTTCTATCTGCGACTTCACCAATTGTTAGCAAATTATCGAATTGACCGACCGACATCCGTAAGAAATTCCGATACAATTCGGGTTCTTCAGAGCGCAATTCCACCATCAATTTGGCAAAGAAACCCTCCTTCTCGCGACGCGACACCCAATCCTTTGTCCAACAACTGCGCTTTCGACCCATTGACTCGTCGTCGTCGTCGTCACTGCTTTCCAAAATATAGGCTGCCAAAATCGCCATATCCATCATCTCCTCATATTTCCGTTTTGACATTTTAATTTTATTTTATTTTTCTTCACAAATTGAAAATACCGCACAATTGCTTGTCAAAATTGCTTGAGAAAAATACACAAAATGTCAGAGAGCTATCACACCGTCTGATAGCAAATCAGTGTGTCAGACGATTTCGACTGCTGTCACACGTCTTCCATCATCACACCTTTTGAGACGTTTCACTCCGTCTGATAACTACTCAATCTGCGTAACACAGTGTGTAATTGTGTGACAAAATTTCGTGGGAAGACTAGCGACGTTAACACGTTTTGGGACAAAAATCCGATTGTGTGGAAAAAAATTTCACACCGTCTGATAACAACACATTTCAAGTGTAAGGACGTGTCGTGTCAGATGTGTTTGAAATGTGTTTTGAGTTTTTTTCGTGACGTCAGTCATCACACGTGTTAAGGTTTTGTGTGCTCTTCTGATGCTAGCTTAACTGTTCGAATTTTGATACGAATATCACCATACGGGTATCCAATGATTGCCAGATTGGCAATTATAGCTTTTCTTATGTGTTTGTATTACCTTTTTGTTAAGTTTTATTAATTTTTTTATAGAACTTATTTTTATGGACACTGAACTGAACTACTTTGCGATAAATACACTAAAGCGCAATTTTTTTTAGTTTTCAGTTTCAATACAATATGTAACGAAATAATAACGTTATAACTTAACGAATTGAAACTTTTTATCGTTAAAAACGAAATAACGTAAATTTAATTCTCAAAAATTCGATTTTCGGTATTTTAATTTTTTGATACCAGAATCTCATAATGTCGCAATATCCAATTCTTCATTCAAAACTGCATTAAAATATCTCTATCTGCTATCACATACATACGA
The DNA here is from genome assembly GCA_964034945.1 of Chrysopilus asiliformis. Classification (NCBI taxonomy): domain Eukaryota; kingdom Metazoa; phylum Arthropoda; class Insecta; order Diptera; family Rhagionidae; genus Chrysopilus; species Chrysopilus asiliformis. The sequence goes on from OZ035962.1 coordinate 81,297,331, forward strand.
GTATGTAAATATCCTTTTCAATCAACCAAATAAGGGTTAAATAAAGTACAAGAATTCATCTTACCTCCTCGTTAAATTTTATTTTTATGTGCCGAAAAATACATAAGAATGGCGATAACCATGAAGAAATATTACGACCATTGTCCAATGTTAACTGATGGCATTAAATTTTTCGTTTACTTGAATTTCGTCCATTTGATGGCTTTTGTTATTGCCAGGAATCGGGATTAAGGGTCAAAAGTAGGCCCGGATCCATACAAGTGCGATGAATGGCTGTTTCGGGAGATGCTTAAATCGTCATTTCGGTGTACAGAAAAAAAAATCCCAGTATTTGACATTGTATTCAAGGGGGGTTTTTCTTATCGTTAGCAATAGTGGTTGGCGATGGAATTGTGAACGAGTAAAACCATAAAATTGTAGATGGTAGAAGGACACCTGCCTGTCGCCATCTTGACTATCACTTTCAATCTGCTTTGTTTGTGCCAACAATAATTTCCCTCGCAAATACCTGAAAAACCTTAAAAAGTACATTAAATTATCCCATAAAATTTGAATATGTATGAGATGTGTTATACATAGTTCTCTTAGTGGACAGATAAAAAGGACGAAATGTGATGTGGATTTCGCACAAGTCATAAAATTAACATGCATGCGAATAATAGGAATCTATAAAGAATGGATTAACTGTTATAATGTAATTTTATTTCAAGTTCAATTGGTTTTCTATGGAAAAATCAATTACCATCAGGTTCAAGTCCAAAATCTTCCTCAACAACAACAATAAATTTTTTTTAGTAATACTGAATACTGGGAATTTCTCTCGACAGTCATCCGTTTCTGTGTTTTAACGAGTATAGAATCCATTTGGAAAAGCGCGAATATGTAAGGCTATTATGCTGTATATGAGCATAAAATATGTTTATACGCTTGTTTGGTTTTTGTCGAAAATTCTCGAAATAAAAGTTGTTTAGATCCATAAAAACATTGGCGTTGGTTCAACGGCGAACAACGTACGGATGGATGTTGTACGTTTTCCCATATTGCTTCGGAGGCAATGGACCGTTTTATGGTTATACACCTTGGCGCTAGGGGCCAACCCGAAAATATGGATCCTCCGGAGACAAATCGGAAGATCTACCCACCCTCTTTCACGCTCCGATACCCACCTCTTGGGATCCCTTTCCATTGTCCAACGATTACCGCGCTCGTAATTTTCCCTTTCTCTATGGCTTCTGACTCGATTCTGCCAATTTATATTGTCGTCGACTGTTTTATGCTATGCTATTCTATGTTCTGTTCTGTTATGTTATGTTATGTTAACATCAGCTATATTCTAGTATGCCATTTAATTAAGTATTACAACATTAAAAAACATTTATTTATTTATTCTTTTACTTATTACGCTTTCCTTTCTGTTTAATTTTTTTCGCCTTTCATTACTTGGCTTTTATGAGCATCTATAAAAATTTCGAGCAATTTAACTTTTCATCTTAAAGTACGGAAATTTTTATTGTTGCACCCATTGCAGTATTTTGTAGAATATTTTGTGTTATAACTCGTGAAATTTTATGATTTTTACTATGTAAGGTAATTGTATATAATTCGGATCGTTGTTCCAAATGTGGATCGTCTCTCTTTATTTTTTGTGTAATAAAAAAACTAATCACTATATCAAAGAATAAAAAATCAGTTGTGGTCAACACAAAACTTTCTTCTACAAAATCTACGACCCTGCGCAATTTACGCTAGAGCCCTATCGCGTTGTCAACCTAAGACGACCTCCCAATAAATTCTTGGTTTATTCAAAAATATCAAAAACGTACAAAATTTGAGATAACTTGAGAACTGTAAAAGATATCAATTTACGGTAAATGGCAAAAATGTAGAAAATGTTAACATCTTTAATTATTCTTTTAACTGATTTGTCGAAAAACCGTTAGTTTGCAAATTATTCGCAAACATATGATTTTTTACATATTAATGAAAATATCTCAATAACGGTAAAAGATAACGGTAAGAAACAAAATTGTGCAGAATGCCATTCTCATTAATTCACTTCATACATTCAGTCAGCAAAAACCCGTTAGTTTTCGAGATAATCGCAAAAAACTGTTTTTTTTGGAAATAACGGTTTATCTCGATAACAGGTTGAGATATCGAGTTATAGCTAAAGACAAAAGTGTGGGAAATTTTATTGTCTCCAAGTTTTGTCATACTTAAGGCCCCTAAAAAACGCGTAGTTTGGGAGTAAATCGAGAAAAACGAAATTGCGATTTTTGAAAAACCGCCATTTTGGATACCTCCGGTTAACGGATTTCCACCAAAAGTTGATAGGATCGTCCCATTTCAGGACCCAACATGCCTATAAAATTTCATGGCGCTAGCTCTATTAGTTTTTGAGAAATCTTGTACACAGACTGACAGACTGACAGACAGACTGACAGACTGACAGACTGACAGACTGACAGACTGACAGACTGACAGACTGACAGACTGACAGACTGACAGACTGACAGACTGACAGACTGACAGACTGACAGACTGACAGACTGACAGACTGACAGACTGACAGACTGACAGACTGACAGACTGACAGACTGACAGACAGAAAGACATTTTTTAAATATGACTCCAATCGACTCAGGAGTGATCGGGAAATGTTTTTTAGGCAAAATTAAGAGGTCGAAATTTTTCATGAATACAATACTTTATTATACTCCGTATAAGAAAGTAAAAATATTCCTGCATTTACCACTACTTTACTTTTAGGTATTTATATTTGAATTTATTGTGATTGTTTACCGCCAACAATTAATCAAGTGCAGTACGTTAACGAATTCTTTTTTAAAATCTAAAGCATCGCTCTGAAGCCATGTGCACCAAGGGCAACTTCGAGGCTCAAATTGCCCTTCTATCCATCGATTCTTCATGCTACCCGTTTCATTCTGGCTTGTACGTAAACTGCATACATACGCATATGAAAGAAATAATCTGTTTCACTTTGCATATAACCCGTTCTGCTTCCACTTGGGCATTTTGCAAATCATGGAGCTTTGCTGAGTTCTAAGTGAGGCCATTTATGTGAGAGATTTTTATTAGCTCAGTTGTCATTAGGACATTGACTGAAGCAGTGGTGTATTTCATACTGCTGAAAATCATGAAAAATTTAACACTGTTGAAAATCATGAAGCGTTCTGTCTCAAAAGACGACACGAATTTTGTACAGGATTGTTTTCTTATTCGGTGTGATAACACAATGCAATGTTTACTATGATTTCAGGAAATTAAAACAATAAAAAAATACAATTTATATAGGCATTTTCAGTCGTTTCATAAAATATCAATTGATCAAATTAATGTTTCTGGTTTTATGAAATTATTTTTATTTTCCGATTGTAATTCGGAAATTTCATATAAAAGTTTTTCATTATCAAAACTTTTTTTAACGTAAAGTAAAACAATTAACAGTGTGTCAAAACCAAGCATAACGAAAAGAGCTTTCAACAAGCTTGTTTCACTTGGCTCGGAGAGCAAGCCATATAAACAAGTAAATCGCTTATCAGTGGTAGTGGATGCCCGAGAACTTTCAAAGTTTTCCTGGCCCTGGTCTAAAGGAATAACTAAGAAGAACGGGGGCAGATAGAAACTTTTTACAAAATCCAAAATCCGTTTCAGGTAAAATTATGAGGATGTCTGTACATCTGTCTTTCGGTCTGTCAATTGTAATTTAGAGAATCCGTTGGCTAGCGATTTCTAAGTTTGCAAGTTTGCAAGTTTGCTCGAGAACCCGTTGAGTAAGCGACTTGAAAGTTTTACGAAAATCGTAGTTTTCTATCAACTTTTCGAAAAGTAACGGTAACTGTAACGGGTAACTCTAATTTTTTTTTCTTGAATTTTTTTTTAAATTTTTGTGTTTTTGAGGAAAAAATGAATGTAACAAAAGAACCATGCAGGAAATAGCGTTTTTCGTGCCTCTGGGTTAACTTTTGAACCCGTGTAGTTTTCACTTTGGTTGAGTACTTTTTGCGAAGGGTATAGGCTCTAGTTTCATCTATATATGGCTTCAAGAGCCACCGAATTGCAGGGGGATGGTGAGGGGTTAACGAACTCTCTCGTGATTTCTGCAATGATTTCTGTGAAAAATCACAAGAAAGTCCGTTAACCCCTCACCATCTCCCTGTAATTCGGTGGCTCTTGAAGCCATATATGGAGGAAACTAGAGACTATGCCCTTGCCAAAAAGTACTCAACCAAAGTGAAAACTACACGGGTTCAAAAGTTAATTTAGAGGGGCAAAATCGTGAATCGTTCTTTAAGGGATATAAAATTTTCTACGTTTTTTTTAACATTTTTTTCTGCATTTCTAACGGTTCTCTTAAAAGACGATTAAGTTTTTTTAAAAAAAATTCTAAAACTTTGCGCTTTTGAGGAAAAATGAATATTTAATTCAAAGGAAATGAAATGTGATTTTTACGTACCTTCAAGGGTTCTCGGGATATTTGAAAAAAAAAAAATATTTTTTACATATTTTTCCCGAAACTAAATATGACAAAGAAATGTTTTTTTTTGATCACAACTGATATTTTAATTCATCAGGGAGCAAACATTTTTTTTTTATTTTTCTAAAAATTTTTTCTTTTTCTTTTTGAAAAAATAAAACCAAAAACTATTATTTAAAAAAATATTATTTAAAAAAAATTAAAATAAATTACAAAAAATAACTCCTATATTTAATTCAAAAAAAAATATATACAATCCCACCACAGTAATTCTAATAGTGATTATCAACTCGATTCGGTTCTATAGTGATTCTCGCATAAGGACTCGTCGATCCAATCGTCCTGCCAAATTTCGTTGTATGCGATGTCCTTAAACCCTTCACTATGAACCAAATTCCCACAGAGAAACCCACAAGCAATAAACATATGATAATTCCGTCGAACATTGGATTTAGCCAAATCGATTTCTCACATAATTCCAAACTTCTAACTGCCGCCAATGTCCTTCCTTCGAAATTAATTGGGGCATTGCACATTCCACCGGTTTCCAATTTCAGATCCTTCAGCCAAGCGAGTTGGCAGTCACATATTAGAGGAGTTCCTCTCAAGTCAAGAATTTTTATTTTCTGGAATGCGAACACCAGCGATGAATTTAAATAACTGATGCTGGTCCCGCGTAAATCGAGTTCCTCCAGCTCCGTGTCGGTTTCATTAAGGACGACGTTTATTCCAAATGCATACGAACTGAAAAATGATAAGTTATTCGAATTTGTCAGCTTTAGTCGCTTTAGATTTGGTAGTCCATAGAATGAATACTCTGTAATTGTCCAGAGCTTCGGCATATCCTGCAATACTAGTTCTTCAAGGATAAAAAGTGTGGGAATCGATTTTGCGTGAAGTTCTTCAATGGGATTGTCGCTAAGATCCAGATATTTCATACCTCTTGGCACATTCTTGATTTTCGTGAAATTATTCGATCTCAAGTGCAGATATCTGACTCCCCCTCCCCAAACTATATTCAGGTGTTCCAGATTGCAATGCTCCATTTTCAACGTCTCCAAGCGTGGCGTAACACCGATACGTTCAAACAGACTAACGTCAACTTTGGAAAATGTCTCATGAATTTCTGGATTCCAGGACATATTCAACTCATCCAAATCTTCCAGCGGTGAGAACACATTTGCACCAAGCAACTTCAATCGATTGTGGGACAAATCGAGTTTCTGCAGGGAAAAGAGCTCAGCAAAAGCATCAATCGAAATTGCATGAATCTCATTCCAACTTAAATCTAATTCGCGTAGATTTAAAATCTTAACGAAGTTCTTATCATCAATCGTTCGAATTTTATTCTTAACCAGTTTTAAAACTCTCAACCTTCCACTCTTTATGTAGGGCACATATTCAAAGTCATTATTGGATAAATCTAGAGTATCTGCTAGATACGGCAACCCGTAATCTTCAAAGGCTTCCAAATTGAATCTTCTATGCCTGCAATCTATTTTTATGATCCTTAGGCCGCTACCATCCTCTGAGCTCATATTCACACAATCACATGGCGTGGTATTCGTTTGGGAGTTGTCATTGTCATTAGTCGAGGAGCAGATATTCTTCATTGAATTTGCGGCATGGATGAGTACTAAGGGTAGAATAGCAATTATGTAGAGTTTCTTCATTTTCACGTTTCGTTAAATCTGAAAGAATTTTTTTATTAAATTCAATTTCATTTATGAAAGTACGAAAAAAAATAAATTTTGATAATATGTCGACCGTATAATAATATTTATATTAGTTTGGTGGGCTTAGCGGTCCAATTTTAGGAAATAAAAACAAAAATTATGTTTAATTTTCCATTCTGACGTTTCGAGCCTTGTTTTGGCTCATCTGACGAAACGTCAGACTGGAAAATTAAACATAATTTTTGTTTTTATTTCCTAAAATTGGACCGCTAAGCCCGCCAAACTAATAGAAAAAAAATTAAGTTATTTCGCCATGTGTGCACTCAGAAAAATGTCCAGGTCAACTTTTTGTCAGGTTAACTCTGACCTTACAGAGGTGTCTGTAAGCCAGCTAGCGGTCAGAGTTAACCTATCTAAGGTCAACTCGTGCAGCTCCCAATGCCCTACTTCACCTGCTGGTGGCTTAATTTCAGAATTTCTCCGACCACAGGTCAACTCAGTTTTACTTGCCCACATGCAGGCGAACGCGCGCCTGCCCAAGGCCAATTACTCCGTATGTAGGTCGTCGAGTTAGCCTCCATTTTTCTGAGTGTGGAAAAATATTTTTACTTGTATTCATGAAAAATCACGAACTCTTAATTTTGCCTAAAAACATTTCTCGAGCAACTACTGAGTCGATTATAGAATTATTACAAAAATGTTTTTCTGTTTGCTAGTCTGTCAGTCTGTTAGTTCAAGCTTCTCGACCAATGAGATCAAAGCTTTCAACGATAGGGACAAGAAGGCTTTGATCTCATTGGTCGAGGAAGCTCAATAGTAATCGTAATCGCAATCGCAATCATAATTGTAATCGCAATCGTTAGTCTGAATTGGGTCTGCCAGTGCGTCTGCCAGTCTGTCAATCTGTGGACCCGATTTCTGTGTACAAGTTTCAATTTTTATTGCCAATTCCTGCCCAAGAACAGAAATTTTGTTCACAAACTGAAATATTGTTCACGAATAGAGGCATTTTTAAATTAAAAGCTTTTATTTAGCTTGCCTTCGTGTCTGTCTGTCTGTCAGATCAAATCTTGCAATCAAATTTTGACCCACTTCCACTCATTCGATTCACTTGAAATTTTGTACACTTATATAAGTCCGATGACAATACAATATTTTCTCTACTTCGTCCTTATAAGGATAAGGGAAGGTCCTTAATAACGTGATTATCCTTTTCTCCAAATTTTCCGGAAAAAAATCTTTTCTGGGGGTTTTTGAGGTCGCTGAATCCGAATCTGCCATTAAAAAGTCTGTAAGGATAACGGAAGGTCCTATAAGGATAACGTGATTATCCTTTTTCTCAATTGTTCCGGGAAAAAATATATTCTGCGGGTTTTGGGGATCGCTGAATACGATTCTCAAGTTAAAAAGCCTGTAAGGACATCTCAAATGTAAGGATATATATTCGAAGACTAAAAAGAACAAATTAAAAAAAATTAAAAAAAAATATTTAAAAAAAAGCTTTTATTAAAAAAAATGCACTAAAAAGAAGAAAATAATTCTGGACGCTGTGTATCACAAATATAAAAGCTTTTAAAAAGCGAGATAAAGCATAAAACAATAAAATAAACATTTATCTCGCTTTTTAAAAGCTTTTATATTTGTGATACACAGCGTCTAGAAAATTATTTTTTTCTTTTTAGTGCATTTTTTTTTAATAAAAGCTTTTTTTTAAATTTTTTTATTTTATTTTTTGTGTTCAAAAACAGTTTACGAATCGAAACGTTCACGAACCGAGATATCCACGAACCGAGGTCCCACTGTATATTCCGCATTGTAGCCGCTATTTGGAGTTTTTCTTTTTTTTCTAAAAAAAAGAGTGGTTTTTTCTAATTTGTTGTGGCAACCCTAATTATTGGTAATGAAAATGATGATGAATGTTGACTATTATTAAGTTTTCAGAAATATCATATTTTGTTTTTGATACTTGAATGGAATGGATAATTTTTTGGATGGAAAGTCAAGTATTTTGAACAAAATTAATCAACGCCACGGTCAAAATATCAAAATATTAAAAAGTGTTCCAGTATTATCAGAGTCTACTCCCGAAAAACGCTTCAATCAATCTAGAAAAACTATATGTCCAATTTTTGTGTTGTTACGCAAATGACCGCATATTTTCATTTTTGATCAAATATACTGTTTCACTTTACATTTTAATTTATTTTTTGTTCTAATTAGTTAAGACTAAAATCTTTACACACTAATTTATAAATATGCCACCTTGAACAAAGATAAATTACGTATTCAATTAAAACTTACATTATAACTTACTGAGAATTCGAACAACAGGAAATATTTCGTGTGTGAATACAATAATTTAAATTTTGATCCGTTTTTAAGGCGATTTTGTTCGATTTTTATAAATTTCAATAAATGGCGATTTTCTTCAACTATAATGAAAATGATTTTCTTCAACTATACAAAATATAGGTAAATAAAGTTACACATCTTTCTAATTTTTGTTATCAGAATAGTGATAAGATAAATAATCTTATCTAGCAACACAATCTCTTAAAAAAGTACGTTTATAAACATATACTGGAAAAAAAGCTATGACGTTTTGATAAAAGTAAAAATATCAGTTGTGGTCAACACAAAACTTTCTTCTACAAAATCTACGACCCTGTGCAATTTACGCTAGAGCCCTGTCGCGTTGTCAACCTAAGACGACCTCCCAAAAAATTGTTGGTTCATCCAAAAATATCAAAAACGTACAAAATTTGAGATAACTTGAGAACGGTAAAAGATATCAATTTACGGTAAATGGCAAAAATGTAGAAAATGTTAACATCTTTAATTATTCTTTGAAGTGATTTGTCGTAAAATCGTTAGTTTGCAAATTATTCGCAAAATATGATTTTTTACATATTAATGAAAATATCTCAATAACGGTAAAAGATAACGGATAACGGTAACAAACAAAATTGTGCAGAATGCCATTCTAATTAATTCATTTCATACATTCAGTCAGCAAAAACCCGTTAGTTTTCGAGATAATCGCAAAAAACTGTTTTTTTGGAAATAACGGTTTATCTCGATAACAGGTTGAGATATCGAATTATAGCTAAAGACAAAAGTGTGGGAAATTTTATTTTCTCCAAGTTTTGTCATACTTAAGGCCACTAAAAAACGCGTAGTTTGGGAGTAAATCGAGAAAAACGAAATTGCGATTTTTGAAAAACCGCCATTTTGGATACTTCCGGTTAACGGATTTCCACCAAAAGTTGATAGGATCGTCCCATTTCAGGACCCAACATGCCTATAAAATTTCATGGCGCTAGCTCTATTAGTTTTTGAGAAATCTTGTACACAGACTGACAGACTGACAGACTGACAGACTGACAGACTGACAGACTGACAGACTGACAGACTGACAGACTGACAGACTGACAGACTGACAGACTGACAGACTGACAGACTGACAGACTGACAGACTGACAGACTGACAGACTGACAGACTGACAGACTGACAGACTGACAGACTGACAGACTGACAGACTGACAGACTGACAGACTGACAGACTGACAGACTGACAGACTGACAGACTGACAGACTGACAGACTGACAGACTGACAGACTGACAGACTGACAGACTGACAGACTGACAGACTGACAGACTGACAGACTGACAGACTGACAGACTGACAGACTGACAGACTGACAGACTGACAGACTGACAGACTGACAGACTGACAGACTGACAGACTGACAGACTGACAGACTGACAGACTGACAGACAGAAAGACATTTTTTAAATATGACTCCAATCGACTCAGGAGTGATCGGGAAATGTTTTTTAGGCAAAATTAAGAGGTCGAAATTTTTCATGAATACAATACTTTATTATACTCCGTAGAAGAAAGTAAAAAAAACATTTCCAAAGAATATTTTAGTGATAATAATTTTGTTTTATCAAAATATTTTATGAATATTAAATTGAAGTTCCTTTATATACTGGCTCATTTACATTCATTAAGGTTTACTCACATTAATCAATTATATTTGAATTTTGCATTGGACTTGTGCCCATGTGAAAGGATTGTACTATAGTAATTAATTAAATTAATTGTGGTAGCGGCGGTTTTTGCATTAAATATTCGTAATTTTTGATTTATTTAACGTTGATTACAGTGGCAAGGTGTGGTTAACAGATTTCATATTTAAAATATGCTCTATTAATAATTTATTATTCATCATATAGTGGCATAAATTCATTGGTGGAGCTCTGATTGACTGAAAAAATTTAAATGAATTTAAAATTAAATATTATATTAAATGCATGAGGATAATTAAAGTTGCCGCTATGGATTTTAATTTGTCTTTTCATTTTTGGATGCAGTTCAATCAATTTAGCGCCAAATTAAACACAAAGTCAATTAATTCCATAGCGAAGTCATAATTAAATCAACAATGGTGCCATTTTTTTCTAGTAAATTTTTTCTTGATAACAAATTCCTTTATTTTATTTTTATGATCGTATTTGGGTCAACATTTTTATTTTCACCGCCTTTATAAAACAGGGTTTGTATAGGGTTTTACATTTTCAATATTCGGATTTTGTAATTCTTTCATTTGGCAACCCTACGTCTTATTTGGCATCTGCAGTGACGTTCATTCATTCGTTACTTTCGAGCAAGTAATCGTCACTTTCGAGCAAGTAATCGTTACTTTCGAGCAAGTAATCGTCACTTTCGAGCAAGTAATCGTTACTTTCGAGCAAGTAATCGTTACTTTCGGGCAAGTAATCGTTTCTTTTTAATCAGTACTTTTATTCGTTACTCGAGCCCCGCATTGTTACTCGCAATTGTAATAATCACGTATTCGGTAGATTTGCACAATTTTATCATTATCAGACCTGTATAACTCTTAGCTTGGACAAAACACTGAGAACACGATGGACCGATGGACCAAAAGCTATCGGTTTTATCGATGCTATCGATGGACACTAGCTATCGATGGACACAAAAGCTATCAACAAGCACAGCAAGTTTGAGTTTTAATTTATTTAGCTTGGCTTGCCATGGTCAGGTAACGGGGTATGAATACATTTGATAAGTAATTGAGAATAGCTCTTTGGCGATGGACTATTCGTTACTTTTGTAATAAATATTTTATGCCCATTACTAGGAAATATACACAGTTCAACCGCTAGAAATTATTTAGACATTCTATGGAAATTCGCGTCTTATCTATCGCTAGTCACATCAAAATTTTGGTGTGTAAACAAACCCTGTGTAAACAAAACCTATGTAAGCAAAACCTGTGTAAACAAAACCTGTGTAAATAAACAAAATTACTGTATGTGGGTTGAAAATAATACGCAAGAGATTTGGGAGCGTCCATCGCACCCGGTTATAGCGGGCGGCGTCATCGGATTCTAAATCTTCGAGAGCCATGAAGAAGGAGCACTTACCGTCGATGGTCAGAAACATCGAGCGATAATTAATAATTTTTGTGGCTTTGTTTTCTCGATATGAATCTCCAAGATAAGTTTTTTCAACAAGACAGCATTACGTGGCAAGTCGCGAAACAATCGCTCTGTTCATGGGGGAAAATTTGGATGGATTTTTTAAACTTTTTAAGTTTCCATATTTATTCAAACTAAATTAAGTTTAAATTTTCAACCAAAAAGTTTGAAATTTGTAAACAACAAAATCATAAAGCCTTTTTCAACCAAACAGTTAAAATGTTCATTTTTATAACCAAAAAAGTTTGCAAGGTTTTCTTGCAAGGCACGGGCTAAGCTTTTTTGAAAAGTTAAAGCCTGTCCGAAAATTACAAAAATGGAATCCTCCATAGGACTTTTTTGGAATTTCCACAAAAACAGTAAATTTTTGCAAAAAATTTGCTTGGACAAAAAGTGTTAAGAATATGATTCTATGATTCTACATAACCATACATCAAAATTCAATCGGACCACTCCTTCGCCCCTCTCCCATTCAAATGGAATACATTTTTGCGATTTTCTTGAAAACGGTTCATTTTTCCCAAAATCGGGTTCCAGAGAGTTCTATGGGTAGATAGCAGCTTTTAAACGCGCACAATTGGTTAAGGTTTTCTGGTAAAAGCCGATGTTACAAATTTTTGTTAAATACATACATACACACGAATACACACAACCACACAGGCATGTTGCGGACTCACCGGACTGAGTTTATGGGTATATCCCTCGGGAATTTGCGGAGCCCCATTTTGACTTCGGTTTTTGAACATCTTTCTTCATTTGAGTTGAAGAAAATTCGACGGTAAAGTTGTATTTCATTTAGAAATTCCTCAATTATTTGAGTCAGCAATTTTGCTCAAAATATCAGTTTTTTTTTCATTGTTCAGGAAAGTAAAAGAAAATTCATTTTAAACTATTTATCAAAAGATATAACAAAGAGCTTCTTACTGGAATTTTACAGGGAAATATCTTCTCTTCCACCGCAAACAAATGTTGTCAAAATTATGCTGCGGTTTACATACTTAGTATATACCTGACTATGTCTACTCAATAACGAAATTAAGTAGAAATTGTAAATAATTTCGTTAATTAAAATCTGTAAGTCCCAGTATTAGATTCAGAAGTTTGTGTAATTTTTAATTAATATATTTATAAACTTGTGTTATTCGACGTAAGCATTTTTGCTGGCATACGCGAGGAAACTAGAAAGTTTCGGGCCAAGCAAAAAAAAACTCCAGAATTGTAGTTACAGCATAGTATGTCTAACTGTCTGTTTATTTGTTTTTTCTAACTTCCAACAGCAGAATAGGCCACAAAGTGGATACATCAACGGAAAATTCAAAAATTGTGCGAATTCAAGACCGACGACCATTTTACCACTCGGGAGTTACTTGGATGGAGAACCACCATACCGATTTGCACCAATTTTTAGAGTAATCTTGATAGAATCAGCGATGTGTTTTAGACTATGCGCCAATGCAAATTTCGCCTTCCTTTTCCTGCTATCTGTTAAATCAGCTAAATTTTTTTTGTGACCGACAGCGTTAAATTTTTTTTTCTAATATCTTCCAAAGAGGAAGGAGAAAAATTTATCACAAATTATTTATTTTTAGCTTGTGATTTTTGAGGGAAAGGCCCCATATTTGTTAAGAGAATACTAGTTATTATTTTTCAATTGAGATTTTCCTTTTAAAAAATAAAGCTCATCCTAGTAAGTCCTCTTCCGATTCGGTTAAATTCAGATTCTGTTCATTGTCTGCTCTGCGAAACTGCTCTGCAAAACTGCTCTGCAAAACTGCTCTGCAAAACTTCTCTGCAAAACTGCTCTGCAAAACTGCTCTGCGTATGAAATAGACGTTTTCCAACCGATCGTTCGAGATCCCTTGAGAGATCCCTAACCATTCTTAAGCTCAATTCAAACTAACGACTGCGATTACGATTGAGCTTCCTCACATAGTTGCTTGTGCATACTTCGTTGTTTCAGCAAACTAGAGGAATTTGATTTAAAGCTTCAGAATATCTGAACCGATTCTTTGGAAAAAAATACACCGAAATTTGCATCTTTTTTCCTGGCTTTAAACAACTTGGAAAATATCCGTCTGTCTGTCTGTCTGTCTGTCTGTCGGTGGACACCATAACTTTCGAAAGGGTTGAGCTAGAGACTTGAAATTTTGTGCAGTTTTGTTTCTAATAAATAGCAAGGTTAACTTATTGAACGGTCAAAAAAAAAATCCGTCCCAGTCCCACATACAAACGAAACAGTTTTTTTTAAATATTTTTATCGAAAACGGTTAGCCTTATCGAAATTTTTTTAAAGAAACAACCTTAAGCACCACTGGGCTAGGAACTTTTCAACCCTTCTTCGCATACAGGAATTTAGTAAGTACCGGTATATCATATAATAAAAGTACTTCTTGGTTTTACCTCGAGTATTTTAATTGAATTTATTTGTATTTCTTGTATTTTACCGAAAATCCGCATGAATGGTAATTAATTTTTAAAAAATGAAGACTGCGACATTATATTGTTAAGAAGTGTTCATACATTTGCTTAATTGCCTTTCGTCAGTTTCTTATTTGTGAATTAAAATTGTGTTTAGTAATAAAATAATCTTCTTAATTTTCCTATATTTAAAACTTTTACGACGTTGCGTTGTCGATCCCTTTATAAAACCTTTAGACTTTTCCATCTGGTTTTCATAACTTTGTGAGACACTGGGCCAACCACATCAGAAATATAAATAGTTCTTAAATGCGAATATGCACAGAATCTGAATGTTTGTATAGATGTGTATGTGTGTGTGTGCTTGAAACGCACCCAGCATCATCAGTAAGTATGCAAACATTGAATTTTCTCGAGAAATTAAACAGAATTTTCCGAAATTTTAAAGGAAGAGCTTCAATTAAAATTTTATACTGTTTAGGCAGCATCAGGTACGAGAATAGCAAACAATCAGACATTTGTCTATCAGACAATTTCATAAAGGATTCAGTCGGTTGGTTGGGTTTATATTTAGGCCGCAAGATACGCGAGGTGATCCTATATTTTACAGCTGCTATTCAGCTCGATGGAAGCCCTAAAGTCAAATATTCGCTAATAATACGAGTTGTGTGTTTGCATGAAAATAATGAAGAAACAGGAATATTCCAGGAGCACAAGCAATAGAAGCAGCAAGGAAATCAACATATTTTACCATCTTTCTTAAGCTGATGGCAAGGATATGTACGGCATCTTCGTAGCTAGCTCGGTTATCAAATTACCTTCAGTGGATGGCAGGCAGGAACACGATAATACACTCAAGTGTGAATAAAATATGAGATCGTACTAGACTATGGCGGAGGATGGGGGTATAAAAATAGCATGAAAGTGCGCTTCGTTCGCATGTCTACCACAAATATTTGAAATCCCGGTAAGGGTGGAAAGATCTCAAGAACTCGGCTTTCTTACCAAAAGTTACAAAAACATTTCTAGAATATTAGACGCGAAAACAAAACCATTTTTAGGAGGAGGGGGGTAAGGATTTCGTCTCTTTTAACGCTCGGTGAACTAAAAGCGTAACCAAGTGTACTTTTGAGGCGCGAATATTTCGAAGTCATGTAAACTTGAATGAAAGCAAGTGGTAACTATAGGGAAATGTGTCTATAATTTAGAGAGTATTGCGAGATCTGAGTAGCTTTATGTATTCACTTCGTTCCTGTTACATAAACATCAATTTCTGGAAACTAAAATTTTGTAATATGCTCGACTAGCGACGCGACGTCACACCAACAACTCCATAGTTGTATCTACTATTGAGTGGGTACTCGTGGTTTATGAGTTTATTTCGTGTAATGGAAGAATTTGACGGAGAATATTTCCAAAAAATGTGGGTGAATTAATTTGGGCATGTGTAGAACAAATTTAGAGTTTATTTTTTATGCATCTAAAGAATTTAAAGAGGCTGTGGAATATTTTAAATTTCTAAAAAACGTTTTGTGCACAGATATTTCTTGATTTGTGACGTATTTGGTTTCACCAAATTCCGTGTTTTTCTGTGGTTACACGACATTTTGATGTGCCACACAAAAGCATGAATTTTGCAGGACCAAAAACGTTATAACTCGAGGGACGCCTGTACAAGTTTTCCATGTGTTTTTTTCTTTGTCATTTTTCATGTAAGGATATTGTGGACTTAATAGAGATAAAAATGTCTAATGAGGAGCAAAATCTTAAAAAATTTTAACTCGCAGATTTTTTTTTAAAGGTTTTAAGCCCAATTCAGACCAATGATTGCGATTAAAATTGCGGTTACGATTGAGCTTCCTCGACCAATGAGATCAAAGCTTTTATTTTCATATAGTGGAAAGCTTTGATCCCATTGGTCGAGAAGCTTCAATCGTAATCGTAATCGTAATCGTAATCGTAATCGTAATCGTAATCGTAATCGTAATCGTAATCGTAATCGTAATCGTAATCGTAATCGTTTTCATTGGTCGAGAAGCTTCAATCGTAATCGTAATCGTAATCGTAATCGCAATCGCAATTGTTAGTCTGAATTGGGCTTTATAAAATATCAGTTGTGATCAACACATAACTTTCCTCTGCAATATTTAGTTTCGGGAAAAATATGTAGAAAATATGTTTTTAAATAATTGGAAAATCGTTAAAGCTACGTAAAAAAAGTTGGAAGAAAAAATGCAGGAAATTTTATTTGTTTTGAATTTGGTGAAATGCATTTTTTCTCAAAAGCGCTCAGCTTCCGACAAATTTTCATAGAACTTAATCTTTTGAAAATATGTTGAAAACTATTAAGATGCCCGTCCACATGAGAGTAAATTTGCGAGCAAATCTGTAGAGTTACTCGCGAGAGGTCTTCCATTCGAGAGTTGATTTCGGCGAATTTACTATCGCGATTATTCAGCGAATTTACTATCGAGATTGTTCGGCGAATTTACTATCGGATTACTCGGCGAGCTTCTCGCCAAAAATATTTCCACGAGCGCTCTCCAAACATTATCCCCTTGAGATTTAGCCCTTGGAGAATAATCAAAATGTTGTCGTACTACAGGAAGATTGTAGCAGCTGTCATAATTCATAAAATGTGCAGGAAACGAAGGAAATCGACTAAAAAAAGTTCTGGGTTAAGTTGTGGATTAGGAGAAGGAATATTTTAGGTGCCGGTAGCAAACTCATACGGGAACTGCAAATTGAAGACGCGCAACAATTCCGAAATTGTTGTAGGCTGACGAGCTCTCAAATGGAGTTTTTTATAAAATCCAACGGGCAGGTAATATTTAAAAAGGACACTAAAATAATAGAAGTGCTAAAAGTGCGTGATCGAATGATGGTTACCCTTCTATTTTTCTCATCCGGTAATCGGCGCATTTCACGTCCCACAAAATATTCCGATCTTCGTATTCTTCAATTAATTTTTTATGTAGTCTGGAGACCTTTTTTGGCATCTTACTTAACCGAACTTTCGAGAGCTACTCTCAGGAATCGAACACCGTTTGTCTTTATTATTAATATTATTAGCAAAAAGTTAACACCGTAGCGCGGAGTTACTTTGACATTTCTCTTTTAAGAAGGTAAATATTCATTTTAACACCGTTTTGACCTGAATTTTGATTTAACTACGAATTCACTCGAACTCCTTTAAGAAACTATCTCCATTATCAAGGGTGTTTACGTTTAGAACAGGTTTACCAATTGGCCTCAATAGCATATATTAGTCAATAGCCTATTGGGACATTCTCCTTTCCGAGACCCCAGGTTTACAAATCGAGAGACCCCAGGTTCGGGTCTCGGTAGAGAGACATGCAAGAAATGTTTTTAACAGTCATCATCAACTTTAAACACGAGAAAAAAATTAAAGCATCTTACTAAAAAAACTTGTTATTAATTAAAGAAATTAAAGCATCTTGCAAAAATTTAAGCTTCTTGCATTTTTGAAAAAAAAAAAAAAAATTAAAGCATCTTTGAAAAAATTAAAGCGTCTTGCAAAAAAAAATGCTTGCAAAAAAAACTTGTGAATTGAAATTTATTATTTAATCTACGAATTTTATTGTTATGGCATAGTTAAGCATTGATAACAAATCTCAAAATCCATTCATATCTCCTATGTTGTAGGCGCTAGAACTTTTTAAATATTTTTTCCGAATTTAGAAGATGGTTTTCCCTCAAAAAACAAAATTTTCAGCCAAATATGAAAAGTCGTGCATTAAAGGGTTAATTTACTATTGAAAACAAAATCATGGGACTTTGAAAGGTGTGCGGTTATGACAAGTTCCCGTCTTATACAGGTTTCACCGTTAGAAAATTAGGACAATTAAAATAAAAAATTAATACGTCTTTTAAAAAACTTTCACATAATGTCTTTAATTTTTTTTAAAATGGCTTTTCCTGATTTAAGAAAAGAATGTTTTAAAGTACTTAATTAGAAGGAGTTGTTGAAAATTTCTTTCATGATTCTAAAGTGAAAAGTTTTCTCTTCATTTGCTGATGTTGTTCGCTGGAACTGCAGAAAAAACTGGGACTTTTTTCTAAAGTTGATTGCTTAAAAACTTTGTAAAGTTGCTTTCACTATCAAAGAATTTAAATCTTAAAAGTTTCGTAAGTTCTGAATGTATATTTTTATAAAAAGGGTGCATTTATTCGTTTCTTTTTATATTTTTTGACAGGCGATCTCTTGACATTAAATGTGAAACGGAAAAGGTGAACTTTTTATTGAAAGCTGTAAATGGTTTTAAGGTAAATTTTGTATAATTTTTAAAATGGATTCGTATTATTTTATTTGAAAAGCGTCTTGGAAAAAGCCATCACCGTTGAAAAGTTGGTTAAAAGTTTCACGGAAAAAGAAATGATTTTAAAAAAAAAATATACGTTTGAATATTTTTTGTGAATTTTCATATTTTTTTCAGGATTGAATTTTGTTTTTACTTCATTTCAGAGAAGATTTTTTATGAGAACAATTGAAAATACGTTAGCTGTTTATGAAAATTTTGATCCTTTTTGAGAAAATAGGCAAAAAGAAAAGCCTAAACTTTTCTAATAAGCAAAATTCTATGCAACAAGTAGATTTTTCATGATATCCCCAGTAAACCTATAAGGATTAGGCCGTTTTATATAGGATTTCGGATCAGATTTCAAAGAATACCGTTAAATCTTACACCAGCAAAAGAAAATTTAACCGAGAGGGAAATATATTTTTGATATCTTTCAATAGAGCTTTTTGATTGTTTCTTTGAGATAGAGATTTTCCACTATTATTTTTTTCGCTATCCGCAAACGACATTAAACAAAATTGGATAACGCCAGCTCGAATTTCCTTGGAAAACTGTGAGAAGAATCAAAAGGGAAACAGAACAGAGAAACAAACGTATATAGCAAAAGTATACAATATTAAACAAAAAAAAAACACAATATTTGGGGAAAAATTTAAGCCAAGGAAAGAAACAAATTCCATATCTGACTTTTTCGTCTTACCATTCGAGATTTTGCTATTGTGCAATTTTTATATTCCATTGTTGAAGATCTCGTTCGGTCTTCCTTTTGCCCCATTATCCACATATAAAAGGAAATTGTTTGTTTTTCCTGGTTTTGCTCCTCGTTGTTCCACTGTTGGCACACCAACCTTATTGTGCTTTTCGACGATCGAAGAAAGGAAAAATAAAACCATCACAGGAACTTAAGTTGAACATTCGAATGTAAACATGTCTATATTGTAGCTTCAAGATTTCTACTATTGCTGAGAAAAAAATTGAGGAAAATTCAAGAAAAACACACAGAGGAATGCAGAAATAAAAGGAAAAATTTTGTCATAGAAAAAAATGATACGAGAAGATAATCCAGCGACATGAAGACGATATCCTTGAAGAATGAGATAAGCGTGGAATTTCTACTTACTTGACGAGATGGATTGCTTCCTTCCAAACAGCGTCTTGGCATTTTAGCTTTTGTTATAAATACCTACAATAATATAGAGATTCCGAAACTCAATATGAACATCAACAAAGAAAAGCGCAATAAGGGGTGAATTATGGGGGATGAAGTGGAGATTCGTTTGTTATTTGAAATCTAAAGCGAAGGTATTCGATTGCAAGTTTTCAATTGGATAATTGTAGGATTGCATTTTTAGTAATAACGAGTATGATATGAATTAGGAATGTTTGTTATACTAAATTGGATTAATTTTATAAATTTTTTTTTGTGAAAATAAAAGAAAATAATCATTTTGTTTTTTTGAAAAAAATTGCTCCAACCAAAGTTGTGTTCAACACAAAACTTTCCTCTTAAATATTTCTTAAATATTTAGTTTCGGAAAAATATGAAATTTTTTTTTCAAATATCTTGAGAACCGTTAGAGATACGAAAAAAAGACCTTTAAATCAGAGAATGTGGAAAATTTTATATCATTTAAATGTTCTAATATTCATTTTTTCCCAAAAACGCAAATGTTTTCAAAAAATCGTAAATTTTCAAAAAACTGTATTTTTTCTAAAAAAAAAATGTATGGGAGGTACCCGTTATAGGTATCGTTACTTTTTCGAAAGTTGATAGAAAACTACGATTTTTGTAAAACTAATTTACAAAAAATATCAAGTCAATGAATTCTCGAGTTAATCAAGATATGTACAACGGACAGACCGACAAACGGATGCACGGACATCCTCATAATTTTGCCTGAAACGGATTTCGCACTGATTAGAAATTTTCTATTTGGATAGACGAGTTTTGAAGCTCATTTTACAAGCTTTCATTTGATATATAACATCATGTGTTTTCGGTGGTTTTTAATTCCAAGGTCACACCACATAATAGGGCTATTCACTCTTTATCGTAGTTGATTGTAAACTCGTAGAATCGTAAATAAAATCGTAGTTTTTTGACAGTTCTCCATATAAATTTTTTTACGACGAAAACTACAATCTACCACACCCGAAGGTAGGTAAAATCGTAGTTTTTGTCGTACTTCTAATAAAGTGAGGTTAAGGCATGTTTTGTGTCATGTCAACTTGGTGCCAACTCTAAAATGGACATTGGAAAAGCAAGTAAATTAAAGTATTTATATGATTTAGTATAAATTAAGAGTTAAGAAATGCTTTAAACAATTTAGGTAAAGAAAATAAATAAAAGAGTCAAAAATTTACGACAAAACCCACAACCTCTAGTAAAGCGCTGCTCACGCTTTGTTGTACTTTTCCATCGTAGATTTACAGTACAATCTACGATTTCACTATCTACTATAAAGAGTGAATTGCCCTAATATTTGACCTTGAATATCCCAAAAAGCCATATTTTTTTTTAAATTCATCAACAAAATTTCATATCTCAAAACATAAGAAAATCTACATTCGTCAAATACTCTATATTGTGACAGACAAAATGTTTATTTGAGAAAATCCATTTGTGTTGGAGAGGGGGGAAGCACTGATTCTATTGGATTTTGATGTATGAATAAGTTATGTAAAATCCTATTCTAAACACATTTCGTCTTTATAAATTTTTCAATACGACTCACTGTTTTCGAGAAAATACAAAAGTATTCAATTTGTATGGGGGAGGGCGGAAGGAGTGGTCCAATTGGATTTTGATGTATAGATAAGTTATATAAAATTGTATTCTTAACATATTTTATCTTCATAAATTTCTCGATACGATGCACAGTTTTCGAGAAAACAGGAAATAGTATTCCATTTGTATTGAAGAGGGGGGAAGCAGTGGTCCGATTGGATCTTGATATGTGGATGAGTTATGTAAAATTTTATTCCAAATACATTTTACCTCAATAAATTTTTCAATATGACTCACCGATTTCGAGAAAATTGCAAAAAACTGTTTCGATTTAATGGAAAAGAGAGGAAGGAATGATTCAATTTTGCCCGTTCAAGAACTTAGCCTAGCCATTCACGAGAAACGCAACTGTAAAAAATTTCAAGTCCTTAACTCAATCCTTTCGAAAGTTACGGTGTTCACGGACAGACAGACGGACAGACGGATAGACAGACAGAGGAACAGACAGACAGACGGACATACAGACAGACAGAGGAACAAACAGACGGACAGACAGACGGACAGACAGACGGACAGACAGACGGACAGACAGACGGACAGACAGACGGACAGACAGACGGACAGACAGACGGACAGACAGACGGACAGACAGACGGACAGACAGACGGACAGACAGACGGACAGACAGACGGACAGACAGACGGACAGACAGACGGACAGACAGACGGACAGACAGACGGACAGACAGACGGACAGACAGACGGACATACAGACGGACAGACAGACGGACAGACAGACGGACAGACAGACGGACAGACAGACGGACAGACAGACGGACAGACAGACGGACAGAGGAACATACAGACGGACAGACAGACGGACAGACATACGGACACACAGACGGACACACAGACATACGGACACACAGACGGACGGACATTCGGAAGTCAAAATCTTTTATCATCCCAAACATCCTGGTGTAGTTCATTTTTGTGTCCGATGATTGGTTCGATTTGTTACAAACCTTATACTAAATCTAATATACTTCTATATAAAATGATTAATAATGAGACCGTAAAAGGATATTTTTTGTTTTTTTTTTTCAAATTTCAATTTTATATGGGATTTTGATAAAAAATTAAAATTTTTTTGGGTCATCTAAAATTTGAAAAAAAATCGAAGACAAAAAAATTTTACTTGCTCAGACTTGCTCGTCTGGGATGGAATCACTCTTATATTAAACGTTTTCAATTATTTTCGTCATATTTGTTACAATGAGTGAAATTTCCGGGCCCGTTCTTCATCTTGGTGGCCATCTTTGGATATGGATTCAATGATTGGCGACTTTTGGTATGGTAGGCTTTCTAGGCAAAAGTAACACACTTTATATTTGAACTATTAACCACAAATGTGTGTCGTTTTTCAAAAAAATAAATTCATGAATTGAAATTTGTTCAAATTGCGTAGGTACTACATTACAGTTTGGTAAAACAAGAGAAGAGAAAGTTTTCTTGTATTTCAACATGCACGATGTGAAAATTCAAATATCCCTTGGCTATGAAATGGAAAACGCTTCATCATGGGAAACAATTCAACAGAATCGTTGGAGTTTTTAGTTTACGAAGAAAAAAAAAACAAGTAAAACTATAAGTTTTCCAGTTTAAAACAATTTTTTTCTTTTATCTCTACTTGGTGGTATATTGAAAAACATTTAGCACGCTATATGCGAATAGCAGAAGAAATTCCATTTATACTTTTTGAGATGTATGAAATAAATACAAGGTGAGGGGGGAACGGACACGGAAGGGAGATTGAAAATGTTCAGTTAAAACTTATTTTCAAGTTATTCAAGTGTTTGAATTTATTTATTTTTTATTTTTTACATTCTATGCAGTTATGGGTGCAGGACTTCTTCGTCCTTGGAAAATTTCCTATGCTAAGGTGTTGTAATAGAAACAAATTTTCTGCATGACATTATTGTGTTTCAAAGTTTAACTACTTACTCGTACTTGCATGGAAAATGCGCTTTAAGGCTTTATTTTCATTTTCAATTCTTGTACAGTAGGTAGTTTTTTTTTGTATTTTAAAAATAGTTAAATGGAAAAAGTAATTTTTAACTCTTGATGGGAAAACAGTGAGGGTGGAATAAAACTTGTAAATGTAAGAAAAAGTAATATTGAATAACTTGAAGAAAAGGTGGAGTGCATCTACATTTACAATTTTATTCATATTTTTTTAAAATTCTTTTTTATATTTATATTTTGTAACACGAATTCACTTAGCTATTCAGGTCATCAGCTGAAAATATAAAAGTTACGAATATTAAGGAACTTGGTTAAAACTCGTTTCATAAGGGACAACAACATATGAGGCGTTTAAAGCAAAAGTGGACCAAGCCACATGTCGAAATCGTGAATTTTTTTGTGTTTGAATCACTATTGCGAATGAGTTTTTAGATAAAAATGTTTGAATGCACAAAAGAACATTTCAACATTGAGTAATAAAGTTCACACAAATTTTTTTTCCAAAAATTTACAGTAAATAATAGTACAAAAGTGAAAAAGGTTCAAAAACTCGATTATGTGCTTGGTCCACTTTTGCTTTTAACGCCTCATATAGTGATGGGCGAAAAACGCATTTTTCGTGATTTTTAAAAGCTTTTATTTTTTCCTCCGTATCTGTTTGTTTGTCTGTCAGGGTCAAATCTAGAAGTCTAATTTTGACCCACTTCCACTCATCCGATAGACTGGAAATGTTGCACACATACGGAAGTCCGATGACAATACAATATTTTCTGTATTTCGTCCTTGAAAGAATAAGGGAAGACACGGTAAGGATAACGTGGTTTTCCTTTTCCTCAAATTTTCTGGAAAAGGCTATTGGGCCGCTGAATCCGATTCTGGCATTAAGAAATCTGTAAGCCTGCAAGGAAAACGTGATTATACTTTCCTCAGATTTTCCGGAAAAAATCTCATCTGAGGCTTTTTGGGGTTCCTGAGCCCGATTTTGAAGTTAAGAAGTCTGTAAGAATAACAAAAGATCCGCTAAGGACAATGTGACTAAAAAATTAATTTTTTTTAAAACACTTTTATTTAAAAAAATGCATTAACAAGGAAAAAAACAATTTTTTGGGCGCTATGTATCAGAAATAAAAAAAGCATAAAAAATAAAATAAATATTTATCTCGCATTCATTTTGACTTCAAAGTAAAACTGTAACAGATTCAATTCGTTTTTATTAAATTATTTGCTTGAAAAGTTTAAAATCGTAATTTAAGTGAAAAAAAATCGATTTCCCATTTCATTATCACAACCCTTACATAATTTCCTGAATACTGAAGACAAAAAAATATATTTATAATCAATTTTATAGCAAATAAAATCAAAAAAATCCACCCCAAAATACCCAACAATTGAATCGTAACTGATCGAAGTCCTTTTAGTATGCTGCACATATAGATGGATGTTTACGTAAAATTGTCCTCTGCAAACATCCTAATTATGTATGCATTTTCGACCGATGGTAACAAACCATCGCCATCAGAACAGTATCAATTAGGCTTCGGTAAAGTTACTATCGATCGTGATTAATTAAATATTTGTAAACGTGGCCAATACCAAATGAATTTTACATCACGTCCGAGTAGTCTTTGCCGCTTCACAATTTTGCATCACATCAGAAATGTGAACAGCAGGACAAGGTAGGAAATTATTCGTCCTGCTGAACAAAATGAGGGCGAAAGCTACCTTCGCTGAATGAAGTATTTTGAGAATCGAATCGATGATGTGCAGTCAGAATTAATAGGTATTGAGTTGATGCAATTGAATTTGTTTAGTATAATTAATCGCACATTAAAGCGGCTCCGACCCCGAATCGGTGCTCATTGAAAATTGGAAATAGGAAATAGAATCAATCGAATAACATTAAGTGCAGTCGATGATGATGTTTATGGTTGATGGTGGCTTTTATGGCGGTTAAAAGACTATTCTTGGGGTGTGCTTATCCGATAGGTCCTGCACCCTATCTATAGATAAATGTATGTTTTATGCGTGCAAAAATAGTACAGACGGGAAGTCCCACATTGTATGGGATGAGGTGTGGAAGCTCACAGGACGACTATTTGGATGAACAAAACAAATTTTTTTAATGAAATTTGTGTTTACAGTTGAATTGTGATCAGAAGAGATCTTCATTGGAGTCCCCATCAATGGAATTTTAATCAAACCAAGTGCTAACCCTTTCGATAGTCCGGAAATGCCATTTTGATACATCAAGTTGATGGCAGTTTGCTTTGATAGTATGTACAAAGAGACAACATTTCATTAAAAATGATGAGTTGCAAAGGGCGAGTTCGTCTTTAGAATTGAAAGTGGATCACTCCTCTGTCGAGAATTGATAACATCAGTAAACGGCCTTTAGTAATTTAGAATAGAAGGTGAATTCTAATGAACTGAGAGCTAATAAGGAAATTTACTACGAAATCAAGTCTCGAAAATAATTTATGTGCTGGGGGAGGCTTGAAATCTAGATTTATGTGGTCTACTCAAGCATTTTAATTGCAGTTGCAATTACTCACTCTAGGATGTTATAAAACTTTCAGGTAAAACAATTCAGGGTGTTAATAGAGGATATTTTGCACAGTAGAAAATTGTGGAAAAAGAGTAAATTTTTTGTAACTTTAAAAAAAATACGTGTCCAATATTTTTCATGGTTTTAAGAATTTGCTAAGTTTTATTAAAATCAGAGAGTGACACTCCCGTAGGTTTGCCCGCAGGTGTGACGTTGGATAAAATGTGAGGTATACACTATCGGGGGGTATGCAGTAGGGATGTCAAATTTTTGAAAAAAAACCCGGTTTTTGGTTAAACCGGTTTTTAAGACTTCGGTTTAAACAGGGCCGGTTTAACCGGGTCCAAAAAACTGGTTATTAAAACACCTAAAAACCGTTTTGTTGAAATTGGGTAGGTTAGGTCTTAGACGCAACAAATACACTATAATACAAAAAAAAATATCAGTTGTGGTCAACACAAAACTTTCTTCTACAAAATCTACGATCCTGCGCAATTTACGCTAGAGCCCTGTCGCGTTGTCAACCTAAGACGACCTCCCAATAAATTCTTGGTTTATTCAAGAATATCAAAAACGTACAAAATTTGAGATAACTTGAGAACTGTAAAAGATATCAATTTACGGTAAATGGCAAAAATGTAGAAAATGTTAACCCTTTCGGTATTTTGATGCCATATTGCATCATGTTAAAAATATTGAATTGTCTTATTATTTATTTATTTTCAATACTCTATTCTCATTCAGTGCACCATTAAGTGCATTTTTGACCCAATTTTGATTTTTTGAGTAAAAAGCTGGATCACAGTGGACGTATTTGAAAAAAATTAAAATTTTTAATTTTTTTTTGTTTTAAATGAATATTAATGGCTTAAACATCATTAATTTGTATACAGAGTATTTTTAAAACCCATAGAAAAAAACATGTATCGAAAGGGTTAACATCTTAAGTTTCGAAATCACTTTACCCCCTCCCCTTACTCCCCCCACCCTTCGCGCTACTTTTCCGTATGCCTATGTTGGAACCAGAACTACCACAGACACTCATGCCAAATTTCAAGTCAATCGGTTCAGCCATTTTTGCGTGAAAGAGGAACAGACAGACAGACAGACACCAACTCATTTTTATATATTAGTATAATATGATATGATATATGGCCCAACACAACTCGTCTTCTTCCATTGTGGCCCAGGGAAACTAAAAGGTTGGACACCCCTGATCTAAGACATTAAAAACTCCTTTTACCATTATTTATCCTATTATAAAGTCAATATTAAATTTTCTAAAAGTAATTCTTTCGAAGAAATTGTTTTATTTCAATATCTTGTTTGATGAAAATAATTTTCGGTCTGGAATTTCTGAAATATTTACCTTGAAAATTATTTATATTGAAATGTAATACGAAAATCCATAAAATTTGCTTGGAAAATCTCCGTTTTAAATATCAAAAAAAAAATAATAAAAAATATATGCTGCAAAAAAAGTCATATCATATTTTATTTTATAGCTGAATTTTTGCATATGAGTATCTTTTACTGTCGCATGTAAAATAGCTCAGGTTAGGATGTTGTCTGCCGTCTTGTAGGAAACTTGAAAGGAAACGAAAGAATTTCATTGAAGCGAAAAAATAACGAGAAATGTGCAACCATCAACTTAACTCAAAAAGATCTGAGATTCAAAAGTTGCTTGAAATAAATTTAACTGTCGAATTTCTGTGAGGGAAAATTTGAAATTTCCTATAAGTAAAAGCTTAGTACTTCCTGTAAATAAAAATATATGCTTGGAAAAATAAATACTTCTCAAGTATTATTGTGACAGCTTTGAAGAGATATTTTTTCGTAATACATAATTTCGTATGAAATGGTAAGTTTTGCAAGAAGTAAATGTTGTAAGATATGCTCAGAAAACAATGTTTTATAATAGAAATTAATTTTTAACACTCTTATCGTAACACTATACACTATCGCCGAATGCATGCAAATCATGGCGAATGCGTAAGTGTTCGCTTTGATCTGTTATGATTTTCATAAGTTTGGTTACGTTCGGCTTGAGTGTAATGAAATGTGCTAATCTTTTTTTTTTTGATTCGACCGCGTTCAGAGAGAGAGAGTGTGGCAAGGTTCAAAAAAAAGTGAAATGTTTGGCAAAAATATTTTTTACCTAAAATTTTCAACTAAAAAACTTGAAATAGTGTTTCTGCTTTAAAGGCTGTTGGTTTTTACCAATTTACTTTTCTGATAAAAAACTACTTCAATTTATTAAATAATTCTCGCAACTTTCAAAAGTTTATTTAATTGCAAATTTGATTTTAAAATAAAAAATATATCCATTAAAGTTTAGTATTTATTTCACATACAAAAAAAAAATAAATAAAAAAAAAACACTCTCATATTCCCAAATGATAAATAAAATCAAAACGGAAATGATTAGGGTAGGATTACGGTATCATCAAAGCGTAAAATGATCATGTTTTTGTGTATGTTAAGCTTTATTAGGTCTGGAGCATTATTTCATTTCCATTAGGATTTCCATGAACAAAACACGAACAAAATAACAAAGTAAATATAAAAATAAACTGAAATAAACTGACCGTAGAAAAACTTCGCAATTTTCAGGTCTTATCAAGGGTAAAATAAAGAGTCTAATGGGGCTTACGACTTGTGGAAAATATTTATAATTGAAACATGACTTTTTATTAATAATAATTACTTTGGACATTTGTGAAGACCTTTTTCTAATCTATTTCATCTTCCAAAAAAGTTTCATATCATAGTCAAACAAATAAAAAAATTTCTGTCTGTTTAACCGTCTGTCTTTCTATCTGTTATGTGTTATCTGTTATCTGTTATCTGTTATCTGTTATCTGTTATCTGTTATCTGTTATCTGTTATCTGTTATCTGTTATCTGTTATCTGTTATCTGTTATCTGTTATCTGTTATCTGTTATCTGTTATCTGTTATCTGTTATCTGTTATCTGTCATCTGTCATCTGTCATCTGTCATCTGTCATCTGTCATCTGTCATCTGTCATCTGGTATCTGTCATTCTTTCGTTAGGCAGATGGAATCCTTCGTTAGGAAGGTGGAATAGGGCTCCGGTAGCATACAAAACCACCTTCCTGAAATGCAATAAGATGTCCGTGCATCTGTTTGTTGGTCGGTCTGTCGGTCTGTTCGTTGTAAGTATCTTAAATAACTCGAGAACGCGTTGACCTACTGACTTGAATTTTTTTGTGAATAAGTCTTACAAAAATTGGGATTTTCTATCAATTTTTGAAAAGGTATCGGTAGCTACACTAGGTACTTTCCATGCATTTTTTTAAATACATTTTTTTGAAAATTTCTTGAAATATATGCGCTTTTGGGAAAACATGAATATAACAAAATTTAAAGGACATAAAATTTTCAACATTTGTTGATTTAACGATTTTTTGTTTAAAATTTCTAACGGTTCCCAAGATATTTGAAAAAAGTTAAGTTTTCTCGGAAACCATGCGCTATTATGAAAAAAATGCTTATAACTAAATTCAAAGAAAACAAATTTTCATGCATTTTTGAAACGGTTTCTTTTTCAATAATTTGTCAGGAGAAATTCGGTACAATTGAATAAAAAATTCGTTTCAAGAGAAGCAAATATTATTCGAAAAGTTGACCAATAAACCCTAAGTTTCGATATATTCAAATATCAAAGTGGTCACACCAATTATAAATAAAAAGGTTTTGGTGTATCTTTAACGGTTCTCAAGATATTTGAAAAAAGTATTATTTTTTACATATATTTTCCGAAACTAAATATTGCAGAGTAAAGTTTTTTGTTGATCACAACTGATATTTTACCCTGTAAATAAAATCAGCAAACCCATATACAAATTCGTCCTTTGAAAGGCCCGTGACGCTGCGCTACATTCCTTCACCGACAGTTTATGTTCAACTCAGAAAAAAGGAAAGCAATCCAGGACGTCTTAAAAGTATCAGTCCGACTGTCGGTGTAGCATACAAGCATTCCGCTATCTACGGTGTGACTTGTACCCATTTCTAAGTTCACCAAAGGTCTCATGAATTTCCTCCAGAGGACGATGAGTCGACAGTCTAGTAATATAAGGATGTGTCAGGAATGGGATTCGATTTAGGCTTCATGGTAGCGGTTTTTGTTGTTGTTGATATACCGAAGAAAATATAATTTTCAAATTGATAGATTTAAGGGTGAAAACACATGGGACTCTTGCTCTTCCTTTTAGTTTCACTACGTTGAAAATTTGCCTTTTGTAAAACTTTATCCCTCGTGGACCTTTATTTTGCACTTGCTTCAGGCGAAAGGATTTTTTTTAAAGTTTTTCTTATGCCGTCATTATTTTGATACAAAAGTTGCGCTTGGGTCGTTTGCCTCAAATCCGGTAACAAACAGGGTTGAAATCCATTTATTCTTTATTACAATCGTCGAACTTTTTTTTCTGATTTTACACATGGTTTGGGATTCTGCGTGGAATCAAAGGATCACAGTATTTTTTGTGCAAGTTTGTTCTGCCTTGAATTTTTGAGCTATTTTTGTTATTATCCTTGTTGTTGTTTTATTGGCATTTCCTTGAAAGTTTCATTCGTTTTTCATGTTTGCCCAGGATATGGTTTTCGCCCGAAATCGTATCTTATTAGTTGATTTGTTTGTTTTTTTTTGGAGTCCTTGTTTATGTGCTAAAATTCCCTCCTCGCCGCGAAACTTTTATCCATCGATGGCGTGCGTTGCCTGCTGGTTTGAACTGTTTGCAATATTATCAACCTTTTTTTCTTTTGTATTTTTTCTGGAACCTATCATATATTCTGGGAATTCTCCGATTCATCAGGATGATGGAAATTCCTTTCGTGCGCTTAGGCCCTGTTGAATGTCTGCTTGTTTTGAATCTTTTCAGATTTCCCAGAGATTTTTGCAAAGATTTTCAATTTCAGATCATTTGGTTTTTCGACGTTTTTTTTAGATATATACAAATATGATTTGATACTGTAAACATCGTTTTTTCTAGACTCAATTTTCATGAATTTTTACTTTCTTATACAAATTATACTTTGTATTCATGAAATAAATTCGACCTCTTAATTTTGTCTAAAAAAATTTCTCGAGTTCTCCTGAGTCGATTGGTGCATTATTACAAAATTGTCTTTTTGTCTGTCAGTTTGTCAGTCTGTGTACAATATATTTCAAAAACTAGGGATGTTTGGTCCTGAAATGGGATGAATATATCAACTTTTCGTGGAAATCCGTTAACCGATAGTAGCCGAAATGGGGTTTTTTAAAAAACACGATTTTTTTCACGATTTACTCCGAAACAAATAGTCTTATTTCTGATAAAAGTTGAAAAAAAGTCCCATCCATCACGTAGGCGCTCACTACTGCGGGGTTTTCGAAATTTTACCTTTAAGGGGGTAAACGGAGGGTAAAGATGGTTACGGTGTTTTAAAACGTTGATTTTTGACATGAATCCTGCTCATCGTAGGCTGAAAGTGTCATTCGGAGGTTTTCGGGGTCGCTGATTACGAATCTGGTGTTAGACTAATTCGAAACGGAAACTCCTGCAAGGATAAGATTTTTCTCAAAAGTTTTTAAGACTAAATTTCTGAGATAGCCATTCGATAGCACTCAAGAAAATAAACAACTTTGGTATCGAAGTTTTTTCGAAAAACTAGTCATTTTTGAGAAATGAATAAATTAGAAGCTTGGATGAGAGTTGCATTTTATTAATTTTTTACATAAGATGGTCGAAATGCCCGTTTGTTTTTGTTTTCTCCACCAAACTTTACCACAAGTGGCCAAAATGGCGGCTTTTTAATCCTTTGTATGTCATACCCCACCACAACAATGAAGGGTGAAAATACAAAAAAAAAATAGATTTTTGCGAATAAGGTTTTTTCAAAAAAATAGTTAAAGGAAGAATTTAAAATATAAAATTTTCTACAGGGTGCGCCATCTGTTCCTCCGGTATGAGAATGTTGAATAACTTTTTAAAGAAACAATAGATTGCAAAAAATGGTGTTTTTTTATTTAGTTCAATCCTTTACAATTTATGTGGACTACTTTTTGAAAACAACATCGATCAAATGACCACCTTTATTGGCCACCGCAAACTGTGCTCTTTTTCGGGCATTTTCCATCACTTCTTCGAGCATCTCCGTCGGTATGGCAGCTACTTCGGCACGAATATTGGTCTTGAGCTCGTCAATGGTCTTCGGGTTGCTGGCGTAAACTTTACTCTTCAAATAACCCCACAAAAAGAAGTCTGGGGGGGTTAAATCAGGGGATCTTGGTGGCCAGTCAATATCGCCTCTTTTCGATATCACACGTCTAGGGAATTTTTGTTGCAAAAACCGTATTGTTTGGTCCGCTGTGTGGCATGGCGCCCCGTCTTGCTGAAACCAGAAGTCAGTCAGACCTTTTTCACGCATTTTCGGACACACAAAATGTGCCAACATCCACCGATATCGATTACCATTAACTGTTTCACCTTCATTGAAGAAAAATGGCCCAATGATGGTTTTTGCGCACACGCCGGCCCAAACAGTCACTTTTCGATCATGCAATGGTATTTCATGAATCTCGTGAGGATTTTCTGTCGCCCAAATGCGGCAATTTTGTTTATTAACACCGCCAGAGGGAGTGAAATGTGCCTCGTCGGTCATTAAAACTTGCATCCAAAATTGAACGACTATTTTCAATGTACATCGTCACTATTTCGGCGCGTTCTTTCGGTGTGAAGCGGTTCATGGTTAAAATTGTACTGGTTTGACGTTTCCAAAACGTGTCTAGGAAAGCAAATCGGTTGACAAATGGCGAAGTTATTCAATGTTTACATACCGGAGGAACAGATGGCGCACCCTGTACATCTTTGCCTTTCACCGTAAATCGATTACTCTTACTGTTATTGAGATATTTCAGATTTTGTAAACAAAAAAATCATATATTTTTATAAATTAATGTTTTGTTTGTCGGATTATAAATTGCGCAGGAACGTAGATTTTATTTAAGAAAATCCTGTGTTGTTCACAAAAGAGATTTTCTATTTGGTTTTAATGCTGCTAATAAAAAATCCACGAAAAAAAAACATTTTTTCGGCAGATTAATATTTCAATAAGTAATTTGATATTTTAAACACAATTTACAGTCAAAAAAGTCAAAATTAGAAAACGGCTTACAGCCAGAAAAGTCAAATTTAAAAAAAAACATTCTTCAATATTATTAATGTGATATCACGAGTAGATACCCAAATCAAGACAGACTCCAGACACGAGAAGAAAAAACCAATCAATGTCATGTGCACCAATATAATCTTTTCATAATGTATCTTAGACAACACATAGAAATCTAAGAGGTTGTTAGAATTACGCTTCTTAGGTAAACGTGAACAATATCAATCCATAGTAAAATTGGTCCTGACGAAAATCCTTCCATATACAAATAGACCAAGATGAACATTGAATAAACGATGCCACCCACATAGAACTGGTGTCCTTGATTCGGACTTTTGGGGTACGTTTCCATCGTCCTGGCCATGCATACATGCGGATGAACACATACAAATGTCTAAATATAACCATTTGGAAAATAAAAGTCTAATCAATTCAATTCCTGTTCACGTAAACTCTACTAGTGCAGAACAAGTTTCAAATTATATATAACGAAACAGCAAAGACTTGTTTCCTCAACATGCCCGATTACATTTACTTAGTGTTGGATATTTTCAGACGTTCTGGGCTACAATTTTAGCTCCACAAATTATTTGTGATGCGGATGGGGTGGAACATAACACCCAATGGAATATAATACAATGAAACATTGAAACTGAATGGTAAACATTGGTCATGTATGCCTACTATTCTTGGTTTACATCGGAAACTACTCCAGCGACGACATATCCTACTATTATGCATGGTTGGAACTTCAATCGTCTCGAATTATTGGAGAAATTTCCAATCCTTAAACTCCTCTTGAAGCGTGGGATCGAGCGTCTTTAAAATTAGGTTCCGAGAGGATTTTGTTTTTCGCAGTCGAACCTACCGTCAGAGATGCAAACCAAAAGCTTTCAAGCTAGGGATGTCAAAATTTTGAAAAAACCGGTTTTCGGTTAAACCGGTTTTTAAGACTTCGGTTTTAACCGGGCCGGTTTAACCGGGTCCAAAAAACCGGTTATTAAAACACCGAAAAACCGTTTTGTTCAAATTGGGTAGGTTAGGTCTTAGACACATCAAATACACTATAATACAAACAAAAGACGTGAAATGCCATATAATCCATTAAGAGACCATAAATGGCACAATATAATATTGAATTTGGTCTAGAGTGGCTAAAAAGAAGTGTTTTTAACAAATCAGTTGCACGAAAATTGGTTTAAAATTTTTTTTTCCGTACAAAAAAAAAATGATCCGTTTTTTTGAACGGTTTTTGGCTTTAAAAAAAAACACCGGGTATAACCGTGCAAAAAAAAACACCGAAAAAAACCGGTTAACCGAAGCAAAAACACCGGGTAACCGGATTAACCGGTTCTTTTTTGACATCCCTATTTCAAGCATGTTTCGGCTTAGGTTCAAGGTTGAATCGAATTTCTGGTTTTCAATTTTGGTTACTAATATTTTAAAAACTGGAAATTTTGTTCTCAATTAAATCTCAATTTGATTTTCTCAAGTTCTGCTTTTGGTTTCAAAAGTTCTAAGACTTTGGTACTGGTTTTGATTTTTAAAATTTCAAAAATTTGGTTTTGGTTCATATTTTACTGAATTTTTAATGGTTTAGTGGCCTCGGTTCCTACACCAGACTGGTAGACGGCATGTGGTATGTTTTTTTTGTTTTAGATTAACATAGAAAAGGTGCGAAAACAGAAAATAACATGAATTTTTCGATCCCAAAAATTCAAGTTTGAATCGAACGGAACTACTAAAAAAATTTCTGGTTTTTGGTTTTGTGCTGTAGCATTTGCTTTAAAAACTTATTTGGTTTTGGTTCGGCAAAATTTTTTAAAATCTGGTTTGATTTAGGGTCGGTTAGGCAGTCTTTTTAAAAAAATGGTTTGGTTTTGGGCTGGTTCGGCTATCTTTTTTAAAGATTGTTTGGTTTTGGTTCGGTTCAGAGATTTTTTTTTTCAGAGTGGTTCAGTATTGGTTCTCTCAAATTTCAAACGTTCAGTTTTGGTTCGGTTCGAAAAACAGGTTTGCATCTCTGCCTAGAGGTTAACATGAATTGCGAATTATAATTGGAATTACAACATTTGTAAGATTTTTTTTCAGCATCAACAGCAGCAGTGATTGCTAAGTAAGACCAATTTTTCCGTGAGAAAACCGAATAAGTGAGTTTTCTTATTATTTGGTATTGTGATCACTGATCACAAATACGTGAGAATTCCACCGTAACATTTCTCACCTCAGAATGTCAAAAAATTCGCCACCTGTTTTGAACGGGGAAACGAAAAGTTAGTTTATTTGGGCGAAATAAATGATAGCAAAAACGGTTTGTTTAAATGTTATTTATTTTATCTGAGATTAATTGAAATTGCATTCTACACACATATTGCTAGAAGAAAGTGACTGCCAGACAGAAAGAAGCTGTTATAAATTTTATATGTAATCAAAAGTGCAAAAAAAAAGGATCATCACTTTATTGCGAACTACTATTCAGACGTAAAGCATATGCTGTTCCAGGATTAGAAACCCACCACGCTGGATCCGAAAGGAAAAAGGACCCATGGGCGATTTGGGCAGGTTTGGTTGTAATTCAACTGAAATCCCGAACTAAACATGAATATACAAAACGACGTCAACGACTGGATACTTGAATTGCTTAATTATGGAGAGTTGGGGCCATGTACAGCCACTTGACAACGACTCGAATACAAATGGCCAAAAAAGTGTTCTCGTCCATGGTACACATAAGATTGTATTTTTGTGATAATTACTAATTCCGGACAACAACGATGGTCTGCGTGTAGGGTTGGTTGGGCCCGGCAATAGGTGTAAATGGCCAACGAAATTAAGTTGGGATGAATTTTTCGGTGGTCTAATATTTGCCCAAGGACACAGGCAGAATGAAACCAATTCGGTGCTGTTGTAAGGAGGATCCTTAACGATGACCAGACGACTCAACAAGAAATGAAAAGACAAAAGGAGCCTAGTTTTGAATTCAAAATGTACGAATGGGTCAAAAAGGGTTTCGTATATATGCATCACCATATACACAGGAGGAGCACGTGAATGTCGATAGATCTACATATTTATTTTTATTCTACATACAAAAGATAGACAAAAGGACAGACTGTTGTTGATGCTTCCATATTCTTATTGTACTAACATTCTTAGCGGGGAAAATGGGTCAACACGGACATCTGTATCTACTTTTGTTAGATACTCGTATATGAGTTTAATGATACTTTATAAGGAAATTGTTTCGCTTCTTTTGGATTGAATTCTAAAAATAATGTCGACCATTGGCTGACTTGCCATGACCATGGTGTAATATGGTTAAAATTCAAATGACCTGATGGTGCTAATAAGAACGAAAAACTGGACAATTATGTTAAATGGAATGTGACTGAATTACATTAAGGAGAATTTTATACGTGTAGATATAGTAGTTTTTGTGCTATCGCTGTTGTAATTAACAGGTCTTAAATATACCTACAAATAAACTGCTTCCATTCTCGTTTTCATAAAATTTGTGAAGGACATTAGGTAGTCGCACATACGCGCTCCGAAATTTTTTTTAGAAAAATCGTCCAATCATAAAATATTTCATCGTCTTTTATTCGAGCCCTTTTTTTTAGCGTTATTACATAAAAATGGTATTGAAATTACTTCAAAGATCGGAATCTTAACGGGACCTGTGACATATCATATACGCGGAGAAAAAATATTACTGGATTTAAGAAACAGCTTATGGCACTAAACTACATCTTTCTTAAATCTAGTAAGAACATGTTACTTATATGAAGACATCGTTACTTATTTTCAAACCGGTTATATAAATCGGTTACTAAAATCAAGAAACATGTTTCCAAAACACAATATACATATATCCAATAAGGGGCTCTATAAACCCATTGCTGTTGTTACAGATTTTTTTCCACTCAATTTTTTTCATAGTAATTTATGAGTTTCATTTTTTTTTAAATTTTAATTATAATATTTAAAAAAAAACCCGAAGTATCAGTTCGAGGTTTCTCCCAAAAACCTCAAAGCCGATTGCACGGTTTATGGCCAAAAAAATTAAACAATATTTACTAAATATTAGTTAATCTCAGTTCGATTATTTTTCCTTATATATATCTATTCTGCTGTTTATATGCGAATTATAAAAGAAGATAAATATTTAGAAAATATTTTCTTGATTCTAGTAACCGATTTTTAAGAAACATGTTTCTTAATTTAAGTAACCGATTTTTTAAAATCAGCTCAATTTAAGAAACATGTTTCTTAATTCTAGTAACCGAAAATTTCACGGTGCAAAAATGTTTCTTAATTCAAGAAAAATGTTACTAAATACCGGATCGAAAATGTTGATGATTTAATGGAAAATGGTACTAAATTCAAGACAAAAGTGGCATGATTTCAGTAACGGAACGAGATGATGTTGACACAGAGAAATATGATTTTGGTAAAAATCTCAAGTTTCTTGATTTAAGTAACAGGTGGTGTGATCCATAAAATCCGTTACTGTATTCAAGAAAAATGTTACTAAATAATAGTAACTGAAAATTTTGAGCCACTTTTATGGGTTTAGTAACATGTTTCTTAAATTAAGAAGCAACATTTTTCTCCGTGTACAAAAAAATTTTGTTAATAAAATAAAAACTTGTCGCTTGGTTTGATTTTATCAATATGACAATTTAATTTTATTGGTTCTATAAAATTTGGTTTGTAATTTTTATAAAATTTGGTTATAATTATACAAATTTATCAAATGAATGATTAGTTTTAAGATAAAAATATTTTATTTAAAAAAAACGTCACAAGTGAGAAATTTTTTTTTATTCTACGAGACTTTTGTTAGCTGGCATTTAATAACGCTTTTGTTACATTAACTTGTATTTTGTCGATATGATCACAAATTAATTTGAGTGGATACAAACGAAATAGTTTTTTGCAATTTTCTCGAAAACCGTGAGTCATATTGAAAAATTTATTAAGGTAAAATGTTAAGGTTAAGCTAAGGTAAGGTAAAAGGTAAGGTAAGGTAAGGTTAAGGTAAGATTAAGGTAAAATGTTAGAATTTATTAAGGTAAATGTTTAGAATAGGATTTTACATAACTCATCCATACATCAAAATCCAATCAGACTACTGCTTCCCCCTCGCCAACACAAATGGAATACCTTTTTCCTGTTTTCTCGAAAACTGTGTATTGTATCGAAAAATTTATAAGGACAAAATGTGTTTAGAATATCATTTTACATAGCTTATCCATACAACAAAATCTAGTTTCATCACTCCTTCCTCCTTCCTCCTTCCTCCTTCCTCCTTCCTCCTTCCTCCTTCCTCCTTCCTCCTTCCTCCTTCCTCCTTCCTCCTTCCTCCTTCCTCCTTCCTCCTTCCTCCTTCCTCCTTCCTCCTTCCTCCTTCCTCCTTCCTCCTTCCTCCTTCCTCCTTCCTCCTTCCTCCTTCCTCCTTCCTCCTTCCTCCTTCCTCCTTCCTCCTTCCTCCTTCCTCCTTCCTCCTTCCTCCTTCCTCCTTCCTCCTTCCTCCTTCCTCCTTCCTCCTTCCTCCTTCCTCCTTCCTCCTTCCTCCTTCCACCTTCCACCTTCCTCCTTCCACCTTCCTCCTTCCTCCTTCCTCCTTCCTCCTCCCTCTACAAATTTAATTTTTTCTTTCTATTTTCTCGAAACCGGCGAGTCGTAATGAAAAATTTATAAAGGTAAAATCTGTTTAAAATATGATTTTATATAACCGTTCCATACATCAAAATCCAATAGGACAACTCATTTCCCCCTCTCCTATACAAATGGATTTTTTTTTTCAAATTTTGTCTCTCATCATATAGAGTATTTGCGATTGGCCCTTAACAATTGTAGCTTTTCTTACGTTTTAAATTCTTTTTACTTTCCTCTTCTATAGAGGGAAAGTATTGTATTCATAACGGGGACCGACTCAAGAGCGGGGGCAGATAGAAAATTTATGATCATTACGAAATCCGTTTCAGGCAAAATTATGAGGATATCCGTGCGTCTGTAAATATTCTTAAATGTAGCAATATTTTCCATAAAATCGTCACAATTTTCGGTTACTAAAAATAAGAAAAATGTTTCTTGAATTTAGTAACATTTTTGGACTGTGGCATTTTTGGTTACTAAATTAAGAAAATATTTTCTTTAACTTTTAGTAACGAACATATAATAAATTTCGGTTACTAGAATCAAGAAAATATTTTCTAAATCTTTTTCTTCCTTTATAATTCGCATATAAACAGCAAAATAAACATGTAGAAGGAAAAATAATCGAAATGCGATTAATTAATATTTAGTAAATATTGTTTAATTTTTTTGGCCATAAACCGTGCAATCGGCTTTGAGGTTTTCGGGAGAAATCCTCGAACCGATACCATAGTTTAACTAGTTAGGAAACCTAGGGATTTTTACGTGTACCTACGTTGGAGTAAAGATAACCGATATACTCGTGGCGGTTTTTCTTTCTTTCCTATGTGCAAATTACCAACAAAACACAACACATGTAAAACCTAGCCACATTTTCATACACCAACCAACACATGCAAGCTTCCGACAGCGGAAGCATCTGAAATTAAGAAATATGTTTATTGATTTCAGTAACCGATTTTTAAAGAGCGGTCGAAATTAAGAAACACGTTTCTCAATTTAAGTAACCGAAATAAATGTTACTAGATTTAAGAAACATGTGTATTAGGGCCATACACTATCACATGTTTCTTAAATCTAGTAACATTTTTTCTCCGTGTATCTACGAGAATTTCTGAAATTAAAAGACAAAATTATTAATATGTAACATGTTATTTTGATAATATTTTCCGTTCAGTGTGGGGGAGGTTGGAAGAAATGGTCCAATTTTGCCCGTTCAGGAACTTACCCAAATAGCATCGAAAAGTACGGGAACATGAGATTTGTTCTTTGCGGCTTTAAAATGCAGCAATTTACGCAATCGGGGCTAAAAATTTACACCTATAATTCACATCCGCGTAAAAGAAGCGAAAGAAGTGACGAGCGCGTCGCAGCGATTAATAATGCGTCTGCAAAGCCACAATTGCTTTAGTGGGGAAATTGGTGACCCACGGTTCATCTTTGGGGCAACATTCGCTTCATGAAAATTCCTGCAGCGATAGAGCAGCATTTGATGGTTTTCGGGTCGAAATAGTCTGCCACTAAAGTTTCATTAAAGCTCCCCGTCTGAGAAACACAAAAAAAAAATTGATGCCTTCAGCCGCCATATTTCTCACTGACATTTGATGGAAACGATTTCGTTTCGAGAATTAAATTTCTTATTTCAGGCGAATGACTGAAGGATATTGCATAAAAAGTGGATAGCATACATTTTTGAAACAGCATAATTTTATTGGCATCAAAATTTCATTGCAAAAGAAAAAAAAATTTGACCGATAAAATAAAATTAAAGAAATTTTTGATTAAAAACAAAATAATTTGATGGCCCATTAAAATCTGTTTAAATTTCAGATCCAATATTGTCGAAAAATTTTAATGGCAATTAAAATCACGACCTGCAATCGGAAGAAAAGTCCATTATAAAATAATACTCCACAAAAAGTTTCCATTAATTTGTCGCCATTAGATTTTTCTCGTTCGTCTTCTGCTTACGTTTTTATTTGTTCATCTCTGTTTACTAGCAAGCATTCGAGGGAGAAAGAAATCCCGCTCGATGATTTGTGTAATTGTGTGATATAATGCCGTCAGATGACGCTCGCGCATGAGGCAACTAATTACGTCCCTGTCGTTATAATTGCGGCGCCGCAAACCGCTGAAAAGTGTTCCCCACTATGGGTGCCGTTGCGCGTCTCGTTGGCACAACTAGATACGTATTTGCGACATAAATTGCTTATCGCCGCGACTTGCATGGTGACGAAATATGGGGATAAACACCATAATTGCTGCTTAAAATGCTATTTGGGTAGCCTAACCATATACGAGAAACGCAACCGTACAAAATTTCAAGTCTCTAGCTCAATCCTTTCAAAAGTTATGGCGTTCACAGACAGACGGACGGACAGATGGACAGACGGACGGACAGACGGATGGGCACACTTTTGTTATCCGCATCCCTTACACCCTGGTGTAGTTCATTTTTGTGTCCGATGATTGGTTCAATGCGTTACAAACGGTTTACTCAATCTAATATACTCAGAGTATACAAATTCTAAAGATAAGCGATTCGTTGCGCGGTGAGCTTTCAGGACATAAAAATAATAGACTGCAAATTGGATCCCGAAGCGGTCAGTTGCGAAGCGTTATAATATAACTTTCTAGAAAAAAACCCGAAAACCACTTCCTTATTGCGCTACGTTATGATAACGTTTTGTATCCCTGGTGGAAATATTACGTGAAATCATGGCTTAACCACTTGTAGTGCAATTTCTGGTAGAGACAAATGAAAACGAGATTTGGAAAATCGAACCTAAACTTTCGGATTTGATCTGATTAAGGTATGGTCCAAATCTTATGAAGGGAAATTTTCCATCGCTTTAAATTTCAGTGAATGATAAAAAATTCTGCAATAAAATAATTTCCTCTCACCTAATTATCGTTTTCTTTAAACCCCACTAAAAGATTAATTCAACTAGCATCGAAATTGCTTATATAGTCATTACAGGAATTATTTTCATTTTTGCTGTTTACAGTGAAGAATTTTTATGTTTGTTCATCATTCTAATTAACAAAGTAGTTCTAGGGACTGGACGACCTACGAAAAAAAACATAAATACGTTCTTCATAGAGTGGAAAATTGTTCACAATTCGTGAAGTCGAGGAAATTTGTAACTCTAATAGAATTGTTGTCGTGGTATTCGTCAGACATTCAGGCAGACGTCGACATTCGGCACTGGCTCCTACGGTCGGAGTCCTTGTTCAACAACTTGTTGCACCTCAGCCCCATCTCCTGTTCACACCGAGTCTCTACATTTTATACTCAAGTCGCTCGAATATCACATTTCTGTTGGGTTCAAAGTTGCTTTCTACCAGAAAATACTCCCAGTTCGCTTAACACGAGTACAGGGAATTATGCCAAAGTTCACCAAACTGCTTCCACATCAAACATAAAACATAACACCAGAAAATCCTAGTGTTCGTGCAATGATCCTGCATGGATTAATTGTAACATGCATGAAGGAAGTTAGCTAGGACCCACTGACTTAAGAGTTTTGGTGCCGGAACTTTGAATATGTGATGATTGGCAAGTGACCTACTTCTTCCCACACAACAAATCTTTGCTTCAATTGATATGAGAAGTAAAATTTAAGTCCTTTCGGGTGAAATTGATGCAAGCCAATACACGGGCAACTTTTTCAAAAAATGAATGCGAACGAAAAGTGTGGGTGCTACTGGCCAAAAAACCAAAAGTTTTAGGGTACAGCTTCCGAATGAAATCTTGAAAGTTAAGTGCAATTAAGGGGAAATTCGCTACCCCTTTTTAAGGCGAAAATGGCTCGAAGGAGATTGAAAGCTTCACCTCCTTTTTTGTAACTAACCCTGCGCAAAGCATTTTTTTTGGAAAAACTCTACAAAACATCGAATTACCCCAAGCAGACAGAAAAACTGTAGAAGGGGTTGCAAAGGAAATACTCCCCTGTGGTGAAAAGCTTTATGGAAAAGTGCTTTCCCTTAGAAGAAGAATAAAACTTTTCAGTAGGAAATCATATGCTCTTGAGAACTCACACGTGCCAATCCCATGGGAAATCCTTCACACTTCATTTCCATTGCCGATATTTTTCAAATTTTCTCGAAAAACTTTAGAGAAGATATTTTGTAAATATTTACTGGGATTTTGTGGAATTGAAATTCGAGCACGTGTAGAGGTGAAAATATTTATTTATATTTCGCTTGTACAATTATTTTCCATTATTATTATGGCAATTGTAGCAAAGTCCTTTGAATTAAAGCGAAAGCGAATGTTATTCAAAAAGTAAAACAATAATTTTTCCTGTACAATTTGCATTAAATTCATCTTCAATGGTAAATTTCGCAGTAAATTGTACTATAGGTAGGTATGAATGAAGGAATTTTAATGAGCGAATAATCAACGATTTTGTATAATTTCTATTCTTGGTGTGTCCTTTTTTTTAGAATCCTGTAGGACAATGCACATACACTTCCGAAATTTTAGGGAGAGGAAAATGAAATGAATGAAAAAGCAATTTTCCACAGTAATTAAATTTTCCGATCGTGAAAAATGTTTTTAGATAAAATAAATTAGCATGCAGTGGAAATGAAACCGGGGGTAAGTTATAATTCCCCCTTTATTTTTTGAACTTTAAAATGTAGCAAATTTAATTTAAAAATCGTGTGGATTTAATTCGCCACACGTAAAATTATCCGCGAATCATTTATCTTGTTTTCACTTAATTTAAAAAAAAGGTTTCCAGTCTTAAAAATTTTACCTTTTTCTGCTAAAAATAAAACGTGTTATAAAATACGGGAGGGGGGGGGGGAGTGTTTTCAATGTATAATAAAATACGGGGGGGGGGGGGGG
This sequence comes from Chrysopilus asiliformis, assembly GCA_964034945.1. Lineage (NCBI taxonomy): Eukaryota > Metazoa > Arthropoda > Insecta > Diptera > Rhagionidae > Chrysopilus > Chrysopilus asiliformis. The sequence continues at coordinate 81,340,738 of OZ035962.1, forward strand.
GGGGGGTGTTATAATTCTGTGACGCCGGTATGAAGTCCCATACAAAAAACTACATAACGAAGATGGGCTCAGTTTTTTGCAATTTTCTCGAAACCGATGAGTCGTATTGAAAAATTTATAAAGGTAAAATGTCTTTAGAATAGGATTTTACATAACTCATCCATACATCAAAATTCAGTTGAACCACTCCTTCCCACCTCCCCCATACCAATTGAATACGTTTTTTCGTACACAGAGAGAAATCGAGTAAAGTTTGTATGCCTGCTGCAGGACTATTTTAGGTAGTGCCGGCTAAGTTTCCCTGTATGAGATGTCTGTTTACCTACAGATGGCATGTGCGAACTTGGAGCAAGTAAAGTTCGCCTGGAACACGTTTGCCTGAGGCAGAGAAGGCGACGATGTAAGAGTTTGTAAATTTTAGCATGCCTGTAAGCGGTGAACAATTTTACAATTGTACAACTGTACAAGAGCAACTAAAAAAATCGGGGAAGAAACCACCTGCCACAGGTAAACAAAAAATATGTTGACTTGTATCAGAAGTACGTGTAAAGCATTGTCACGTGAAGTAGAAATTTTAACGGAGGAAAATTTTCAATAAAAAATTTCCTTTCGCTCTTAATTCGCACCGATCGGGATCCATCGAATTCATCGAATCGCTCGCCTTGACCAGCGAGCAAGAAGGACGTGTGGCAGCTCGCGGTGCCCTGCCAATGATTTGTACTCCCAATAAATATACGTGTTTATACCTACATTAAATAGCAAAATATTTATAAACAGACAAAAAAAATCCCACAAAATCAATTTTTTGGCTAATGGGCAATGGATACAAATAAATCATTTGAAACTTAAATAAATTTTAAATTGGGAAAGTCACCATCGGCCATTGGGAAATGTTCGAATTTATTTTATTTGTTTTGTCGAAATATCGGAAATAAATTTAACGCTTGTCAGAACAAAAGTCGGTCCTTTGATTTAAAAAAGTCTTTAGCGGATCGAAATTTATTTGCCTGTCACAATTTCGGGAATGAACGCCAACGCCGGGGGCAGAATGTCAGGTACAGAAGGTGATAATATCGGTGGGGGTTTTCAATGGCTCTCGGTTGGATTTTTCCACAAAGATTGGACTTTTCGACACAGCACTGTTCGGTTTAGATTGGTTTTTCAATCTGGTGGTGGAAAATTGGAAATAATGGAATAAAAATTCCTCTTGTCAACAGATTTTTTCTTAATGAAAAAATTAAAAGGAAAAGGAAATCTCATCAGTAGGCATGGAGGATTGGTGGCGTTCCCAACCAAGAATAATCTCGTAAATAAATCTCCACATCCTACTACCAATGAGCATAATTTTGTCCGCAGAGATTATGTTTCTATTTGCACGAAATTTATTAAATGGACAAAGAGATTTGCTTCATGGTATTTTGGGCATTCACATTAAACGCTGGATTGAATGGAATTGTAACGTCCCTCAAGAATGTTATGGTAGGACGTCCAAGGTTGAATTTCTGTTCGAGTTGTTTTCCCGACAGAAAAATTCAAGATAATTGCTCAGGCGATCCAGATGTTGTTGATGATGGACGCAAGAAGTTTCCCAGTGGACACGCATCAAGTAAATATCACTTGGACATGGACAGTACACTTATTATATTTGGAATTTCCCATTTTCATTCAATTTTGCATTACATTTTTTCACTTTTCTGCTGCTTCTAAAAAAAGATATTTTTATCTCTTAAATGTTAAGATTTTTTTTGTTGTGTGGCATTTTACCTGTGTGTAGGTTGAAGTAATCTACGGCTTTCGCTCCAAAGATGACATTTCGGCTTGACGATTGGCCATCAATTTTATATAGGAAAAAATGACGAACTTTTTTTACCGCATTATTTTTCTTGAGATACTTTTGTAAGTATGTCATTTATGTTTTGGTATTTGTCTAATAAATTAAATATCTTCAATAAGATTGTACGGGCGAGCCCAAGCAACCATTTTCAACTCAAATTACAACTCAGATTACAACTCAGTTTACAACTCAGATTACAACTCAAATTACAACTCAGATTACAACTCAGATTACAATGTGTGTGGCAAATCCGCGACGGTTGCTTTCTGATTGGTCATAATGAAACCGGTTTCAGATCGGTTACTTTGTGACCGGTTATAAAAAAAGCGTTGCAAAACGGTTATTTTGTAACCGATTAAAAAATCACTTGTTGCAAATTAGTTACATTGCAACCGGTCACAAAAAACTGTTTCAAAACGGTTACTTTGGGACCAGTCACAAGTTGTTGTTTTTCGCTCTTTTTATCGTGGTCGTTTATAATTCATTTACAAATAGTGGCATCGAAGTATAAATAGTCAACCTGGGGCCAAGTAAGTCATGCTTACAGCGTTTTCTTATGCACCCTTGGAATACAAGCTTACATTAACGACACACATGATCTGCCTCCCTTCTTGTCAAACTTCGTCACAAAACAATTCCGCAGAAACCTTTGAGCAATCGTTACTTTGTAACTATAGTCACAAAAATGCTGGACAAGACGGTTGCAACCATGGGCGTCCGCAGGAATTTTTCCAGGGAGGGGGGGAGGGGGAGGTCACAAATTTTTTTTAATGGGTAGAGTGCCATGCTTTTTTGAGGCTAGTCCGTGACAAGATGAGTACCAAATTTTATATAGAAAATAAAACTTTATTTAGAATAAAACCAAGAAAAAAAAATCAATTATATGCGCCGCAGGCGAATTTTTTTAAATAGATTGTGGCGTAGTTGTTTCAATCCAGAGATACACAGTTCTAAGCAAAAATTAACTTAATTTTGTGCGTTTTGTATGTTTTATAAATAGTCGTAACGGAAATTTTAAATAAAAATAATAATAATGAGAGACTCGGCGCAGGCCAATTATTTTCAGATAATGAACCTTTTGTGGAAAATTGTTGAAAAAATCTGCCGCAAGCGAAAAACAAATGTACTTTCGAGCAACTTCCATTCGAAATAGAGTACGTTTCTCATATTTATTGATCGTTTTTTCTTGTATTCCACTAATTTAAAAAATCGAGACAAGAATTTAGTTTTCAGTACACTGGGACAACAAACATAAATCCATGGCTATCCCAGCGTGTAGTCACCCTATTTATGGAAAAATATATCATGCAATGGGCTGTTTTTATTTAAATACTATTAACCTCTTTCCTATCGGTAACCTTCTTGTACACTAAAAAATTTATCTACTACAAATTTTGCTATTCAAAATAGCAAATTTTGAATAGTTTAAAATGCCGTAATTTCTTACGAAATTAATCAGTAAATAGTTGTCAGTTGTTATAACAAGTAGTAAATCGAGATATTTCAAATGGCTGACAGAATGTATCGAACATAGTTATTAAATTTTTCAGTGGATGGTAGATTAATGAAACTCACAGGGTTGATTGCTTAAAATTCAAAAAACATTTTAAAAAATTGAAAAAAACTGAGTGTGCTGAATTAATTTAATTTTTAAAAAATGTTTGCGCTAATCCTATAATATAATACGAGGAATGTTTGCACAACGATCTCGAAAACCCGCTTAACGATTTTCACAAAACTTGGGGGCTAGGGATTTTCGGGGACAAAAAACCGATCTGGATAGGTCTCACCTCTGAGAAAATTCCCTTTCGATACCCCTCGCCTGTTATCTTCCAATTGGGTGGTCCGATTTTAATGAAACTTTACAGTATTACTAAGGGGGCTAAGGGTTTTCGATCTTTCCACTATAAACCTGACTTTTCCCTTCCCTCGATACCCCTCGCCTGGTGTCTTCGAATTGGGTGGTCTGATCTTAATGAAACTTTACAGTATTACTAAGGGGGCTAAGGGCTTTCGATTTTTTCACTACAAACCTGACTTTTCGCTCCCCTCGATAACCCTCACCTAGTGTCTCAAAACAACGTTTCAAAAATCGGTGACAGCGATTATTCAATAACCACTCAACCGATTTCTATGAAATTTTGTTAACGCGCGTTAGGTTTAGTTCTAGCTTTCTAGGTCGGGAATTAAAAAACTCTGGAAAAGCTCTGTAAAGATAATGTGAATTTAGTTTTTCCCAAAAATTAACAAAAGTAGGATTTTGAGCTCGCCGGGCATGGCTCGGTCTTCCTGGTACTATTGATTATTGCCACAATTTTTTTCATATACATACTGCGTATAGCACATTGGAAGGTAGCAGGTTAAAATAGTAATACAGTAGAATCCCGATAATTCGTACCCCGATAATTCGTATATCCCGCTAATTCGTATGAATTTGCTGGTACCTTGAAATACGAATTATGTAACATCTTTATTTAAAAAAAATTAAATTTAAAACAAATAAAAATTAACGGGTATCAGAAATTCACTTTGCTTCAAAGAAAAAAAAAACATTTTCGCCTCCCCATGCCGGGTCCCTCCGACCCCCATAGTTGCAACGGTGCTGTAACGTTGCAGCAACCAATTTATGACCCCATATATTTTGCAACTCTGGTTGTATGACCGTCGTGCAATCGGCATGTGACCAATTTTGGTTACTTGGGAGGTTGGTCATGCACACTTATTACATATTTACTGCCAATTCTTTTGGCAATGACCATGTCAATCTATCGAACTTGTAATTATCGGCATTATTGGGAGAATATAACGTCTCGGACTGCAATTGGATCAATTTTGGTGTGTCTTAGCTATAGGGAATATTCTCAAACAATTCTGGAATGAATTCCGAAGGAACCTTACGGGCATTCAGACTAATGAGTATTCTTGTAATTTAATTATGCTTTGTTATTTCGTTTGTACAAGTAGTAAGTTGTCTATTTATATTTCTGTGTTCGTTTTATGATAGGGATGTTATCTTAGGACAATCTAATTTTTGTAGTGCTAAGAAAAAAATCGCATGAACGTACTTTCACATATTTTAATGAAGGTTGTATTCTTCTGTGAGCTATAATTATGGTCAATTTTAGGAGAATTGATGCAGAAGTTTTCATGTAAAACAAATTAACTTAAATACAATAAAGTGATTTACAGGGCAAAAATTCTGCGATCCATTTCCGGCGCCATTAAGCCTTTCTAACGCTAACTTTTCTTACGAAAACGCACGGTTTCAATACTGGAAAAGTGAGCGAGATGATAGCTTTCTTATGAGATAATCATAAAGTGAGAGAAGATTTAGAAATAACAACAGCAAACAATTACTTTAAATTTTTTACGAGTCAGTTAGTGAGAACTGCTAATTTTCGTGTTGAAATCCAGCCAAAAGTAGTGAGACTGCGGTCCAAAAAAAAATAGTTTGGACATTTTGGTAAAGGACGGAAGGTGGGAAGTGCGAAGCGAAAAAAGGATGGAGGGGGTTGGGAAGCTTGTGTGGTGGTAAAAGCCCGACAACGAAAGGAACAGGTCTGCAAAAATTAGCGAGACTTTTTTTTGGATTGCCTCAAACCGTTTTTTTTAAATTATTTTTAACACGTTGGCTACTAGCCAAAAAAACGCTTACTCCGCTAGTATACACTGGGAAAAAACGCAAAAATCATTTCTGTACAATGTGAGTCACCAGTGAACACAAGATCAATACAGACAAAAACGAACAACAAATTTTTCACATGAAATATGCTCCACAAAAAAACCCCTTTGTACCGCACGAGCGATTGCACTCAACCATGGAACTTGAGAAACTGACGGTAATGACAATAGTGTGTGTACACCGGTGACTCACATTGTCCCTGTGGGTGACACGCTGCGATCACCGGTGACGTGTTGGGTTTTGATGTGATTTTCAGATGTGCATACCAAAACTATTCTGTGTGATTCGGTTTTGGTTGAAGCGTGAATTGAATTTCTGGTTTTGGTTCCTAAAATTTGAAAATTTGGTTCTGGTTTGGATTTTGCTTCCAAAAATTTCAAAAATTTGGTTCCGGTTTTGGTTCTTAAAATTTAAAAAGTTGGTTCTGGTTTTGGTTCCCCAAATTTAAAATCTTTCAGTGAAATCTGTAAAAATATCACAGTTGTCAATTAAAAAAAAATCTGGTTGCCGAATTTGTTTCAAAAACTGGTTTGGTTTGGTTCGTACATTCTTTTGTCCAGAGTGGTTTGGTTTATGGTTTGGTTTTTGGGACACAAAGGCCTATGTTACACACGGCAAATTTAAGCGGCGACTTTTCTTAAGTATAAGCGAGAGAAGTGAGGGGCCACCGCTTCCTCACTTCTCTCGCCTATACTTAAGAAAAGTCGCCGCTTAAAGATGCCGTGTGTAACATAGGCCTAAAATTTCAATTGTTCCAGTGGTTTTTAGTTCGGTTTGAAAAACCATTTTGCTTTTCACTGCTCAGACTGTTTCCGGAAATACATTAATGAAATCAAATGGAATTTACAACAACAAAAAAAAAACTTTTCGACTATTGAGAAAATTTTTTAAGCAGTAAAATTTTTTTTAAAAATTTTGGTTTATAATTTTTTTGTGGTTTCCAATGAAATTTTCTATGTTTCTAGTCTACAACTGTGAGAGTTAATGGAAAAAAAATATTTAAACGAAATTCAAAAAGTAATAAACGATACTATCATAAAAACTACTTATAAAGACTGCGTAACCTGTTCTGCGTATTTGTAAAACCCATCGCCATAAAACTTTCACATAAAAACCATAATTCTTGGAATGGTTTATCCTTTATCTGCAAGGCAACTCTGGGGCAGTATTTGCATAAATGTTAAGAACTCTTATCGTAATAACAAAAAGGGATCTCATGGGATTTAGATAATATCACTTAAATATTATAATTATCTCACATAAACAGGTTTGACAGTTAATTTTTATACTCAACGGAATAATAAATTTCGAGTTTGAAATCCCTTAAAAATCCTTCGAATGGGCTCGTTAATTAATGATTTAAAAGTAATTCTTAGCTAATGTAAGTAGAATTTTATTCATGTGAAAATCTGGCTAGATTTTTAGATTTTTAAAGCCCATGTGTGTGTGTGTGTGTATGTGTATACGAGTATAGTAAGGACCTCGAAAATATTTTCTGTTATTTGTTTTTGTTTAAGGATTTTGCAATACGAATAGGTATTTGATTTGAAATAAAGTCTTTTCGGTCAATCCTGCTATCCAATTTGAAAATACGAAAAATCCGCCTCTTATGCTATAGCCTGTGGTAAATTAGCAATTGGAATGGTAGAATGCAAACGAAGGATGGCCAAAGAGCTGAAAATGTTTGGAGGGGAGGAGAGTAAAATATCCATGAAATGAGACGAAGGTCTTTATTTACGATGCGGTATATCGGTTGGTAATAAAGAACGTTTTTAGTGGGTCATCAGATGGGATTTTTGGGTTTTTAGATTTGCAAAATGTATTTCCCTAGATAGCAAGTAAAACACCATAAGCAACATCGAAAGGAATTGCCTTAAACATACACAATATAGTACTGGTGTCTTAGGATGAACTGGTAAATATAAATAAAGTTATAGATATTCATACATGTAGGCATCGAGTTTTGAATCTTTATACTCTATATGATATATCATATAGGAGTATATTAGATTTAGTATACCGTTTGTAACGCATCGAAGTAATTTTCGGACACTAAAATGAATTACACAAGGAGGTTTTCACAAAAGATTATGATTTCTCCAGGTCCGTCCGTCTGTCTGTCCGTATGTCTGTCTGTACGTCCCTCTGTCCGTGAACACCATAACTTCCGACAGGATGGAGCTAGAAGCTTAAAATTTTTTACACTTGCGTTTCTAGTAAATACCAATGCAAAATTCTTAACCCATTAGGTCCCAGCGTCCTATTTTACAGACAGTGTAATTTTCTTGTTGAAGCACGTACCTTAAATCAGAAACCCTTCCAGTATTCTTTTTTATAGGACATAACTATTCTTTTTTATAGAACAGTGTCTTGACATGAATATCAGCTTAACAATTTTTTCCAATTCAAAACGATCCTATAAATATGACATAAGTAGTAGAGATATGCGGGTTCTGGCCCAGGCAGTGACGTCATCGTTAGAGCGGAATTGACGTCATCGTTGGACGGAATTGACGTTATAGTTAGAGATAAGGAAGTGACGTTTTTTTTTACAATTTTCTCGAAAACGGTGAGTCATATTAAACAATTCATAAAGGTAAAGTGTGTTTAGAATTGGATAAAGGGAGAACTCCAATTGAGCAGAGGCAGCAGCAGAGGCAGAAGCAGTAGCAGTGGCAGAAGCAGAATCTGCTTTCTGTCCCACAATGAAATTTGAATTCTGACGAAAATAGCAGAAACCTGTCAAAACGTTGTACGTATTTATATCCGCGGCATGATTTGTCGTATAATATTTTGTCGGTTTTTAAGTAGTCAATTAATTTCTCCTCCATTTCAAGTATTACAAATATTTACTTCCGTCCATATATGCAAAAAATATCAACAACGATTTGTGAGGTTAAATTGAAAGCAGAAATTTAGAGATTAGAGCTAAAATGTGTTTCTGCTTCTGTCGCTGCCTCTGCTGCTGCTTTATTGGAGCTCATCACATAAGACGCTATGTGTTCTGCATTTCTGCTTCTGCCTCTGCTGCTGCCTCTGCCCAATTGGAGTTCTCGCTCAACTTATCCATGCATCAAAATCCATTTGTCCCACTCCTTTCCCCTCCACCAAACAAATGGAATACTTTTTTCGTATTTTCTCGAAAACGGCGCATCGTATTGAACAATATATTAAGTTGAAATATGTTTAGAAGATGATTTCACATAACTTATTTATCCATCAATAATCCAATTGCATCACTCCTTCTCCCCTCTCCAACACAAATGGATTTTGTTACATAAAAATTTTGTCTGGACTCATATAGAGTATTTGATGATTAGGCGCTGGGAATTGTAGCTTTTCTTATGTTTTTTTTTGCAGATGGATGCGAGTATGTAGTAAGTGGAGATACTCGTATTTTTAACACATCATTGTACAGCAAAACTTTGATAAGAAAAAATGCCTACTGAAGGATATTAGAGAAAAATGATGAGATTTGTTAACTTTTAGCTACCTTTAATTCTACACATTCTCAGTGTTAATAAAATTTTGTCAAAAAAATCTAAAAAATATCTGATGTGAAAAGCGCATGACTTTCTTATGCAAAATCTATGTTTCTACACAATTTACGTGACGAATAAAATATTAGTTTACATAAAAATATGAATTTTCATTTTACAAAATCTAAAATATCTCGATAACGGCAAAAGATATAGATTTATGGTAAAAAGAAAAAATCTTTTATTAATAAACTGATTTTTTTAAATAACGATATATTTCGATAATGGATTGAGATACAAAGTTCCAGTAAAATACAAAGATGTGGAAAATCTTATTGTCTCCAACTTTTATTTTTCGTAAGACTACTGAAAACGCATAGTTTCAGAGTAAATAACAAAAAACGAAAAAGTCACCATTTTGGTTACTTCCGGTTAACAGATTTTCTCCAAAAGTTGATAGGATCGCTAAACAGGGTTTGGGGGTGTTAAATCCTTGGTTTTCGCCATGAATCCTGCTCATCTACTCGAGGTCGCTACTCGAAAAATGCTACTCGAGGTCGCTGATGATAAATCCGGTGTTAGAATTTCAAAACTTCAATTATAAGATCCTGCAAGGATAACGCAATTATCCTTTGTCCCGTTTTTCCCGGGAAAAATTATCATTAGGGAGTTGTTAGGGTCACTGTTCACGAATTCGGTGTTACAATTTTGAATTTCGAAGCCGAATTACCTGCAAGGATCACCAAATATCATTTTTCCCATTTTTTCTCGGAAAAATTGGTATTTGTGGGTTTTCAAGATCGCTGATCACGAATCTGGTGTTAGACTAATTCGAAATGGAAAGTCCTGCAAGGATAAGATTTTTCTCAAAAGTTTTCCGGTTTTTTTGGTATTCTAAAACTTAAACAACTTATACTTGAACCCGGCAACGACGGGTATGCAATCTAGTTCTGAATAAAGGAGTTTTTCGAGTTAGGGGTGGAGGTCTGCGGTGATGTGATCGGGGTACTAGAAAATTCTCCCGAAAAAGTTTGACAACACATAAAGCCTAAAATTGTTCTTGTTCTTGTTCTTGTGTTTCCTGAGGAAAGAAAATAAAGAAATAAAAAAATAAAAATACGGTTCATAGTTATATATTGTCAGGCCCAGAACTTTTTATATTATCCTCGTGTGTTCTAAGTTTTATTATAAATACTTTCTTATGCATTCACTGTAGCAAGAATAAGGAACAAACACTTCTTATCCAAATTAGTTGTGATGCATTTCATGGTTTTTTTCTGGCGAAAAAATATAGGAAACTCCTGTTCTGAAACCCAACTCTAGTCACATAAATGGTCGCCATTTGGTCACCACGACTACAAAGACATGAATTTCGTGCGAATTTAAGGTGCGGCTACCACTTTTTGATCTCATGTATTCCATGGGAACAGTAAGATTGTTCTTATTAAACAATTTTTCTATTAGAAATAAGTTAAAATACGTTTTTTATTCTTTTTCAGTTATAAAAATACCTGCAATATGTCTCATTCTTGAAGAAAATTGAGATTTTACCATGAAAGATATCAGGAAAAGTTTTACTAATTTTTGAATATTTATTTTTATGGCGTTTATTTTTTCTCGATATTTTTTTGCGAATAATTTTTCATATGAAAATTCCAAATCCCTGTATTTTCCGCATGAGGTTCAACGACTTTTTATTCGTTGGCATCGCTAATATTTTGGTGTCGTCATAAACCGAAATACTTTTCATGGCAATACTTCCTTCAAGTCACGGGGTAAACCTCAAAAATTGGGCGCGTTCTTAAGTGAGTTTCCTTGAAAATAGAAATAATCTCAGTCGGATTTTACTGTGAGAATTCCATTCATTCCAGTTCCTTTACAAAACGTCGTCCTTTAGGATCCACTTGCAAAAAAATACACACACACGCACATCCCCCGCAGCATTTGGCCCTGTTCGCCTGAAGAACTCTAAAATAGTCTCATCTCACATTTACCTCGGACGTTTTATTCATTTTGTGTAAAGGATTTGTGTATCTACCCTTCCAAGTAATAAAAACTTTTTCCCTTAGATTTGAATTGAAGTGCGTAGGCTGGCATGTACGGGCATTACTTGAATATACTCATCGCCTGTCCCCAATCCCTACGTGTCATACACCACCGTCGTATGTACGATGGATACGAAATATCTATAAACAGCAGCAGCTCATATCCATTTATCTATATGGTGCGGAGCAAGTTGGGTGGTGTAGACAGGGTGGTATATCAAATATCCCCACCCTATATATGAATTTATATATGGAAATGGCTTTCAGTATGAATTACCCCATTGAGAATTGAATTCTTTTACATCGTCCTTGTTTAGACGGATGCTTGCTTGTTTGTCTTTTACCAGCACAAAAGCGCCATTGAAGATTAAGCGAAAAAAGAGATACCGTTGGTCTAAAACGTACATACATGGGAAAAAATCCCTATACATTCTAGAGAAGTTTTCAACCGGCGAGGGTCGAAGGCGGCAGGATTTAGGGGTCTTCCTTTTTACATATATTTACACACATGAAAAAAAACGGAAATGGTTTCCATGTAGGTTTACAGACGGGGGTCGTTAAATTGTTTGTGTTTCGAACGCACTTATCTAATATCTCTTTAGGCTGATGCCTACCCGGGTATATTTATTTCAAATTCACATTATGTCTATGTTTAATGGTCTAATGGCTGGCAGATACACAGGTAATTTGAGATTTATGATCCCGATTGCGAAGTAAATTTTCCAAAGCATTGTAATTTTCACATCCTTGATCTTATATGGATTAATCCACTTCTATACATTCGTTTAGGCAATCACAATTCGAATGTTAAACGTTGAATTAGCGTTAAGTGTTAAACGGTTGAAATAATTAAGACAATTTCCAATTTTTCAAGCATCTAATTATTTGTATACTGTTTAAAATGCACTACTATTGATGGATACTTGAGTGCAAAATGGTTTTAATTTTTTAAGTGATGAAAAACAATACATAAATGTTTCCAAATGTATTTCTTTTGAATATCCTTTACAAATATGTACTTTTGAAGTTCTAAAAGAGCTCAAAGAGAAACTCATGTTTAAAATGATTTTTGAAAGAAGTGAAAAATCTTTTTCAATTAGCATTTGAATGAAATGTAAATCCTATTGAAGTTTTTTTTCCATATTCCATAAGAGTTGAAGTAATATTGACACAATTCTAAATAAATTTAGATTAACGTGAATGATTCAAGGATTTGATATTTTTTTTTGTGCTTCTTACTGTGAAAATATCAAAAGGTCAAGTCTTTTTTAATTTTGTTTATATTCCAAAAGTTTTTCGTTTTTTTCTGCTTTAAAAAAATTTTGGTAAAAAAAATGTAATAATGCTCGAATTAACTCGAGAGGACACATATTTAATGTTTCACTGTTGTTTTATGAGGTTTAAAAACCAATAAAACCGTTAAACCAAAAAATTTAAGAAATCTCATTTCCTTTAAATTTTGTAATGATAATTTTTCCCAAAAGTGAAGACGTTTCAAGAAATCTTCAAAAAGCTATATTTAAAAAAAAATTGTATGGGAGATGCCCGTTATAACTAACGATAAATTTACAAAAGTTGATAGAAAACCACAATTTTCGTATAATCCATTTACAAAAAATTTCAAGTCGCTAGCTTAAGGAGTTCTCGAGTTATTTAAGATAAGTACAACGGACAGGGCGACGTACGGACTTCCTCATAATTTTACATGATACGGATTTTGTGTTGATCCCTGTCTTCCGCCATTCTCGAGTGGTTCCTCGTCATTGATACAATACTTTCCCTCTATAGCAGAGGAAAGTAAAAATGAAAAATCGAAAAATTGCAACTTTTAGAGAGGTCAAAAATTAGAGAGCCTTTAACTTAGAGAGTGGCCATGCTACCTTAATAGACTGTGCTACTGAGTAGGACAGTCTATTAACTCCAATTAGAACAGTCTATTAGGTCAGTTAGAACAGATTTTTCTCCAGATTAGAACAGTCTGTAAACAATTTTTCAATTTATCAAAACAACTATGAGTTTCCAAAATTTTTTGATACCTCAAACATGCTATTTTTACATATATTAACCACCTTCAGTTATTTTGGCAATTATTTATAACAATGAATCAAATTTTTAAAGTTTTTCGCGCTCGTTTTTCAGCTCGGCGGCCATTTTTAGATGTCCCCATGGCCACTCTCTAGATTATAGGCTCTCTAGTCAAAAATGGATGGTTGGCGATAAAAAAAGGCGTGTCCCTAATAATTTGACCTTCTTTCACATATGTAAGTTCCATCAAGGTCTGTGAGTTACAACTTATGAGATTTACATGTTTGTTGATTTCTGCACAGTTGAAAATTTGAGTATAAAATTTATCCTTTTTTGATAAATTTTTCCATATAAAGTCATTCTATACCAAAATTGTAATAGAATTAATAAATTATGAAATATTAAAGGCATTGATAAATAAAAAGTATAAATTTTATCCTGAGTTTTATAAAAACAGCCAATTTTGATTTGGTTCAAAAATTCAATAGAACTTTGGTATAAAATTAATATATCAATTTATAAAATACGCAAGCATTTTCTTTTGTTGTGATATAATTCGCATTTCGAAAGAAATTTCATAGTTAGTATATATACTTCATATTGCATATAAAAACTATCAAGAAGAAACAAAAATATTCTATAAGGAAAAGGTAAATGAAATTGTATAAGTAAATATAAACAAAAATGTTAAAGTTAAATGATTAGAACACAACCCAAATAGCATCGAAAAGTACGGGAACATGAGATTTGTTCTTTGCGGCTTTAAAATGCAGCAATTTACGCAATCGGGGCTAAAAATTTACACCTATAATTCACATCCGCGTAAAAGAAGCGAAAGAAGTGACGAGCGCGTCGCACCGATTAATAATGCGTCTGCAAAGCCACAATTGCTTTAGTGGGGAAATTGGTGACCCACGGTTCATCTTTGGGGCAACATTCGCTTCATGAAAACTCCTGCAGCGATAGAGCAGCATTTGATGGTTTTCGGGTCGAAATAGTCTGCCACTAAAGTTTCATTAAAGCTCCCCGTCTGAGAAACACAAAAAAAAAATTGATGCCTTCAGCCGCCATATTTCTCACTGACATTTGATGGAAACGATTTCGTTTCGAGAATTAAATTTCTTATTTCAGGCGAATGACTGCAGGATATTGCATAAAAAGTGGATAGCATACATTTTTGAAACAGCATAATTTTATTGGCATCAAAATTTCATTGCAAAAGAAAAAAAAATTTTACCGATAAAATAAAATTAAAGAAATTTTTGATTAAAAACAAAATAATTTGATGGCCCATTAAAATCTGTTTAAACTTCAGATCCAATATTGTCGAAAAATTTTAATGGCAATTAAAATCACGACATGCAACCGGAAGAAAAGTCCATTATAAAATAACACTCCACAAAAGTTTCCATTAATTTGTCGCCATTAGATTTTTCTCGTTCGTCTTCTGCTTACGTTTTTATTTGTTCATCTCTGTTTACTAGCAAGCATTCGAGGGAGAAAGAAAACCCGCTCGATGATTTGTGTAATTGTGTGATATAATGCCGTCAGATGACGCTCGCGCATGAGGCAACTAATTACGTCCCTGTCGTTATAATTGCGGCGCCGCAAACCGCTGAAAAGTGTTCCCCACTATGGGTGCCCTTGCGCGTCTCGTTGGCACAACTAGATACGTATTTGCGACATAAATTGCTTATCGCCGCGACTTGCATGGTGACGAAATATGGGGATAAACACCATAATTGCTACTTAAAATGCTATTTGGGAATACTAATATAAACCACGCTACTATAAATTCTCGCATACTTTTTTTTAAAAAAAATCAGGAAATTTTTATACTTGGGGATTTATTGAATTTATCAATTTTTATCCCCATTATTATAAAAATTAATAAATTTGCTTATGGATTTATATAGATAAATATATTTATAAAATTTATCCTCAAATTTTCCACTGTGTGCTGTAAGCCGACTTTATAATCTTAGGCATCTGTGTCTGCCTGCCTGGTCCCCCAAAAATCGAGAACTAATGCACAGATCTGGACGAAATTTTCAGAGATTTTCACCCTATATTTCACCTTGTGTTAGAGAATTTTCACCCTATGTTAGAGATCGGGATCAGGATCAGGAATTCCCGTTTCCCGGGACAAAACCAAGAATTTCTCGGGAATTTGAGGTTCAAAAAAGTTTGCTTTTTTTTTTGAAAAATGTGTTTGATCTAACACGATTTCAAAGTCATTGTCTTATATCTATGTAACTAAATATTACATAAATACAATAAAATATTGTGTTTCTTCATTTCTATTTTTAAAAGCTTTTATTTAGCTCGCGTTCGTATCTGTCTGTCAGGGTCAAATCTTTCAATCTAATTTTCACCCACGTCCACTCATGCGATTGATTTGAAATTTTAAACATATACGTAACTCCGAAGAGAATACAATATTTTCACTACTTCGTCCTTGGACGGATAAGAGAAGGTCCTGTAAGAATAACGTGATTATCCTTTTCCTAAAAATTTCCGTGAAAAAACTTCATCCGGGGGTTATGCCCTTGGCAATTGTAGCTTTTCTTATATTTGTAATTGTATTTAACTATTTTATAATTGAAATTAATTATTTTAGTAATAGTCCCGATCCCCCATTATTTAGTTAAAATTACTATTTTGTTCTCTGCGATCATTATAACTTTTGAAAGGATTGAGCTGGAGACATGAAATTTTGTACAGTTGTGGGTCTCATAAATAGGAAGACTAAGTTCTTGCCTATTCCCTCCTCTCTCCCCCCATACAAATGAAATAGTTTTTTTTGCAATTTTAATTGAGATGCCTTCTTATTTAAAACAAATAGGACTATTCCCTCCTCTCTCCCCCCATACAAATGAAATAGTTTTTTTTGCAATTTTAATTGAGATGCCTTCTTATTTAAAACAATTGTAAAGCGGTCCCTACACGTTCAATCTTGCAGTCAACCATCGCATGCTGTGGCAGCATTTTGAACGTTTATGGTGATGCTGTCATGCAAATTCCATGATTGACAGCATGCTGGCCAATATCAAAATTCATTTTGATATTTTTCGAGGGAGCTTTGTGAATGACAGCATGCTTGAACGTGTATGGCGATGCTGTCAATCATTTCGTCATTTCAGGGAAATTTTTAATAGTGAAAAGATGTCGCATATAAAAAATAAAGTATTTTGGGAATCCTTTTTCGAGTTATATAGACAAAGAAGTGAGTTGTGGATAACGAAAAGCGAAAAATATAAAGACAAAATTTTTTTAAATTTTGTGCTGTGTTGTCGGTTTGGCTGTTTCGAATAAAATGATGCTTGCGCGTGCATGATTGAGTGTTTAGTGCAGGGCCAGGAAAGCTTTGAAAGTTCTCGGGTATCCACTACCACTGATAAGCGATTTACTTGTTTATATGGCTTGCTCTCCGAGCCAAGTGAAACAAGGTTGTTGAAAGCTCGTTTCGTTATGCTTGGTTTTGACACACTGTTAATTGTTTTACTTTACGTTAAAAAGTTTTGATTATGAAAAACTTTTATATGAAATTTCCGAATTACAATCGGAAAATAAAAATAATTTCATAAAACCAGAAACATTAATTTGATCAATTGATATTTTATGAAACGACTGAAAATGCCTATATAAATTGTATTTTTTTATTGTTTTAATTTCCTGAAATCATAGTAAACATTGCATTGTGTTATCACACCGAATAAGAAAACAATCATGTCCAAAATTCGTGTCGTCTTTTGAGACAGAACGCTTCATGATTTTCAGCAGTGTTAAATTTTTCATGATTTTCAGCAGTATGAAATACACCACTGCTTCAGTCAATGTCCTAATGACAACTGGAGCTAATAAAAATCTCTCGCATAAATGGCCTTACTTAGAGCTCAGCAAAGCTCCATGGTATGTAAAATGCACAAGTGGAAGCAGAACGGGTTATATGCAAGGTGAAACAGATTATTTCTTTCATATGCGTATGTATGCAGTTTTCGTACAAGCCAGAATGAAACGGGTAGCATGAAGAATCGATGTATAAAAGGGCAATTTGAGCTGCGAAAATGCCCTTGGTGCACATGGCTTCAGAGCGATGGTCTAGTGCAAATAAGCTTTTTACTGTGACAGCATGATTGACTGCAAGATTGAACGTGTAGGGGCCGCTTAATACGTTTTACGGAAGGCCGACTTGTGAACGCAAAACTATCAGCGACTGTCTACATTTAAAAGTTATAAAATAAAAAAAAATGTAGATTTTTCAAAAAAAAAATTCTTTTTAATTTCTGGCCATAAAATTGATCCACTAAGGCCCGTTTGCACGCACTATTCTTAAAAAATTAAGTTGCGGTTGGCTTACTTAAATCGTAGAAATTCTGGGACTTGAATAATTAAAGTTGTACATAAATTGCTAAGTTTCGCTGGTGCAAACGGGCCTAAATCAACCACCGTCTCCTACTATATTCAAACCAACTTAAATTTTTTTTACGCATTCTGATAACAACATTGTTATGAAAAAAAGCAAAGTTTCATTTTGACACCTCCATTAAACTTCAAAATTAATTGTATTCTAGTAATTTTTATGTAATGACTGTAGATACTTCATGAGAAAGCATACACAAATTTTTAATGAAATCGTGTGCCTGCAACATAAAATTCTGCATTTGAAAGCAAAATTGCAACATACCCGATATTGCTATATTGTTAAAAACTTTTAATTGACTTCGATTATATTTCATGCGCCATACTCTAGGGAATTTTATTACAAAACAACATTCATGAAAATTCGGAATAAAATTTGTGACCTTAATCAGGTCTAATGTCGAAACAAATTCCATACGATTCGTAACTTTTATAATTAGACAACAAAATCCGTAATTCAATGAACTTTGCAAAGCCGAAACTGTTATTAAAATAGTGCCATTCGATTGTGAATTTCCTTTCAAATGTATCCATATTTTACATAAACCGATTTTGTAATAGGATTGGGAATTAAATACTCAACTATACTTCTATTTCAATGGGATTTTAGCTGACCCGGGTCAGGAATGGAATTAAAATAGAGGTTTTTGGGTGCAAAGCAAAAACATTCGGCTTCATAAATTTTTGTTTGTTCCTGTTATGTTTTAAGTAGCGATACTACATTTGAAATTTCGGAATTTATTCAATAAATTCATTCAATGTAAAATTGTGCAATGGTTTTCATGGGTTTTTGAAGTTTTATTGGAAAACTGTGGGAATGCCACATGTGCATTTATAAACAGTTTCTTTAAATTAAATTAATTGGTCATCCTTGTTGAAAAATTGAAAAAAAATCCTTTGAAATGCATTTAGAGCAGGGATGAGAAACGTTGTCGTAACGTAATGAAATGATGTTCCCGCCTTTTTTTTTTTAAATTACAAAATTAGTCTAAAAAACATTAAAAAAATATTAAAAAAAGCTTTTATTTAAAAAAAAATGAAAAAATAATGTTTTGAGAAATAAAAGTGATATAAATATTTATTTTATTTTTTATAGTTTTTTATCTCGCTTTTATTTCTGATACGCAGTGCTCAAAAAAATATTTTTTTCCTTTTTAGTGCATTTTTTTAAATGAAAGCTTTTTTTGGAACACATTTCATATTTTTCAAAACAAAAAAAAATTTTATTGGGCCATACAATAGCCACAAATCTATCTGAAAAGGCCGCCATTTGATTCAACACCAGCCTTTTAACGATGAAGTCAACAGGGTTGCAAAATACGCTAAAAATCTAAAGTGAAAATGATAATCACAATATCCTAACAGGACCTTCCATTATCGTTATCGACTTCTAAATTGCGGAATCGGATTCAGCGACCCCAAAAACCCCTCGATGAGATTTTTTACTTTTTTATCCTAACGTACTTTTTAACGCCAGAATCGAAGTCAGCGGACACTAAAAATCCCCAGAATAGATTTTTTTACGGAAAATTTGTGGAAAACGGTAATTGCGTTATCCTTATAGGACCTTCCCTTATATTTACAAGGACGAAGTAGAGAAAATATTGTATTTTTTGGAAGTGAGTAAAAATCGGATTGCAAGCAGACAGACAAAAAAAGCAAGCTAGATAAACGGTGTTAAAAATGAAGTAAATTCATTGTAAAATTACGTTTCAGTTAGTAAAAATACGCAAAAAAGTTGTAATGCAAGGTTTTCTGCATTCCTGTCGTAAATTCACGTAAACTCATGTAAACTCCTACGCACTCTAATAACTTTTACACTTAGTGCGTAAATTTACATCACATCATGCGTAAAATATCTTCAGCGGTGTAGATTATTCACGTTTAGAGTAATCGAATTGACCGATTGGCGCAGTTGGATAACTACTAGTCTTCGAATTGTGAAGTTAGAGATTCGAATCCTGATCAAAGCAGCAGCAAAAACAATGTATAACCAAAAACAATGTATAACACAGACGATTCAAATCAAACAAATCATTTTAGAAGAAGAATGAATTTTTCAATCAAAAACTTAATACCCCATCGCCACGTGTTCAGCTAAGGCACAAACCAGAAGATAGTCGCTTTATGAGAAAGCTTAAGTATAATTATCCCTTGTTGCCAAATATTTTTTCTATTCATTCGTTGTTGATTGCATGTTCCTCAGCAGTCGATACTTCTTTCTCTAGCAGGTTTTAAAAATGGAAAAAACCATAACTCGAGCATTTTTTCTAATGACGTTTTCGACTGGCAGATTCAGAGCAGATTCAGAGCACGCTCTACCCCAGTTTAGAGCAAGGTATTTCGAGCAGATCTCGAGTAGATTTCGAGCACCTCTGCTTGGGAGTCGAGCATTTCTCAAAGAACAAGAAGAAGCATAAAACAAATTAAAATTAATTTTGATATATTCCCCTTAAGTTGACACTGCACTAATATGTTTCTGACCAAATGAAATTCTTCTTCACTAGATGAAGAAGAATCCAAGAAATCAAAATCATAAATATCTTCCATTTACGATTCCACACGATTTTGTTAGCCTTAACCTCAAAAGAGCAACTCAAATCTGACTACATTAAGCAGATCACAAAATTGCTCGAAAAATGCTCTTTTAGTGCTCGCATACGGAGTACTTGCGTCACTCGAACACGTAACTCTTTTTCGAGCGATCAAAAAATCTCAGTCGAACACAAGATCTCAGAGTGAGCAAATTTAGAGCAACTTCAGAGCAAAAAGAGCATGCCAGTCGAAAACGCCATAAGTCTTTACTTCAAAATATTAGCCTTTTTTTTGTTTTCAGTGGAATTAAAAAGACCTATGGACGAATGCATATTAGACAACAGCGCAAACTTTTGTGTCTACTGTGCTTTTAAGTGACGCCAGTATTTTCTGGTTTGTGCCTTAGCTGAACACGTGGCGATGGGGTATTAAGTTTTTGATTGAAAAATTCATGCTTCTTCTAAAATGATTTGTTTGATTTGAATCGTCTGTGTTATACATTGTTTTTGGCAGAAGATTTTACAACAATTAGAAACTTAATAAAATTAATAAAAATCGACGTAAACTTATCAAATACGTTTTTGACGTATTTTGTTGATGTGTAATTTCACCCTAACCATACAAGGAAAACGGTGTCCTGTATGTATTATAGATGTAAAAAAGCAATAAAATTTTCTGCAGTAAATTGTTAAGTACAGTAGAATCCCGATAATTCGTATTTCAAGGGACCAGCAAATTCATACGAATTAGCGGGATATACGAATTATCGGGGTACGAATTACCGGGATTCTACTGTATATGACTTTTGGATTTTTTTTTACATTTAAAACTTACACATAGTCTAGTCATAAATACTGATACAAGAAAAATTTGAAGCCAATTGTGAACCCATTGATATTTTGCAAAAGAAAAAAAAATCTTTATTGGGACACACAATAGCCACAAATCTATCCGAAAAGGCCGCCATTTGAATCAACACCAGCCCTCTAACGATGGAGTCAACAGGGTTGCAAAATACGCGCTCGATCTATTGGAAAGTTGTACAATGTTTTGGGTGAAATCCATTTTCAAGTACCTACTCAATTTTTTTTATATCTTTTCGGTAAATCATGCTCTTTACACTCCAACGGTTCTATAGTTCAATGGTTTAAGGTCTGGACTTCCTGGGGGCGGACTTTTGAAGGGATGAAGTCATGCAAATCGATTTCGAGACATTTTTGTGACAGAGAGGAGCAAACGTCAGCCAAAATTGCTCAAGAAACTGCTTTAAATGTGTACACTGAGAAAAGGACCACAATGCAATATTTACAATTCAGCATTCTAAATCGCGGCAATGTAATTTTTGTCCAGCTGTATATTTCCAATATATTTTTATATTTTTGTGAGGTTAATTTTGCATTTTCAAATGTAAAAAGAAAAAAAAGTTGATGTCTTCAGCCGCCATATTTCCCTTTGACATTTGATGGAAACGATTTCGTTTCGAGAATTAAATTTCTTATTTCAGGCGAATGACTGAAGGATATTGCATAAAAAGTGGAAAGGAGACATTTTTGAAACAGCACAATTTTATTGGCATCAAAATTTCATTGCAAAAGAAAAAAAAAAATTTGACCGGTAAAATAAAATTAAAGAAATTTTTCATTAAAAACTAAATAATTTGATGGCCCATTAAAATTTGCTTAAATTTCAGATCCAATATTGTCGAAAAATTTTCATGGCAACTAAAATCACGACATGCAATCGGAGGAAAAGTCCATTATAAAATAATACTCCACAAAAAGTTTCCATTAATTTGTCGCCATTAGATTTTTCTTGTTCGCTTTCTGTTAACGTTTTTATTTGTTCATCTCTGTTCACTCACCAAACTTAAGTAAGTATTCGAGGGAGAAAGAAAACAGTGAGGTCGAATTTTTACAAAAAATGGCGCATTTTTATAGGCAAAACCTATGAAATGATCAGCATTTCATATTTTTTTACCATTTTTTTTCTCTGAGTGTAGTGAAGCATTTAAACGAAAACTTATTCAAAAATGGGAAGTCACATTTTCAACAGGATTCAGCTCTGACTCAAAGCCAAATAACCACAAAAATTGTTTGAAAATCGGATTCATGATTTCATCAGACTTGTTGGACTATAAACTACTGTGTGATCTCACGGAGAGAAAATATAGTAAAATTTACTATTGTGTAGTTAAATTGAGTATTTTTTCAATTTAAATTAACTATTTTGTAATGAAAATTAACTATTTTAGTGATAGTCCCGATTTCCCATTATATAGTAGTTAGATTTATTATTATTTTTCTCTCCGTGCTGTTTTAGAAAATACGGTGTGCTAAAAAACACGCGCCAATATTAAATCCTTGAAGAAGGAACCCAACCACAGTATTGTACAACTTTTCAATAGATCGAGCGCGTATTTTACACCCCTGTTGACAAGGCCCAATTAACCATAGGACTAATTGGGCTACAGCCCAGGGGCGCCATCGATCTGAGGCGATGAAATTTTGATTGCTTTTTTTTAATTTTCTTTATATTTAGCATATTATATTTAGAATTAAAGAATATTTTAAAAAATAAAATTGAATTTTTACAATAAAACTATG
This sequence comes from Chrysopilus asiliformis, assembly GCA_964034945.1. Lineage (NCBI taxonomy): Eukaryota > Metazoa > Arthropoda > Insecta > Diptera > Rhagionidae > Chrysopilus > Chrysopilus asiliformis. Next base: position 81,363,363 of record OZ035962.1, read on the forward strand.
TAAGGGTGCAAAATTTTATTTAGCCCAGGGCGCTCAAACTTGTTAATACGGCTCTGCCTGTTGAGCCCCCTGTTGAGAGGGCTGGTCTTAAATCAAATGGCGGCCTTTTCGAATAGATTTGTGGCTATTGTGTGGCCTAATACAGAGATTTTTCATTGACTTTAATTGACTAAATTGAAATTTGCTTAAAATTTTATTATTGCCGGGTGTCTCAATTTATATAAATACTAAATTCTGATAAAGCAAAATTGCGCTTCGGTTAAAAAAAGCCATCATGAAACCGAAATTCTTCATAACAATGACATTGATTGCTATCAAAAATGACAAATTTCCGACATTCACATTACGATGTTGCCAGAGCATTAAGCAAACGGAAGAAGCGTGAAACAGATGATTAAGTAATTAAGATATAATTGAAAGATTTCATATCAGATTACATTATTATCGGGGAAAATGGGAAACACACATTGATGAAAATACACTTCTTTATCTGTTCTAGCGGCTTCTTGTTATGTCGTGAAAAAAATCGTGAGCTTTCAAATACGATAGAACAACAGCATAAAACGATAGACATAAACGAACATAAATCCGGATATATTCCATTTTCCTGTGGGCTCCTCAATTCAATGACCCGAAATCTGCTCAATGTGTGTATTTATCAAATGCTTATTAATTACGGGAAAATTTCTCTATTGCACGCATCGGTGGCTGAGAACAAATCAAAATCAGGATTATTTCTTTTTCCTTTTATTGTACTGCTGGGTAGCCAGCCATTCAATTAAGTAAATTTTCCCCTAATTAGAATTAATATATGAGCAATTTATGTGTGGGATGGTTACAGTTTAGTAGACAACTCACGATAACAAAAGCCCATTTCCCCGGTGGTGGTATAACGAATATCCTTTCATACAGTTTATTTTTTCCTAGATTGTTGATAGGTGGTGGTCCTTTTATACGAGAAAACGTGGACAACAACAATTGTTATGTAGACAGAGGTGAAATGTGTGACGTTCCATGCCACCAAGACACTAAAAATAGATTCCTAAGCCTTTCAATGTTCCACAAGGGCTATATTGCTTGCTAGATGATGTGTATCTGCAAGATATAGGCGTATAACTCTCAATAGTCGTAACTAGAACCTCTTCTAGCATAATCACAACAAAAGCAACAGCAACAAACGCCAAGGAACAACTAAAGCAAAGCAAAAAAAAACCATGGATCCGCAAAGATGGTAAACCGACTAGGAAAATACCTTTAGTCCCTTTCGCCCCTTTGAAAACCGCAAAGAGAAACCCTTGGCTAGATATTGATCCATAAAAATGGAATCCTGTGGGGACAGTTCGGGTATAGAAATCAGGATGAAGATGTAGAATCCAGGCCACAGTTCTGGAGGATGTAGCACTACTACTTTTGCTGTTGTCTGGCGTAACAAAAACTTAGTTGGACCGTAAAAATTCCCTTTTATGAAAAATCCTTTGTGGAACGCCATGAAATTTTTAATTAAAAAAAATTAAAATTGTGAATTCGTTTTATTTTTTCATGCCTTTTAATTATTATATTTTTTTACACGCTTTTCCGGTGTGTATGCCTCGAAATCCGCTCTTTGTTTCTTATAGCAATTTAGTGTAGACGAGGTTGAAAATAACACTACAGAAGCTATAAATGGTGTTGCTTTTTATCGGCGATGATTGTGTGCCCTTTTGCCTGTGAATCGCTGAGACTTTTTAATTTTGTGTTAATTAATTCATTCAAATTCGATGAATAAATTGAACGAAAATTCATATTTAAGCGGGAATGCAGATTGGATGGAAATTAATTTTTGCTTGTCTGACAGTCCAACGTTTCTAGTTTGAAAATTTTAAAGTTGCGAAAATTCGTTGTTCGAAGGTATTGAAGTTTTTCTAGTTAAACTCTTTGTTACAATAAGAAAACTTTAAAAATTCCAATAAATCCTTCTGTCTACATTAATCCCTTACACAACAGAAATCGGTGATTTAATCAGGATCTGCATTAAGTTTTTTTTTTATTCAGGTGATAATTTACTCCCACCGTATTATTGGCAGGCTCCATTCTGTATGTTGGAGTGAAATGTTCGAGTGAAATGTCATTAAAGGCTATAAGTTAATTGCTGTCAAGTGTAATATAGTGATAATGGTCAACAAACTCGTAAGAGCATTTATTTATATATTGGCGAAGATATACTCGTATCTATTTCCTTATTCCTTAAATTATTTCACTTTCTGAGGTTGTTATAGGATAAAATGGGATGCTGTGTCCACTCACAAAGAAAAAAAAAAGTTGTTTTAACAACTTTTCAACTATTTAGTAATGGAAAATCGTGACGATCACTTTTGGAGTTGATCTTGATTATAAAATATCAGCTGTAATCGACACAAAACTTTCCTTTGCAATATTTAGTGTTTGTTACCATTTTTACTTTCCTTTGCTATAGAAGGAAAGTATTGTAGTCATGACGGAGACCTATTCGAGAACGGGGGGAGATATAAAATTTCTGATTAATACGAAACCCGTTTCAGGCAAAATTTGGAGAATGTCCTTGCATCTGTCTGTCAATCTGTCTGTCGATCTGTCTGTTGTACGTATCCTATAATATAATACGAGGAATGTCTGTCTGCACAAACGATCTCGAAAACCCGCCTAACGATTTTCACGAAACTTGGGGATTTTCCGGGACAAGGAATCGATCTAGATAGGTCTCACCTCTGAGAAAATTCGCTTTTCCCCTCCCCTCGGTAGCCCTCGCCTGGTATCTTCGAATCGGGTGGTCCAATCTTCATGAAACTTTACAGATTTACTAAGGGGGCTATCTAGATCGATAGGTCTCACCTCTCCAAAATTTCAGCAAAACGGCGAGTTTGAGGTGGCCGAGCATGGCTCGGTTTTCCTGGTACTCTTAAATAACTCGAGAACGCGTTGACCTAGTGACTTGAAATTTTTTGCAAATAGTCTTTACAAGAATCGTAATTTTCTATCAACTATTGGAAAAGTAGCGGTGACTATAATGGATCCTTCCCATACATTTATTTTTGAAAAAAATAAGTTTTTTGAATATTTCTCGGAAATTATGCGCTATTATGAAAAAATGCATATAACTAAATTCAAAGGAAATAAAATTTCATGCATTTTTTCCTTTAACGGTTTTTACTTATCTTTAACGGTTCTCAAGATATTTAAAAAAAAATTATTTTTCATATATTTTTTCCGAAACTAAATAGGGCGGAGGAAAGTGTTGTGTTCATCGTCGCAACTGACATTGTTTTTTTTATGCGAGCATTATTTTTAGATAACTCGAGCCGTTTTTAAGAAAAAAACATCAAAATTCCACTTCGAAGTCAAACTTTCCAATAAGATTTTTTAAAATTTATTCCAATCGGATTTTGATGTATGGGAGTTTTATGTAGAATCATATCCTAAATAACTTTTGTTCTTAGACTTTTTTGATAAGATGCACCGTTTTTGAGATATTCGCAAAAAATGTTTTCGTTCGTATGGTGGTACCAACCCCCCCCCCCCCCCCCCCCCTACCTAATGGTCCATTTTCGCCCATTAACGAACTGAGCCTTGCATTTTACGAAAAACGAATCTGCCCAAAATTCCAAGTCTCTAGGTCAATCCGTGCGCCCGCAATCCGCGCCACAGACGGACAGACGGACGGACCGACGGACGGACGGACGGACGGACGGACGGACAGACGGACAGACGGACAGACGGACAGACGGACAGACAGACAGACGGACAGACGGACAGACGGACGAACGGACGGACGGACGGACGGACGGACGGCTAGACGGACAGACAGACAGACGGACGGACATGCAAAATTCGTTTTTTTATCATTCTAAACACACTCGTGTAATTCATTTTTGTGTGTGATTACAGGATCTTGGCGTTACAAACGGTAAGGCAAAGTTAATATACCCTTTGGTTTCACCATACGGGTATAAAAACATCAAATAAAGTCAAACCTTCAGTTTCCTTATTAAAAGCTGTTATTGAGCTTCTGCATGTTTGTTTGTTTGCCTGTCTGTTTGTCGGAGTCAAATCTTGTAGTTTAATTTTGACCCACTTCCACTCATTCGATTGATTTGAAATTTTGCACACATACGTAAGTCCCATGACAATACAATATTTTTACTAATTCGTTAATTAAGAAGTCTGTAAGGATAACAGAAGGTCCTGAAAGGATAACGTGATTTTCCTTTTCCTAAAATTTTCCGGAAAAAAAATTTCATCTGGGGTTTTTTGGGATCGCTGAATTTGCATTGAAAAAGTCCGTAGAAATATCTCAAAGGCATCAAGGATATATCGCACATGGTCCCGTAGACTGTAGTATCTCAAAATCGGCCATTTCAAGAAAAACGCATTCAAAGTTTTCATTTCAAAATAATTGTTTATAAATAATTGTTTTTTTCTGTTGTCTGTACAGGAATATTTCAATTTATTACTCTTTGATAATAATTTACAGATCATTTGCTTCATTTTTTGTTTTTTTTTGCAATAATAAAAGATAGAGTTAGGTTTGTTTTCCACAAAATCAATTTAAATTTTAAAAAATGGGAATTTAAAAAACCAAAAATAAATACATTTTAGGACTACGTTTACATTTAAATTGGTTTTTCATTTGATTCAGTCAATTTTCCTTTACATAATGGAATAATTACTCAAAAACACATTTTTTTGAGATACTACAGTCTACGGGACCATGTGCGATATATTCGAAGCTAAGCGAGATGTCACACTGGCCATCAGCTTCTGCACAAAAAATGTGCAGCTGCATGTCTGGGACACATAGCTGACTTTTTTGAACTGACCTAAATGTAGCTGATATCACGAACATGTCGGGTAGTTTCTAATGTCATTTTTGTTAGATTAAATAAAATAAAATTATAATTTTCAATATTTTTTTCGTCTAGCGGTAATAATTTTCATTAGTGGCACAGCCTATAAAGGTAGCATGGCCACTCTCTAGGTTATAGGCTCTCTACTTCATATAATGATGACTTTAAAATAATTACTAGTTGGGGACATCATACAATTTTGACAAGTCTGTTTAACTAATAAACTTTTGAACAAGCGAAAATAAATGCGATGTCCATCGAATAGGAGAAATTAAACACAGCAATCGTACAAGTTGTAGGAAAAGGTAGATGCTTGTGCGATTGCACAAGTTCTTCCTCCGAGTTCGACATTTTGACGTTTGAGGTCAGCTGATCGCAGTTCAGTGTGCCACGTCAACTGATCGAATCAGTTCCTGCAGCTGCGCGACCTGATGTCGGGATCAGTCAGCTGCAAGAGCTGATTGGCCAGGGTGCCATCTCCCTAAGAAGTATAAACAAGCGTGGCGAAAGACAGATGTCATTTTGAATTTTTAGTCAATAAATACGAATTAAATACGAAGTAACTAAAAAGGATAAAATAAAAAAAATCGAAAAAAAATTATAAAAATGCACTAAAAAGAAAAAAAATATTTTTTTGGGCACTCTGTATCAGAAATAAAAGCGAGATAAAAGCATCAAAAATAAAATAAAATAAATATTTATATCGCTTTTATTTCTGATACACACTGCCCAAAAAAAAAATTTTTCCTTTTAAAAAAATAAAAGTTTTTTTTTAATTTTTTTAATTTTTCTTATTCGCACATGCCACCGCAATCCTTTTTACCCTACAAAGCCTCTGTATATCGTCATATATTCTTGAATTTAGTTGTTTAACTCTGTCACATATTTCACGAGATCGGAATGTTTGCACTTGAGTACTAATTCACGTATAACTAAAGGATGCTACAGATAATAAGTTATGGTATAAGAGGAAAACTTACGAGCCAAAGTGCTACGAGAAATAGCGGGCGAAATGTCACTTGTATTTATGGGAATGCGTTGTCAATGCTTCACCAGATAAGAATGAATATAGGAAAACTTATTGGCTTCGTAAACAAGCTATCGAAAATCCCAATAGAATGTTTCCATTTTCCCATTCTTCGTTCGTCCTATTCGTCCTTCCACGAGTATAACTATTGAGAAATTTTACTCAAACTATGCACAAAGTCAAATTGGATGTGGTTTCTTGCTTTCGATCAAGAAAATTATCCTGTCATAGCCCCCCACAAAACTTTCTGCCATGAAGATAGATTAGTTTTTCATCTTCGATCCTTGCTACCAATGTCTACGATATCTAATAAAAAACGAACAAAACTACAGATCCGATACGTAAGTACATGTGCGACTTTTATGCAATGCATTTATTTCTGGACGTATACAAATTGGCCCGATATATTGCGATCGATGTATGTCTACTGCTGGAAACCCATAATCATATTATTTTAACGAATTTGTGATTATTTTGTTAAGTAAAACGAAAGTAGGTTAAAGTTTGAGAAGTTGGTAAGGTATTCATTACAAGAAGTTATATCAAAAATTGCTAAATTCACTTTAATGATTAAATAAATGTTGGTTTCTAAAACTTCAGAAGTTTGAAAAAAACATCCGTAAAAACCTTTAAAAAAATTAAAAACGTCGGCTTTGAAAAAAATATGATATAAAAAATTATTATACCTTTCTTACCTAATCAAACATCATATGGTGAATAATAATTGAGTATAATGTTGTAGTGTTGAAATCATACTAATATATAAAAATGAGTTGGTGTCTGTCTGTCTGTTCCTCTTTCACGCAAAAACGGCTGAACCGATTGACTTTTAATTTGGCATGAGTGTCTGTGGTAGTTCTGGTTCCAACATAGGCATACGGAAAAGTAGCGCGAGGGGTGGGGGAGTAAGGGGAGGGGGTAAAGTGATTTCGAAACTTATTCTCCCCTCTTCTATACAAATGGAAAAGATTTTCTCGAAAATTGTCCATTTTTCAAAAAAAAAAAGTTTTTTAAACAAAAGTTATTTAGAATATGATTTTACATAACTCTACCATACATAAAAGTTCAATCAGTCCTCCTCTTCCATACAAACAGAAACCACTCCTTTTTTGCATAGGATTCTATGAGACGATAGCAGCTCTCTTTCAGTTCTATTTTGAACTTTACAGCAATCCTTACTATCATTTCTGGTGTATGTCACGGATTTGCCACTAGAAGTGCATGTAAGTGCAGACGCGCACTGCGATAGTAATTCTGTAGAATGATGCTAACGTGGCTATTGGAAATTTGAAAACCTTTAAAAACCACTTAAGCTTGCTACGATGTGCGTTGCCTTCGCCATTTTAGCGTCATTCTATGTTAGCATGTGCTTACCATTGTAGTGCGCGCCTGAACTCATATTGTTGGAGGTATCAAAAATGTTAGTAAGGATGTAAGAACTTTTTTTATTGACTTATCAAATTTATTCTTTTTTTGTGTCATAAAATATTCGTTATTATGTAATAAAAAATCCTGAGCAAAAAACTGTATCGACTAATAGATTTTTCACATTTTTCCTCTTGATAAAAAAAGGAAAAAAAAAACAGAAGAGATTTGTTAATCGTTTGCAATAAATTTTCTGGAAAATCGGGAAATGGCATAAACGAAATGAAACAGAAAAAGAGTAAAATATAATCGTAAAGTGAAAATGTTGTTCAAAGTTATGCGAAAATTGAATCCTCTCTAGCGGATGACATTGAAAAAGTCGAATTTTCCTGTTTGATTTTCGATTATCGACGAACTCCGTTTTTTTTCATTTTGTATACATTTTCCTTGGGGTTGAAGTTAGGGGTTGAGCGGGTAAACAAAGAGACAATTTATCGATTCAATAAATTAACCTGTTTCCCCCGTTAAACGACTGCCATTGACAAGTTCGCATTTTCCACGTTCAAGTTTTTTTTCTCTTGCTGTGATATTTATTGGAAGGTAGGTGTAGATGGGTGGATATAGGGGAAAGGTTGCTTTTCTTGGTACTAAGGAAAAATTGAAAACTTTTGCTAAGAACGATATAGGAACAAAATTTTAAGTAATTTATAATTTTTTTAAAAAAAGGTGTAGAAAAATTGATTCTTTAAAAATTTACTAACTCTCAATTTTATAGGGGTGTGAAATCCGTCGTCTAGGGTTTTTTGACCCCTTCTTCCTTTCGTCACTTTTTCGCGATTTTCTGTCTGAAGACAAGTACCAGCTTTTACTACTGCAGACCCCAAAGTTTGACGTATTTTGTGGACAGCCAACCCCTAGGTATAAAATCAAGAACGTTATTTAAAAATTTTGCAGAACTGTGATTTAATTTTTATTTTACTATTTTGTGGGTCGACCGTTTTTTATACTTATTTAATTATTGATTAAATCGGGCTAATCGGCCATGAAAATATTAACGATCGATTAGCCCGATTTAATCCATAATTTAATTTTTATATTTTTCTAGGTTTGTCTAAGGCATCGTTCACACCTGACACTTTATTCCGCGACACTATATTCAAGTTTTGAATCCGTTTACATTACGAAACGAAATTCGGAAATTTCGCCCAGAAAGACGCAGGAATCGGAATTTTTTCATATAAAGTCGCCTATATTTTGACAATAAATTCACTTAGCAAAGAATTTATTCTGCGATAGATGGGCAAAATTCCCGGAATTTATTTTGAATAAAATTCGGGGAGAAATTCAAGGAAAAATCGTAGGTATAATCGGAGCCTAAGCAGTTGAGTTTGACAGGAAAATAAAAACAAAACACGATGGCATTAACGTAGAATCGCCTGGGTGGCACGATGCCATCTAAAATTATGATAAATGCATATCCTGGTCACACAAAAGTATTAGGAAATTACACAAAAGTACTTTGGAAAATCACAAAAAAACATTTTAAACTTAAAAATCTTAAAACGAAACGGTTTTTACTTAAAAATCTTAAAAAAAACTGTTTTTTAACTTAAAAATCTTAAAAAAACGGTTTTTAAATTTCCTCCGAACTTTTTTTTAAACAAAATTTAAGTTATATTTCACTTCGAACAATAAACATTTTCGCCTGCAGCGCATTTTTATAAAATAATTTCACCTTCTTCTGTTTTCTTACTTTAAAGTTTCACCTGCGGTGCACTTTCCTAAGGACTTGCATATTAACAACTTTGTCTATCAACAGAGTGGGTCTCCGAGCTTCTATAACAACAAGGGTTGCGAGGAAAAAATTTGAAGTCCGAAATTTGTTACCATCCTGAGTTGTGCTTTGGCATTAAAGGGTCTTCCCGTTTAGCTCTGACTGGAACTATAAAAAAAGCTACTCTTCCTATTACGGATTTTACTATCTAAAATTAAAAAGAAATCGCCCAAGGCTCGAACTTGGGAACCTCTCCCTATAAATAATTTTTTTCGAATGGTTTTTTCTCTAGACCTTTTCCGTGAACCATATTTTTGCGACATTTAGCCCAAGACGTCTGTCTAAAGGAGTCGTGAAGCCTAAAATATTATCAAAAGATTTTTCTTTATACTTTTTACGTGTAGGTATATTTTTTTGTGTCTTGTACGGATTTCCATCATTATACAAGAAATCCCTTTAACATGTCAAACTAAATTCTGGGGAAATAATTTGCGAGACGTTTAACGCCATTTGAATGATTAAAAGGACCGATTTTTGGGCAATCAGTGGCAGGGTTGAATGTAACAAACGGGAAATCCATAAACGAATATCGTTCATTCATTTGACATAGTTTGGGAAGAGGGGTACAAACGGCAAGGACAATAGGGCGAAAATTTGGGCAAAGTGGGTGCTGGAAAACTTTTGGTCACCCATCGCGCTCTCATCTCTAGCAAAGATCTTGCAAATCTCGGAAAATCAGATGCCGGCGTTCGCTTCTCTCCTTTGTTTTTAAGATTTTATTTTCCCTTTTGTCGGTTTCGGTGTTTTATTTCTCCCTGATTTTCGTACACTCCGACCAACAAGCGAAAGGTGATTTATTGTTCACCTTCAAAGAAAGGTTGAATCTAGGCTTTAGTTCGGCTTTTCCTTTTCCACTCTCTAACAAGTTCAGTATTTTTTTTTTTACTATTCTTCGGTTCCCTTTCTTTTTCGGAGTTGTTACTACTATTTCCACCCAAAAAAGAAAAGAAAAACACTTTCCTTGGACTTGCGATGCCTACCCCCTTCCGGCATTTTACAGCCACTCGTATTCTTTCAAACGCGATTCCTTTCAATTCCTTTATTTTTTTTTGTTATGATTTGTTTTTGTGCCTTTCTTCCAATTTTCAGTTTTTTTTTTCTTCAAGGGTAATTTATTATGTTCACGGCAATAAATTTTGTGAAACCGGCTGAGGAAAAACACTGAGACAAGAAACGAGGTAATGGCTTTAATAGACGGTTGCTATACTGTTAAGGCACGGGAGCTTTCCAAGGATCTCGTAAAACATGGCGAGGTCGATGAAAGTATGTTTGGATGATGACCCAACCGGGACAGGGCCAAGCTAGACCAACCCAATGTCATGACAAAACCATAGCTTAAGCACATTGAAAAAGTTTTTTTTCCATGCTTGATGGAACTGTGGAACTACAATTGGAACGATAGAGTCGCCTTCTTTAAGTTAAACGATGTTCATGTTAACTTAAACCCTTGGCTAAGTGCTTTTTTTGTGCCATGGAAATTAAGGTGGCTCAAGTGTGTGTACATTTTCCGCGGGCGAGTCTCCTTCGTTCTAATTAACGACACAACAGAATATCAGGAGAAATTATATGCAAAAAAATAACTGGGAAAAATTATCTGTAGGTCAAGAAGGTTGCTCGGATGGTCTGTTAAAGTGGGTAGTTTCGCTTGATAAAAGTTGATAAAATTGATGGAGTTATGTTAGCAAATTGTTTAAAGAGGACGTTCTTTTTTATTTTTAGCATAAACAGACATTAATTTGTAAATGACGGCAAAAAAGGGTCCTAAATAGTTTTTCCTTTTCAGCAGAGAAAAAGTGAATTGCATTTAAAGTGAACACAATTCTGAAGTGTTTGCAGAGTGTGTAGAGAAGGAAATTCTCGGGAAGGAATAAGTTTTTTTTTTAACAAAGGAGAAATAAAAAAAACGTAAATTTTTAAGAAACGTTTTTATAATAGTCTTATGTTATACAAACAAAAAAATAACTGTAAATAATATACAATCTATTGATTTTCACTTGGCGCTTTAAAGTCATCATTTCGAAGTATTTCCAATTCTTCTGGCAGCGCATAAATCCTAAGCTGTTTCTCAATAATCAAATCCTGTATTTGTGGGAGTTCCTGCGGAACGAAAACCGAACCATCCAAATAGAGTGCCTGCAATTGACATGTAAATCTTTTATTAAATCGAATCCATGGCGAAATGTTTGAGTGATCAATAAATCTTTACCTTATCCCAGGGACATTCATCGAGTGCAGCGAAAAGTGCATTTCGACTACGTTCAAAGGGCTTCTGTAGATCCGACAGACTTCTCAAGTACAAACGCCACATTAGAGAGTTCTTCCTCAATGCCGACTTCTTATCGACAGCACACTTCAAGATGTTCATCACACGGATTTTATAGCTCGTTTCGATTGAATCGCTTTCAGCTGAGAGAACTGCAAACGGATTCAACACAACGGCACCATCGTCATCTCCTACTGATTCTCCCACCATAATTGAATTGTGAAACTTCGTAAAACGATATCGAGCTGATGTTATCAGGAATATAACTGCAACTGGTGAATTCGTCTTTAATAGCAAACTTCTAATCCTGTACCATGGCTGGTTATCGAGCGCTGCACAAGTTCGCAGTATAATCAAATTCTCTGGGAATTCACTGAGTGCCCTAGCCGAAGTTTCGTATATCAAAAGATTTGTTACGGAGCAAGTTTTATCATGCCAACTCATTATATTCAGGTACAGTTCGTAAATGTTCTCCCGGACAAAGGAATGTCGAGGATTTTTCTCGACGAAATGTCGCAGGAGGTTGTCCAGATAAGCCATCGCCTCTAGTTTGGCATTCAAGAGAATTTGATAGTACGTTTTCACCTTTAGCAGACTAACCAAATAATCTGGCAAGAAATACTGTTCTAATTCCATAATTTGTACATTCTTTTCAATAAATATCAAATCGTTGAAGCGTTCGGTAAGTTTTCGTAATGCCAAAAGTTTCCTCGGTTCACTCATCACCTCACCGTCGAGTTCATCCAACGAGATATCCAATGCAAAACACGTTAAAACTTTCATCGCTTTAATGTAGTTTTTCTCCTTCAACAGTATTTCAGCGTATGTGACATGTGCATGACAGAAATCCGCTTTCGATACTTGAAATTCTTGATGGCTGCTTTTATCGGTAATACTTTGACTGATGGATGTGACGAAAATATTCTCAGCCACATGTAAATTACCAAATTCACATTCGATCAAAGCGTATTCGGTGTAGAAATTCAGAACATTTCGATTTTCATCCTTTTTCAATAAATTCTTTACCTTGGATTTGATTCTTTTCACATATTCATTGGATAGTTTCGATGAGAATTTCGCTAGAATCATAAGAATCCTTTCAAATCGTAGCCATATGAGAACGAATATGGTTCGTTTACGTTCATCATGTGTAAAACATTCAGCGCATAGTAAAAGAATTTCAATGATTGTATTCAAATAGATCTCATAACCGATGTTTGTATTTAGATACGATGGACCGGAAATCATTTCCTTTACTAGCTCGTAAAGAGTTAAATCGAAATTTAAGGAGTTTGCAAATAAATTTGTCGTTCGATGTAAACAAACGGCTAAAATATCCTCAATCGAATCGAATTCGTTGAGATTTTCCGCTTTGAATAGGAATCGATTTTTCATGCTTGAACTGTAGGGTGAGATGGGAATTTTAACAAGTCTCAAGATGATCACAATCAATGCGAAGCAGTTCTCCTTCTGTGCCAACGGATAGATAAAATAGCAAATATCCTCATTGAAGACGATACGCTGGGGATCACTGCAGCTACGTGACGGAGGACATGGTAGGAAATTATAGTTCTGTCGAATCTTCTCAATACGTAGCCAGATCTCGTTCATTGGTAGACCAGACTTTAGTATCACTTCTTCGTATTCGATGAGGGTCTGTTGATCCTTCTCCGATGGTTGAATCTCCTGAAATTTATTTGTCGACACGTTTAGCTCAAGTGCGAGCTTAATTAAGGCGAAAAATTGTTCGCTTAAACCGGATTGCCGTAAAAAAAGTGCACAGTTGTTGAAAAGTTCTAGAAAGAAAAAAATAAAAGGAGTAATTTGAGAAATTTTGGACGGAAAATTAAATTGGTTTCTTTTGTAGAATGAAAAATTGCAATTGTTTAAGTTAACGTTATTACGCATTCTTTATACAATGTATTACCATACTTTAATATGTTTTTCTGTATAAATCTGAAAACTTAAACTCCCGATCTTCTGAAAACCTAGCCATTTTTAATTCGATAAATCGTAATATTTCAGAAAGATACCTATTTCAGATATTTTGGGATTTTTTTTGAATATGTAAAAAAGTATCAGTTGTGGTCAACACAAAACTTTCTTCTACAAAATCTACGACCCTGTGCAATTTACGCTAGAGCCCTGTCGCGTTGTCAACCTAAGACGACCTCCCAATAAATTCTTGGTTTATTCAAAAATATCAAAAACGTACAAAATTTGAGATAACTTGAGAACGGTAAAAGATATCAATTTACGGTAAATGGCAAAAATGTAGAAAATGTTAACATCCTTAATTATTCTTTTAACTGATTTGTCGAAAAACCGTTAGTTTGCAAATTATTCGCAAAAATATGATTTTTTACATATTAATGAAAATATCTCAATAACGGTAAAAGATAACGGATAACGGTAAAAGATAAAATTGTGCAGAATGCCATTCTCATTAATTCACTTCATACATTCAGTCAGCAAAAACCGGTTAGTTTTCGAGATAATCGCAGAAAACTGTTTTTTTGGAAATAACGGTTTATCTCGATAACAGGTTGAGATATCGAGTTATAGCTAAAGACAAAAGTGTGGGAAATTTTATTTTCTCCAAGTTTTGTCATACTTAAGGCCACTAAAAAACGCGTAGTTTGGGAGTAAATCGAGAAAAACGAAATTGCGATTTTTGAAAAACCGCCATTTTGGATACTTCCGGTTAACGGATTTCCACCAAAAGTTGATAGGATCGTCCCATTTCAGGACCCAACATGCCTATAAAATTTCATGGCGCTAGCTCCATTAGTTTTTATGAAATCTTGTACACAGACTGACAGACTGACAGACTGACAGACTGACAGACTGACAGACTGACAGACTGACAGACTGACAGACTGACAGACTGACAGACTGACAGACTGACAGACTGACAGACTGACAGACTGACAGACCGATAGACAGACTGACTGACAGACAGACAGACTGACAGACTGACAGACTGACAGACAGAAAGACATTTTTTTAATATGACTCCAATCGACTCAGGAGTGATCGGGAAATGTTTTTTAGGCAAAATTAAGAGGTCGAAATTTTTCATGAATACAATACTTTATTATACTCCGTAGAAGAAAGTAAAAACTGAAAAACATTTAGAACTCCCAAATTGTGCAAGTATTATTCTCTAATCTCTTAAGAAAAAGGTCATAGATGAAACAAGATTAGGAAAATGTGATTTTGAGTAATAATATAAAATTTGACGACTGTTTATCCTACATATAACTGCAAATTGTTAAAACGTTGAAACTAAAGGCTTTAAGCAGCGACGATAATTTAAAAATATATCACAGAACTAGATTTTATCAAATAGCTCAATAAATATTCCAATGTGATCTGTAGCCCGAAATTATTTAAAGAAAAATATTAAAATCCTAGAGGTCAAGATAATTAAAATAAATAGCTTGGGTAGTTCGAAGTTTTCCTAGTTTCCAGTGCCGAAATGTAATCGAAACAAGAAACTTTTACTTTCTTATACGAAATATAATAAAGTAATTCGTGAAAAATTTCGACCTCTTAATTTTGCCTAAAAAGCAGTTCCCGAGCACTCCTGAGTCGATTGGAGCATTATTACAAAAATGTCTTTCTGTCTGTCAGTCTGTGTACAAGATTCCTCAAAAACTAATAGCGCTAAAGCCATGAAATTTTACAGGCGTATTTGGTCTTGGAATAGGACGATTTTATCAACTTTGATTGGTGGAAATCCGTTAACCGGAAGTAACGAAAATGGCGTCGTTTTAGTTCAGTAGTTTCCCCGCGAAAGAGTAACGTAGCGCAAAAACTAAGTTTCGAAATCACTTTACCCCCTCCCCTTACTCCCCCACCCCTCGCGCTTCTTTTCCGTATGCCTATATTGGAACCAGAACTACCACAGACACTCATGCCAAATTTCAAGACAATCGGTTCAACCGTTTTTGCGTGAAAGAGGAACAGACAGACAGACAGACAGACACCAACTCATTTTTATATATTAGTATGATGATATGATTTTTTTTAACGCACCAATTTCTTTTTGTTAAGCAAGTAAAATTCCACAATAAGCAAATGTCAATTAGATTTTTTATTTATTACATTTCTAAGTTCAACCCTGGAATTTTCAAAAAAAAATTAGGCTCCATTTTACTCCATTTATCGTAATTGTAAATTACGGGACCGATTAGAAAATTTCATCTGCGGAACAAGCCTAGAATTTTGGCAGATTTCATCTAAGGAAAGGCCGAGGGAGAAGAGCGATAATTCGGAGCAAATCCTGTTTTCTAGGGAACCCCTGAATATTTTCCTTTTGATTATGAAAAATTCATAATAATCCATAAATTTTTATGGCAATTGTTTTTGTGTAGCTAAATGACATCACGAGCACCCACCATATTCTTCCGGTTTGGGATTCCGAGACTTTTTTTTCCAAATATGAAAAAATCCTTGCAGGACACGGATTTTTTCTCCGTTCGTAATTTCAAGAAAGAAAAATTCGCTAGCCAACGTCCTTTTAAACCCTAAGTTTTTAAGAGGCAAGCAAATAGTGCCAATATGAAGAAAGAAAATAATAAAAAATGATTTTTTAAATGAATCAAAATCTAAAATGTTAACTAAACTCATTAATTGTGTGTTAAAGTTAACGTCTTTCAATCGGAATTGCTTTAATTGCTTTTATAGAATCAATTTTTCCCCAAATCTACTGAAAAAAACCCCAGACTATTCGTAATCGTACCTTCGATGTATTTCGATTGATCGATCATCCAAAAATAGCAGAAGTTTTTTTTTATTTTTCTGTTACGGTTAACATCATCCCCGAGAATGGGCAAAAAATCGAAAGTTCACGTGATGTAATAAAAATTGGAAATTCCCGGAATAAAACTACATCGAAATGGGGAAAAACGCCAATCCGTCGACGACTCTTTGTCCATCAATTGTTTGTTTGCTTTTGGCTTACGTACGACGAAAGGGCAACGATATCCAGTTTACGTGAATGAATCCTCGCTGAACTCCAGACAAACAAGTCACCCATTCTCCATTGAAGTGCTTCCAAACTGCCGGAAAACTCTACATGTTTTCCACAGTGGCAGAAAAACTTTTAAAATACGGTGGGTAGACGATGATGTTTTATGCACGCTGCGGATTTAAACTCTTGAAATGATTTTCCAAGCGAAAACCAACAGCCAAGGGTGGCCACTAACCGAGCAGAATTTTTCAGTATATGAGGTAAATCAATTTTTATAATTATTTCTCTCCGTCGAATAAAGTTCGCACCAAATTTGAATTTAATATTTTTAATTTTTTTTCCCAATCGTGATTTTGGCATCAGGAGCCACTCTCGAACCGTCGAAATTTGTATCATTCGGAATTCATTAAAAAAACCTTTACAGCGGGGATTGTTGACAGAGGGCTGCATATCAACAACAGAAACAGAATATCGGTAGACGCGACCAATTTTTTCCAGACTCGCGGATAGTGCACCCCAAAAATGAGACAAGGTCTATGGACAGACATGACGTAGGGCGACTTCAACTCCCTCCACTGCCCTTGATTTCAAATGATATTCCCCCGTTCGATAATTTTTAATTCTATTTGATAAAATTCGGTTTCGGAAATTTCATTTTCCCATATCAGTAGTCCCAGTGGTTTTCGCTTATTTTCCCTATTTCGCTCTTCAATTGATGCGAAACACCAGAATGTGGAGGAATGAGATTTAACGGGAACTAATTTGAATAAAGTGAATGCAAATAAGTAGACACAAGAGACATATTTTCGGTATAGAGAGTGGGTCGGCGTCACGAGCCAATATTGAAGCCTTGGATAGAGACATTTAGGGAAATCATAGGGAAATGGAATTTTATCTTTACATATTTCATCCTTTAATCGCTTGAGTCGATTGCTAAGTGCCACGTTTTAATTAAGTTGTAATGTTTTTCGGTCAGCAAAGCGATTTTCGATTAGAAGTGTTCAAAAAAGAGTTTTTTTTTAAAGATAACTTTTACATAGCGAGCCTGGTTTTAATAGCATTAATGTTTGACTGCGAATAATTGACGTATGTAATTAAAACAAGGCCTTCCGGTAGTGATCAGAAGAAAGAGATGGGCTTTATAAGTGTTTCCCATAAAATATTTATTAATTTTTGATGGAACTAGTTTCGGGACTAATCGGAAAATTCAGACTAGTTTTGACATGAACTCCAGGATCATTAACAATAATTAGATATGCAATTTTAATGACTTTGGATGAATTATAGATAATTCAATTTACCATGAAAAAAAATCCTCGAATTTTCCTTAATTTTCCCCACGATTTTCTTCCGTCATATTACAGAAATTTGAACTTTCCTCCCTGTCCGCATTAGACATGGGTAACGCAGTAAAATTTCGTGCGCTGATACCGTAGCGCAAGCGCAGTACACTGTATCAGCGCGGTGAGTTAACGCAATTGCGCCATATGGCGCACCGGTTGGAACCATCGTCATTATGGCTGCGCTTTTTTGCCGCGCTGTCAATTCGATCAAGAGGAGGAACAAACAAAATATTGATCAATATCTACAGTGTGTTAAGAAAGTTTCGCACCATTCCACGCATTTGAGAAAAAATTGAATTCACACTATACTTCTTTTGTAAATCATCAACCTATCTTCAGACAAGGATTAAAGAAATGATTAGTAATCCTGGTAAGGGCACAAATTTATTATAATTTTCAAAAATTGAAATATGATTAAAAACTTTCTGAATGTTGATTTCTTCGTAATGGCGCGAAACTTTCTTAACACAGTGTATATATATAAAAATGGAAGTTTGTTGGTTGGTTTGTTGGTTTGAGATTACAAAATTCAAAAACTACTGGACCGATTTTGATGCGTTTTTTTGCGAAATAATCTGCGTTGCCAGGAGCCGGTTTTTAGCTATGTTAGATTTTAAAATTCGAAAGGGAAGATCCTGTCAGGATAATGGAAATGTCCTTTTTCCCATTTTTCTCCGGAAAAATTGCCATTATGGGGTTTTTGGGGTCGCTGATAACGAATCCGGTATTAGATTTTCAAAATTCGAAACGGAAGATCCTGTCAGGATAATGGAAATGTCCTTTTTCCAATTTTTATCGGAAAAACAGGCTTTGGGAGGTTTTCAGGGTTACTTATCATCACGAATCTGGTGTTGGAATTTCAAGATTCGAAACAAAAAGTCCTGTAAGGATAACGTTTTTCCCCAAAGCTTTTTAAGTTATTTATAGTTTTTTGACATTCTAAAATTTAAACAAAAAACTTTTAGCTGCAAACGTAGGGTCTGCTAGTATGGTCTAAAACACTTTACAGACTCAATAGCTTCAATGACATTCTGAATTTTCTCGAGTTTTAAGAGTTATTGCTAAATTGTTCGTGAAAAAACGCCATATTGAATCACCATTTTCCACTTAAACATTTTTGAAACTTTTTTTCTAAATTATTTTAATAGAGAATATTTTTAACATCCATAGAAATAAAAAATATAAAAAAAAAATTTTAAAAAAAAAGCTTTTTTTAAAAAAAATGCACTAAAAAGAAAAAAATAATTCTCTGGACGCTGTGTATCACAAATATAAAAGCTTTTAAAAAGCGAGATAAAGCATAAAACAATAAAATAAACATTTATCTCGCTTTTTAAAAGCTTTTATATTTGTGATACACAGCGTCCAGAGAATTATTTTTTTCTTTTTAGTGCATTTTTTTTAATAAAAGTGTTTTTTTTTTAATTTTTTTTCATATTTTTTGTTTTGTTCTTTTTAGTCTTCGAATATATATCCTTACATTTGAGATGTCCTTACAGGCTTTTAACTTGAGAATCGTATCCAGCGAACCCCAAAACCCGCAGAATATATTTTTTCCCGGAACAATTGAGAAAAAGGATAATCACGTTATCCTTATAGGATCTTCCGTTATCCTTACAGGCTTTTTAATGACAGATTCGGATTCAGCGACCCCAAAAACCCCCAGAATAGATTTTTTTCCCGAAAATTTGAGGAGAAGGATAATCGTTGTCCTTACAGGACCTTCCGTTATCCTTACAGACTTTTTAATGACAGATTCGGATTCAGCGACCCCAAAAACCCCCAGAATAGATTTTTTTCCCGAAAATTTGAGGAGAAGGATAATCGTTGTCCTTACAGGAACTTCCGTTATCCTTACAGACTTTTTAATGACAGATTCGGATTCAGCGACCCCAAAAACCCCCAGAATAGATTTTTTTCCCGAAAATTTGAGGAGAAGGATAATCGTTGTCCTTACAGGACCTTCCGTTATCCTTACAGATTTTATAATGACAGATTCGGATTCAGCGACCCCAAAAACCCCCAGAATAGATTTTTTTCTGGAAAATTTGGAGAAAAGGATAATCACGTTATCCTTACAGGACCTTTTCTTATCCTTACAAGGACGAAGTAGAGAAAATATTGTATTGTCATCGGACTTATATAAGTGTACAAAATTTCAAGTGAATCGGATGAGTGGAAGTGGGTCAAAATTTGATTGCAAGATTTGACCCCGACAAACAAACAGACAAACAAGATAGCGAGCTAAATAAAAGCTTTTAATAATAAAAAACGTTCGGAAACGGTTAACCGGTGATATATTTTTCACAACATTTAAACCGCATACAAGCCTAAGGCTGGAAACACAATTGATGCAGCATGCTGCAGCGTTGTGCGTTCACGCATCGCAATGCATGCAGCAGCATTGGTTGATGACACAATTGATGCAGCGCTGCAGTGCAGTGTCAAATGTCATTTGAGAACAGATTTAGGATTGCGCACACTTCATCTTCAAAGAAAATGCCCATATGTGGATAACCATTATTGCAGCATGCAGCAACGTTTTAATTTTTCAAAACGTTGCGTCGATGCACACTCATGCATTGCTGCTGCAGTATCAATTGTGTCTGCAGCGATAAGAATATACACGTTTGATGCGTGCATCGACATTACTGCATCAATTGTGTTTCCAGCTTAACATGAGAAAAACACCGCAGTGTTGTTTGGTTGCGCTAAGCCAAGACCCTCTACATACAAAGCCATGCACTAATAGAGTTACTACCACATGTATATGGCCAAGTAGGGTCGCTTATGAATTGTCTAACATGGCGCCGGCATGAAGTTTCCGATTTTTTTTTGCGGTTCTATATCAATTAGGTTCCTATATTATCGTTTAAATAAATTTGGAGGGAATGCTAATGAAAACAAACCCCGTTTTCGTTATTTTATGATTTTTATTTAAAATCAAAACAAATTTACATATAATAGAAAAAAAATTGAGTATGGAATTCAAAAATATATCGTCAGCTTAAACCGGAATTGTGCTAAGTCCAAAATATCAAATTTTACAGAAGAGCAAAAAAAAACCTTGTAAAATCATTTTAATTCTCATTTAAGGAAAACTGAGTTTTTTTTAAAATTAGGATCAGTTTTCTTTAAATGAAACTCAGTTATCTTGAAATGGAAATTACAATGATTTAACAAGGTTTTTCTGCTCTTCTGTAAAATTTGATATTTTGCACATTTTCACTTTAAGCTGATATTTAAAACAAACACTTTTTTATATTATATAATGACAATAACGGACAAAGTGGATTTGTGATACGAATTACAGCACGGCACACAGCAATTACGAAGCATTACGTTTAAATTGAATATTTTAAAAAAAAAACGAAATACACTTGCGGAAAAGCTGCAGTAAATAAGTCTCAGGAGTCTCCTAGCCCATGTTGCTTCCCCTGTCACAGCCCCTCTTGTAATGGATTCTTCGATCAGCCTTAAATTAAACGCAAAATACGTGCGTTTTTTAAAATAATTTTATACTTATCTGGGGCCTTATTAAGGAACTCGAATCGAAAATGAAATGCACGGAAATGTTTGATGCGGTATCAGCTAACTCGAATTCAATCATATATTTGTCATTCATTTTCAGAAATTTACTCGAACACTTTTCAGTCGCCGGAAATGAAACTCGAAAGAAAAATTTATTCATTTCAATGTTTTTTTATGTAAACATTTTTTTTCTTCCAAAACATTTAAATTGCTTGGAAAATCTATAAAAAATAAGAAAAAGTTGCCTCTAACATATAATATTTAGTTAATTACGATTTTAAACGAAGTCCATTCCGTATGATTTTTTTTACAATTCTTGGATTGAAAACGCCGTCATCACTTTCGTCACTTTTATCTGGCACTTATTTTACAATCATCACTTTTATCCGGTTCTTATTTCAATTTTTTTAAACTGCCGGCATTAATTTCACAAATAAGAAAACGCAAAAACTAATATCAAATTATTTACAACTATTCAATAATGACACTAAATATAAACACAAAATTTCTAAGTTACCAGCAAGTTGCTTTTTAGCAACTTTTAATTTTAACTTTGTTATGTGTCCTTATGCTTTCTGAATAGGATGCATAAACAGATAATTGGGGCACGCTTATCGTCCTTCGACGAACGCCCCAAAGTCTGACTGCATGAATTCTGACCGTGGCACTATCGCGTTTACCTGGCATCAGCTCGTCGGAGGGGTGGGACTTGTCAGAATCCAAAAGCAGTGGACACTAA
The DNA here is from genome assembly GCA_964034945.1 of Chrysopilus asiliformis. Lineage (NCBI taxonomy): Eukaryota > Metazoa > Arthropoda > Insecta > Diptera > Rhagionidae > Chrysopilus > Chrysopilus asiliformis. The sequence continues at coordinate 81,385,302 of OZ035962.1, forward strand.
CATAAAAAAGTGCCAAAGAAAATAAAGTGCTACTAAACGAATCACATGACATGAAAATCCAAATATCGGCTAAAAAAAAAAAAAAATCGGACCTGATCTGGGTAGAAAAATCCCCAAAATGACGTTGGCAGCCATCTCATCCATCCATCGCCCCCTTCCCTCGCCTTGGTTTAACTTAACCCATCATTTTTATAAAGAATATTTTTCTCAAGAAGTATATCTATACGACAACAACTGGCATAGAAATATAATATTGAAAACTACGTCTTCCACTTTCTCTACCATGGAAATTTTCATCCGTCCCTCTTCGATCAAACACAAAAACCCACTGCACGACAATCCTGGCAATAAAAAAATTTAAAAAAAAAGACGTAGCTTTTTCATTTAACCTAACAATTTATTATGATTATTAACTCTCTTCAAAATTAGAAATTTAAATTTTCTTAGAAATTTTCCATCTATTACTAAATTCCTACTGACTATAATTCATAAATATTTAGCAAAAAAAATTAAACTATAAATAATCACCAAACAAAAAATTTTTTTTTTTATAAAATTAGGTATTCTCATTCTTAAATAATATTCCAACCACATACGCTAACAACACTAGATTTAAATAAGATTTTACCAGAACAAAAATATTAAGTTACGTATCTTAAAGTTACTATAATTATGCTCGCCTCTTACAATTTCGTTACGGTTTAAATGAGACTTCGCTCGTAAATTTTATGAGTGCTCGTGCAAAAAAAATTTTCCAATAAAAATCAAAATATGTGAAATACTCACTTTTCTGAAGATTAAAAAGTTATATCAGAGTTTTTCAAAAACGGGTAATCTTTTTTTTCTTACTGCAGCTATCGAATTCTCCGCCAGCAGTGTGCACACTCCTTGACGCTGATTAAACACTTTTTCCTTTCGCTAAAATAAATTATGGGAAAAAATTATGCAAGAGCACTGAACAAAAAAATCACAAATTGTAAAATCGAATTCTACTTCCTTTTTTTTTCTTTTTTTTCTTAATCTTCGGCTCGAACCGCTTCTCTAGAGCTTTCTACCAAACAAACACAAAAAAAAAACGGCAAAATCCCATTCAGCGATCTGTGTGCAGGCTTCCCCATGTGCTTCACCGATCTCCTCTCTTTTCTACTTTCTCTTCTAGGATTTTGCAGCGATTTAAGATCCACAATGAGCGAGAAAACGACCTTGGGAAAACCCCTTGACGTCACGTTCGTCTAGATTTTAGCTTCAAGGAATTTCCTAAAGAAGCGTCTACAGCGATGAAATTTTGCGACCAGCAATGAAATATCGTTCGATGATTTTAAATTTTCAGTGATGCAAATCGGATTTTTTTTATTCGCAACTTATGCAATAAAATCGACGAAATCATCGCTGATTGCCGGAAACTGATGGAAATTTGTCCGATAAATCCCAGGACTTGTCTTTAAACCGCAGGCAACGTGAAGTTTTTCCGATGCAATCACTAAATTAACACAGCTTGTAATTTATGGAACTCGCGCAAAGTTAAAATATAAGATTACCTGAATATCTTTTAGAAATAAGGCTCCAAATTAATTTTGTGGCAATCAGCGATAAAATTCCTTAACCCTCTCAATGGCTGGGCGAACGCAACAACCGGGATCGCCCTTCACAAAATCTAAAGTTTCACTGACTCAGACTTCAAAACACAAAGGCATAGTGGGTCAGTGTTTAGAAAAGTGTCCATTCAATGATGAAAATTAAACAAAGCGTTTAAAAAACCGTTACACAAGCCGCTAAATCAATTTAAAGGTCTGTCCCATATATGGGGCAAATCCATTGAGAGGGTTAATTTGCACTTGTGTTGCAACACTTAACTATCAATTTCTAAAATTTTAGTCCATGTGCCTGCAGCACAACCGGACGAGAAAGAAATTCTCTGCGAAAAGAATTAATTCCGATAGCCACCAAAATTTCATGGACCGTTTTGAAAACGAATAGCAAACGGAATCTCTAACAAAATACGCCGCCTTCTACCCTCATACATTGGAAAGTAGAATAATATCCACCTAACAATACTACTAATAACAACCAGTGCAATATAATTCGGGTGCGTTTATAATGCGTAAGCTAAGTAAAACCCTTAGGCCGTCTTTACACCGAGGCCCTAACAACTTGTTGAGTTGTTTTTATTGCTGATTCACAATTATCAAACAAAACACAAACGATTATTAGTAATATACACCTTCAACTTATATATTTTACCGATTAAACTCTGAAAACTTGATAAAATTATTAACTTAATAACAAAACAAATCGAACTTTACGCGCGGTTTCCCATGTGATTTTGACAGTAGAGTTGCTACTTGACACTACTAGTGCACACATAGAAAAACTTTTGCATGGCTTTGTATGTAGAGGGTCTTGGCTAAGCAAATGTGGCGAAATAACTCAATACTGCGCTGTGTATCATATGTATTTACAATAGACATGAGATACAGTGATGAGTTGAGTTACTGCGCTAACAAGGCCCATAAAAAGAGAATATGTACATAACAAGAAATTGTATTTTTGGGCTTGTCTATAAGTCAATGTGCGAGAAAGCAAGACAAGGCGATATTTCCCCTCTATCGTATTGAATACATATGTAAAAATTTCCCCAACAGTTGGCTCAATCACCAAGTTGTTTCGTTTAACTCGTTTGCGTTATGTGCGCTATTGCGCTACTAAATATTTTATTCGTGTATCAGCGCACTTAGCGCAGTATACTGTATCAACGCAATGGCGCAACGCAGCGCTGCGTTACCCATGTCTAGTCCGCATCGTTCGCGGTTAATTCACTAACAGCGATTCAATGTGTTGGTCTGATGAGGTTCAATATTGAATTCTTGGAACCGAAACTTGATCCTTCCTATCAAAATTTTTTTTCCAAAAACTTCCACATCGTTTCATTTAATTCATTATATTATTCAATTGCGTTCATGAAAAACCGAGGTACTTGAATAGAAATGGTTTCGAGAGAAACAAAATACTCCAAATGACCAAAAGCTCAAATTTTTCATAGTAAAATATGCGAAGAAATTCAAGAAAATTCCGCAAGTGTAAGCGAGACCTTAGATCAGTTATAGATAATTCAATTTGACATTTCCCAAAAAAAAAATCGGAAAATTCATTTTTTAATTGGCTCGGAAAACCCGCGCACTTGTTTTTACTTTTTGTTGAAAAACCCCCAAAACTACTTGTATGCGGAATTTCAGGAACATCTGGAGTGATATTCCGTAACTTGTTTCAAGCGTTTGTTTCGAGTTAGAACAAGAAGCATTCGCTGACTCTGTTTTGACTGAAATAAATGACAGAGAGAAACCGAGATAGCAAATACCACTTTTTCTTTTAACTCGAAACAAACGCTTGAATCAAGTTACGGAATCCTGATAAAAACGTGCCTTTCTAATAGCGTTAAAGTCGTAGGAACCATTTTTCACAGCGTTTTTTTCTTTCTTTCGTAGACACTGTTAAAATAGCTGATGTCAGACTTTCTTATGACTTTCTTATACAAAATATACGTTTCTGCACAATTTACACCATAACCTTAGTTTATATAAAAATATGATTTTTTTTACAAAATCTAAAATATCTCGATAGCGGTAAAATATATCAATTTGCGGTAAAAGGCAAAAATTTAGAGAATCTCTTAAAATCTTTTAAGTGCTTTTTTCGAAAAACTGTTTGTCTGCAAGTAATTCGCAAAAATCTTTTTTCTATTTGTTAATGAAAATATCTCAATAACGGTAAAAGATAGCGGATAATGGTAAAGGATAGTGGATTACGGCAAAATTGTGGCGAACATTAATTCTCGTTAATTCATCTCATATATTGAACCATCGAAAATCTGTTTTTTTAATAACGAAATATCTCGATACCAGTTTAAGATATTGAGTTCTAGCAAAAGACAAAGGAGTAGAACATTTTGCCGTCTTTAACTTCCGTTATACAGAAGACTAAACTTTCATGAGTTTTTGAGAAATCTTGTACACAGACTGACAGAAAGAAAGACATTTTGTAATAATAATCCTATTGGAATTTCTTGGCTTATAGGTCTGCAAAATAAAAATATTATATTATTTTTGTGGATGTTTTCACATCCAATTTCCCCCTAATAGGTCCTATTGTGGGGAAATTGGTTGTGAAAACATCCACAAAAATAATATAATATTTTTGTTATATTATTTTTTGTTTTTGCAGACCTATAAGCCAAGAAATTCCAATAGGATTATTCATTGCTAGAAGGTCAAGAAAACCATGAATCAGAAATGGTTCAAGGTTAAACATAAATTTTGTAATAATGTTCCCAATCGACTCAGGACTGCTCAGAAAATGATTTTCAGGCAAAATAACGAGGTCGAATTTTTTTATGAATTACAATACTTTATTATACTTTGTGTAAGATAGTAAAAATTGTGTAAATTATAGATTAAATTTCGCTTCGATCTGCCTGCACTGCACAAGCGAATAACCATCGATGATTTCACAGCATGGTGGATAGACCTAGTAGTTTGACTGCTATTATTATGTCCAGCAAAATCTTCCATAAACTGAAGGAGAATCTAATCTTTTCCGATTGCAACAAACTTCTAAAAGGATTTGATAGCTCAATCTGGCAAAAAATTGGTTTCGAAAAAGGAGAATAAAATTTCATCTATATATTTAAACGCTAATTACCACTCACTCACGCATCACAGTATGTATCTCCCGAACCTCTACACCGATTACCATGAAATTGGGCACACAGATTAGTCTTACATCATAGGTGCTTGCTAAGAAACGGTTTTACAAAATTTAATTAGGAAGGTCCTGTAAACATAATTACAGGTTTTACAAAGTTCAATTAGGAAGGTCCTGTAAACATAATGCAAATATCCTTTTTTCCCATTTTTTTTTCAGAAAAACTTGGATTATGGGGTCTTTGGTCACGAATCTGGTGTTAGAATTTCAAAATTCGAAATGGAAGATCCTGAAAACATAAATTTTTTTTTCAAGTTTTTGTTTCTTTGGTGCGAAAAAAACTTATTCAAGAAACTTTAACCCGGCAAGCACCGGTATGCAAGCTAATCTACAATAAATTCTAAAGTTTTCCGCCACGATACACTCAATTTCTTGGCTAATTTTACTAATTTTGGCCTGAAATTTTGCGGTAATTTCATTTTTCAGTTTCAGAGTAATACTGAAAACGAAAATTGTTATTTATTTTGCAGATAAAAACGTAATATATTTCAATTGTATTTCAAGTATATTTATTAACAGCGTGCAAAATATCTCTTTCAAGTACTTACTTAGCATGATTTCATCCTGCTGTGATTTTCTGTACATTTTCTGCATGCAATTTTCATACAATTTTAGGACATCTGGAACGATACAACGAGCCATCGATCCTTGAATAGCAAAAATTTGTGCGGCCCACAAAACGTAATTTGTTGGATCTGCAATTAGAAATAAATTGAGATTCAGAAAATTCAGATATTGAATAAAGCACAAGAAAAATAATTCTACCTTTTGCCAGCAATTTATCCAAAAATTTAGTAACTTCAAATGATGGATAAGTCGAATCGATAATATCGACGTATACTTTATACAATTTCTCATCGCCAAAATTGTGTATCAAGGCTTTTTCTAGAATTTCTAGTTTCCTCTCAGCTAACTGTGTTTTGGTTAGTTTTATTGGTGCATTATTTTGATGGTTAATGTAGGCAATCCATAAATCAACATCTTTTGATCCGTGTAGGAATTTTCTGTTGAAATCTCCAGTTTTGTTAGCAAATTCCTCCTCCGTCATGATGCTGTTTGACTGGATAAAAACATCGCCATCGATTTCCGAGAAAACTTTCTTATAGTAACGTTTGGTTGATTTTTTGAAATTACTCTTATGGTAACCAATTGTTCTGCAAGTGATTCGATATCTACAATGGAAGGGTTTTTGTTCAATAATTAAAATTTTAGTAATTTGTAGATGTGATGAAATTACCTGGGACAAGCAGGTTTATGCAAGGTTTCTACACTGAGATAACCAGCGATAGAATTTTTATCCACAAAATATTCCTCATTGCCAGTGAATTCGATCTTTGGTTCCGGTGATTTATTTCGTTTCTTCTTCTTTGTCTTCTCCTTTTGTTTCTTTGCTTTTTTGGCGCGTTTTTTTATCAATGGATCATCTTTATCAGGAATTGCGACATCATCTGCAATCTCAACAATGGAATCCTCGTCGGTATTATCAGGGGAGTCCCCTGTTATGGGCGGGGGTGCTGCGAAACTGGAGTTCGTGAGCCAAGATTTTTGTTCATCTAGAAAAAGCGGAGTTTCCCGTTAATTTTCCAATTTTCCTACAGAAATACTAAAAAATTACCACTCGTTCCCGGCTGCGGGTCTTCATAAGCGGGAAAGATGGACATTACGAAAACGACTTTATTTTTCAATAAATTTAGCTCCTCTTTTTAGAGTGAATCGGAGAATAATTTCATGAAGACTGAGCTCCAAACTACCAGACACTGTAGTATTATTAACTTTTTTTCCGTTTTCCTGACGTTTTCGTATTTATTTACATTTTAGCTGTCAAACGTGGTATGCGAAAGTAGAGTGTGTGCAGAGAACAAACCAGTTTGTGTAGATTTGTTGTTGTAAATTGTGGAACGGATAAAGATGTGGATTCCATTGTGGCGGTAATTTCGAAAATTTAATTTAATTAAACGTTTTTTATAGTCCATTGTTTCATACTATTCGCTCAATTAACTTTAATAGAGCAGAATAACACAAAAATTATATTTTTTACGCCTGAAATTAAATATTTACTCGCGTTTTTATACAAATTGTGCCTCAACAAATGAATCTCAACATACTCACGAAACCGGTGTTCAGCAACAAGTTTGACAGTTCAGTTTGTTTTATTTTTTGTGTTCGTTTTCGTTTCGAATTCTTTGGAATTTTTACCTTTTTTCCAAATATTTGTCTCTTAAGTTACTTTCAAATGTGATTAAGTTAAAGATCAGTATTTAAAAAACCACCGTTCAAATGGAGAACGATTCACTTTTGCTTCAGAAGCCGAAACCCGAACAAATTTCTTCCGGTGATGATGAATGGGGCGAAGGGAGCTCTTCTACTTCTAGCTACTCACATTCCAGTTACTCGGATATCAGGTAACAGGTCATTCACCGGAACCCAGAGATTTCACTGTAATAAAAACTATTTCCAGTCAGGATAGCTACATTGCGAACTGGGAGAATCATATTTGCTCAGACGGAAGTTTGTTCTTCGCGGAGTACAGCATTCCGTCCACCGGTTCTGTACCAGCCGGAAGTGCAATGAACGTGATTAAGAACGACTTTAGTAGAGCGTCCACCCGCCGAAGTGCAAAGAAGGCCACTAGCAAATTATCGCGATTGGTTGGGAAGCGCGAGAAGAAGGAAGAATCTCGGGCGAATCCTCAGCAGAGCTCTGTTGTTGGTGCAACAGGAGGCGGTGAATCCTCGAAGGTTACTTTCTGCGAAGGTACTCAAGGCGAAGTCAAAGAGGTTGAGGCCATGATCAACCCTGAGTGGCGATTCAAGTTTGGGAGACGGGCAACTGCAACGGAGTCTATTTTGGGTAAGAGGGAGTTTTTCTGCACAGTTTTTGTTTAAATGTTTAGGGATTATCCATAAAATACGTCAATCATTACGGTTGTTTTAAATCCAATGCAAAAGAACCCCAAAAACCAGACGAGAGGGAAGAAGTGTCTGAAAACACGAACGTATTTTATGGACTTGAACTTTTAACGTCGTCTAGCTTTTTTACGCAGGATATACTAAAAAGTCATCTGCTATTCACATTTTATATTGTATTTTTTTCAGGAATCTCAACATCTCCCTTCTCCGATGGTTCCCGACTAATGGTCGCTGGTCATATTTCAAATCCTGAAATAAATTTGGATAAATTTGTTAAAATTGGCGACTGGCTAAAGACGATCAACGACATTGAAGTGACGGCACAAAACATCGAAGAAGTGATTGGAAAATTCACGAAACCAACAAAGGTTTTGGTAAAATTCCAACGAATCGCCGGCGAGGAACAAATCATTCCCACAAGCAACACAATTCAAACGGTGACTAATTTCGTGGAGTTTGCCAACTCGGCAAAACTACTTCTGCAAAATCAAGTGCCTTCGGATGGGAGTCAAGAGATGGTGATGCCATTCAGTTTAATGATTTTAACTCTGGACTTTTCTGATGCTGATATCGAAGCGAATGATGTTTTGTTTTGTTATCCACCGAAGGAGAATAATAGTGGGATTACTTTTAATCAAAAAAAAATTTTTTTTCCTTAATTTCTATCCATTTTAGTTCTTTTTGGTGTCCGTGGAAGTTTTCTGACACTTTATTCGATTTTAAAGGCAGAATTGAATACTGAGCCGGTTGTTACAACCGTAGAAATCGAAGGAGTGGAGTATCACATCAGTTACCATTCATACAATAAAAGTAGAATTAATTATTTAAATTTACTGACCAAAAAATACAAATTAAAAATCTTTTCAGTGATTGTACTTTTTTCGATGTCTTCAAAACATGCAACTCCCAAGGAAGTTCGTTTCCGATTGACAGAATGGACACATTATTTCCAATTTTGTTACTTATCCTTCATAATTCCGTTGAGTGAGATAATAAAATCAGAAATCGAACTTCTCTGCAAAGTTCTGGACGCTCGACTAACTTCAAACAAGCAATCTCCGAATTTTGAGAAAATCCTGCAAGAATCACACTTAATTCCATTGCCCAAGGAAGCTCAGCTTAGAATTTACGACGCTTTGAGCGAAATGGAAGCCATGGACTATCGCGATTGGAACGACGAACCTCTAAACTCGCATCGAGAATTTTTTATGTTCGGCAGTGTTTTGTATTTTAAATCTTACCTCCTTGCAAGTCATTTGCCCGCTTCCCAACTAGCAGGAGTGGAAAGTTTCTTACGAAATCGCGGGATATTCAGCTTCATAGAACAGCAAAACGTTCGAGATCTTATAGTTTGGCTGGAAATTCCAATGATGTCGTCCACGAGTCGATATTTTCTAGCTCTTGCCAGTCGAAATCAATTGCTTTTGGCTGTGATTCTTCAATCTTTTGAGCCAGAGCGACGTTTATCTGAAGAGGGTAAAATCGAGGAGAAAATAATTGGTCCGTCGTTGTTTTACATTGAAGAGATTCAAGAGACTTTGGACCATTTGCGCCATGGCGGAATCGAAGCGTTGGCAAGGGTTTGGGTTACTAGCAATAAGCGACCAGAGGTTGTAAAAGAATCTGCAAATTCGTCTGCCATTTCCACGGTTTCGCCGAAAAAGACTGAAGTGGTTTCGATTCTGAAGCATCGCAGCACTTCGTCGGAGGATATTCGCGTTAGTTCTTCGATGGGTGGATCTTCGGTTCACAGTTTAACGCATAGTGAAGATTCGAATCAGAAATTGGACGAATGCGATAGTGATTCAGATTGGGAGGGCTTTCCGGTGAGTTTCGTCAGGGGTTGCCCATAAAAAACGTCACACTTTTAAGAGTCTGGCTGTAGTATTAAATTTGATGCAAAAAATCGCAAAGGGCGGTGGGTGGGAGGGGATGAAATCTTTAAGATCTCAAATTAGCGTGACTCTAATTTTTACCTTTTTGGGCCTTCCTCCCTTTATCGTCAAGTTTTTTTTTCTCGATTTTTCTACGGATTTTATTGTCGCCGTAAACACTCATAGACTCAGGTGTGGTGTATTTTATGAACAACCCCCAAATTTAATAAATAAATCCTATTAAAAAACTTGCATTTTTCTCATTTTAGGACAGTCACAAAAGCTCCAGTGGCTTCGATATGTCTGAAATGAAGGAATCGTTTTTGAAAGAAATTTCTGATATCCTTCCCAGTCGGTAAATGATTGTAACTCACATGCATGGAATTTGCGTGTGTAAAATAGTTTTTTTTTGGTTTCAGGATAACCACTGGAAGGGAAAACATTCTTTTTCACTACGTCCAGTTAGACGTCGGAACTGGAATGGTTTTATCTCCACCTGGAGTTGGATCGGGGCCAGTAATTAATGCTTTCCGAAATGCATGTCACGTCATTCATACCGTACTGCAGAATACAAAGAAGTAATGGCCGTATTTTTGCTTTATAAAGCAAAAATATCGAAAACTGTATCTAATATTGAAATATGTATTCTTTTATCGAAAAATATTTAATTCAAAACTCGAGATCTTGGGAACTCGGCCAAAAAACAACCTTGAAACCTAACAAAAGCTATAATTGCAAATCTGGCAATCATTGGAGACCCGTATGGTGATATTCGTATCAAAATTCGAACAGTTATACCAAAATTCCACTTTGAAGTCAAACTTTCCAATAAGATTTTTTAAAATTTATTCCAATCGGATTTTGATGCATGGGAGTTTTATGTAGAATCATATCCTAAATAACTTTTGTTCTTGCACTTTTTTGATAAAATGCACCGTTTTTGAGATATTCGCAAAAAACGATTTCGTTCGTATGGGGGGTACCCCCCCTAATGGCCCATTTTTGCCCATTAACGAACTTAGACTCGCATTTTACAAAAAACGAATCTGCGCAAAATTTCAAGTCTCTAGCTCAATCCGTGCGCCCGCAATCCGCGCCACAGACAGACAGACGGACGGACGGACGGACGGGCATGCAAAAATTAATTTTTTTTTATCATTCTAAACACACTGGTGTAATTCATTTTTTTGTGCGATGACGGGATCTTGGCGTTACAAACGGTAAGGCAAAGTTAATATACCCTTTGGTTTCACCATACGGGTATAAAAAATCTCATTACAAAAGAAAAAAATATTTTTTTAGGCGCTGTGTACCAGAAATAAAAGCGGCATAAATATATTATTATATTTCTTATGCTTTTATTACGGCGGCGCCCAAAAATTTATTTTGTTTTCTTTTTAGTACATTAATAAAAGCTATTTTTAAATTATTAACGTCAGAATTGGATTTTGAGACCCCACAACCCTCAGATGAGATCTTTTTCGGGAAATTTGAGGAAAAGGATAGTCACGTTATCTTTACAGGATCTTTTCTTGTCCTTACAAGTACGAAGTAGTAAAAACATTGTATTGCCAACGGAGTTACGTATGTGTGCAAAATTTCAAGTCAATCGGATGAGTGGAAGTGGGTCAAAATTAGATTACAAGATTTTATCCCGATAAAAGTTTTTAAAAAAGTCCCGAATTTTTGGAGCATGTGAACAATAACATTGTGTAACGCGGGGGAGAAAAAGGTTTCTATTCTAATCTACGTCACTACGTAAAATCAACTTTTATCGATTTGTTATTCTTCAGATTTTTTTGAGATTTTTATTCCAAAAAAAAAATCTTTTTTTCCACAGGTTTCGTCGCTTGTTATCCCAAGAATCAACGAAGCCAAACACCCACAAAAGTTTAGTAGCAATTAAGGAGCATGGAGTGCAAATATCAGTTGAAACTGGAACAAATATTGAGACCAACTTCTGGGTGATAGGGTAAGCTCTCTGGAAATGTCTATAAAATACGTCACACATTTAGGCAAAGATCAGCCGGCCATTGTGTGACGGTGTTATGAAATCCCTTACTCAAAGTCTCTACTAGATATAATTATCTTCCATGTCCGTGTCCTGTTATTGAAATGGTGCCAAAAAATCGAAAATTAATTTAATAGCATTTAAATTTAATGACAGTACATATATGGGGAGCTAGTTTAGAAAAGAGACGTTAAAGAATCGTGAAATATCGGTTTAAAAAGCCAAACATTAGCGTGACGTATTTTATGGAGAGCCTTTTATAGGAAGGTAGATATTCAAAACTCTGATCTTTTAGTATTTTGAAGCTTTTTGGGGGACATAAATAATAGATAAGTACAAAAGGTGACATTAAACAATTCCAACAGTTGGAAAATGCTGTCATTGGAGATTTTTGACACGTTTCAGGAACGCAAAATGCCAAATACAGCAAAAACCTGATATTTGTCACTGAACTTCAATGAATTTTTGTGTTTTAAATTCAATAAATTTTGCGCATTTTTTGCTCTTTTCCTCTTGCTTCTTAATCCAATATTTTTTTTAGTATTTATAATTTGCTTTATTTTTCAGTCGCTTATTTACCGCACCAACTCGAGAGCTGTACGTGTGCCACCGATCAGATATTCCACAAAATTTGGTTGAAATCGCTTTTAGATTATCATTTCTAACTTCTGGATAAGCTTACGACTGATGTTTAATACTAAGTCTTGAACAAATGAATGCGATTTGGAAGTTTGAGAAAGAATTAATTAGTTTTTTATGCAATATATTAGGCCCTATTCCAGGATCCGATACGAATGATTCGGATCGTAAACTCAATGTTGTTGTTGGTATAAAACACTAACAACAACATTGAGTTTACGATCCGAATCATTCGTATCGGATCCTGGAATAGGGCCTATCATTTTATAGCTTTTAATATGATGACATCCGATCCAAATGTTGAAATTTTTGCCGTCCATTCCATTTTTATTGAACAATTTTTAATTATTTTTATTAACTTTTTAATATAATAATATTACTAGAATATTTTTATAAACATTTTTTAAACTTTTTATAATAAAACTTGTATTTAAAATATTGGTGTTTTTTGTAAAGCGGACAGAACAATAAATTTAAGATAATTTAATTTTTATCATCGATATGATACATGATCGAACCAATCATCGGACACAAAAATGAACTATACCAGAGTGTTAATGATGCACAGAAATATATCCCATAGAATGCGCCTTACTTGAGAAGCCCGTATAAAGAAATGGGCCAAAAACACTAATGCTTTCTCTATTTTTATAAGCCTAAAATTTATTTGCATACCATAGTGAAATGAATCCAGAATTGCCAACTTTGCTTTTATCAAGTTTCAAATTAAAAATGAATTTTAGCTTTTAAGTGAACTACAAACATTCTATATTCCAAAACGAAGCATGATATATTTATCTCCTTTCCCCATAATAATATTTTGACATTTCAGTGGCCTATTTGAGATAGCAAAACACGATATCTATTCTAATTCCGATATCTGTGTAATGATGACAAAAGATTTTGATTTCCGCAAGTCCGTCCATCTGTCTGTCTGTTAACACCATAACTTTCAGAAGGAGACTTGAAATTTTGTATATTTACGTTTTTCGTAAATGGCTAGTTGTAGTCCTTGAACGGGCAAAATTGGGCCATTTTTCCCCCTTGCCAATACGAACAAAACAGTTTTATGCAATTCACGCGAAAATTGTGAGTCTTATTGAAAATTTATGAAGGTAAAATCTGTTTAGAATATAATTTTACATAACCGTTCCATACATCAAAATCCAATCGCACCACCCCTTTTCCCCTCTTCTATATAAATTGATTTTTTTAAATAAACAATTTGTCTGTCATCATATAGAGTATTCTGTCTGTCATCATATAGATTGGCCCCTGGCAATTGTAGCTTTTCTTATGTTCTAAATTTCTGTTCAAGATTAAAAATTTCCAATCTCCCTAAGTATAAACAGTGTTGGGGTTATCTAGATAATAATTATCTAGATAATCATCTAGATAAAAAAAAATGTTATCTTTATCTTATCTAGATAACACCCCAAAAAAGTTATCTTTATCTTATCTAGATAAAGGAAAATCCCATTTATCTAGAGATAATCGTTACCACCGAAAATCAAAAAATTAAATCTGAAAAAATGCTGAAACGAAATTGTTTTCTGCATACTTTTGAAAACCTAAAAACTTTTTTTAGGAACAGTTTTATACTTGGCAACAATTTTTGTTTACGGACAAGGAAGCGAGTCACTCTTTCCCTCGCCTCTCTTCTCTTGTCCATAAAAAAAAAGTTCTGCCAGTAACTGTTGCCAAGTGTAAACCGGGCTATGAACGAAATAAAAAATCATAACGTTATAAATTTCCTTACGTAGCAAAATTAAACTTATATTTCGTGACGTTATTTCGTTTTGTATCGATAAAAAACTTAATTTCGTTACGTTATAATGTTATTATTCCGTTACACATTGTATTGAAACTGAAAACAAAAAAACGCACTGTAATAATAGTTTATCACAAAGTAATTCAGTTCAGTTTCCATAAAAATAAATTGTATAACAAATAATAAAACTCAGCAAAAATAAAATACAAATAAAAACGGAAAAAATGTGATTATTAAGTTAAAAAATCAATAAAAAATACAAAAGACAAAAAATCACACAAAAGTTTTGTTCATTAAAAAAACTGTTCCCACAAAAGCGTGATTTTGATATCAAAGATATAGAATTTTTTTATAGAATTTCGCTCTACTTCTGGAGTTACTAAAAAGAAAATCTTTTCGCTACCAAAAAACTTGCTTAGAAGATTTCCATTTTTGTATCTCCAGAAATAGAGTGAATCTGGCCAAAACAAAATCCGATTTAGAATCAAAATACGATTAAAAACACTACTCCAATATTTTTGATTATATTTTATGTCTGTGGGGTTATACTTGATGAACTTTTGTGGGAAATTTCACAAAAAATAATACTGAACAAAACAAGGAAATACTAAGAAACAACGAAAAAAACGTAATATTTTTTTCGTTTTTCGTTATGGTAACGGAATTGAATTTCTATAACGTTCATTATAACGTAATTTTGAAGAAAAAGCCCGAAAATCATTTCGTTATTTTGTTACGTTACGATAACGTTTCTTATCCGTTTTCTTTTATTATTATTTCGTTTCTTATTATATTTAAATTGGAAATCAAGAAAAGCAAAAAAATTTGTGCTATTTTTTTTAGTACGTAATTTTGAATTTTGTGCAATGTCAAAATAAATATTTATCTAAAAATTATCTAGATAATTTGGCTTTTTATCTTATCTTATCTATTATCTTTCATATTTTCATTATCTATTATCTTATCTAGATAAACATTACGAGCATTTATCTTTATCTTTATCTAGATAAAAAAATAATTATCTGGCCCCAACACTGAGTATAAATCAAACTTAGGGAATTCCGGACAATGAAAAATTTAACCCTAGACCCGTGTACTGGGCACTGAGTGCCCAGAGCTTTTTTTTGGGCTTATATTTTCCCATTGTATTTCTAACTTGTTTAACGAATAAACCACATTTTTATGATTTTTAAACAAACAAGCCATACATTTTCTATTAGAATTACATCTAAGTGCCCAAGTACACAATATATGGAAGTTTTATAGTACACGGGTCTAGGGTTAAATACAATTTTTTAACTGATTCAGTAGTAGGCATATATGCTTAATCTCGATCACCCAATAAATCATTGGATCACGATAACGAAATGATTTTTATGCGTGATAAATTTCGGCAATAATATGCACAACGCCATGTCCAAAATTTTTTGATCAAAGGTTCAATCAAAAGGTTAATGCAATTAAATCCCTATAAATTCACGTCATCTCTGGGAGTCACTCTTTTTATGTAATCAAAAGCGCCAGGTTGGGTTAAAGTTTGAAATACAAGCCTGCAGTTACGCGTATTGAATCCGGAAACCCGATTGATATCACTGACAAACAACCACACGTGCTAATTGTACGAATGGCATATAGCGATTAATAAACGAGAACAACAAATAAACGCGGCTTCCTACAATTTTTCATAATGCGATCGTAGTATTGATCGATCAACGTCCAAATATTTTCATTTTGATTCATTAGCAACAAGTTGATTTCTTCAAATCGAATTGCTTGTGTTTTATCATGATTTTAGTTTTAACGAACCATTTCTGTCTAGACAAATCAGAAATTTTGAATATTTGCTTGGGAAATTATTACTCAGTGTTTTACTTTAGAATTTTAATTAAAAAATTTTGATTTGAAAAAAAAGTTTTTTCAAACGTTTTTAATTTTTGTGAATTTGAGATTAATCACTTATCAGGAATAACAGCCACGCCTCGATTACTCCAAGATTTTTTAATACCTGTTAACTTCTTCTATAACCCGCAGAAGTTCAAGGAGAACATAAACCGACATCTCCTTTTGTTTTTTCGACCATCCTGAGCTGTGCTTCGGCATTAAAGGGTCTTTCCCTAAGCTCTGGCTGGAACTATATAAAAAAACCCTCAACAGGTTGAAGTTTTGTTTCTCTGTTTCTGATCTCTGTTAACTTCAAATTATCGAGGTTTTACTGTATTTGGACGACTGGTGTCTTTTCAACTAACAAGTCTATCAGAATCGGCGTGTATAAAATAGGTATCTCCAATACTGTAGCTTCAAATTTGACCCACGACAATTTTTTGTGGGCTGGCTACATTTTTTTTAGCGATAAGCCACTGATTCCTTTCCCTCTTATCCCTGCTCCTATCTTCCGTCCCGCTGACTTGATACTGATCCTGTCGTTTTTTTTTTGGATATTCGCATATTTTTAAGGAAGGATATCCGGGGGAAGTGGAGCGGGGGGGGGGGGGGTTTAAAAGTCTCCGGAAATTTAGAAAAATGCAATACCCAGAATTTGAAAGCTTAGGACTCTAACCCTTGGAGCACAATGAACGCAACCAAGCCGCAACTAAGGACGCTTTGAACTGTCACGCAACGCAGTTCAGGAGCGGTTGAGCACAATAGAAGCGTCGTCTGTTGCGTTGTGAGACAAACACAGAAAAATTAAAAGTGAACTAAGGTAGAAAAAAATATATAAAAAATGGGAGATTTTGAAGCGATAATTTGCTTTGTTGGTCTTTATCTTTGTTATTTGTATGTTATTGCACTAATGCTATCAATTTTTCCTCGAATGACATTTCCCAACTCACTTAATGAACTGTCAACGCAGAGTTGTTGCGTTAAAGTTCAAAGTTTGGCAACTTTTGCGTCGATGGTTGCGTTCAAGGCGTTCACTATGCTCACTCAAATGCATTTCTGTGAAATAAACTCGTAAGTGACATTTGGATACGTGATGGTTGCGGCTTGGTTGTGTTCATTGTGCTCCAAGGGTAAAAAAAATCAAATTGCCATTCAGAAACTTGCGAAATATAAAAACTTACAACTTTAAAAAAATTCCAGTTGCCAGATTCTAATTGCCAGAAATAATTTATCTCTCGATTTCAACAAATTCTGGTATGTAAGATTTTTTTTTGTTGAGGTTGTGCATCACGAATCAGTCGTGAATTTTCGCCTAGGCGCAAAAGGCGCGTGTCTAGTATCCATTTTCCAGACAAATTTGAGTTTTTGCTATATTTATTGTTAGTACGAAAAAGTTGAAGAATTAAACCTTTAGCCTTTATTCGTCTATTGGTCCCTCCCATCTAGCCTTTGAAGTCATTGGTGTAGGCTCCTCTCGACGGTGAAGCCCCAAAATTAAAGAAATAACTCATACCTGATACTATTATTTTGAAGCCACTACAAAGCTTTAAAATTGAGAGATTAATGACAGCGTAACCCCAAAAATAGGGCCGCTTTTTTTAAAGCTAATCCTTGGTGCAAAAAAATTTCACCCGCGGCGCATTCCTCTTTTGCTGTTTTCGAAATCTAATTTAACTATTTCATTACAATATTATAACAAGAAGGTTGGAAAATTCTTAGAGCCTCAAATTTTCATGGGAGCCTAAAATATATTGTCCCTAACCCTTCAGATTGTCTAAATCCGCCGTTGTTACGAATCTGAGTTTTTACACAACTCTCTTAGAGAGAAATCGTACAAAACTCGTATCTGAGGTATCAAAAAAATTTAGAAAGTCGTAGTTGTTTTAATAAATTCAAAAATTGTTTACAGACTGTTCTAATCCGGTGAAAAAGCTGTTCCGACTGGCCTAATAGACTGTTTTAATTGGAGTTAGGTGTAAAGGGCTCGTGTCTAGGACCCATTTTCCAGAAAAATCCATGTTCTACTCAGTAGGACCCCAAGCAACCAGATAAGGCATAATGCCTTAGATTAGGGCGTGGTGTCTTAAAAAACGACCAATTTTAAGACACCACGCCCTAATCTAAGGCATTATGCCTTATCTGGTTGCTTGGGACAGTCTATTAAGTGTTGATGTCCGCTCTGTGTAAAGACTGTGTAAAGTTTTTCTTTCATGCGATTTAAACTGAAATTTTGAATGATTTGAAAATCCCTCAAAACTCATTCATAAACTTGCGAAATATTATTAGTACCTAGACTCCACATAAAATACATGACCAGAGTATAACGTAAATTCATTCTACATATATGAAATTAACACAATCTGAGAAAAAAATATTTGTCTAACATGCGATTATCAGACGATAGAACTAATTACGATGTTTTTGTTAGTCATCTTTGGATTCAAAATTGAATTGTGTAATAATAATGTCTGTTTTCGTTCAATCCAAAAAAAAAATGTCATACATATTATTATGTTTTTTTTTTAAATTTACTATTACCATAACAAGTATTGCTATCTGTGTACTCGCATTTTAACCTTTGATATTGTTTGGAATGAGTGACGCATGCGTTTGCTCGACAAAAACATTCGATATTTTTTTACGTGCAATTGTAGGCGCAAATTTATAAGAATTGGGTGTTCGATTTCCGAACACATTGGAGTGTTTTTGGGAAAAAATCATTTATAAATAACGTAAGGTATATTTTTGCACTTATGTTGTGATATTGGAACACGTTGGAAGGTGGAAAGCAGATTTTGGAAAAAATTTCATTTGCAAACCGCATAAGGGATATTTTTGCATTTGCTTTCTGTTAACCGTTTAAACTTTTAACTTAAAACAAGTTGTGGTAGGTTCGAAATTCACTAAAAATGGAATTACTTTAATATAACGGTACATATGTCCCACTCTAATTTTCCTTATACACATTTTACAACTAAATAAATGAAACAAGACCAAAATAAGTTATTTATTGAGATTGTATCTGGCTTAAGACTTTCATCGGACTGATAGCATTTAAATTATAGAATTTCTTATCAGTTTCAGCTTCGTCGTCGTCTATTTGGCATATTGGAAATAATATTCGAAATCGCCTTACACACAGAAAGACTTTAAATTGATAAGGAATAAATGTAAACGCAAGAGCTGCTGCGGGATATGGGGTTTGTAATCAAATAATCGAAATTGAACTTAAATTTTAATAAGACTCTCAGTATATGGTAATTAGTACATTCGTAGACTCCAGTTAGGCCGGTGTGCAATTAAAACGCTAAGAAAATGAAAATAGGATTTTTTCGTCTTATAAAAATTTCTACAATAACTTAGTAAAATACGGTTAAATACTTTTAAAAATAGTCTAAAACAAAATACTTTTCATTAGGAGATTTTTGTATAGTTTTTAGTTAAATTAATTTATTTGTGGTGATTTTTGTGAATCGGTTTCAAGTGGACCAAATCAATTGACATACAAAAAAAAGGAACAACGTTTCAAATCACTGTTTTTGCACATGTGATAACGGGGAGGGAACTTTATTCAGAAGATCGAATAATATTTTTAATCAAAATTGAGGTCTGTTTGATATTTGGGGCTATCAGACGATTTTTACGGTTCAATTGGTTTCTGTCGCACATTGATAAATTTCTTTTTTGCGATATTTTAAAAAGTAATCCAGGCGGAGAGAGACTTTTAAAAATAATTCTAATTTGAAACAGTAGACGAAGAAAGTTGTGGTGACAAAGTGACAAAAAAGGTGGTCATTAATTAGAAAATAAGAAAATTGATAAAATGAAAAACGGAAAGCAAAAAAGTGACGTAATTGTTCTCACGTCGAAATGGTCGATTCTGCTAATTTATTTAAAATCGATATTTTTCGGATTATGGGTGTCGGTTAAGTGGATCTTCTTCTTGCTGTGGACTAGTGTTCGACAAACGAAAACGGATAAAAATGAAAATAATTTGGATCACTATGATGGATACCACGATAAACCACCATCGATTTTAGTGGATAATAAAATTGGAAGGCATTCGTATGTTAAACTTAAGGTGAGGTTCATATTTGCAAAACAGTTGTTACAAAATGCATGTTTTTTTAAACGTTACAAAAAATATATCATTCATAAAACACTTGTCATGAAAAAACTTAATTTTTGTCGGTTTGTCCATCTGTTTGTCTGTGAGTTGGTCTGCCTGTCTAATACTTGAAAGCAAATTCAGTTATAGATTTCAAATTTGGCATAGGCAATTTTTTTTCGTGAAATCTAAGTTTGAGTCCATCAGTGGACAGAATTGTACCCCTTATTTCCCCGGCCTCCATCCATATGAAACATTTTTTGAAACCTGTATGAGTCGGACTCGGGACTGAGAAATTTGTCCGGCCTAGACAGATTTCCTGCTTACTCAGGGTCAGGCTTATACAGGTTTTACTATATCTAGATAATGGTTTCCTTCGAATCGAATTAAGAGAACTATGTATTTCTCTTTTCATATCAATGAAGATTTTTTAACAATTATAAATTCTAAAAGTGTCAAAACCATTTTTCATAGCATTTTTCCTACTATTTTCCGAGCGTTTTTCCTAGAATTTTTCCATATATTCGCACTGATCTTCTGTATAATTTTACATTACTTCTCCATACATCAAAATTCAATTGAACCAATATCTTTCCCATTTTGTGTTAAACTTTTGTCGAAAAGAACTCGAAATTAATAATTTTTTTGAGTATCCGTTTTTTAAATACTTTGTTATTTTAGCGACTTTTAGTGCCGTTTGCACCACCGAATTTTAGCAACTTTTTTACAGCTTAAATTATTTAAGTCCCAGAATTTCTACGGTTTAGGTAGGCTAACCACAATTTTATTTTTTAAGAATAGTAGGTACGCGCAAACTGGCCTTATTTCGTGACATATATTATGAGCAGCTTATAAGATATTTATTAGAATTTTAATACCCACAAACTAATTATAAATCCACAGGGACTAAATGTCAAATTTAAAACTGGTTTTGATTAAACACGACCCAATTTTTTTGGGTGTAACCTTTATGAGAACTCAAATATATATTTTCAGATTAAATACAGTGTTGTTAAAAAATAAATACTTTAACATTGTAAGATTAATAATATATTTTGTTTCTTATTTTTGTAAATATATTTTGTTTCTTATCTTTCAATTATGCAACTCTAACCGATTTCTGTAGTACTAATCTTACATACTTCTAACGATTTTTATTTCTTGTCATAATATTGTTTTGCCTTTTCCACTTAAAATTTAAAAACTACTGCCAAAATATGTAAAAGCGTTTAAAATTCGTTTTTCCCTATTTTACAGAATCCCTCTAGATTTAAACTCTTACTTGAGGTAAGTGAACACTTCAACTACTAACCTTTCTAAAAAAAAATCAGTTGTGATAACAACAAAACTTTCCTCTGCAATATTTAGTTTCGGAAAAATTACATAAAAAATAATATTTTTTCAAATATCTCAAGTCGCTAGCTCAACGCGCTCTCGAGTTATTGAAGATACGTAAAACGGACAGACTGACAGACATACTGACAGATGGACCGAGAGACAGACAGTCCGACAGATTGACCAACAGAGAGACCGTTAGAAAGACCGACAGACCGGAAAAGAGGCCGAGAGACAGACCGACACACAGACAGACCGAAAGATAGACCGACACTCAGACTGCCAAACAAACCGACCGACAGATAGACCAACAGACAGACCGACAGATAGACCAACAGACGGACAGATTGACAGACAGACCGACAGAACGACACACAGACCGACAGACAGACAAACGGACCGACAGGCAGACAGACCGACAGACAGACCGACAGAAAAACAGACCGACAGAAAAACAGACCGACAGAAAAACAGACCGACAGACAGACGGACACACAGACCGACAGACAGAACGACAGACAGACCGACAGATAGACTAACAGACAGACAGACCAAGAGACGGACCGACAAACAGACAGACCGACAGATAGACCAACAGACAGACCGACAGATAGACCAACAGACGGACAGATTGACAGACAGACCGACAGAACGACACACAGACCGACAGACAGACAAACGGACCGACAGGCAGACAGACCGACAGACAGACCGACAGAAAAACAGACCGACAGAAAAACAGACCGACAGAAAAACAGACCGACAGAAAAACAGACCGACAGACAGACGGACACACAGACCGACAGACAGAACGACAGACAGACCGACAGATAGACTAACAGACAGACAGACCAAGAGACGGACCGACAAACAGACAGACCGACAGATAGACCAACAGACAGACCGACAGATAGACCAACAGACGGACAGATTGACAGACAGACCGACAGAACGACACACAGACCGACAGACAGACAAACGGACCGACAGGCAGACAGACCGACAGACAGACCGACAGAAAAACAGACCGACAGAAAAACAGACCGACAGAAAAACAGACCGACAGAAAAACAGACCGACAGACAGACGGACACACAGACCGACAGACAGAACGACAGACAGACCGACAGATAGACTAACAGACAGACAGACCAAGAGACGGACCGACAAACAGACAGACCGACAGACAGACCTACAGAAAAACAGATCGAAAGACAGACCGACAGACAGACCTACAGAAAAACAGATCGAAAGACAGACCGACAGACAGGCAGATCGAATGACAGACCGACAGACAGACTGACAGGCAGACCGACAGACAGACAGACAAACAGACATACCGACATACAAATGCATGGATATCCTCATAATTTTACCTGAAACTGATTTCGTACTGATCAGAAAATTTCTATCTGCCCCCGTTCTCAAGTTTGTCTCCGTCATGAATACAATACTTTCTCCCGATAGGAGAGGAAAGTAAAAATTAAACTTTCAACTATTTTTTATGTCTTCAAAATTTTCCAATCTCTTATTATTTTTTTATGTATCATCCAATTTCAATGTTAATGTTGTTTACCAAAAAAATCTATCAATTGACTGAATACAGTATATGTATATCAACAATTGTAATATAACTCAACAAAAATAGATGATTTAATGAACCTTATATTTATTTAATTTATTAATAATTAAAAAAAAATACCAAATCAATAATCCATGACTGATTAATGAAATTATTTCAACTGCAAATGATTACGACTTCGCATTAATTTCCAATCGTATGGGGTAAATTCCAAACTGATATGACGATTATTAACCAAAGGTCGTCGAAATCTTTTGATACTCATAAAATCGTCACGTCAAGAAAATCCTAACGTTCGTAAATTTTGTGACTCTGGAATGTCTAAAGAGTTTTGAACACATAAAAATTGTTTGTAACAAAATAAAATGTAAGATTGGGTTTTTAGACTATTGCTAGTTTATCACTCGTGCAAGTATTTCAACATATATATATTTTTTATTTTGAAGGTTTTTTAAGTGTTGTTTTTTAATGAAAATTAGAATTTTTTGAGTGTTGATTTATTACAATTTTTATAAGAATTTTCTCCCGCTGTCGGAAAATTGCATGTGTTGGTGGTGTATGAAAATATGGCTAGGTTTTACATGTGTTGTGTTTTGTTGGTAATTTACGCATAGGAAAGAAAGAAAAACCGGGTCCAGAGTATATCGGTTATCTTTACTCCAACGTAGGTACACGTAAAAAGCCCTACGTTCCCTAACTAGTATAAACTATGATTATAGTGGCTACGCTGTTAAAGCCAATCTGTGTAAAGGTGGGTTTAGAAACACGAGCATTTTCATTTTTACTGGCAAAGTGAGCGGGATAGCGAAATTCAAATTTACGTGCGCAAAAAGTCGATCACATCAGTGTCTCACACGTACTTTCCCTTCCACTTTATAGCGAACTGTCACTGCACATCACCTTCTCGCAGCAATACGTTTGTTAGCACTTCAATTTCACCTAACAAAATCATTTTGTGTGATGTTATAATTAATAACATAATTATTATTACCTCCCGTTTCCATTTAAAATGCGTAGCTTTCAAATAAACATCGAACTTAACCTTACTTTTTCTGGCTGCCATAATTCCCCATAATTCAGGGGTAACATTTTGCTGGCATGGCGGGGAAGTCCAATGTGTTTGTTGTTGTTTACTGCCATAACTTTCCTATCGTCGACGAAAATTATGGATAGTAAAACCACTACATGCAAGCAAAATTTCCAGTAAAATTTTTACTGAGTGGTTTCCCGTCTCTTTCCCCCTTGGTGAAAAAGTCATAAGAAATCTGGCATTTCACTCACTTTGCCAGTAAAAATGAAAATGCTCGTGTTTCTAAACCCACCTTAATGAGCCAGCGGAGCCACTAGGTGATGATGCCTGCTCTAGACTGACATACACACCGACAGACAGATGCACGGAAATAAACTTAGCGCAGGGACTGAAACTCCTTGATAACAATTTTCTTAAAATTAAAGAAAAATCGGTTTAGTGGTTCTCGAATGATAAGCGATCACATACATTTTTGCATTTTTATTTTTGAAATAGGGAAAAAATAATTGATATTAAACTAATTAAATCAATTCAATTTCAGGGTGTGAAATTGCATTACGTCGAAGCTGGAGAACATGGAAATCCCCTGGTGCTGCTACTTCATGGATTCCCGGACTGTTGGCTAGGATGGAGAAATCAGGTGAGTTTTCATTAAAATTTCAATAATTTTTTAAAATTCATATCAATTAATGAAATGGTTTTTTTCCAGTTGCCACAATTATCGCGATTCTTTCGCGTGATAGCGCTTGATATGAAGGGCTTCAATGACTCTGATAAGCCGATTTGGCGTCAAGTTTATCGACCGAAGATTATTTGTGAGGAACTCCGTCAGTTTATCTTCTCGCTTGGTTACAGCTCTGTAACAATAATCGGCCACGATCTTGGCGCTGTTGTCGGTTGGTTCTTCGCCCACACGAATCCCGATAATGTCGATCGATTTGTATCCGTCTCGACATCACACCCGAATTTAATCTGGGACAACCTTCAACCGAAAGCAGTTATCAACAATTCATGGCTGCAGTTCGTTCAGCTACCTCTATTGCCAGAGTACGATCATTCCAGTAAATATTCTGGATTCCTGGAGAAATGCTTCAAAATGGTCCACAAAGGGGACAATCCAAAGGCTGTGATCTCACTGAAGAAATCCAATGATTCTAGTTACGATAGTCATTTTAGTTTTAATGTATTAGACACGTACAAATATGTATTCAATAGACGGGCCGATTGGACTGGTCCGTTTAACTATTATAGGAATTTACCACTCTATAGAATAAGGGAGGGCGACATGGTCAGATGTCCTGTACTGATAGTAACTGGTATGAAATTTTGTTTTGAAACGTTTAGTTTTTTCGAAAGTAAATTAATTTTGGTGATTTTTTTCAGGTAATACTGATGAGTTTTGCCGTTTAGAGGCGGTTGTAAAGAGTACAGACTTTTGTGACAATTTCCATGTCAAAATAATCGATGGTGCTGGTCACTGGCCCCATCAGCAAGTGCCTGATGAGTTCAACAAAGTGATACTCAGTTTTCTTGTTGGTAAGTGTAAAATTGTTTAACTAATAAAATATTGTTTCCAGATTTTTTTTTTAATCTGAAAAAATTGCGACATTTTTTATATAAAAAATATTTTATTTTGTGGCTTCTGTCAGAGCCAGCTTCACTTACTTGCTGCGTATTCACAGTAATTCTGTTAGCCACTTTAGCCAGCTAGTGAGTTTTGCGGTCTTGTGAAGAGTTTAAAATTCGGTTCTGACGAAGGTCCTCTAGCTAAAAAAAGGGGGTGTTTTGTTCGGAAAAAAAATCCGAATAAAAGTCTCAAACTAAAATGGAGATTTGTCCGGAAAATAAATTTTTCGATTAAAAGTAGGGTGACCATACGTCCCGGAATGGCCGGCATAGTTCCGGATTTAGGCATGTTGTCCCAATGTCCCGGAAACTAAATTTTTGTTCCAGAATTATGGAATCTATTGTTGCATATTATTTGATAATTTTCGGGTTATCGATTATATTGGAATATTTTTGCTTCTCTCGACGATTTCTATTCAAGTATCAGATTTCTCATGGCCATAATTAAATAATACAATGAAATTGAATTTAAATCGAAACAAATGAGGAATCGGAAAAGTTTTTTTCAATGATGGATCTCATCAGAGTGACGCCATGATCTCTGTCACTGACCTGACCATGAAGTATGTATGTGGACGAGGGAGTTGAACTCTGCTTTATATAAGTTAACTATGACTTATTCCTCTATTTATGAATTATACTAATAGAGTAAATGTTTTATTTTAACTATTTTTACTTTGTAAGGGATGGTTTGTTTACAGAGTCTAAATGTCAATTCGTTGGTTCTATGATTTGTTGGTTCTAGAATCAATTCTAAATGTCAATTTTTGATGTCTTATTTGCCCAAGACAATTTCTCATTGTTTTCATTTAAATTCAATTACATTGTATTATTGCCTGGCAATTGTAGCTTTTCTTATGTTTCAACTGAATTTTTCCTTTTAAAAAATGAGAACAGATCTTAATATTGAAAAAAGTTTAATTTTGGGATCAGAGTCTCAAAACTGGTTTGGCTTAACAGTTTAGACATTTGCCTTTAATTTGGTGTGTTTGCACAAAATTCTACTCCCTAACCCCTCTTCCTGCAACGAATTATATAAGAAATCAGTTTTCTTCTCTAGCTCGCTTTTTCCGAATAAAAAAGATTTTTTTTTCCAGACAAAAGAGGTCCGGACCAAAGTGTAACCAAAAAAAGTTCTTTTTATGTTCAGTATTCTGGGGTAAAGTGGCGAAAAAAATGCGAAAACCATTTCGTTTTTAGCTCAACACGTTTTAGCTCGCATTCTCAAAATTCCTGTTACGGAAACTGGTTAAGCTGCTTCTGATGAAGGTCGTTAGGTTACAAGGTAGAGCCTGACTTACAGCTCATTGAGCGGAACAACGAATATTAAGAAATATTAAGACCTATTAAGAAAATGTTTTTGACATGAAAATATCCACAAATAATATAGCTTTAGATCTGAGATAACCACCTCCCTCTCTTCTCATAATTTATGGCGTTTTTTTATAAAAAAAATCATTTTGAAATATAGAAAAAGGTATAAAAACATTGATTTTTATTTAATTTTATAATTTTTAGGCCGTCGCGCTCAACCTCAACCAATAGCAGTGGAGAAGATCCCTAAAGGAATAATGGGACGAATGCTTGGAGCTGTTACGAGTGGAGTTAAAATGGGTTCATCGGTTTTAGATTCAGTGCAACAGCGAACAAATGACGTCATTAGCAATGCACTGTATTAAGCGATATTACAACATATCCTGCGATTATTATTGCAACTGTAAATAGCATACAAAAAACATTTAAAAAAACGAAAAAAATACAAAAAAAGTTAAGAAGAATTAAAAATGAAATTGTATAAAATACAAACAAAAAAAAAATCTCTCAAGCTGGTGTCCCAGTTCCAGATTGGAAGATTTTCCAAACGTACGAGAGTATAGCCGAATCAGGTGGTGTTGAACCCTTTTTTCATCGTCAAATATTCGCTGGTGAGGCGCACAATGAAAAATTCCTTCTGTTCTCGGAATAGCATGAGAAACAGACACGCTGCAACTGTTCTAAAATATTTTCGCAACATTTTTGCTAAAAAAAAACAAACCCCGCTACCTGCAAAGTAATGTAAAATTGCAACTGATGGAATACAACACAAAGTCTTAAAAATTCAAGGGGCAGGAATGCTAAAGTTGCAAATGCGATATTCTACTATAGCACAACAAATGAATACAAACGGAGCAAAGACGATCATCATTCAAGAAACGCTAAAAGACGCGAAAAAATTCTTTCAAGTGCACTCGAGGAATGCCGCTAATGACTTAATTAAAGTGGTCAACCATATAGAATGGTTATAAACCATGATATTTTTTGTGTTTATTTTGTAATTTATATGATAATAATACAATAATTAGTTGGATTTTTTGTTCACGGCTTTATTTTAACTGCACCGTAAATTTCCACTCAAGTCGTCCATTTCCCCCGACCGTTTTATACAATTTTTCGCTACGATTATTTTCACAAAACGATGCAGTTGGAAAAAAAACTCCTCTGACGCCGCTATGAATGCTGAAGATATTCAAAGTTTTTCTTACATATACCTACATAATTACCTCATTTGATAGCAAAATTGTGCTATAACGGCATTTTACAATTTACACTTGCTACGAAAAGAGTCAAGGTTTTGGTGATTAAGGTCTTCACAAGGTGTTTAATTTTCTGAACTTGAAGTTCATTGTGTCACTATAGCTTTTGTGTTGCTAGCTTTTAGGAAAAACAGTTTGTCATTAGAATAAATTCGTATATAGTCGTGAAAATTTAACATAGTTTTAGGTTTATTTATTAGAATTAACATAGTTTTATTAATATTTGTATAATGTTTCTCAAATTAAGGAAAACTTTTTGCCTGCTACAGTACACTCAGAAAAATGTCAGGTCAACTTTTTGTCACCTCTAGCTGGCTGA
Organism: Chrysopilus asiliformis; assembly: GCA_964034945.1. NCBI lineage: Eukaryota > Metazoa > Arthropoda > Insecta > Diptera > Rhagionidae > Chrysopilus > Chrysopilus asiliformis. Next base: position 81,413,718 of record OZ035962.1, read on the forward strand.
CAGAGGTTTCCATTACATAACATTACATCCTCGAAATGCCTATCTAAGGTCAACTCGTGCAGCTCCCAATGCCCTACTTCACCTGCTCGTGGCTTAATTTCAGCATTTCTCCGGCCACAGGTCAACACAAGTTTTACTTTCCCTCATGCAGGCGAACGCGCGCCTCGCATATGCTAAATTTTCCTGCCCGAGGCCAATTACGCCGTATGCAGGTCGTCGAGTTAGCCTCCATTTTTCTGAGTGTAGAACCTCGATAAGTCGAAGTTGGCGCGGACAGACGAAACTTTGTATTACCAAGGATTTCGAGATATTGTGGTTGAAGCTATCGAGGTCGATGACGAGTCATCATTAATTTCAATTACAGAAAAAAATTATTAACACTAGATTGCCCAAGCAAGTCATTTTGACTGCTTTTTAATTTCAATCAGAAAAACAATTATGTATATAATGACACAATTTGTTAGAATTTTGTGACTTTTTGTACAACATATAAATGTGTTTATTAATAATTGTAGTTACCTCCCTCCTCCTTCATTTCCGGTATATATATATGTGTTATACCTATATTACCAAAAGCAGTCATTTTGACTGCTTGACTTCCTTGGGCAATCTAGTGTTAAAAAAAAAGAACCAACTTTTAAAAAAGTCTAAAGAAAATAATTTAAAAAAACTAAACTTTACCAGATATTTATTTTCCATTACAAATGTAAGAATAGCTAGATTTTAATAACTCATATATGATGCTCACACGTGAGTACTTATATATTGGAATTTTTTGGGAAACTTTTCGTGAAATTTTTTAGGAAATTTACCGAAATTTTTTTTTAGAATCTTTTGGGTAACTTTTTCGTAAAATTTTTGGTGGGAAGAGGAAAGAGGGACGGCAGAGAAGGGAAAATTCCTCTCTCTCTCTCTTCTCCGTCACCCCTTTTTGCCACCACCTTCACACACTTCCTTGTCCCGCACCACCGCATCGCAAATATTCAACTCAATATCTCTAACGATGTAGAATCTTGCAAGAGAGGGAGTTTGAGGGCATAAGGTTACAGGGCGGAGATATATAAAATTGCCATCCTGATTTTGTACTGAACACAACATAAAAACTCAACTCGATATCTCTAACGATGTAGAATCTAGCAGGGGGGTGAGTGGGTCGAGAGATGGGAAATACATTAAATAACCAACCTGGTGTTGTACTCAACCAATTTCAACTCCATATCACAAGCGATGTAGAATCTAGCAGGGGAGGAGGTATGAAGGCATATTGCTACTGGGAGGAAACTTACAGCGGCACCCAACTAGGAACTTTCTCTACAACTTTCTCTACAACTTTCTCTACAACTTTCTCTACAACTTTCTCTTGGGAATGACCAAAATCATTCAACCGAATAAAAAGTTATGCGTGAACATACTTAAAAAAATATCTGATGCGAACAGCACATAACTTTCTTATACAAAATCCACGTTTCTGCACAATTTATGTGACGAATAAAATATTAGTTTACATAAAACATAAAAATGCAAGCAATTTGCAGAAATCTTTTTTTTTAGTGATAATATCTCGATAACGGTGAAAGATATCAGATAACGGTAAAGGACAAAATTGTGGCAAATATTAGTGTGTTCAATTCATATCGTATATTGATCCACCAAAGACCCGTTATTTTTCGAGATAATGGCAAAAAACTGATTTTTTAAAATAAGGGTATATTTCGATAACGACTTGACATACGGACTTCTAGTAAAATACAAAGATGTAAAAAATTTTATTGTCTCCAACTTTATTATACATAAGACTACTGAAAAACGCATAGTTTCGGAGTAAATCCGACATTTTTACCGGTATTTTGGTTACTTCCGGGTAGGGATGCAACATCGTTCATAAAACCTCGAAATATCGAAAATCGATGTTTTTTTTAAGGCGACATCGATGTAAAAAAAAATCGTCCTGAAAACATCGATACCTCGATGTTTTCCGATGTTTTGAAAAAGTTAAATTTAATAAATAATTTAGCCACCTGGCGAATGCTCTACTGTAGGTGGAGTGCATATTCGCAAAAAAATATTTTTTTTTTGAAATACCGGCATATCTTCATAACGGCTTGAAATACGGAGTTCTAGTAAAAGACATAAATGTAGCAAATTTTATTGTCTCCAAGTTTTGTAATACATAAGACTACTGGGAAATGGTTAGTTTCGGAATAAATCGCAAAAATCGAAATCGTAGTTTTTAAAAAGCCGCCGTTTTGGTTACTTCCGGTTAACGAATTTCCACATCAGGACCAAACTTCTCTGTAAAATTTCATGGTTAGCTCTGGTATTTTTCGCCGGTTCAACATCGAGGTTAAAACTCGATTTTTTTCAACGATACCTTGATATTTTGCAAACATCGAGGTATCGTTGGCATCCCTACTTCCGGGTAACGGATTTCCACCAAAAGGATAGGATTATTGGTTTTTGAGAAATCTTGTAAAGTCCTGTAAGGATAATGTGAATATTCTTTCCCCGGTTTTTCCCGCGAAAAATTGGCATTAGGGTGTCTTCGGAGTCGCTGATCACGAATCTGGTGTCAGACTAACTACTAATCCACACCTGCCATGAATGCCGTCAGTGTCGCTGTTACGTCTGATGTTATGTCTAGTGAAGATTGAAATGTCAGCTGTTACGACAGAAAAGTCTAACATTTTTTGCTGACATCTTTGCTAACAGAAATGGTAACAGAAATGGAATTTAAGATGGCGGATTCTAATTTTTCACGTGCAGAGATGCTCCGTTCTATAAACGAATGCTGTTTAAAAGTAATGTCTACAAAGAAATGATTTGAAAAAGGCATCGTGGGAGCAGCTGGAGGCCGAATTTCATTTTAGTGCGGAGATTTTAAAGAAAAAAGTGAAATCACAGATCGTCATATTTACTACTCTCAGTTGTTTACTGCTCAACGCATTTCTGGAACTGAAACGTCATGCCAGAATCAGCAGCCCACCTACGTCACAACAGACTTTTCTAATGACATTTAAGCCTAAACCCCAATTACGCGTTCGTGCGTGCGGCAAAGTGACATTTCCACGCGGTGAAGGTAAAAACTACGCATTTATATGAGTAAATGTATAATTGCGCGTTGCTCGGACGCGTTGCCGCGTCTCTGCCGCGTAGAGTAGCCCTAGTCTCTACTTTCAGACGCGGTGACAACTGCGAGATGCCAGATACTAATAATTTCGGTACTTTAATGTGAATTCGCTGTGTTTAAACATTCACGTCTGTCATCACTGAATTATTTGTTGTTAAAGTTTGTTAGGTTATATGGAATTAAAGAAAAGTAAAAATGGAAAATGAAAAACAATTTTTAGAGATTTTAATAGAAAAAGTGAAACATGTTTTTCACTTACATAAGAGTAACTAAAAGTCGAAATCTCGGTTCAATTGGTTTTCTTCTTGACGACTTCTCCAGTTTGATTTCTACTAATGCCATTAATAAATCGAATGTTTCAGATTTCATTCTCGTCATTTTAAAAAAGTGCTCGGGATCATTTTCTTTCATGGCACAAAAGTTTTTCACAAAAAATCCATCTTCATCTCTTTTTACGTTAAGTTTGCGCACCCACCAGCGTCTTTCATTATTTTCATTTAATTGTTTATATGCCTTATAAGCCACTCCCGCTAATAATGAACTAAATGCAACCTTTCTAAAGTCCATTTTCACTTTTTACAGATAATAATTACTAACAAACAAAACTAAACGTCAATCTACCGCAACGCGGTATTGTGGGTTAACTACAACGCGGCAACGGTGGCAACTGTCACCGCACCGCATTGACCCAATAAATGTCACTTTGCCGCACGCACGCACGCGTAATTGGGGTTTAGGCTTTATGTTAACAGTCCTGTCAACGTTTCCGGCAGGTCTGGATGGCGTGTAATTCGAAACGGAAAGTCCTGCAATGAAAAGATCTGTCTCAAAAATTTTTAAATTCTTTCCGTTTTTTTTTTTTGGTATTTTAAAACTTTAACCAAAAACTTTAACCCGGCAACGACGGGTATGCAAACTATTTTTATAGCTATAATATTGTACTTGTTGGGTTGTAGTATAAATTGCACAGGAAAGTAGATTTTGAATAAGAAAGTCATGTGCTGTTCACATCCGATATTTTTATTTATTAAATATGCGAACATTGAATTTTCATACAATAATATCTATACCTGAAATATATCTTAGAAATATTTTACAAGTTGAATTCGTGGAAAGCTCATTTAGAGCAAGACCAAAAAAAATCGTTTAGTTTTAATGTTTAATAGCCGTAAAGACTCGTATAAGCCAAAAATATATTACTCAGGATTATGTGATCCTAAAACAACAGAATGAAAACCCTTGGTCCTCTCAAAACATTCTCTATAAGTACTTACCTAACCCTTATATCATTGTTTAGCAAGCATTTTATTACAATATTTATATAAGAGAAAATTATTAACAGTCTCGATGAAGAAGTCTCAATAATTCCTAGTAATATTGATTTCATAATAATTAGACTTATATGCCTCGTCATGGCTCCTAATTGAAGCATCCTGGAAAAAAGGATCCCCTTATGTTGTTGTTTACATTTCAACAGACATTCAGATACCCAATCGTCTATGAATCGAACAGAGTCTGTTGCTCTATAATTTCTATAATTTATGAAATGTTTTTCCCAATTATTTCACATCTCTTTGTAGACGGGAAGAAGAAAAAAACCAACGGTGACTACCAGGTATGCAAAATGCCCGCATTAAAAATAATCAGCGCTGCGCTACGCTGGGAAAATTTTCCTCGTCCGGCCCCACCCTGCACTACTTCAATTTACTGCTGGTATCAATTTAATTTCGTGGATTTTTTTTTAATATCATTGACAACACAATCGCACCTGAGAAGCTTATTTATTCGCTGGCATTAATTACATTTCAAACAGATCCGTTGTATATATTTTTGTATTGCCCAGGTGGCTGAAATAGATTCACTGCTGGGAAACTCCGCCTCTTTTGCAATGGCGTTTGTTATTACCACGCCCTGTTTGTTATATATACCAATATGAAACACTCTTCATCATGTAGAAAGTTTGAATTCTCAACACGATTTCGTGTGGCGCTTCAGACAGTAGAACTCCCATCAAACGTTGACAGAAATTTTAGATTTTTTTAATGTTTAAAAACTTGTGATTTTTTAAAATTAAGGAATTTTTTTTTACCAATATTGCTATAAACAACTGCAAGAAAATATTAAAAACTAAAAGAAGAAATTTTCTTGGTTTTCTCTACAATTGGGATTTTGTCAAACCTACATTTGTTTTATCAAGCACCATTTAAAAAAAAATGAAAAAAGCTTTTATTTAAATAATTTTTCGGGTGCTGTGTGCGAGATAAATAATTATTTTATTTTATTTTTTATGCTTTTATCTCGCTTTTATTTCTGATACACAGTGCCCAAAAAAATATTTTTTTCCTTTTTAGTGCATTTTTCAAAAAATAAAAGCTTTAAAGACATTTTTCCTTGATTTTTTATTTATATTATCCTTTTTAGTAATTTCGTGAAAAAAAAGTATAATCACGTTATCATAACAGGACCTTCCCTTATCCTTACAGTCTTCTTAATGTCAGAATCGAACTCAGCAACCTAAAAACCCCCAAGTGAGATTTTTTCCGGAAAATTTGAGGAAAACAATAATCACATTATCCTTCCAGGACTTTGCCATATCCTTACAAGGACGAAGTAATGAAAATATTGTGTTGTCATCTGACTTACGTATGTGTGCAAAATTTCAAGTCAATCGAATGAGCAGAAGACTCGAGAACGGGGACAGATCGAAACTTTCCAATTAATACGAAATCCGTTTCAGGAAAAATGATGGAAAAAGGATAACCGTGCTTGACATTTGTCTGTCCATCTGTCCATCCGTCGGGCTGTCCGTTTTACGTTTCTTAAATAACTCGAGAACACGTTGGGCTAGCGACTTGAAATATTTTGTCGATGAGTTGTACCAAAATCGTAGTTTTCTGTTAACTGTTTAGTTTTCTGTAAGTGAAAAAGTAACGTAAACCATAAGCTGTACCACCCACACATTTTTTACAGTTTTTTTGAAAATTCATCGAAAATTACGCGCTTTTGAGAAGAAATGAATATAAACAAATTTAAAGAAAATAAAATTTCCTATATTTTTTCCTTTCACAGTTTTTACATATGTCTAACGGTTCTTGGGATAATAGAAAAATTTGTTATTTTTTCAGGCTTTTCCGAAACTTTAAATATTGCAAAGGAAAGTCATGTGCTATTCACATGAGATATTTTATGTATGTCAGAATCACTCTCTTGGTATGCTATATTAAATTTTCCCACATTTTTTTTATCGATTTTTAAAGTAATTTTTAATGCCATATCGCAAAAACGCAAAAAAAAAATCAGAGAAAATATTTCAGTATTTTGAACCGAACCTCATTAAATATTGGTCTCGTATCATAGTTTCCTGATAAAAAGTAAACAAAGCCCTAATGCATTTCCAACTTATCTCACGATTGCATCAAACGCCAACCCAAAAACAATCAGAGACCCGCCCTCGACTCATTTTTCCATCGCTTCTGAACTAAAAAAAAAGTCAAACCAAGCACCAACTGGTCATCAGAAGGTCCTTCCGTACTCGTGGCACCATTCGTGAAGTCACCATCAATACCTGCGTCTGTCTACAGATTCGATTTCATACCTTTCGGATTTTTTCTTCTTCTCCTGGCTGATTTATTTATTTGTTTTTGACAGTGGCCATCTATGAGGTTTTGTTTGGTTTTCCTTCGAAGGCCATGAGGCCAAATTGAAACGCCACACCACAAAAACACTCCAGACATTAGTGAACGAACCCAAAATATGACTTGCAGTTTATTCGGGATATGTCAGTCAATCTTCCTGGTTAAATTTCGGGAAATACATAACTCTGAAGAGCCTCAAGTTCATTTGAACTGATGTTCTAACTCTCTAAAATAGAATTCTTAAAGCAATCCTACTTAGAATGAAGGTAAACTAGTCTCTTATGAATATCTTGTATACATAAATAAATAATAATCGTCATTAGATGGTTTTCAAGAGGTGGTTTTTGATCACTGATTGGCATCAAATGGAGCTATCAAGTGGATTTCAACATAAAAGATCAACATTTGGAGAGAATGGCCCATTAAAAATTATTGATATTGATCGTCTACCTTGAGAATAACTAGAATTAGATAATAGCAAACATGGTTTGGCAATTTCGTGGGAAGACTTTGAAATTTTGAGGACTTTGAAATTTTGAGGACCTTGAAATTTTGAGGACTTTTTAATTTTGAGGGCGGGAATTGTTCAAATCTGTAAATTAAATTTAAAAAAAAGTTATTTAAAAAAATCTAAGTGTGCAATTGAAAGCATGGTTTTATTTGAACAATTTTCATTCCTAAAATTTTGAATTGTAATCTTGGACCACAATTAGTTTCGCGGTCTCATGGTGTGAAAAAGTCCATCTAATGCTAGGATGGCTACGCAGCACGAAAAAAATAGATAGAAAACTAAGATTTTTGTAAAACATTTTTAAAAGTTGATAGAAAACTAAGTTTTTATTAAACTTTAAAAAAAAATCAAGTGGCTAGATCAATGCATTCTCGGGTTATTTAAGATACGTACAACGAACTGACTGACAGACTGAGAGACCGGCAGACCTACAGACCGACAGACCGAGAGAACGAGACATCGAGAGATCTACAGACCGAGAGATCGAGAGATCTACAGACCAACCAGTGTTGCCATTTTCAGCGACTTGTCTCATTTCTAGCGACTTTCAAGCTTTAAAAAGCACGTGTTGAGATTTGAGATTTTAGTGGTCTTTTGGGGACTTTTCGGAGATTTTCAGCGATTTTCAAAAATTTCTTTAAAAAAACTGTGTTTTGCTAATAAACATCATTTTTCACAATTTTTTACATCTATGTTACACAAGAACATTTGATAAAAATGCAAAAAATTAATGAAAATTGAATTAAGACCTAACAACAGTGGATTTAGACATAAATAAATCTTTGATCTCAGATGTGAGTAAATTTTATGTAGATATTTTGACTTGAAGTCTATTTAGTTATTATTTTTCTAAGAAGAACTTAACAATTTTTTATTTTTGTGTTTTTTAAGAAGACAAAGTTGTTTTTTTTATTGTTATATTTTATTATTGTTAAAAACAAAGAATAAAAGCGATTTGAAAACAAGATATATGTTTAAATATGCATTAAAAAAAAGTCTCAAAACTAGAGATTTTTGTCTATAATTTTGGAGACTTTTGAGATTTTTTTTTCTCATTTCAGCGATTTTGGGCTTGAGGTCTCCGGCAACACTGAGACCAACAGACTGACAGACCTCTCCGTCTCGATCGAGAGATCGACAGACCGACAGACCAACAGACCGAGAAATCGAGACATTGAGAGATCTACAGACCGAGAGATCGAGAGATCTACAGACCAACAGACCGACAGAAAGATGCAGGACATCCTCATAATTTTGCCTGAAACGGATTTCGTACTGATCATAAAGTTTCTATCTGCCCCTGTTATTGAGTCGGCTACTTTCTCTCTATAGAAGAGGAAAGTGAAAATTACAGAAGAGGAAAGTAAAAATTGCTAACTAGAAATTAAGAAAATATCTGTTTTTTTTTAATTTGTTTCTTTGGTCCTGCTCGTGGATTTCCAGAACGTTGTTTTCCGAATCCAGTAAGAGATTTCTTCTAGATTTTTCAGCGAAATATGCGAAAGAAATGATTAACTTTTTAGGTAATAAATTGATATATTACACCATTTTAACATTGCGATTTTTGGTAACTTTCTAAAAAAATCCATAATCAAATTTTATTACATAATTTCAAAACCTTAAAATTAAATAATTGCAACATATTATTCTATAAAGCACGATTTACGTTCGTTTAAAACGATTCGTTAACAAGCAACATTTTTAGGCAACATTTAGGACTGCGCCTAAAACTAAAATCGGACAAGTATTTACCAGGTAGACTGCGGTGTGTCGACTCATAATTTATACTAAACAAAACTGCATAACGACTCAATCATCCGAACGGATCGATCCAAACAAATGAAATTCAATCATAATTGCTTTTCCCTTATCTTGACGAGTAGATCTTTGTAAAAATATCTCAATTTGGATTCCCTGGGAGCACGAGTATATCAAGTCATCACCTTGTTGTAATCAACAAAAGGTGGAACAGCGCAACAGCAAACAGACAACAACATCGGTTTTATTATTGATAGAAGATAGAAGATAAGGAATGTTTAGTAAATGGAAGAACGACGATGGATGCAAAAGATTCATATTTGGTTGAACTACAATAAATAAATCTTAAAAACTCCATCAAGCGATTGTTTGACCACAGAAATGTGACAAGGCATGATCTTCCAAACACGTCCACGTCTGGGCCCGTGTCAATCGTTCATTGATCGTGTGTACACAGAAGAAATCAATTATTCACTCTTAAGGAGCATGCTGAGCACAAATCGAATTCCACTCCACCCCTCCTTATCCATCGCTTATTTTTATGCACCATTGGCTCCTCCAGTATGGACTCCTTCAACGCAATGTTCAATAAAGGAGATGTCATGTTAAGATCAGTTTTAATTTGTGTTTTCCCCTCAAATACTTACAACATAATCAGAACAATCAAAACATAAATCTGTACAATAGCCACAACCGAGATCCCAAAACGAGATGAACTGATGGATCCCTATCCCTACTTCTCCGGTTCTGACGTCGGACACGAAGAGACTGGTGTTTTTTTTGGACGATGTCCAGCCGGGTTTGGTCGGAGATGTGGTTCCATGGTCGTTGGTTTTTTTTTACTGAAATGTGTTCGTACTTTGAAAGTTAATATTGATCTTGCCCTGGTGGTTTTTTTTCTGCTGGGTCATTTGTGTCCGATCGAGAGGAGATCAAATCACCAGATAGTATCAACTGGGGCCAAAACGTTTTGTTCGGCCTATGATCAATTCGAAAAAAAAAACGCAGACCGGGTTGGCTGTTTTTCTGCTGAATTTGTTTGATATTTGAAGTCATGTTGGTTATGATCGCGTATCATGATCAATTTTGGAAAGGTTTGTTTTATTAGATATTTTTGATCATATGGATTTAATGTAGGGTGAAGCGGTCTAAAATTATACATAATTTGCGAAAAATTTATCTTAAGCATAAGAAAAGCTACAATTTCCAGGGGCTAATCGTCCAATACTCTATCTGATGACAGACAAAATTTTCATGAAAAAAATCCATTTGTATAGCAGAGGGGAAAGGATTGGTTCGATTGGATTTTGATGTATGGATTAGTTATGTAAAATCCTATTCTAAACACATTTCACCTTAATAAATTTTTCAATATGACTCACCATTTTCGAGAAAATTGTAAAAAACAAGTTTGTACGAGGGAGGGAAAAAGAATGATCCGAATTTCCCCGTTCAAGAATTTAGCCATGCTATTTATTATACAATCTAACTCAATCCTTTCGAAAGTTATGGTGTTCACGGACATACAGACAGACGGACAAACAGACGAACAGACAGACGGATAGACAGACGCACAGACAGACTGACAGACAGACGGACAGACGGACAGACGGACAGACGGACAGACGGACAGACGGACAGACGGACAGACGGACAGACCGAAATACACACGGTCAGACATGCGGAAATCGAAAAAAAATTCCAAACATCCTCTATGCGTTACAAACAGTATACTAAACCGAATATACTTCTATATGACATATCATATAGATTATAAATACAAAAAAATACTTGAAGCTTTCTAAAACTTTTATGGAAATTCATACTGTGGCGTAGGGATGTCAAAATAGAACCGGTTAAACCGGTTACCCGGTGTTTTTGCTTCGGTTAACCGGTTTTTTCGGTGTTTTTTCGCACGGTTATACCCGGTGTTTTTTTTAAAGCCAAAAACCGTTCAAAAAAACCGTTAATTTTTTTTGTACGGAAAAATAATTTTAAACCAATTTTCGTGCAACTGATTTGTTAGAAACAATTATTTTTAGGCACTCTAAACCAAATATAATATTAGATTGGGCCGTATTCTGTAATTTTCCATAAAATTACATTTTATGTTTATGTTAAGATGATAAAATTTTCTCTTCATAAAATGAAAATAAAATTTTACAAAAATTCGTATTCTGTAAGGGTTGAATAAAATAATTTGATCGTTCATTTTACGAACCTTTAACATAAAAGATTTAGTACATTTCGCTGTGAATTCTATTACTTTTTGAACAGCTGGTCGAGTAACAGTAACAAAAATTCCAAATTTGGTTTGGTTTAAAGTTTTTTGCGGAGAAATGTCAGACAAAAAAATGAGTGGTAAGTTATTTGATTAGTATTTTTGCTTTGCATTTGTGCTTTGCATATTTCCACTAGCATCATGGCAGAAGAAAACTTCAAAAGAGCAATATGAAATATATTGCTCTTTTCTGCAGCGCCACAGGGGTATGGTGATAAAAAAGGATGGAGAATGGAGATGCTTCTATCCAACCTGTATGGGATGAATTAACAAATTTGCTCAACTGCACTAATAACGGTCCGTCGAAAGACAAGCAGTCATGGCAAAAAGTAAGTTTTCACTTTTCATATTTTTATTTACTATTTCAAACCAATATTTTTTTATATATAAACTTTCGAAAACTGGCGCAATTCAGTAAGCCACAAACGAAAACTTGAAGATTCCCATAGAGATGGAACTGGTGGAGGACCAGAAAAACCAAGTTCTCTAAAAGACATAGAACTTAGAGCCCTCTCCCTTTGGGGCAATGTTGTTATGGAGGGCGTATCCAATGAAGAAGCTGGATTCTTCAATGAAGAATCCGATGAGGCATCTTCATCTAACATAAAGGAAGTTATTGGTGACGAGGATCAGGAAGAAAACTACATGGACGTCGAATTTCTAGATGTTGAAGGTGAGCCTTTGACAGCTCCTATGTTCTCTTCTGCATAGTTAAATTTTTAGATTCATTCATTTAAAACTATACTCTACCTATTACTCCTTTCCACAATTTCCCACAAAATTATTAATCTTCTAATGCTCGACATTTTTTATTTTTAACTTTATTTATATTTTATTTGAAATTTAATAATTATGGCCTGTTAATGGATTATATGGCACTTCAGGTCTTTAGTTTGCATTATAGTGTATTTGTTGCGTCTAAGACCTAACCTACCCAATTTGAACAAAACGGTTTTTCGGTGTTTTAATAACCGGTTTTTTGAAGTCTTAAAAACCGGTTTAACCGAAAACCGGTTCTTTTCAAAAATTTTACATCCCTACTGTGGCGCAGTAAATGCGCTAGGGGAGGATACCAAAAAAATGCTTTTCTGGTGATTTAAAAAAAATATATTTCGTCTAACAAGACCCAAATTTCTGGCCACTGAGTTTTGGCCATGGTTTGCGGGATAACCCTCACCAATTATTTACATTTGTGTATTCATTTTTTCGGAATTCTTCAAGATCCTTCTTTTAAACAAGGTTAAAACATTTACTGCATAAAGGAGGACTTTAAGAGTTTTCGATAAAGAAGGATTTTTTTCTGTATATCAAAAGTTAAAGATAACGTCAATAGAAAACGGAAAGTTCAGACGAATGAGCTTTTATAAAAAAAATGATTGAATTTATATGAAAACGAATTTTTAGTGAAACAGTCCTATTCTGGCGACTGTCAATGACCGATGACTAGTCACAACTCGATCATAGAAACCTCAAATTCTATGGATTTGTTACTAAGGCACAACGTCAGAATAAGATTGAAAATTGTCCCATAATTTGTTGAAAATTGGAAGACAAAATTTGCTTCCCAAGTCTGCCAACACTACCCTATAATTCAATGTAAAATATTATTGGATAACCGATATAAATGGTAATGTAAATTTTGGTTGTTTGTTTAATTCATTATAACAATCGGTTGTTCCAATCGCAAATGCACAGGGATTTAAAAATGTCTACCACAAAAAAAAGAACCTAAACGCCACGAAATGGACGCGTTTCCCTTGAAAGTCAAAAAACGAGTAGGTTGGCTGTTTTAAAGTCGGATAGATGGATGGATGGCTAAATATAGAAATAGATGGATGGGGGCTGTACAAACTTGTTGATTGATATGATTTCCATTTTCTATTAAGATTACATGCTCGCAGCATGATCCGTTGGTTTTTGGGCTTGTGGTCATGTAGATCGAACCCAAATTAAAACAAGAAAAAAAATATCAGTTGTGGTCAACACAAAACTTTCTTCTACAAAATCTACGACATATTTTTTTATATTTTAATCTAAATATCTCAATAACGGTAAAAGATAACGGATAACGGTAAGAAACAAAATTGTGCAGAATGCCATTCTCATTAATTCACTTCATACATTCAGTCAGCAAAAACCCGTTAGTTTTCGAGATAATCGCAATAAACTGTTTTTTTGGAAATAACGGTTTATCTTGATAACAGGTTGAGATATCGAGTTATAGCTAAAGACAAAAGTGTGGGAAATTTTATTTTCTCCAAGTTTTGTCATACTTAAGGCCACTAAAAAACGCGTAGTTTGGGAGTAAATCGAGAAAAACGAAATTGCGATTTTTGAAAAACCGCCATTTTGGATACTTCCGGTTAACGGATTTCCACCAAAAGTTGATAGGATCGTCCCATTTCAGGACCCAACATGCCTATAAAATTTCATGGCGCTAGCTCTATTAGTTTTTGAGAAATCTTGTACACAGACTGACAGACAGACTGACAGACAGACAGACAGACTGACAGACTGACAGACAGACTGACAGACTGACAGACTGACAGACTGACAGACTGACAGACTGACAGACTGACAGACTGACAGACTGACAGACTGACAGACTGACAGACTGACAGACTGACAGACTGACAGACTGACAGACTGACAGACTGACAGACTGACAGACTGACAGACTGACAGACTGACAGACTGACAGACTGACAGACTGACAGACTGACAGACTGACAGACTGACAGACTGACAGACTGACAGACTGACAGACTGACAGACTGACAGACTGACAGACTGACAGACTGACAGACTGACAGACTGACAGACTGACAGACTGACAGACTGACAGACTGACAGACTGACAGACTGACAGACTGACAGACTGACAGACTGACAGACTGACAGACTGACAGACTGACAGACTGACAGACTGACAGACTGACAGACTGACAGACTGACAGACTGACAGACTGACAGACTGACAGACTGACAGACTGACAGACTGACAGACTGACAGACTGACAGACTGACAGACTGACAGACTGACAGACTGACAGACTGACAGACTGACAGACTGACAGACTGACAGACTGACAGACTGACAGACTGACAGACTGACAGACTGACAGACTGACAGACTGACAGACTGACAGACTGACAGACTGACAGACTGACAGACTGACAGACTGACAGACTGACAGACTGACAGACTGACAGACTGACAGACTGACAGACTGACAGACTGACAGACTGACAGACTGACAGACTGACAGACTGACAGACTGACAGACTGACAGACTGACAGACTGACAGACTGACAGACTGACAGACTGACAGACTGACAGACTGACAGACTGACAGACTGACAGACTGACAGACTGACAGACTGACAGACTGACAGACTGACAGACTGACAGACTGACAGACTGACAGACTGACAGACTGACAGACTGACAGACTGACAGACTGACAGACTGACAGACTGACAGACTGACAGACTGACAGACTGACAGACTGACAGACTGACAGACTGACAGACTGACAGACTGACAGACTGACAGACTGACAGACTGACAGACTGACAGACTGACAGACTGACAGACTGACAGACTGACAGACTGACAGACTGACAGACTGACAGACTGACAGACTGACAGACTGACAGACTGACAGACTGACAGACTGACAGACTGACAGACTGACAGACTGACAGACTGACAGACTGACAGACTGACAGACTGACAGACTGACAGACTGACAGACTCACAGACTGACAGACTCACAGACTGACAGACTGACAGACTGACAGACTGACAGACTGACAGACTGACAGACTGACAGACTGACAGACTGACAGACTGACAGACTGACAGACTGACAGACTGACAGACTGACAGACTGACAGACTGACAGACTGACAGACTGACAGACTGACAGACTGACAGACTGACAGACTGACAGACTGACAGACTGACAGACTGACAGACTGACAGACTGACAGACTGACAGACTGACAGACTGACAGACTGACAGACTGACAGACTGACAGACTGACAGACTGACAGACTGACAGACTGACAGACTGACAGACTGACAGACTGACAGACTGACAGACTGACAGACTGACAGACTGACAGACTGACAGACTGACAGACTGACAGACTGACAGACTGACAGACTGACAGACTGACAGACTGACAGACTGACAGACTGACAGACTGACAGACTGACAGACTGACAGACTGACAGACTGACAGACTGACAGACTGACAGACTGACAGACTGACAGACTGACAGACTGACAGACTGACAGACTGACAGACTGACAGACTGACAGACTGACAGACTGACAGACTGACAGACTGACAGACTGACAGACTGACAGACTGACAGACTGACAGACTGACAGACTGACAGACTGACAGACTGACAGACTGACAGACTGACAGACTGACAGACTGACAGACTGACAGACTGACAGACTGACAGACTGACAGACTGACAGACTGACAGACTGACAGACTGACAGACTGACAGACTGACAGACTGACAGACTGACAGACTGACAGACTGACAGACTGACAGACTGACAGACTGACAGACTGACAGACTGACAGACTGACAGACTGACAGACTGACAGACTGACAGACTGACAGACTGACAGACTGACAGACTGACAGACTGACAGACTGACAGACTGACAGACTGACAGACTGACAGACTGACAGACTGACAGACTGACAGACTGACAGACTGACAGACTGACAGACTGACAGACTGACAGACTGACAGACTGACAGACTGACAGACTGACAGACTGACAGACTGACAGACTGACAGACTGACAGACTGACAGACTGACAGACTGACAGACTGACAGACTGACAGACTGACAGACTGACAGACTGACAGACAGAAAGACATTTTTTTAATATGACTCCAATCGACTCAGGAGTGATCGGGAAATGTTTTTTAGGCAAAATTAAGAGGTCGAAATTTTTCATGAATACAATACTTTATTATACTCCGTAGAAGAAAGTAATAACATCCAACCCAAGTGTTCATTCAGGTTTTTACTTTCTTCTACGGAGTATAATAAAGTATTGTATTCATGAAAAATTTCGACCTCTTAATTTTGCCTAAAAAACATTTCCCGATCACTCCTGAGTCGATTGGAGTCATATTAAAAAAATGTCTTTCTGTCTGTCATGCTACATTTACACGAATGACAAATTTGTCATTTTTTTCTTGTCATTATGTTAATTCCCGTGTACATGGCATAATTTTTGTAATGCATAATTTTTGTAATTTTTTCTGTCAGAAAATGTCAATCTCTCATAAAAGAATGAACTTGTCCATTCTTTTATGCCAGATTGGCATTCGTGCAAACGCAATATTAGTTATGACAACTTTAGTATTCAACTTTTGTCATAACTAATATTGCGTTTGTACGAATGACAATCTGGCATAAAAGAATGGACAAGTTCATTCTTTTATGAGAGATTGACATTTTCTGACAGAAAAAATTACAAAAATTATGCCATTTACACGGGAATTAACATAATGACAAGAAAAAAATGACAAATTTGTCATTCGTGTAAATGTAGCATCAGTCTGTCAGTCTGTCTGTCAGTCTGTCAGTCTGTCAGTCTGTCAGTCTGTCAGTCTGTCAGTCTGTCAGTCTGTCAGTCTGTCAGTCTGTCAGTCTGTCAGTCTGTCAGTCTGTCAGTCTGTCAGTCTGTCAGTCTGTCAGTCTGTCAGTCTGTCAGTCTGTCAGTCTGTCAGTCTGTCAGTCTGTCAGTCTGTCAGTCTGTCAGTCTGTCAGTCTGTCAGTCTGTCAGTCTGTCAGTCTGTCAGTCTGTCAGTCTGTCAGTCTGTCAGTCTGTCAGTCTGTCAGTCTGTCAGTCTGTCAGTCTGTCAGTCTGTCAGTCTGTCAGTCTGTCAGTCTGTCAGTCTGTCAGTCTGTCAGTCTGTCAGTCTGTCAGTCTGTCAGTCTGTCAGTCTGTCAGTCTGTCAGTCTGTCAGTCTGTCAGTCTGTCAGTCTGTCAGTCTGTCAGTCTGTCAGTCTGTCAGTCTGTCAGTCTGTCAGTCTGTCAGTCTGTCAGTCTGTCAGTCTGTCAGTCTGTCAGTCTGTCAGTCTGTCAGTCTGTCAGTCTGTCAGTCTGTCAGTCTGTCAGTCTGTCAGTCTGTCAGTCTGTCAGTCTGTCAGTCTGTCAGTCTGTCTGTCTGTCAGTCTGTCAGTCTGTCAGTCTGTCAGTCTGTCAGTCTGTCAGTCTGTCAGTCTGTCAGTCTGTCAGTCTGTCAGTCTGTCAGTCTGTCAGTCTGTCAGTCTGTCAGTCTGTCAGTCTGTCAGTCTGTCAGTCTGTCAGTCTGTCAGTCTGTCAGTCTGTCAGTCTGTCAGTCTGTCAGTCTGTCAGTCTGTCAGTCTGTCAGTCTGTCAGTCTGTCAGTCTGTCAGTCTGTCAGTCTGTCAGTCTGTCAGTCTGTCAGTCTGTCAGTCTGTCAGTCTGTCAGTCTGTCAGTCTGTCAGTCTGTCAGTCTGTCAGTCTGTCAGTCTGTCAGTCTGTCAGTCTGTCAGTCTGTCAGTCTGTCAGTCTGTCAGTCTGTCAGTCTGTCAGTCTGTCAGTCTGTCAGTCTGTCAGTCTGTCAGTCTGTCAGTCTGTCAGTCTGTCAGTCTGTCAGTCTGTCAGTCTGTCAGTCTGTCAGTCTGTCAGTCTGTCAGTCTGTCAGTCTGTCAGTCTGTCAGTCTGTCAGTCTGTCAGTCTGTCAGTCTGTCAGTCTGTCAGTCTGTCAGTCTGTCAGTCTGTCAGTCTGTCAGTCTGTCAGTCTGTCAGTCTGTCAGTCTGTCAGTCTGTCAGTCTGTCAGTCTGTCAGTCTGTCAGTCTGTCAGTCTGTCAGTCTGTCAGTCTGTCAGTCTGTCAGTCTGTCAGTCTGTCAGTCTGTCAGTCTGTCAGTCTGTCAGTCTGTCAGTCTGTCAGTCTGTCAGTCTGTCAGTCTGTCAGTCTGTCAGTCTGTCAGTCTGTCAGTCTGTCAGTCTGTCAGTCTGTGTACAAGATTTCTCAAAAACTAATAGAGCTAGCGCCATGAAATTTTATAGGCATGTTGGGTCCTGAAATGGGACGATCCTATCAACTTTTGGTGGAAATCCGTTAACCGGAAGTATCCAAAATGGCGGCTTTTCAAAAATCGCAATTTCGTTTTTCTCGATTTACTCCCAAACTACGCGTTTGTTAGTGGCCTTAAGTATGACAAAACTTGGAGAAAATAAAATTTCCCACACTTTTGTCTTTAGCTGTAACCAGTGTTGTGCCGGTTTTTTACGTAAAGTAATTTACCTAGTTTTTTACGCGTAAAAAATTACGCGTAAAAAACCTCAATTTTAACGTGAAAACGTAAAAAACGTAAAAAACTGTAAAAAACCTAAAACATTGATGATAAAAAATTTAATAAGTAGCCATTCACTAAATATAGTAATTATTCGTAAATAAATCATCTTAGAACAATAAAAAGGTTAATAGTCTTCAGCAAACACAGAAAAGAATTCAAAAGCATTTCCTCTTGCAAGTGAAAAAGATTTTAAACTCGGAGTTCAAAAACTGTTTATATCCTTTCATTACATTACGTCCGCCTACTCATTTTAACGTTAATTAATGTGAATAATGTGGAGAGATTTGCGACATATGGGCTATTTTAACCCTTTGTTGCAGTGTTGTTGTACAACAACACCTTTTCTAATTCAGTTTTTTAATATTATAACATATATTTCATGCACTTATATTGACTAAATTCAATTCGTAAGTATCCTAGGACATCAATTGTTATGAAAAAAAAGTAATATGCGTTTTTTTTATAATTACTGCATTTTATAAATAAAGAGCAAAAAAGTAGCTATTTTGCAGATTAAATGTAACTGTGGCAAAACTATTACAGTTAAAAAAATCGGTAATTAGCTTTATAAAGGTTTTTGGGGTCGCTAATTACGAATCTGAAGTCAAAACTTCAAAATTCAAAATGGCGGATCCAATATGGCGGTCAAAAAAGATAAAATTACGTACTAGTTTTCACCGTAATCTAATGAATTTTATCTTTTTTCACCGCCATATTGGATCCGCCATTTTGATTTTTGAAGTTTGGACTTCAGATTCGTAATCAGCGATCCTAAAAACCCTCGAATACCAAAAACCGTGAAAATTAATTCCATAGAAAAATGTATGCATGAAAGGGTTAAAGAAACATATTTGGACTAGTTCTTGCAGCAACAAGCGTAATTTTAATCAAAAAATCGTTTTTAAACACAAGGAGACTCATTCCGAAGGCGGAAATTGAAACAAAACTGGAAAAAGGGAAAAGAAATTCTAAAAACTGGAAAAATTCCATTCAAACAACTGTTCTAATTTTAGTTAATAGACTGTCCTACTTAGTAGTACAGTCTATTAAGTGCTGATGTCCACTCTCTATATTATAGGATCTCTAATAAAATGCTGAGAAAAACTTTAAAACAGACTGTCATACTTTGTAGGAACTGCGATGTCCCATTTTTTAGGGTTTTTACTATTTTTTACGTTTTTTACGGTTTTTTACGTTTTTTACCAGTTTTTTACGTTTTTTACGTTTTTTACGTGAAAAATGTAAAAAACTGTTTTTTACGCCGTTTTGCCCAACACTGGCTGTAACTCGATATCTCAACCTGTTATCGAGATAAACCGTTATTTCCAAAAAAACAGTTTTTTGCGATTATCTCGAAAACTAACGGGTTTTTGCTGACTGAATGTATGAAGTGAATTAATGTGAATGGCATTCTGCAAAATTTTGTCTTTTACCGTTATCCGTTATCTTGTACCGTTATTGAGATATTTTCATTAATATGTAAAAAATCATATGTTTGCGAATATTTGCCAATAATTGGCAAAGTAACGGTTTTTCGTTGATTGGTTTACAAAATAACAGGTGAGGAAGCTAGAAGGGAGGTTAGAAGGGAGGTCATAAGGTAAATCCTTCTGCAAGCATGGTCAAAAACATTCGCGCCATCTCAAGCAGTCCAACGCATTGTGGCTCAATGTTCCTCGTTGAGGTACCCAAAAGTTACAGGAGAACTTCTTTGATAGCTACAACCAAAATAATATACACTCTCGAAAAAATCCGGGGACAAATTAGCATCGCCTCAAAACATATCTCAAAGTAAGCACCTCGCAGTGTTATTCAGAAAAAAATTAACACCGAAGCACGGAGGTCTTTTGTAATTTCTAATTTAAGCAGCTAGTGTTTTGTCGGCGTGTTTTGTCGCCGTGTTTTGTCGGCGTGTTTTGTCGCCGTGTTTTCTCGCCGTGTTTTGTCGCCGTGTTTTGTCGCCGTGTTTTGTCGCCGTGTTTTGTCGCCGTGTTTTGTCGCCGTGTTTTGTCGCCGTGTTTTGTCGCCGTGTTTTGTCGGCGTGTTTTGTCGGCGTGTTTTGTCGGCGTATTTTGTCGGCGTATTTTGTCGCCGTGTTTTGTCGCCGTGTTTTGTCGCCGTGTTTTGTCGCCGTGTTTTGTCGCCGTGTTTTGTCGCCGTCGGCGTGTTTTGTCGCCGTCGGCGTGTTTTGTCGCCGTGTTTTGTCGCCGTGTTTTGTCGCCGTGTTTTGTCGCCGTGTTTTGTCGCCGTGTTTTGTCGCCGTGTTTTGTCGCCGTGTTTTGTCGGCGTGTTTTGTCGGCGTGTTTTGTCGCCGTGTTTTGTCGGCGTGTTTTGTCGCCGTGTTTTGTCGCCGTGTTTTGTCGCCGTGTTTTGTCGCCGTGTTTTGTCGCCGTGTTTTGTCGCCGTGTTTTGTCGCCGTGTTTTGTCGCCGTCGGCGTGTTTTGTCGCCGTCGGCGTGTTTTGTCGCCGTGTTTTGTCGGCGTGTTTTGTCGCCGTGTTTTGTCGCCGTGTTTTGTCGCCGTGTTTTGTCGCCGTGTTTTGTCGCCGTGTTTTGTCGCCGTGTTTTGTCGCCGTGTTTTGTCGCCTTGTTTTGTCGCCGTGTTTTGTCGGCGTGTTTTGTCGGCGTGTTTTGTCGGCGTGTTTTGTCGGCGTGTTTTGTCGGCGTGTTTTGTCGGCGTGTTTTGTCGGCGTGTTTTGTCGGCGTGTTTTGTCGGCGTGTTTTGTCGGCGTGTTTTGTCGCCGTGTTTTGTCGCCGTGTTTTGTCGCCGTGTTTTGTCGCCGTGTTTTGTCGCCGTGTTTTGTCGCCGTGTTTTGTCGCCGTGTTTTGTCGCCGTATTTTGTCGCCGTATTTTGTCGCCGTGTTTTGTCGCCGTGTTTTGTCGCCGTGTTTTGTCGCCGTGTTTTGTCGCCGTGTTTTGTCGCCGTGTTTTGTCGCCGTGTTTTGTCGCCGTGTTTTGTCGCCGTGTTTTGTCGCCGTGTTTTGTCGCCGTGTTTTGTCGCCGTGTTTTGTCGCCGTGTTTTGTCGCCATGTTTTGTCGCCGTGTTTTGTCGCCGTGTTTTGTCGCCGTGTTTTGTGTTTTGTCGCCGTGTTTTGTCGCCGTGTTTTGTGTTTTGTTGCCGTGTTTTGTCGCCGTGTTTTGTCGCCGTGTTTTGTCGCCGTGTTTTGTCGCCGTTTTTTGTCGCCGTGTTTTGTCGCCGTGTTTTGTCGCCGTGTTTTGTCGCCGTGTTTTGTCGGCGTGTTTTGTCGGCGTGTTTTGTCGCCGTGTTTTGTCGGCGTGTTTTGTCGCCGTGTTTTGTCGCCGTGTTTTGTCGCCGTGTTTTGTCGCCGTGTTTTGTCGCCGTGTTTTGTCGCCGTGTTTTGTCGCCGTGTTTTGTCGCCGTGTTTTGTCGCCGTGTTTTGTCGCCGTGTTTTGTCGCCGTGTTTTGTCGCCATGTTTTGTCGCCGTGTTTTGTCGCCGTGTTTTGTGTTTTGTCGCCGTGTTTTGTCGCCGTGTTTTGTGTTTTGTTGCCGTGTTTTGTCGCCGTGTTTTGTCGCCGTGTTTTGTCGCCGTGTTTTGTCGCCGTTTTTTGTCGCCGTGTTTTGTCGCCGTGTTTTGTCGCCGTTTTTTGTCGCCGTGTTTTGTCGCCGTGTTTTGTCGCCGTGTTTTGTCGCCGTGTTTTGTCGCCGTGTTTTGTCGCCGTTTTTTGTCGCCGTTTTTTGTCGCCGTGTTTTGTCGCCGTGTTTTGTCGCCGTGTTTTGTCGCCGTGTTTTGTCGCCGTGTTTTGTCGCCGTTTTTTGTCGCCGTGTTTTGTCGCCGTGTTTTGTCGTGGTGTTTTGTCGTGGTGTTTTGTCGCCGTGTTTTGTCGCCGTGTTTTGTCGCCGTGTTTTGTCGCCGTGTTTTGTCGCCGTGTTTTGTCGCCGTGTTTTGTCGCCGTGTTTTGTCGCCGTGTTTTGTCGCCGTGTTTTGTCGCCGTGTTTTGTCGCCGTGTTTTGTCGCCGTGTTTTGTCGCCGTGTTTTGTCGCCGTGTTTTGTGTTTTGTCGCCGTGTTTTGTGTTTTGTCGCCGTTTTTTGTCGCCGTGTTTTGTTGCCGTGTTTTGTCGCCGTGTTTTGTCGCCGTGTTTTGTCGCCGTGTTTTGTCGCCGTTTTTTGTCGCCGTGTTTTGTCGCCGTGTTTTGTCGCCATTTTTTGTCGCCGTGTTTTGTCGCCGTGTTTTGTCGCCGTGTTTTGTCGCCGTGTTTTGTCGCCGTGTTTTGTCGCCGTTTTTTGTCGCCGTTTTTTGTCGCCGTGTTTTGTCGCCGTGTTTTGTCGCCGTGTTTTGTCGCCGTGTTTTGTCGCCGTGTTTTGTCGCCGTGTTTTGTCGCCGTTTTTTGTCGCCGTGTTTTGTCGCCGTGTTTTGTCGCCGTGTTTTGTCGTGGTGTTTTGTCGTGGTGTTTTGTCGCCGTGTTTTGTCGCCGTGTTTTGTCGCCGTGTTTTGTCGCCATGTTTTGTCGCCGTGTTTTGTCGCCGTGTTTTGTCGCCGTGTTTTGTGTTTTGTCGCCGTTTTTTGTCGCCGTGTTTTGTTGCCGTGTTTTGTCGCCGTGTTTTGTCGCCGTGTTTTGTCGCCGTTTTTTGTCGCCGTGTTTTGTCGCCGTGTTTTGTCGCCGTTTTTTGTCGCCGTGTTTTGTCGCCGTGTTTTGTCGCCGTGTTTTGTCGCCGTGTTTTGTCGCCGTGTTTTGTCGCCGTGTTTTGTTGCCGTGTTTTGTCGCCGTGTTTTGTCGCCGTTTTTTGTCGCCGTGTTTTGTCGCCGTGTTTTGTCGCCGTGTTTTGTCGCCGTGTTTTGTCGCCGTGTTTTGTCGCCGTGTTTTGTCGCCGTTTTTTGTCGCCGTGTTTTGTCGCCGTGTTTTGTCGCCGTATTTTGTCGCCGTGTTTTGTCGGCGTGTTTTGTCGGCGTGTTTTGTCGCCGTGTTTTGTCGCCGTGTTTTGTCGCCGTGTTTTGTCGCCGTTTTTTGTCGCCGTGTTTTGTCGCCGTGTTTTGTCGCCGTGTTTTGTCGCCGTGTTTTGTCGCCGTGTTTTGTCGCCGTGTTTTGTCGCCGTTTTTTGTCGCCGTGTTTTGTCGCCGTGTTTTGTCGCCGTGTTTTGTCGCCGTGTTTTGTCGCCGTGCTTTGTCGCCGTATTTTGTCGCCGTGTTTTGTCGGCGTGTTTTGTCGCCGTGTTTTGTCGCCGTTTAAGGAAGAATTAAAGATGTTAACATTTTCTACATTTTTGCCATTTACCGTAAATGATATCTTTTACAGTTCTCAGATTATCTCAAATTTTGTACGTTTTTGATATTTTTGAATAAACCAAGAATTTATTGGTAGGTCGTCTTAGGTTGACAATGCGACAGGGCTGTAGCGTAAATTGCGCAGGGTCGTAGATTTTGTAGAAGAAAGTTTTGTGTTGTCCACAACTGATATTGTTTTCTTTCTTTAGGGATTTTTGCATAGTCATGGCTCAATTTTATCCGACTTGAAGCTTAAATTGATTTGCTGGTCGCAATCGCAGCCCCAACTTGTAAATGACTCTGATGATGAGATCTTCATCTTGTAACAAGCAAACGCTGTGGACCAAATGAGGAGGAGGCCTGGATGGATGCTTTTTGACCATTCATTGTCCGGTTCCAAATGATCTCATTGCCTTAAGTGGACGTGTTAAACGCAATTCAATTCAGTTTCAATATTGCGGATTTTTTTTCCTGTTGTCTTTGATTATCTTTCACACGAGAAGTGCTTAAGTGGGATTCAATTTTCCAGTACGAGAAAAAAAGAAATAATTTCGGAAAGCAGGAAGTCGGCAATTGTACAAGTGGCCTATTCTAGGTGCTACGAATGTGTAGTCGCAGTTGATGACTGGTTGATGTTTAAATGGAATTTTGTGGTTTTATGGGTTTCTATGTTAATTGGTCATATGTTAAAGCGAAAAATCTATAGCGATTAATTTAATAAATGCCCCCAACAATCGTAAATTTAATGCTCTTTCATAGATAATTTCAGCAAATTCACTGTATTTTGAAATTTTTGTATTCTACTATATTTAATGGTTGAAAATTAAGATGTTTTAAACGAGAAAATTATTGTCTGTAGTATAAAACCGGATACGGAAGTGACGGGACAAATTTTTGGTGTTGAAGAAAAAGAAGAGACAATTTAAAAGGGTGTGTCAAAGTTTCTTTTTAGTTATTGGAAGTCTTCGAGCTTGATAATCAGAACATTTACAAGAACTTTATCACATCCATTTGAATTGTCGTTTCCCAATGTAATACACAGAATATTAAAAATAATAGCAAAAAATGTAAAAAGAAAATTCATTTCTTACCAAAAAACAATTCCTTTCATGCAGAATAATAAAAAAAATATCTTGAGTGAACAGCGCATGATTTTCTTATACATATATAATCCGACAAAATGAATATTACCTTTTAAATCAGGGATGGGAAACGTTATCGTAACGTAACGAAATAACGAAACGAAATAACGAAACGAAATAACGATTTACTAGTTTTTTCTGCGTTATAACGTTATGGAAGTTTAATTCCGTTATAATAACGACAAACATAACGAAAACCGATAAAAGTGATTTCGTTTTATCGTTATTTTTTTATTTTTCCTTTATTTTATTTTTTATTATTTTGTTGTGAACAGTTCATCAAGTATAAACCCCACAGATCTACCACCTGCATAAAATATAATTTAAAATATCGGGGTAGTATTTTTAATCATATTTTGATTCTAAATAGGATTTTATTTTGGCCAGATTCACTCTATTTCTGGAAATACGAAAAAGAAAATCTTTTAAGCTACTTTTTTGGGATCGACAACATTTTCTTATTAGTATCTCCAGAAGTAGAGTGAATTTGGCGAAAGAAAAGTCCGGCTCAGAATTAGCGACGTCAGAATAATTTTTGTAATGAAATTTTGTCTTTTAGTTTTTTTTGTGTTTTCTTTTTCTTAAATTTTATTAATTTTTTATAGAATTTATTTTTATGCAAAGTAAACTGAATTTGTGATAAATAAACTACAGTAGAATGCCGATAATTCGTACCCCGATAATTCGTACACTCAGAAAAATGTCCAGGTCAACTTTTTGTCAGGTTAACTCTGACCTTACAGAGGTTTCTGTAAGCCAGCTAGCGGTCAGAGTTAACCTATCTAAGGTCAACTCGTGCAGCTCCCAATGCCCTACTTCACCTGCTGGTGGCTTAATTTCAGAATTTCTCCGACCACAGGTCAACTCAGTTTTACTTGCCCACATGCAGGCGAACGCGCGCCTGCCCGAGGCCAATTACGCCGTATGTAGGTCGTCGAGTTAGCCTCCATTTTTCTGAGTGTATATCCCGCTAATTCGTATGAATTTGCTGGTCCCTTGAAATACGAATTATCGGGATTCTACTGTATTACGCTACCCAAAAAAAAAACACTTTTTTGCGTTGCCAAAGATTTATAAGACAAAATTGTGGAAATCGTTATTCTCTTTAATTCGCCTTATACATTGAAGTACAGAAAAAAACCTTAGCTTTCGAAATGGTTACATTTTTTTTTTTTATAATAACGGTGTATCTCAATAACGGTTTGAGATACGGAATTCTAGTAAGAGACAAAAGTCTATAAAATTTCATTGTATCCAACATTTGTCGTTCATAAGTCTAACGAAAAACTTGGAGTTTCGGAAAAAAATGCGAAAAACGAAATTGCGATTTTCAAAAAAACCGTCATTTTGGTTACTTGCGGTGAAAGAATTTCCACCAAAAGTTAACCAAAAAGGCCTGTAAAATTTCATGGCTCTAGCTCTAATAGTTTTTGAGAAATCTTGTACACTGACTGATGGACTGACAGACTTTTTTGTAATAATGCTCCAATCGACTCTGAAGTGTTCGGGAACTGTTTTTAGACAAAATTAAGACGGCGAAAATTTTTATGAACACAACACTTTATTATACTTTGTATAAAAAAGTAAAATAAATTGAAAAAATATAATAAAATCCTTTTTTACGTCGATCGGAATGATTTCAATCCACACAGCAGCTGTACTTGTAGAATTCGAAAAAGAAATTATTTTTCTATATGTACTTAAGATCTGTTAAGTTGTAATATCGCAATTAAAATAACACGATATCCAACATCGCCTCTGTATATTCACTTCATTTAAATGCACATTTGCTCGCGTAAAACTAATTTCCTTCTGACCATCATCATTCGATGCATTGAATTTTATTTTATCTCTGTTTGCAGTAATCAGTCGACTAAAAGAGAAAATTTCATGCTGTTTTTTCCGGTAAGTGTTTTCGTGCTGACAGTAATGCCAATATGCCGAAGAAAATTCAAAAGAAAATTGGAAAATGTTTCACGGAAATGTGGATGTCTCGTCATACCCCCTCTACCCCCCTCCCCACTCCCCCTATCAACAAAAATTGTCCCGCAGGTAAAAGAAACTTATTTAATGAAAGCACCGCAGGCAAATTTCTTTAAAGAAAAAAACGCTAAAGGCAGTAATCTCGGAAGAAAGAGGCGATAATTTTTTTTTGTTCAAGGTAAATTTTTTTAGTGATTACACTCAGAAAACTGGAGGCTTACTCGACGACCTACATACGGCGTAATTGGCCTCGGGCAGGCGCGCGTTCGCCTGCATGTGGGCAAGTAAAACTGAGTTGACCTGTGGTCGGAGAAATTCTACAATTAAGCCACCAGCAGGTGAAGTAGGGCATTGGGAGCTGCACGAGTTGACCTTAGATAGGTTAACTCTGACCGCTAGCTGGCTTACAGAAACCTCTGTAAGGTCAGAGTTAACCTGACAAAAAGTTGACCTGGACATTTTTCTGAGTGTAAGAAAGGGCAACACTAGACTGCATAATTCCAAGAGAAAAGTTTAGTTTTCAGGACGCCGTGACAACATGCCTAAATCTGGGATTCTCCAGGCCATTCCGCGACGTATAGTCACCCTACATACTCTATGTATAAATATTGCAATTTGTTGAAATCCAAATAAATTTGGAAGGTTTCAGAAAAATGTGTAAAATTCTTTAAAAAATATAAGGGAAGCTACAATTGCCAATCGTCAAATACTCTATAAATTTTTCGATACTATGCACCGTTTTCGAGAAAATAGAATGGGGGAGGGGTATGGGGGAAGGGGGAGGGAAGATTCCAACTGGATTTTATTGTATAAATAAGTTTTGTAAAATCATATTATAAACACATTTTACTTCAAATTTCTTACGGAACCTCTCGAGTCTTAGAAATTTCTTGGCTTTTTAACATATTCTCTATCGCCTGTAAATACTTTTTGAAAAATTCACTCACCAAATCACCCACATTGGCATTTCTGTTTGATTTACGTACAATTTTCTTATTTATCCATGATCGGATATTAAAATCCTATCTTTCTCGAGCTATCATTTCGAATAGAGTGGTCGAACATACAACTCAATTATTCATTTAAGACCAAACGATTTAATTGAGTTGCGAATTGCAGTAGCAAATAAAATTTATTGGCTCCCGGTTTGTGTGTTAAAAACGTTTCGTTTCGTTTCTTTTTTTTTCACAGCAGTGTGGCCGATGTTTTATGTTGACTTGGCGTGGTTCTCATATTCAGCTCTGAACTTTCTTGCATGTTAGCTGACATGTTCTCGCGCCCAGCAGCAACCACAAAACTGTTGAAAATATTACGAATGCATTAAGATTCGGACTTGAATCCGTACTGCATCCAGCTAAAGTCTCATCATCATCAAATCGGAGGAAACCTTGTCGAATCCCAGATACAGATAGAATAAACATCCAGCACCTGAAGGAATCCAAACCGACATCCAATACAATTTAAACACTGCTGCTGCATAGTGCAGATCATCCGATTCGACATGTTGGCCACTTTTGTGTAGTTTTTTGCGATATGTTGGATGTTCGCATGAGTGTTAATCTCGTTTCTTATTTTGGATTGACTGCTGGACGGGGTCGTTAAATGGAATGGGCTTTGTTTATTTATTGAATGTTTTATGGGATCATTTCTGAATGTTAATGCTCCCATGCGCCCCATTTATGCTGTATCCATGGCCAAAAGAGGGAGAACTCGAAAATTTATGTCCATCGATTCTGTTAATGTGTTTCGGTTATTTGTAATTTTTACCTTGCAAATGATCATTTCTTCTGATCGTGTCGATGCTCTACTCACATGTTATGCTGATATATATGTATGCGGTACATGTTAGTTATGTTGCGATTCGCCAAGCTTCAACTCCGAACAGAATTACGTTTTTCATATAGGCAGGCTACTTGTGAACTGAAATTTGGGAAGCTCTTCTTCGTCAGTTTGTTATGGATATTATGATGTTATTATGAGTAACTTCATACCTGGTTGGTAGTACAACATAATAAGAGTATGAGGAACATATGATGATCATCATGAAACATTATCGAATGGACTAAATTGGATTGCCCCAGCCTGATCTTACCATCCGTGGTCAAACACCATAGCCACAAATCAGAGGCTCGGTTGCATAAGTGAGACGAAATTTTCATCATTCTACAGTGTTGCTTAACAATTGCTATTAATCTTATACTGTTTGACGTTTTATGATTGAAATATTTTGTTGGTTTTTATCCAGTAATTCTTTGATCCGTTCGTAGCCGTATTTTCTGTAGGATTGAAATGATTTAAAGCTTCTTGATAGTTGATTAGTTTGTAACTGAACCAATTTGAACCTAAAAAGATTTTCTTTCACTTATGATTTAGGAGAATTTAATGTGTTATTAACAGATAATTGGAAATACAAACAAAAGTAAATTTTTATATAATTGTCTAAAAGATTTTTTAGCTAGAACAGAAATCTTTAGAAAGAATTATTAGTTTATTCCGACTGTTTAACCTGCATTGTAAATTTAAGCAAGTTACTGGAGCTCAAATAATGCATTTTCCTCAAGTTTTTGAGAAAAAAAATCTCATTTGGGGTTCTTTGGGGTCGTTAGATCCGATTCCGACGTTAAGAAATCTGTAAGGATAATGAAAGGTCCTGATAAAACAACGTAATTATTTTTTCCCAGAAACTTTCCGGAAAAAATCTCATCTTGTTGATTTTCAATTTATTTCAATTTATTAAAAAAAATAATAATACCAAAAGGCAAAATGCCTTATACAAAGGTACAAAGTTCCTGTAAGGATAACGTGGAAATTCCTGTAAGGATAACGTGGTTATTCTTATCCTCAAATTTTCCGGAAAAATCTCATAATGGGGTTTTTGGGATCGCTGAATCCGATTCTAACATTAAGAAGTCTGTAAGGATAACGAAAGGTCCTGTGAGGGTAACGTGATTATTGCTTTCTTTAAATTTTCTGGAAAACTATTTTCTGGGGATTTTTGGGATCGCTGAATCCGATTTTAGAGTCAAAAAGTCTGTAAAGAATCTCAAACGTAAGGATTATATTCGAAGACTAAAATATAAGCGTGACGAAAGACGGACATAATTTTGGATTTTTAGTCATACTAATCAAATATAAGAACACAAAAAAAAATTGAAAAAAAGAATTAAAATTTTTTTTAAGAAAAAGCTTTTATTTTGAAAATGTACTAAAAAGAAAAAAACAAATAATTTTTAAGGCGCTGTGTATCAGAATATTTAACGGTTCTCGAGATGTTTGAAAAAAAAAAATTTTTTTACATATTTTTTCCGAAACTAAATATTGTAGAATAAAGTTTTGTATTGATCAAAACTTTTTACCTGCCATGAAAATTTGATATTTTTACCTGCCATCAAAACTTCACGAATGAGAAATCAAACATTTGTAGGGTTTTGGTTCACGTAATTTTAAACAGATGAATTTATTTTAAATTCTAAATGATTTATTTATATACAACTAGATTACCGCCATTTTTTCATTAAAATCATACAGGGTATTCACAGTCCTCTTTTAATTTTCGGTATTCGGTGTTTTCGGTAATATTAAAAGACTGAAAATATTCTGCTGTGAACATCCCACAGCACAGATTTGAGAACAGCGCTGTTATTTGATACGTGACCAAATCATGAACTGCGAATTTGATTGTAAAATATGTCACATAACCTTTAAATCCATGTTTGATGTATTTTTTTGAATTTCTATTGTGGCAACGGCTATCAAAATTGAAAAAATTTGCCGTCCGATGAGATTAACAAAAAAACCAGCGAGAAAATTTGACAACTAAAAACATTACTAGCGCCACTCGCGGTTGATTCTTGATACCGAATAACCGGGCCGCAAAACACGACTCAAGGCATGTCTACAATTACCGAATCCGGTAATTCATTTTTACATGAACCAAGTTACCGTCTCGGTAAAAATCTGTTAGATTTGACTGAATTACCGAGCGGTAAAATTACTCGCAATTTAAAAGAGGACTGTGAATACCCTGATAGATTCTTGCTTTGAATATTTGTTATATTTATATTTGAAATCTAAATATTGTGAAGAGTCGTCGAAATTGTATGTGCGACTCCACCCTGGCAGTCTAAGGGTTAAGCAAAATGGGACAAGGTAAAAATTTTAAAAACGACGATTTAAGGCAAATCCGACGCAGGCAAAAAATTTCATCGTCCAGGGCCAGCAAAACGTGTATTTGGCGCCTGCTCACTTTCTAAAAAAAATGTTAAAAACGAATTTTTAAGTGCTGGAAAATTTTAAAACAAGAGAAGATTTGTCTCAATTTTTTTTTGCGATTATCTAGATAAAAAGCAGTTCTTCGGCTTGCAACGAAAATTGTGCCACAGACAGGCAAAATAATAATTAAAACATAACAAAAGCTATAATTGCCAACCTGGCAATCATTGGAGACCCGTATGGTGATATTCGTATCAAAATTCGAACAGTTGTACCAAAATTCCACTTTGAAGTCAAACTATCCAATAAGATTTTTTAAAATGTATTCCAATTGGATTTTGATGTATGGAATCATATCCTAAATAACTTTTGTTCTTGGACTTTTTTGATAACATGCACCGTTTTTGAGATATTCACAAAAAACGTTTTCGTTCGTATGGGGGGTACCCCCCCTAATGGTCCATTTTTTCCTATTAACGAACTTAGCCTCACATTTTACGAAAAACGGATCTGCTCAAAATTTCAAGTCCGTAGCTCAATCCGTGCGCCCACAATCCGCGCCACAGACGGACAGACGGACGGACATGCAAAAATTAATTATTTTTATCATTCTAAACACACTGGTGTAATTCATTTTTGTGTGTGATAACGGGATCTTGGCGTTACAAACGGTAAGGCAAAGTTAATATACCCTTTGGTTTCACCATACGGGTATAAAAAGTGCATATAGATAGAAATTATTAAAAAAATGCGCCGCTGGCGAACATTTTTAGATGTCAAAGTCAAATAAACTATCAAATTGACCTATCAATTGCCAGAGAATTGTATCTTCATGTTTTTTTTTTGTTTGTGACGTCCGAAATCTACTCAGCGAACCTCCAAAATATCTCAAAATGGCGCTTTAAGCCTCAGCGAACCTCCAAAATATCTCAAAATGGCGCTTTAAGCCACCTTAGGAAAATGACGTTTTAGGTGGGCGCCCTTATGATACAACCCAACCTCAATGTTTAGTCGATTAGCTTTTTAAAGTAAATTTACCAAATCATGGAAGCAAATTTTGGTCAATCCCTCGAGTTACGCGGTACTTGAGTTACGAGAATTTCGAGTAACGCGGAAAAAAATTGCGATAGTGTTCGAGTTACGCGGTACAGTTTTGGAGCAATTTTTATTTAAAAACAAAATATTGTAATTATAGATGAATGTTTTTATATAAAAAAGATAATAGGTATGTATTATTTTGCACTAATCCTGAGTCCCCACTTACGCGATTTCGACTTACGCGGAACCAATTAACCGCGTAACTCGAGAGATACCTGCACTCATCTAAAATTTACATCAGGCTAGTGGTGACTTTGGGTTAGTAATTACGTAGTGTGTTTTAAAAAAATTCTTCATTTCCATGTTCCCCCAACACAAATCCCCTTTTCTTTAATGAAATAAATTTTTCTAACTTATTTTCTCTATGCTTTTGAGTAAATTAGGAAAAGTTAAGATAACATTTTCGATTCATATTCCCTGCGGCAAAAACACAAAAGAAACTGTAGAGTTCGCTGACTAATTTTCTTTTTTGCTTCAAGTAACTCTCGAAATTCACCACGACGACAAACTTGAGAACTACTTGTGTGAATAGCGTTAACGAAATTTCCGAATCCCTCTTGAAAAAGCAACAAAGAAAACCAAGTTCGTCTGGATTTTACAAAAAAAAAAAAGAAATGTGGAAAGGATAACAGAATATCTAGGGATAGCGTCATTATCAACATCGCCATCATTACAATTTGGATACACGTCCTGAACGTATGGCTTTCAACGACTATGTATTGGATGGAGGTGCATCATTTAATAATAATGAGAATTGTGAAGAACCATTTGACTTGTACGAAATACTTTCAATTCAATTCGTATGTGAGCTCACGTAGCCCGTATTAAAAGCGAAGTATTGTAGCTGTGACTGTGGATTTGTTGAAGGACCATGCCTGATGGAAATCGGGAAATGTGACTGGGCTGGGTGCCCCACAGGATCACGTACGAAACGAAACAAAATTGAATCCCTTTTCTGACAGATTCGATTACGTGCTTAACATAATATCAATGGGTGTCTCCGTGTCTATCTTCACTTTTCGCTATTGAAAATATGCTAACATTTCCGTTACACATACGGATCGAACCATTATATCACAATTCAGTTACATGGGGATACGTAGCTCATTGCTAGCTGGATCCACCCCGGATTTCAAAATTGATTCATCCACCTCTCTTGGCCTAACCTATCAACCCTCGCAATCGACTGCAGCCATTCATTCTTTTTGATGGCCCAAGTATTGCACAAGTCACCACTACTAGTTAAAGTAAGGACGAAGGATACCAGAGTGAGTATATTTCAATTATTCAACACGAAGGGATGTCCTTCATATGTTCGCTACCCTTCGTAAGGATCCTTTTTGGACAATCTTCATACACTCTTGGCCTTATTATCTTGACTATTATACAAAAATTCTATATACCGCCATATAACAATTATTACCGGTTACTTATTCGTACAGAGATTCAGATTCTCCATTCCTTCGAAAAGAGTGTGAAATTTTCTGATTTTAATTTGATGATACGATATGACACAACGTGACACGTAGACATAAGTAACAAGAGGTTTCCCTTCAATTTTCTTTATGCGCTTCCCAGAGTTTTCACATCAACCAACAAAATTATTACAAATTTTCTCATTTAACGATTTTTTCCCTCATATACTTTTAAGTCCCTTTTGTTATTTCCTGTACACCCAATTTAACGTGCAGTTGAGCCAGTCGTTTTCATCTTTTGGAAAATGATTTTTTTCAGTTATGCAGGAGTTGGGCGTGGGTTGTCACCGTTATTGAAAATAATAATCAAAACCGAAGAAAAGTCATCGGAGAGTGTCACAAAAGGAAAAAAGGGACCATTTCCATGCAGATTTGTATTATCAGACCCTTTATTCTTCTCACATCATGATGATATGGCGCCATTTATGCATAAGAGATCCTTTTTGCAATTTTCAAACCCTAATATTTTTTCTAGCTTTTTGAAAAAGGCAATTCCGTTATTATTGTCATTAGGAAAATTTAATTTTCACCACCAGTAATGTTCAAATTGATGAATTTCTAACACATTTTTATAATTAAAAAATTGCATAACGTGAAAAGTTTTTCATTTTCAGATGAATGGAGATTTTAATAATTCTGTCGTGCTTCAGGATTAGGATTAATTCAATTAGGATGATTAACGAAGTTACATAAAAATGTGATGTAAATACAACCAAATATAATAGGGGTATTCATATTTGCTATTAAAATAGCTGTTATCGCCGTAAAATAGTATTATTTGTTAAAGTTTAGTTCTAAATCGTGAACGCACTTTTTTGCGGCTGTAGTAAAATTGAAAATATGTCCATATTTTCACTCACAACTTTTTAGGAACCACTCTAATTATTTTCTATTTTAATAGCAAAGGTGAATACCCCTAATGTACCAACAGTGATGTTTCAATAAAAAATTCTTTTCAAAAAATGTTTTTCTCAAAGTGTCCATCAAAGATACTAGTTTTCTTTAATAGTTTAATTTTTTCATCACTTCAGGGGTTTTTTCCAATCTAAACCAATCTGAACGACTAAAAATGTATAAATTTTCATCTCCATGGTATAGAATTTCAATCAAATCCAGTTTTATGATTTTAACAAACGTTTCAATCCGCACAATTAAACCTCAACAAATTTAATCTTCAGGGGATTATCATGAAATTGAGTGACACATCTAAAATGGGAATCTTTGTTCAAATGTGGGAGATCTTCGGGATAATGTTTTTTTAGATGTTTTAAAACAACTGAATCGGCATATTTTTATATCTGTATCTGTTATTGTTGGTTTTGCATTTGAAACAATAAAAAAAACATATGTGTGGCGCTAATACCATTCAAGGTTAAGTAGCTTGCTGTCGAAATTACAAATAGTCCACCTTTTTTATTCTTTCAGCTGTGAAGCCAGTTAGTTAACAAAGTCTTTTTTTCTGAAAAAAAAATCTAATAAAAAAAGATTTTCTTTTTGTTAAAAGACTTTCATTTTCGGAAAAGTAACAGACAGCAAAGTATAGACATTAAAAATGCCACTGAATTATTGAAATTTGAGTAAACCAAAATTAAGCCATAAACCGAACCACTCTAAAAAATATCTGATGTGAATAGCCAGACGAATACAATATTAGTTTATATAAAAATATGATAATTTTTACAAAATCTAAAATATCTTGATAACGGTAAAAGATGTCCATTTACAGTAAAATGCAAGTTTATAGAGATTTTCAATATTTTTATACTCTGTATGATATATTATATACGAGTATATTAGATTTAGTATACCGTTTGTAACGCATCGAACCTATCATCGGACACAAAAATGAATTACACCAGGGTGTTAGGGATGACAAGACATTTTGATTTCCGCATGTCCGTTCGTCTTTCTGTCTGTCCGTCCGTCTGTCCATCCGTTAACACCATAACTTTCGAAAGGATTGAGCTAGAGATGTGAAATTTTGCATAGTCACGTTTCTCGTAAATGGCTCGGCTAAGTTCTTGAACGGCCAAAATCGGACCATTCCTTCCCTCCTTCCCTATTTCCCTCCTTCCCTCCTTCCCTCCTTCCCTCCTTCCCTCCTTCCCTCCTTCCCTCCTTCCCTCCTTCCCTCCTTCCCTCCTTCCCTCCTTCCCTCCTTCCCTCCTTCCCTCCTTCCCTCCTTCCCTCCTTCCCTCCTTCCCTCCTTCCCTCCTTCCCACCTTCCCTCCTTCCCTCCTTCCCTCCTTCCCTCCTTCCCTCCTTCCCTCCTTCCCTCCTTCCCTCCTTCCCTCCTTCCCTCCTTCCCTCCTTCCCTCCTTCCCT
Organism: Chrysopilus asiliformis; assembly: GCA_964034945.1. Taxonomy (NCBI): domain Eukaryota; kingdom Metazoa; phylum Arthropoda; class Insecta; order Diptera; family Rhagionidae; genus Chrysopilus; species Chrysopilus asiliformis. Next base: position 81,449,871 of record OZ035962.1, read on the forward strand.
CCTTCCCTCCTTCCCTCCTTCCCTCCTTCCCTCCTTCCCTCCTTCCCTCCTTCCCTCCTTCCCTCCTTCCCTCCTTCCCTCCTTCCCTCCTTCCCTCCTTCCCTCCTTCCCTCCTTCCCTCCTTCCCACCTTCCCTCCTTCCCTCCTTCCCTCCTTCCCTCCTTCCCTCCTTCCCTCCTTCCCTCCTTCCCTCCTTCCCTCCTTCCCTCCTTCCCTCCTTCCCTCCTTCCCTCCTTCCCACCTTCCTACCTTCCCTCCTTCCCTCCTTCCCACCTTCCCTCCTTCCCTCCTTCCCTCCTTCCCTCCTTCCCTCCTTCCCTCCTTCCCTCCTTCCCTCCTTCCCTCCTTCCCTCCTTCCCACCTTCCCTCCTTCCCTCCTTCCCTCCTTCCCTCCTTCCCTCCTTCCCTCCTTCCCTCCTTCCCTCCTTCCCTCCTTCCCTCCTTCCCTCCTTCCCCCTTCCCTCCTTCCCTCCTTCCCACCTTCCCACCTTCCCTCCTTCCCTCCTTCCATCCTTCCCTCCTTTCCTCCTTCCCTCCTTCCCTCCTTCCCTCCTTCTCTCCTTCTCTCCTTCCCACCTTCCCACCTTCCCTCCTTCCCTCCTTCCATCCTTCCCTCCTTTCCTCCTTCCCTCCTTCCCTCCTTCCCTCCTTCTCTCCTTCTCTCCTTCCCTCCTTCCCTCCTCCTGCATGCAAACGAAACAATTTTTTTACAATTTTCTCGAAAATGGTGACTGGAATTGCAAAAATGCATCGTTTCGAAAAATTTATAAAGATGAAATACCGAAATCGAACCAAAATCAAACCATTTTTAAAAAGGATTACCGAACCGATATAAAACCGAACCATATTCCGAATTTGAATTTTTAGGATCGGAAAATTTTCTATTTTCGACCAGATTTAGAGTTCAACACTTTTTTTTATATTAATTTAGTAACAAAAAACATGCCCTCAATTAGTCTTGTGTAAAACTAATTAATTTTATTGTGAGTCAAAATATTTTACTTTTATGTTGATCGCACTTCGTAAAAAAATTCTCATTATGAAAGTTAAAAAAAAATAATGAATGTTTTCCGGTTCTTAAAGTTTACAATAAATAAATTTTGCAAAAATTTCTTGACGGCGAAATATGCCACACCTAAAACTTATTCAAGCAAACTTTCGTCAATTAACATCAAAATCGTTCAATAAAAGTTCAACAACCAAAATTGAATAAAATACCTGGAAGCCATTTTTGTTCAAATAAAAAAAATTATAATCACTTCCGTTTTATGTATGAAAACGACCTCCACTCGTTGGTATAATTTTGTTGTTAAAGTTGGGAATATGTTAATAAGCATCGATTTCCCAGCGAAAATTCTACCAAGAAGAGTTTAAGACTAACCCATTGAAAAAGCGATTTCCATCGTCATCTTAAATTGGGATTCAATCAGAATTTACCCACAAATCAAATTCTTATTTGAAATACCTTCCATATAACGATCTCATTATCAAGATAGGCATATAATAAAGGTGTAAAAAAACGAATCAAGTCATATACATAACTGCTGATGGTGGCGATGATGATGGCCATAACTAAAAGCATAAATTCGTATCATCCGAAATGGGCTGACCTCTGGATATAGCGGGCGAAGTTATGCTATTGTTATGCTATCAATTATCAAACAATAACAAATCAACACTAGAAGCTGGATATGCATTTACTGGCCATTAATAGCTCTTAGCCGGGGCTAGCTGATGGCATATCTCGAAAGTAAAATAGATTCTCATCGACTGACATCGTTCGTCTACGATATTAGATTTCCTTCTTAAGAAGAGTTTGTAGCCATCTTGAGATTTTTCCCTACGATATGCTATAACCTATATGAAAACGGATCCGGCTGAAGATTCTTGAGTCCAAGCAGGTTTGATTTCGATCGGACGGATGTTGGGAATTGTCTCAAGAAGATCAACCTGGCTTGGACACTTTAGCGTTCAATTCGGGGTTGAATAGCTGTAAAACGAAGCGTCTCAAAGGATGATGACTTGACAGAATTATTTGAAATTCGTGGTAAACCTTGGATTTCTATACCTGCCTCACCTGTGGTTGCCATAGTATTAGTGGGTTTTGGTTCGGAAACCAGAACTTTTGGCCACAGAACTGATGAAAGAACGCCATCCATTCAACGCAAATCGTAATCGAAGTCATTCGTAGGAAACATGCTAACATTAAAATAATTATTTTGAATGAATCTAAAGAATACTTGGAGGTGATTATTGTGTTAACTCAACAAACATCGGACTTGGGCACTTCTACCTTCGCCACCGATTATTATAATAGTTATTATTATTAATAATACGTTGAATGTTGAACTCTTCAACTGTTTGGCTGCTGTATAAAACGTCAGAGAACTTCTAACTCCGGGTATTGTCGGATGCGCAGCGGAAGGGGAGTTTTGGTAAAAGTGGTGCATGTCCATTGGACAACTTATAAGAATCAATTGACTCTGCAAAAGCTATATATCGTTCGATGACTACATCATTTCTGTTGGCTATTGTACAAAAGAAATTCTGAGCCCTGCAACGGAGCGAGTCTTTTGTGCATTTCTTATACCCACACACCCTAAGCTGGGTCTGGGCCTGGGCAATGGATGTCATGGACAGGAGGACTTTCTGGAGACATTAAATAAACATGAAATGATGTTGTTAAGCATTTTGAACCAATGTTGTTGGCCACTTGAAATGAGCAATTATCCACTGGGTTAAATGACTTTTTTATGTTTTTTTTTATAACATATACTCGATGAGTGGATGACGATAGCACTTGTCGCTGAAACTACATAAATATTCACCGATTGCCGTGTTGAAAACTAAAAAAACACAACAATAAGAATGAAAGAAAAATCTTAAGGAAGTTTTTTTTACCTTTGAAATTCTAGTAGACTCTAGAGCAGGTTGATGATTATGGTCAAGTAGACAAGATGTTTATCAAAATATTTGTTTAAATGTGGACAAAAGATTTCAAGGGACAGGCGTAAGTGCGTGTCAAACAAGCCTCTGATCGTTAGATTAGGCTAATAGAAATATGAAATTAAGATAAAGGATTTTTTTGAAGAATATTAAATAAATCATTTTGTAGTTAACTGAAAATGGTTAAAAATGAATGATTATTTTGATTACTAAAATATAATCAATTTTGGATTTTCTTAAAATTGTTGGTAACAATTGATTATTCTAGCGGAATGGGACGAAAGGTGCCCAGTTTCACAGCGAAAATAGATTAAAATTTAATCTCGCGAAAGATTGTTATTTTTTAATCTTATTTTTATTAACACATTGACTGCCATGGCTATCATTTTTGATAGCCAGTGAAAATTGCCACTATGATTCATGAGCGGCCAAGGCTATCATTTTCGATAGCTGGGTCTACAATCTACATGCATACATACATACATTCATAGATACGTACATTCTACATATGTCTCCATGTATTGGCATCTCCCTTACATTTTTGCAAAATTGGTCTGGCAGTCAATGTGTTAAAACGTGATCCAAATAAGTTATTGATTTCAATACCCTTTTTTATTAAAATTTAATGCAACCGCATTATTTATTGAATGTATTTTCCGATTACGTTTAATCCAAATGCGATATTTTTTCAATCCTTTTTATATAGAAGTATATTAGATATAGTATACCGTTTGTAATGCATCGAACATTTCATTGGACACCAAAATGAATTACACCAGTGTGTTAGGGATGACAAGACATTTTGATTTCCGCATGTCAGTCCGTCTGTCTGTCCGTCTGTTCGTCCGTCTGTCTATCCGTCCGTCTGTCTGTCTGGGAACACCATAACTTTCGAAAGGATTGCGCTAGACACTTGAAATTTTGTATAGTTACGTTTTTTGTAAATGGCTAGTCTAAGTTCTTGAACGGACAAAATTGAACCACTGCTTCCCGCATCTCCCATACAAATTGAATACTTTTTCGTCTATTTTCTCGAAAACGGTGAGTCGTTTTGAAAAATTTATCAAATGTAAAATCTGTTTAGAATCGGATTTTAACATAACTCATACATACATTAAAATCCAATCGGACCATTGCTTCCCCCTTCTCCCATACAAATTGAATACCTTTTTCCTGATTTCTCGAAAACTGTGCATCGTATCGAAAAATTTATAAAGAAATACATCAAAATCCAGTTAGACAACTCCTTCTCCCTCCCCATAAAAATTGAATACTTCTTTTTCTGTTTTCTCGAAAACGGTGAGTCGTATTGAAAAATTTAATAAGGTAAAATCTGTTTAGAATATGATTTTACATAACCGTTTAATACAACAAAATCCAATCAAACTACTCGTTTCCCCCTCTCCTGTACAAATAGAATTTTTAAAATACACGTTTTGTCGGTCATCATATAGAGTATTTGACGATTGGCCCCTGGCAATTGTAGCTTTTCCTTTGGCTTTATTTAAAATTTAATGCAACAAAAAGAAATAATGTAACGAAATAAACTTTGAATTTCGTTACATAACGAAATGTTTAACGTTACGATTTTTTTTTCGTTTGCCATCCCTGCTTTGAAGATTCTTTTTTAATCACACAGCTACTGTAATAGCCATAAACCACAGTGTAGTTCACTCTGTTTCGACTTCACACCCTTTATATATAAAATTTTAATGAATATTTCTCTTGAAACCCTAAAATATTAGTAGGAAAAATTATTTTGCACTTTTTAGTGCATTTTGAAAGTGTACAATATTAGAAAACTTGTTTATACCCGTATGGTGAAACCAAAGGGTATATTAGTATTTGCCTTACCGTTTGTAACGCCAAGATCCCGTCATCACACACAAAAATGAATTACACCAGTGTGTTTAGAATGATAAAAAAAATTGAATTTAGCATGTCCGTCCGTCCGTCTGTCCGTCCGTCCGTCCGTCTGTCCGTCTGTCCATCTGTCTGTGGCGCGGATTGCGGGCGCACGGATTGAGCTAGAGACTTGAAAGTTTGCACAGATCCGTTTTTCGTAAAATGTGAGGCTAAGCTCGTTAATGGGCAAAAATGGACCATTAGGGGGGTACCCCCCATACGAACGAAAATGTTTTTTGCGAATACCTCAAAAACGATGCATCTTATCAAAAACGTGCAAGAACAAAAGTTATTTAGGATATAATTCTACATAAAACTCCCATAAATTTTAAAAAATCTTATTGGAAAGTTTGACTTCAAAGTGGAATTTTGGTGCAACTGTTCCAATTTTGATACGAATATCACCATACGGGTCTCCAATGATTGCCAGATAGGCAATTAGAGCTTTTGTTATATTTTTTAAATTATTTTTTTTAGTAACATTGTGTTGACCGAAGAATTAAACATTTGGGGTGGCGATTTCAAAAAATCTTGTTCTGGATCTAAAATTTCTAGTTGGATTGTTTATTGATGTAAAATGCTACTGATTAATTATTTTGAAAATGATTTTCAAAACCTAAATTTGTTTTGAAAACGCATTAAAACCTATAAGAAATTTTCTTAAAATAATTTTGGTGCACTGAAAATGTAGTAAATGTGTTATTCTACCATACAGCAACTGCATTTAATAAAAATAATTTTAATATCGCAATATGAAATGCTTGTATCATAAACATAAATCAATTGCCGCAACCGATTAGTATCAAGAGGAAACCTTCATTTAAATTTCATCTAAGCACCCATCATAATAACAATCGCTTACCGTAGATAACCGCAAGTTAATGATATTTGAGTAAAAACCGCACCGCTGAGGATTACAAAGAAACCGCACCATAAAACGAAAAAAAAGATTGAGAAGATTGAGGAGCAGTTAGGAAACACTTGAAATCAGTTTTCCATGAATTATGAAGAAATTTATTTAAGCCAAGTGCTAAGCGAAACGTAATTTCCATCCAAGGACCTTAGATTATGCTCGATTTCAGCTCCACGTTTCACACTCGTGGAACATTTGGCATAATTTAAGACATTCTTAAGACGCACCTAATTTTTTAGCATTTTTAAAAACATTGTAATTGGCAGCACCGTCCATAGTGGCGTCTTTAAGACGTTGCATTTCCATTTATGGGAAAAGCGCCATCGTCACCGTCGACTCTAACTTGGAAACTTGAAGTAATTCCATTAAAAGTGCGCACAATGAAATATACATCATCATTGATGGCTGCACTGTCGATGAAATCCGGGTAAAACTACTCAAAGAGGTTCATCAAATCGAAAATACGCGAAATATATTACCCCATTGGCATTAAATTTTGATGGTAGGTAGTGAGCATGAGGAAGTCTATATATGGAAACCAAATTCAGATACAATTACGTTCAGCATCCGATGTGGGTGTCGTGGAACAATTTTAGACCCTGCGCCATAAATCTGCATATTGGCTACAAAGTTAAAAAATCATTTAACTTGCGAAATTACTTTAGTACTCGTATGTGGCATGGCGATAGCGCCTGCCTACGTTGTATCGCGATGGCTGACAGTGAATTGCACCGCCACGTCGTCGATATATTCGGAATCTTATAATCAGTTTCCTGAGAAGGTACTTAAACTCTTAAAATTTAGCGATGCCGTGGCACGGCCGACAACATGGCAGCTATAAATCTCCGAATATTACTCCTACACGTTATTACTCTGGTCTTATTGAATATTTCATATGCATACCTACCTTAGACATAAACCTAAAGATCTCGGTTTTTTTTCTCGTGTACAAAAGTGTTTAAGACTTCTCAGTTTTTGTAAGATGAGACCTCGGCCGTGAAATGTGACTTAATCGACATCTTGATGGTATAAATCTCATTATTGTCGTATTTTAATCCGATCCAAAAAGGCATTCAGATTGTTTTATTTGACTGTCAATTAAATGTGGAGTTAATATTGATACGATTGAGTCATTTCTTAGATTTTTTGTTTTAATTAATTATGTATGATAGAAATTGGATTTTATGAATTCAAGATTAAAAATTGATCAGCAATACGGCATCTCGATTTATTTGGAAGTCCTACTCGAAATCACAGAAATTCTAGTTTTTTTAAAGAAAACAGAAAAAATTTTTTTTTTTCATCAAACCTTGAAGTGAACTCTTTTATATCAAATCTTTAACAAATATTTGAGTTTTAAGCGTGGCAAGAAAATTCACAGATTTAAGGTAAATTTTTCATATTTTTTTGAGCCGTTCAGTGAAAAACACTATTTAATAATAGATTTTTTAACATATATTTAAAGCAAATGGCAATGCATGTAGACCTGTAGAATGTATATCTGTATGTATGTATGTATGAATGCATGAATGCATGTATCTCTCTCGAGGTCTAAAGCTGTCGCCTCCGCGCAAGACTATCGTATCTCTTTTGAGCTATCAAGATTTTGAAGTTTTTGTAAATACGCTAAAACGGTAATACCAGGGTTTGATTTCTGCATGTCCGCGCTTCTGTCTCTCCGTCTGTCCGTCTTTCCGTTCGTGAAAACCATAACTTTCGAAAGGATTAAGCTAAAGACTTGAAATTTTGTACAGTTTTGTTTCACATAAATGGCTGGGCTAAGTTCTTGTAACGGGCAAAATTGGACCATTCCTTCCTACCTCGCAACAATGGAAAAAGTTTTTTGCAATTTTCTCGAAAACGGTGAGTAATATTGAAACATTTATAAAAGTAAAATGTGTTTAGAATAGGATTCTACATAACTCATCCATACATCAAAATCTAATCGTACCACTGCTTCCCCCTCTCCTATACAGATGGAATACTTTTCTCCTGTTTTCTCGAAAACTGTGCACCCTATCGAAAAATTTATAAAGATGAAATATGTTTAGAAAATGATTTTACATAACTTAGCTATACTCCTTCCGCCCTCCCCCATACAAATTGAATACTTTTTTTTTATTTTCTCGAAAACGGTGAGTCGTATCAAAAGATTTATGGAGGCAAAATCTGTTTAGAATATGATTTTTAATTAACCGTTCCATACAACAAAATCCAATCGGACCACTCCTTTACACCTCTCCTATACAAATGGATATTTTAAAAAAAAACATTTAGTCTATCATCATATAGAGCAGGCCTGCCCAACCCTTTTGTACTAAAGTTCGACTTTTTTTAATTCAACTACATCGAGATCTACCCATATACGTGTGGTTACACGGCCAGAGCTAAAGATACTCCACGTACGGTGCCGCAGTAATCCTGAAAATAAACCATTTCACGTTTGCGATAACACGTAGCGTCTCGCATCGCCTAATGTGAACAGGCTCGTGAATTCTAAATCGAAACTAAACTATTCAAACAAAATTTTAAACATGAGTCAAATTCAAATAAACCGCGAGAATCTAGTAATTTTCAAGTTTTCAATGCCTACTTAAAATAGGCAAGTAAAATAAAATTTAAAATAAGGTATCTAAGTAAAATAGACCACTTGCTTTAACAGCAAAAAAAACAAAAACATAACAAAAGCTATAATTGCCAATCTGGCAATCATTGAAAACCCGTATGGTGATATTCGTATCAAAATTCGAACAGTTGTACCAAAATTCCACTTTGAAGTCAAACTTTCCAATAAGAATTTTTAAAATTTATTCCAATTGGATTTTGATGTATGGGAGTTTTATGTAGAATCATATCCTAAATAACTTTTGTTCTTGGACTTTTTTGATAAAATTCACCGTTTTTGAGATATTCACAAAAACCGTTTTCGTTCGTATGGGGGGTACCCCCCCCCCCCCCTAATGGTCCATTTTTGCCCATTAACGAACTTAGCCTCGCATTTTACGAAAAACGGATCTGCGCAAAATTTCAAGTCTCTAGCTCAATCCGTGCGCCCGCAATCCGCGCCACAGATAGACGGACGGACAGACGGACAGACAGACGGACAGACGGACAGACAGACGGACGGACATGCAGAAATTAATTATTTTTATCATTCTAAACACACTGGTGTAATTCATTTTTGTGTGTGATGACGGGATCTTGGCGTTACAAACGGTAAGGCAAAGTTAATATACCCTTTGGTTTCACCATACGGGTATAAAAACGGAGAAGTAGATAGTGTGATTACTTAATTTTCACTTTCCCTTCTTTTTTGATATTTGTGTTTACAAAAAAAATTTATTTTTTAACATTTTCAGTCTGTAGTAGAAGATCGACCCAAATTCGTGTCGAGATCGATTGGTAGATCGCGATCGCCTGGTTGGGCAGCACTGATATAGAGTATTTGACGATTGGCCCCTGGCAATTGCAGCTTTCCTTATGTTTTAACCATTTTTTACTTTGATAAAAAAATACTTATTCACATTATTTAAACGTTGAAATGCAATCACTATAAAAATATTATCATTCTAAAAAATGCTCCATTAAATTATTCAAACGTTCAAAAAAAAAATTATTATCATAAAATTGATATAAACTGGTACACGGAGTATAAAAGACCCAGAATAAGCGTATCTTAAATAATTGCAATTTTTCCATCAAAGTGTTCATCATGAATTTTAATTCGGGCGGTTTGTGGTTTTTAGTGGTAATTTGCTACTTAATAAAACTATGTGTGTGTAATACGAATTACAAAAAAACAATAATTTGTGACGAATACGGAACCAATTTAGTTTGTGCAAATATTATATTTGAAAGTGATGTAAAAGAAATTTATGTACAAAATAGTCTTGCTAAGGAATCAATATCATTTCAAGATTTAATAATTCCACATTTGCCACTTCTGGTAATTGACGATTATGCGACTTTAACAACTTATAAAGTCATTGACTGTAATGTTGAGGAAATCAATCAGAATTCTTTTCCACTTCTAAATGTATTAAAGACATTGGATTTAAGTTATAATTCTATTAAGATTATCCGGAGAGAAGTTTTTCATCGGCTTCAACCTTTAAAAAACTTGATTTTAAGAAATAATAAAATAAGTGAAATTCGTGTTGGTGCATTTCGAAATTTAACGAACTTGGAAAAACTGGACCTTAGCAATAATCAAATTCATATGATAATCGATGAAGATGTGTTTAGTGATATATTTTACCTGAAAACACTTTTGTTGAATGGAAATCATTTGAAAAATGTGGATTTTATTCGAAAACTTCATCATTTGGAAGTGCTTAACGTTGCGGATAATTCTATAAATTCTTTTGGACCAGAGATTTTCGATAATTTAACCAATTTAGAAACATTAATTGCGAAGAACAATAAAATTTATTATTTTGATTCCAGATTTTCGAAGCTGGAAACCTTGGATTTGAGCGATAATCTCATAGCCATGCTCAACTACAATTTTATGGAAAACTTATCAACATTAAAAACATTGCTACTGATGAATAACCATTTGGAACATATAGGTTTTTATTCCCAACATAATAATTTATCTCTTGAGACGATAAACTTATCTGGAAATAGGGAACTTTTAAATTGTAATGACATAGGATGGCAAACAAAGGATGTAAAATATTTAAATTTGTCATCGACTAAAACTGGTGAATACTTACATTCATTTCACACACCAAAATTGGAGATTGTCGATTTATCAAATATTGGGCTGCGTACAATTCATTATTATGAGCTATCAAAATCGGATAATTTGAAAGTCCTTTTGCTAAATAATAATAAAATCTGGACGATTGATTTCGAGCAGTTGAAATTGCCACCTGGAATAGTTTTGGGAATCCACAACAACCGATTTAATTGCACAGAACTTGAGAATATTGTAAATCAGAGTCAAAGTCGTGATATTAATTTAATTTTGGGAAATGTAAACCGGATATCAAAAAGTGATAAATATATTTTTGGAATTTCATGTAAAACAACACAACCAAATTTTTCTGACGAACATCATTATGAGTTAACATCACCCACTCCAATGAGGGTAATGAGTTTGTCTTTAAAAAAGTCAGAAAATTGCAGTGAATCCTGTCCACATTTGCAGAAAATGGTGCGCAAATTCAAACAGGCAATAAATACAAATTCTTATATAACACAAACGTTACTGTTATTAGTCTTAATTCTATTGATATGCATGGTAGTTAAAAGTATTACAAAATATTGTTATCGAAAAAGATGCTAAATTTTACCAGATCAAGATTTTTTTATAGTAAAACTGTAGTTCAAGAAAAAAAAAATTATTCACATTAAAAATGCTTTTCACAGTTTATTTTAGTGTTTAATTTTTAAAAAAAAGAAGTTTTTATTAAAACAATTTCGAATAGGTACCTAGGCATGTATCTTTAAAGACTTATGTAGTTACCATAAATTTATATAAATAGAAATAAATGAAGCCTAAATGAAACCAAAAGATTTTTGAGGGTGGCTCGGTTTCGGTTCAAAAGTGATTTAAATTTATGGTTCTCATAGTTTTATACTTGGTTCTGGTTTTGGTTTTTTTAAATTGCAAAAATATGGTTCTGGTTTGGTTCCTAAAGTTCTAAAAATTTGGTTTGGGTTTTGTTTCTTGCACTAGATTGGTAGAAGGTGGAATGCTTTTTTGGTACTAGATTTACATAAAAAAGTGCTGAACTCTAAATCTGGTTGAAAATAGGAAAAAATAAGAATTTTTATTTTAAAGAATTAAACTAAGCTACCTCCTAGATCAATCCACCATTCATAAATCAAAAATTTAAAAATTAAAAACAAAAACTACTAATCAATAATAATAAAAATAACAACACTGAAAAATACAAAACCCCTAATAATTTTACAAAAATGTATGTGAGAAGACTCACAAACATCTAAAAAGATAAGAAATAATACAGTTTTTACAATTTAATATTTTCGGGATAAAAATATTTGGGGTAATTTCTAATTCTATCCAAAAAAAGGTTAATTTTTAATTGATGAGTATTTCTCAATCTGGCATCTCTAAATTCAGGATCGTACAGGTTTGCAAATAACTGGTAATCGTTTTGTTTTATTTTATTTTAAAGAGGTTTTGAACAGTGTGGTGCTATTAACGAGTGAGTTTTTGATAACTTTTAATTATATTATATGCAATTGTGTAGTGGTGATGTTAATTATAATAAAATGTCTGTGATTTTCATGTAGGTTTAGTGAGTGTGTTTATAACGGTTTGTTTCATACAAAATCTCTTGGTTTTTTTTCTCTTGGTTTCTTTACGAAATTTTCACGTTAAGTGAGCTGATGAAGGATCAGTGGCGTGATCCGAAACATGTCCTCGCTGCCACCAACAGGACCTTCTAGGTCGGTACATTTGTACTTACATTGTTGCATATTTTGTGATAGGTATTTTAAAAAAAATTTTACATGTTTTTTATTATTTTATAGGTTTATATTAGAATTGATTTTTAATAGGTTTTATATTAGGTTTTCTCGTTTTTATTTTATTTTATTTTTCATTTTTTTATTTTTTATCATTTATTTGATTTTGTTATTTAAGAATAGATTAGTCTAGGACAGGGGTCGGCAACCTTTTGAGTCGGAAGAGTCAAAAATTACAATTTACAAAATTTCAAAGTTTTTAAAGAGCCACAAAATTTTTTCTTGCCAACAATAGAGAGGCCCTCCGCTCCCAGCGTCAAAATAGCCATCAACCGGATGCAATTTTTAGATGATTACCATAAATTAGAGACTTACTATAGATAAGACACAAACGTGGTTTTCCGTTTGCCGCCTGTAGAAAGAAGTAGTCGACAGCATCATTTCTCTCTTTTTATCATTTAGCTCTAATGGACTTATTGAAACAAATCATTTTGTAATACTCGCACAGAACAAACCAAAATATTGGACCAACACATACACAAGGGCCGACAGCGGCCTTTCACAATTTCTTCAACTGTCAATGGCGATAGGATTTTTTAGCAAAAAAAAAACACTTTTATTTCACTTGTTACGTTGCTTAAACAGAAAAAATGGCTGGCAAGGAACATTTTAAATGCCTTGTTGCGGAATGTTCTGCCGACAATACGAAATATCCCGACAGTTTTGCATTTCTCACACAAAAGCAATTAGTGTCTTTACAAAGCAAATGAAACAGACGATAATGTACTCTTCTTCAGGAAAAAATTTCTTACGCGTTTCCTAACTATATGTCTCTAAACTATGTGATTACAGCACATTCAAATCTATGACTTCATGACATGATCATAATTTTCTTGCATGAAATTGACTACTCACTAAGGCTGGGTACCAATATAAAGGCGTCGATAACCTAAGGTGTCATTTTTCTGCGGTGGCGCTTTAGGTGATATTTTGAGACATTTTGGAAGGTTGCTGCGTGCGTCAAATTCGAACCTCACAAAATACAAGATATGAGAATACACTTCTCTGGCATACCGTTACATTTATGTAACGCAAAAATCGTCTTTTTTGGGAGCTTGTCTTTTATTTATCTTGCTTGCAGTATCTTTGGGTATGTGATATCCTTAGGTAACGCGTAGGAAATAAAAAAATTATGCTTTAGTTGCTTCATCAAAATTTCAATGCTGAAAATATGTTGGGTTGATTGTAATCAGTGTACAAGTATATTTAATCACAGCTTCTTTTCGCCTGCGGCGCAGTTTTTTTAATAACTTCAGTCAAAAAATTTAAGTAAAAGTCGTCAACTTGCATAATTAGCTTCCTGCGGGAAAATTTAGCCTATGCTATAGGCGTGCCTTCATCTGCGTTAGAAAAAAAAATGTACCGACCTATGGCGGGAGATTAAACCTGTAATAAATAAAGTAGACTTAGGGAGCTGCACGGGTTGACATTAGATAAATATTTCGAGGCTGTAATGTCACGTAATTGTTAACTCCATCTGCCTGCTACAGGCCAGAATTGACTTACATCATCTTCGATGGTACAGTTCTCCAAGAGCCTGGGCCTCCTCAATTGAGGTTTTATCACAATTTCTTCCCAGCTTCGCTCCTACAGCTTTTACATGGATTGCGAACCATGGACGAATTACAACATTTGTAATGTTTTTAGGTTCAACCCATCAACACCAGAGGCCGTGATAGCAATCTAGGCCGATGATGTCGATAACAACAAGCGGCAACTATCACTACTCATTTCGTAAAGCAAGTTGAGTGGACTTGAATCACAGCGTGCGACAGTCGGGAATCGAACCACCGACCTCCGGAAAACGGGCCAAGTATTTTACTATTTGAACTACGCTGGGACTTATCTAGAGACTTGAAATTTTATACAGATAAGTTTGTCGAAAAAAGTGATGTTAACTTCATGAGTAGGCAATATTGGGTCTTCATCACCCCTACCCCCTTCTTGCACAACTATACAATTGAAATCATTTTTTTTTGAATTTCCTGGAAAACGGTGTGACGTTTCGGAAATTATATGAAGGCAAAATGGTTTAGAATATGATTTTGCATAACTCTGCCATACATCAAAATACTCTCGGACAACCACTTCTCCCTCCACCATTCAAATGGAATTTTTTTAATGTCGAAATTCGGTTTGTTTTTTTCCTCAATTTATTAACAACTTGTTTAAAACAATGAAAAAATAAATTTTTTGAAAATTCTGAGTTCTTACATTCGATTTTATATTGATCTCGATTTTTGGAACATGTCTTTCAAGGAAATGTGTCAAGTGGGCGCTGGAGAAAGAAATCATGTAGTCTTCATACCAGACCATAAGGTTTTCGGCCCCCTCAAAATGATAATTTTTTTTTGATATTTCAGAATTTTTTGAGGCAATGTCATAAATGACTGAATCATTTTCTGAAATTGCAATATGAGCACTATCTAACCGTTATCACTTTAAAACATTCCTGACTAAATTATTTAACCAGTGAAATTGAGATAAACTGGTACACTGGTATAAAAGACCCAGAATAAGCGTATCTTAAATAATTGCAATTTTTCCATCAAAGTGTTCATCATGAATTTTAATTCGGGCGGTTTGTGGTTTTTAGTGGTAATTTGCTACTTAATAAAACTATGTGTGTGTAATAAGAATTACAGAAAAACAATAACTTGTAACGAATACGGAACCAATTTAGTTTGTGCAAATATTATATTTGAAAGTGATGTAAAAGAAATTTATGTACAAAACAGTCTTGCTAAGGAATCAATATCATTTCAAGATTTAATAATTCCACATTTGCCACTTCTGGTTATTGACGATTATGCGACTTTAACAACTTATAAAGTGATTGACTGTTATGTTGAGGAAATCAATCAGAATTCTTTTCCACTTCTAAATGTATTAAAGACATTGGATTTAAGTTATAATTCTATTAAGATTATCCGAAGAGACGTTTTTCAACGGCTTCAACCTTTAAAAAACTTGATTTTAAGAAATAATAAAATAAGTGAAATTCGTGTTGGTGCATTTCGAAATTTAACGAACTTGGAAAAACTGGACCTTAGCAATAATGAAATTCATATGATAATCGATGAAGATGTGTTTAGTGATATATTTTACCTGAAAACACTTTTGTTAAATGGAAATCATTTGAAAAATGTGGATTTTATTCGAAAACTTCATCATTTGGAAGTGCTTAACGTTGCGGATAATTCTATAAATTCTTTTGGACCAGAAATTTTCGATAATTTAACCAATTTAGAAACATTAATTGCCAAGAGCAATAAAATTTATTATTTTGATTCCAGATTTTCGAAGCTGGAAACCTTGGATTTGAGTTATAATCTCATAACCATGCTCGATTATAATGTTATGGAAAACTTATCAACATTAAAAACATTGCTACTGATGAATAACCATTTGGAACATATAAATTTTTATTCCACGCATCATAACTTGTCACTGGAAACTATAAATTTATCTGGGAATAAAAAACTCTCTATTTTTGGTAGTTTAGACTTGCAAGTACGGAATCTAAAATATTTGAATTTGTCATCAACTAGAATTGGGCCATTTTTGCATTCATTTGCTTCACCTAAATTAGAAATCGTTGATGTGTCGAAAAATGAGCTGGTTATGATTCCTTATTATAGTTTGTCACAATTAAATGCCTTAAAAGTTATTTTGCTTAACGGAAATGAAATTGAGACAGTAGATTTCGAACAGCTGAAATTGCCACCTGGAGTGTTTTTGGGAATCCATAATAATCGACTTAATTGCTCAGAGCTACGAAATATTATAAATCAGAGTCAAAGTCGTGATATTAATTTAATTTTGGAAAATATCAACCGGAAATCTAACAGTGATAAACATCTTTTCGGAATTTCATGCAAAACAACAGTACCCGGTTACCCGCCAGTCAACTTTGACCATTATATGCAAAGTGCTTCATTAAAAATGATGAGTTATTCTGTAAAAAAATCGGAAAGTTGCAGTGAATTCTGTCCACGTTTACAGGCAATTTTGAGCAATTTCAAGAAGGCAACAAACACTAATTCTTATATAACACAAGCATTGCTGGTGTTAGTTTTTATTCTTTTCATGTGCATGATAGTCAAAAGTGTTACCAAAAATTGTTATAGAAAACGATGCTAAAAATACAGAATATCACAATTTTAAAATATTTTTTTTTGTATTTTTAATAATCAAATTGTAATTTGTTGAATAAAAGTTTTGATCATAAAAAAAAGATTTTGAGAGGTCGATATAGAACTCGTCAACGAAAACATGTGCCGGAAAAAATGCAAAAAAGTTTTTTTTTAAAGAAAAAATGACTAAAAGAGAAAAATAGGTTTTTATGTATCAGAAATACATCAGAAATAACAGTGGGAAATAACAGCGGGAAATAACAGCGATTTTATTTTATTTTTTATGCTTTTATCTTGCTTTTATTTCTGATACCCAACGCCCATTTTCCCCCTTTTTAGTACTTTTTTTTTTAAATAAAAGCTTTTTAAAAATTAGTTTTTTATTTTTTTACTTTACCCTATTTAATCATTTTTGTGTTTATTTAGGATACTTTTTTAGTCTTCGAATATACAGATAGATATCCTTACAGACTTCTTAGCGTCCGAATCGGATTATTTGACCCCAAAAACTCATAGATGGGATTTTTCCGGAAAATTAGAGGAAAAAATGAATCACGTTGTCCCTACAGGACCTTCCGTTATTGTATAGTCATGGGAGTGATGTATGTGTGCAAAATTTCAAGTCAATCGAATTAGTGGAAGTGGGTCAAAATTAGATTACAACATAGAAATAGACATACATATACGAATGCGAGCTAAATAAAAGATTTTAAAATCGTAATTTTACTCTATTTTACTGTAGTTTTAGTAAAGCACACACGCAGAGAAAAAAATAGTAAATATTACTATTTTCTAACGGAGAATCGTGACTATTACTAAAGTAGTTAATTTCAATTACAACAATAACTTAGCCTAGCTATTTACGAGAAACGTAACTATAACAAATTAACATGTCCCTAACTCAATCCTTTCGAAAGTTATGGTATTCACGGACGGAAAGAGAGATGGACAGACGGACGGACAGACGGAAATCAAAATCTTTTGTCATCCCTAACACCCTGCTGTAATTTATTTTTGTATCACATGTGCCGCATCGAACCAGCGTTACAAACGGTATATTAAATCTAATAAGTTCTTGAACGGGCAAAATTCGACCATTCCTTCCTCCCTCCCCCATACAATTGAAAAAGTTTTTTGCAATTTTCTCGGAAACGGTGAGTCATATTGAAAAATTTATAAAGCTAAAATGTGTTTAGAATAGGATTTTACATAATTTATCTGTAAATAAAAATCCAATCAGACTACTGCTTCCCCCCTCTATGGAATACTTTTTGTTATTTCTGTAAATCGAAAAATTTATAAAGACGAAATCTGATTAGAATATGATTTTACATAACTGTTCCATACATCAAAATCCAATCGGACTACTAATCTATACAAATGAATTTAAAAAAAAAACATTTTGTCTGTCATAAAGAGTATTTGACGATGGGCCCCTGGTAATTGTAGCTTTTCTTATGTTTTCATATTAGAAAAAACGACTAAATATTAATATTTTCATAAACCACTACGCTTAACTGAAGACAATTTCATGTAAGATAAGTATGCAAAAAAATCTATTTGATAGCATTCAAATTGGTGGGAAAAATGGAAGGCCAGCCAGTCACTTTTTTAAAGATTTTCATATAAACTTTCATCTAACGTCAAATCCTGTGACTTGGGAAATTTTTTTAAATTTTGACCTATAATTTTACAACACGGATACTCTTAAAGAGAGTAGTGTAACAGTATTTTATAAAATTCAAAAATGACTTTTACTGCGATATTCTCCCTTAACCGAAGATTTGAAATTCTAAACTGTAATTGGTTTTACAGATGGCACTAACGAGTACCTCTTAGGGGTTCTTGTGAGACCACCATTATTCGGATTTTATGCGCATATAATTAAAATTTTGACTGTACCAAAAATATGCTCTCACATGGCATCCGTTAATTAAGCAAAAAGCCAACAATAAGAAGTAGTTTTTAGAGAATAATTATGTTACACGAATAAAGAGATGTTTCACAATAAATTCTGGTACCAGCAGAATATTCGCATAATGTGTCCCCTATTCGAAAATAGTGAATGGTAACTAAAACCCTTTGGATATACATATAAGATGGCTTACCAATGAGAAACAACAACATTTTCATAAATAATTCAAATTGCGAATAGAATGTCCTAAATATGTCGCCATACCATTTGGGTCGATCACTTAAATAGCGTAACTATATGCATATCAAAAGCAATTTCTGACATAATATCGTATCAGCAAGGGATATGTCTGCATTTACAACAAAACCGAAATCTATACACGAGGGGGTTCTCTGCGATTTGATTCGGTGAATACTCATTCTTGTGTATATTTACAGAGGACGTTATGGGAACGACTACTAATATATCAAAATCCTACATAATCATGTAGAGAAAATCCTTGGTATACGGATCTGATTTCGGTTTAGAATGGATAAAATTCGAGAACAACCCCCTCGAAACAAACACAGAGTCCATATTGTGTCATAAGGGGATATATCCAATCCCAAAATCCTGTAATAACGTTCTCTCAAACACACACACACATTCTTCGTGAATGAGGGTTTCCTGGATATAATCGCATATTGTCACCCTTCTTACGATTTAACATAAACTATATATAGGCTCATGTAGAGTTCTGTCAGAAATTATTCATAAGGGTGACATCATCATCCCTAAAACATACAACAATATAGTAGTAACATTCAAGTGATATTACAAAGGGCGGATAGTACGCCAAAATTCCCAAAATTCTACTGAAACGAACACCCCTCTGGGATCGTATTATTTCTGATTCTGGGCATAGAAGAACAACTCCTGTGCTACGACATGGAATATAAGGTATGTCGTATAGTCGATGTCATTGTCAGGATATTCACCCAGGCATCATGTATACAAAATGTAACAGGATCTACAAATTGGAGTATGATGTCGTCGAATGAATAATATCCCCTTATGTACACATGAAAAAAACGCTAATAGCATGTCGGTACAAATGACTGACGTGCATGATAGGCACAAATGAGTATGGCATCTATGTATATCCATTGAATCCATATAGGGGTTGGAATATAAAGGGAGAGACGCACAACAAAAAGGGACTTTGAATTACTCTCTATGTATCGTTTCAGTCAGATATTTCAATTCATGGTAGGTAGTCTATAGAGAGGCTGCCATTATTTGTGAAAATTAAATTGAACCTTTGTTGCTGGTATTGCAATGAAGTAGGGAGTCGTTTTTTATGTTTTTTTGGGGTGGTGGTCTGAAACCAACATGAATGGTAATCATCATAATCACCGGATTTTGGGTCGTCGCCGTCGGGGATAGATCCGTTTTTTTTTTATTTTTATGTTTTTCACTTTCCTCTGCTTTAGACGGAAAGTGTTGTATTCATGACATGTTTTGGAAATTTTATTTCAAAATGACGAAGACCAACCCGAGAACAGGGGAAGATAGAAACTTTCTAATCAGTACGCAATCTTTCGGTCTATCTATCTGTCGATTTGTCCGTTTTAAGTTTCTTAAATAACTTGTGTTTAACCATTGAACCATTTCTAATTCATGGTTTTCTCGACCTTCTAGCAATGAATAATCCTATTGGAATTTCTCGGCTTATAGGTCTTGTTATATTTCTTAAATAACTCAAGAACGCGTTGAGCTAGCGACTTGAAATGTTAGTTTTCTGTAAACGTAGTTTTCTGTCAACTTTTGGAAAAGTTACGGTAGCTATAAGGGGTACCGAATGGGTAAAATACAAATTTTTTGACAAAAGAAATTCGAAATTAAGCGCTTTTAGGAAAAAATGAATATAACTAAATTCACAGAAAATAAAATTTCCTGCATTAACGATTTCTAAGTATATTTAATGTATCTTTCTTGAGATATTTGAAAAAATATGTTATTTTTTACATATTTTTTCCCAAACTAAATATTGCAGAGGAAAGTTTTGTGTTGATCACAACTGGTACTTTTTGGAAAAGATGGAAAGGAAATTTTATAAAGTGATATTGAAATATGGCACTTTAAAGAGTATATTATGTTGCATGTTATCGGAAATTTTATTTCAAAAAAAAGTTTTTACACCGTTTTGGGTTCAGATTATTAAAGTTTAAAATTAAGATCAAGATATTATTTTATGTATAGAAATCAGAATCAAAATTTGTTTTTTTTTTTACTAAAATCCGGCTGTTATTTAGCTTAATTTGATATTATTCACCTCTCTGAAACAAAATTTTAAAAAGGAGTGTTTTTTTAAATCGGTTTTTTTTTTTGAATAGCAGACATTTTTCAGACAGCACAATTTTATTGGCATCAAAATTTCATTGCAAAAGAAAAAAAATTGACCGGCAAAATAAAATAAAAGAAATTCTTCGTTAAAAACAAAATAATTTCGAAGCCCATTAAAATCTGTTTAAATTTTATGTTCAATATTGCCGAAATTTTTTGCTTGCAACTAAAATCACGGCATACAATCGGAGGAAAAGTCCTTTACAAAATAATACTCCACAAAAAGTTTCCATTAATTTATCGCCATTCAATTTTTCTTGTTCGTTTTCTGTTCACGATTTTATTTTCTCATCTCTGTTCGGCCGGTAAGCTATGAAAGCATTCGAGGGAGAAAGAAAACTCCGCTCGAAAATTTCTGTGATGATGCAATCCCGTCAGATGACGCTCGCATTAAGCTAAAAGCACCTAATTTTGTTAATGGAGGCATCTTTTTTTGTGAAATGGCATCATCAAAATTACGTTCCTGTGTCATAATTGCGGCATGACAAACTACTGAAAAGTGTTCCCCACTATGGGTGTCTTTGCGCATCCCATTCGCACAACGTTCACCCTTGGAGCACAATGAACGCAACCAAGCCGCAACCATCACGCATCCAAATGTCACTTACGAGTTTATTTTACAGAAATGCTTTTGAGTGAGCACAGTGACCGCATTGAACGCAGCAACCGACGCAAAAGTTGCCAAACCTTGAACTTTAACGCAACAACTCTGCGTTGACAGTTCATAAAGTGAGGTTGGGGAAATGTCGTTCAAGAAAAATTTGATAGCTTTATTGCAATAAAATACAAATAACAAAGATAAAGACCAACAAAGCAAATTATCGCTTCAAAATCTCCCATTTTTATATATATTTTTCTAGTTCACTTTTAATTTTTTTGTGTTTGTCTCACAACGCAACAGACGACGCTTCTATTGTGCTCAACCGCTCCTTACCTGCGTTGCGTGACAGTTCGAAGCGTCCTTAGTTGCGGCTTGGTTGCGTTCATTGTGCTCCAAGGATCATGTGCCCGCGATAAAAATCGCTTATCATTGCGATTTGCATGGTCACGAAATATGTGAATAAAGACGATACGGTTGCTTAGAATGCGATCTGCAAATTCTGAATAATGGCTCTATGTAGAATTCTATTAGAATTTCTCGGCTTACAGGTCATAAAAAATATAACAAAATGTTATATTATTTTTGTGGATGTTTTCACATCCGAAAAATCCATAGCAGGTTAGGCATGTCTGCTCTAAAACTCCATCAGGAGCCTGTTTCTGGCATGAAAGCTGGTTCACAGTTATCAGAGCTTGCTTTACCAGCTTCCATGCAGGCTTACAGGATTTTGGAGGGGTACAACTCGATTCTATTTAGAATAGATTAAAAGATCAAAATACAAACAAAAAAGTTTTTTTTTTAAAGCGTTTTATACGGAATTTTAGCCGTCGTGGCATTTATGTCTTTCGCGTCATTGGCGGTTAACATCTTTCCTCGCCAATTAAGTTGCAGCCATGTAGCAGCGACTTCCGATGCGGTTAGAGTTGTATATCGAAACGTCTTAAACCGAGACGTTGTAAATCAATGGACACCTGTAGTTTCCATTTTCCCTTCGCGTTTCTCTCCGTATAAATGTTGGAAGCGCTGTATTTGATAATGTAATCGATATACATTCTGCATAAAATTTTCTATCAAAATTGAGTTACTTTTAAACATTTCTATTTCCTCCTTAAGCTCATTAATCGGATAAAATCATACAGCAGTTCAATTACATGAATCTCATTTAGTAGCATGAGTACATAACAGAAAAATAGGAGGTTCGAAAATAAAATTAATGAAGGCATTTATGACAATCTTTATTCTTTAGCATTTCACACTCACTTGTCTCAGATGACTTTATAATTGCTTCAATCCCATTACTTAAATCTGAGACACCCAACAACAGAACGAGAAATCTCTGTCTTTTACAACTGAAAGACTGTGTCTACACGAGGATTCAGTTTGAGGCGGCACGCCATTCGTGAGGGTGAGGGACGCAGTGGGGAGGGAAACCAAAAAGAGCGAACGAAGTTTAGATTCACTTAAAATTTTCGGTTGCAAACCGGTTTTTGAGTCTGGTCGTTTGAAACCTGTGTCTTTCTGTGTGCGAAATTTCATCGAGTCAGTGGGTGCTTAGCCACCGACTCGTAAACATATCCCAAACAAACAAAAATTGAATGCAAATAATGAAATCCCAATTGCAGGTAGTTTTATTTTTCAGGTAGGTAGGAAAGGGTAAATGCCATAACAAAATAACCAGTCCTTATTCTGCTATTGTGGGCAGTTTCTATTGTGGCAATTGATGTTGCCTCGGTGCTAGCTACAAAACGTTTCTGTTTATTTTTGTTTTCTTCATTTTGGCATAAAAATAGAGCCGCTGCTGATGAAGCATATAATAAACTTGTTACAGCAATTATCTGATCCATATTTCACTGCAATAATTTCACAACTCGGTTAAATTTTGAGGTTATTTTCATCCCAATGTCTTGAACGTCAAAAAGGCGAAAGATTTTAGCGAATGAAAAAGGCGAACCGTGTGCACACGGCAACAAAATGAGGAAAGACGTGCCGCCTCAAACTGAATCCTCGTGTAGACACAGTCAAAGGAAACTATCTGATAGGTTCAACTGTGTCTGACAAAACCCTAAACATCATAATATGCTGTCCTCTAATGAATGGTCATCGCCAACATTAATCAGTGGCACGTCAGCATAGAACAACATTTGACTTCGAGTAATCCTGGGTGGATGGTAAGAAAACTATTCTTTCTACGACTTGTAAATTCACTATAACGTCGCCATGAAATGGGACTTCATCGTCCAATGGACTGTGGAATTAAAGCTTTACATTTTCTTAACCCTTAACTCCTTTTGAAACTAAGATTTGATACTTAAATCGCGGCAGTGGCATTTTCCCTTTCAAATCTTTCGATGGCGGATGTGTTATTCGAAGATCGACAAGCAGCCGCGTTACTAATCCTACTATTTAGAATGCCTAATGAACAACTTAATGATATCTTTGTCTGGAGATATCGAGTCCGTCTTACAAAAAAAAAATGTGAAGATAAAGTCAATATATATTTGTAACTTTGTTCAATAGGGTAATTGTTTAAATATCGCGCAGAAATTAAAACAATCTGGTAAAATTTAAAAAAAAAACGTATCAAAAATAACATTTTTCAATTTTTTTTCATAACACACCGATAAAACCATATTTCATAACTATAACTTTTCGCAACTAACAATTTTAGTCTGCCCCTGGAGAGGACACTGTGAGTAAATGTGTTAAAGCCAGGCTTTAGGTTTGGTTGAATATTTTGATTTTTCTGTTCCTCAATTTACCAGCAAACGAAAATTTAAAAAAAATGAAAATACATAGAACAGAACATGTATTTATTACGGTATCTTGAGCTGTTTTCAATAAAAATCTTGGAAAACTATAAGCTAAGTAAAACAGTGGCCGATATCGATAGCTTTAACTCAAAATCCACTTGACCGATTGTGCTAAAACTTTGGGTCACGTTTTTTGAGGAATGACACCTGTTGTTTCCCAAATTTCTGAAGAAAAATGCATCTCAAATAATACGTATTCCATCTCAGGGACCGAAATTTATAGCCTACCCTCATGTAAAAATTTCTCGATAACGATTAGAGATATGAAATTCTTTTAAAATACAAAAGTGTGGAAAAAAATTTTGTGTCCAACTTTTCATACATAAGACCAGAGCTTTGGAATCGGTAGCTCAACCTTCGACTCCGACTACTTAAATTTTACAATATTCGACTGCAACTCCTAAAAGTCTAGAACAGAGTCGTCCCCCTTTGGCACACTAACCTCATCACATGCTTACAATTTTTATCTATAGCGACAGAGCATTTTACGCAAATATGGTCAATATTGTCACATTTTAAGTTCTATACCTACATCTAAATTGGACATCTCTGGTCTAGAAGGTCTAACTCGACACCGACTCCTTCAGTTAAAAAAAATCCGAAACCGAACATAGTTTTTGGTTGCAAAACATTGAGGTTTGACCTAAACTAGTGGGACAATAAACTAAAGAGAATGGAGGTATTATTACCGGTTCGGAGTTGGAGTCGACCAATTTTCTCCGACTCCGACTCTTAAACCTTCTTGTAAAAATTGACCGGCTCTGACTCCTAGAGCAATAAATTCAACTCCGACTCCACAGCCCGGCATAAGACTACTGAAAAATTCGTAACTTCGGAGTTTTTTCTCCGAAGTTTCACTTCCAAATTTCACTTCCCGTCAACGGATTTTCACCAAAAGTTAATAGGATCGTCATATCCAGGATCAAACATACCTACATTTTAGCTCAAGTTTTTACTTTAGTTCATGTAATTTTTGTGAATTTATGAATTTTTATGAAGTAATGTTTTTTGTGCACAGACTATCGACTGACAAAACAAACTCCTCGATTATGCAGGGTCGTGCCGAGAGAGGAGCAAAGGTACAGCGGGTCCTAGTACAGATTTCATGTGATGCATATATCCGCTATAAGAAAGGTGCTAATTTTGTCAAATTTTAACATCACAGAACCACAAAAACCATCCACAAAAATTTCTCTGCGGCGCATTTTTCTAGAAAGTTGCAGCCTTCTGCGCACTTTTTTACAAAATCTTTCGTTTGTCGTTAAACAATGCGCATACGGCACCATTTTTTTGTGCATACGGCACAATTTTAGCTCATAACAAAATGGAAATATTCTTTTTTCTCTTCAAACATTCCAGGTACAAAAAATCCATTTTTTGTGAAAATTTTTCTAGTTGGGGTAGAAAAGGTTCAAAATTTTCTGAAATTATAAAAAAGGATTTGATTTGCAAAACAACCCACAAAGAAAATGTCAAATATAGAACCCTCGACCTTATTTAATAGCATTTTCCACTGTTTTTTTTATTCGTTCATCATATATTGAAGCAACAAATACGAATTGATGTCTAGCTTATATTTCATTCGATTATAAATGACTTTTGAGCATAATGAACGTTTGTCCAACTCAAAGTTCATCTTGAATAAAGACGTTACAAACTGAATACCCAACAGGTAAATGTGTTTATCAAGGAGCAATGAATTTTGAACGCACATAAAAATGCATTTTCTACTTTACTTACGACGATTCTAATGGATATAATCAACGTTGAATATCTACATCGCACATTAGTAAGTTAATACCTCAAACAAGGCAATAAGATAAGTTATTCATCCGAGACTTCGTTTAGGTTTAGCGGGGGTTTTAAGAGGGTTTTGTCTTATACTCGTAGGTAAAACCATCATATCGCAGTTTACCTGCCAACCCTATACAAAATACGATCATAAGAAACTAATTGAACGGCGGCCGGGACTTGAAGTAATTTGTTCCTTTGGTTACACCTTCCCAAAATGATTTATTATCCCGCGCGCGTAATCTTTGACGCAAAACATATTTGAAGTATCGTCCGCCAAGTATAATGATTTCAAACTGAAAAATTTACCAAAAAAAAAAGATACAAAATATTCTTTTAAACATGAAAAAATGGTTAATACTTTACAACCACCATTCAGAGATATACTCTGAAATCAAACAGTTGAAATTCTTCAAACCCTTTCGGCCTTTTCGGGATGATTTCTTTGAAACATCTAGCTTTAAACCCTCAATTAAAAATGAACAAATTTGACATTTATTAACCTGAAGAGAAAATCTCTCGGTGAGTGATATATGAAACATTCGTCAAAGTTTTTTTTTGTCTGTTAAAATATAGCAACTCAATCACTTTTCCTCCACGATGGTTTATTTATTTATTTATTTTTTAACAAAAATCTCAGCTATGAGCCTAGCATGTCCAGGAAATAGTGTTAGGCGATTATTTTTCTAATTAAAACGGTTGAAAACCATTAATTAAATTTATTAAGAAAACACATAGATGGCATAAAAAATGTGATTCGTAATTGATGAAAAGGTGCGAGTAAGCTGTTGATGTGCAGAAAAAAAAACATAAAAACACTACCCGACATTCAACTGATTTACTTTCACACGATTGATAGCAAAAATAATCGCCACTTTTGATGCGGATTGTTACTAAATGTCTGGCAATTAACAGAAGCTGGTGTTTTCCAGTATCTTTGATTTTAATTGAACTTTTTAAATCATGATCTTGTCGTTTCAAATAGAAACATCATGATTGATGATGACCGAGATTTTGTTACACTTTTGAGTGGCTTTGAGTAAATTGTTATCTTACGAAATCGAAATTTCTTCCGATGGAGTTATGTTGCAGACAGGAATTTAGCTTGTTCGTTTTTCGTCAGATTTGTGAAAGCAAGTGTTAATTTTCAGGTTAACTGAAGTCAATTAAACGAAACTTAATCTATTTATTGAAAATATACATGAATATATAGTTTTTTCCAAGATTTATATAGGTCTATTATTCTGAAAAACATAACAACAATTAATCAGGAATGGGAAACGTTATCGTAACGTAACCAAATAACGAAACGATTTTCCTGATTTTTCTTCAAAATTACGTTATAACATTATAAAAATTTAATTCCATTACAATAACGAAAAACGTAACGAAAACCGAAAAAAAATATTTGATTTTTTTTATTATATGGGGTTATTGAATTACTAGAAATTTTCATTGTGCAAAATTGGTGGGTTAGATCTATTTTAGCAGAGAAAGCATTTAACACAAAAATCTAAGTTTGTAATGGCACGAAAGAAGAAAATAAAATCAGTTGTAAACTTCTTTTTTGGTAGAGTTGTGAACAGCCAGCAACAATAAAACAATTAAAGCCATATTTGAATTTTTTGTATAAATGTAAAAAAAACAATTTAAAAAAAAAGCTTTTAATAATGCATGAGATAAATACAATATTTATTTTATTTTATTATTTATGCTTTTATCTCACTTTTATTTCTGACACACAAAGCCCAAAAAAATATTTCTTTTTCCTTTTTAGTGCATTTTTTTAAAATAAAAACTTTTTTCAAAATTTCTCAATTTTTGTTTATCGTTTTAATGACTTATATTTGATTAGTATGACAAAAATCCAAAATGATGTCTATCTTTCGCCACGCTTGTTTACACCTTTTAGTCTACATCTTTGGTTTTGAGTTATTCTTACGGACCTTTTGACTCCAGTGTTGAATTCAACGATCCCAAAAGCACCTAGATGAGATTTTTCCCGAAATATTTGAGGAAAAGAATAATCACGTCATCCTCACAGGACCTCCTGTTATCCTTACTGACTTCTCAACGTCAAAATCGGATTCAGCGACCCCAAAAACCCTAAGATGGGTTTTTTTCCGCAAAATTTAAGGAAAAGGATAATCACGTCAAGTTTACAGGATAGCTTTCGTAATATCAGAATCGGATTCAGCAACCCCAAAAACTAACAGGTGAGACTTTTTCCCGGAGAATTCGAGGAAAATGATAATCAAGTTATCCTTACAGGACCTTCACTTATTCTTACAAGAACGAAGTATAGAAAATATCGTGTTGCCATCAGGCTTACGTATCTGTCCGTTACGAAAAACGCAACTATACAAAATTTTTAGTCTCTAGCTCAATCACTTCGAGAGTTATGGTGTTCACGTACAGACAAACTGACGGCATGAGAAAATTAAAATGTTTTGTCATAGCAAACACCTTTACAATACTTGCCTTCTTAGCTATACAGAGCCAAGTAAAAAAATAGATATTTGGGCATTTTGTATCAGAAATAAAAGCGAGATAAAAGCATAAAAAATCGAAATAAATATTTATCTCTCTTTTATTTCTGATACACAATGCAAAAAAAAAGTTTTCCTTTTAGTAAATTTTTTTAATAAAAGATATATTTTACGGTTAGTCTTATAGAAAAAATATACTAATAAAATGTGTTTAAAATAAGATTTTGCATAACTTTTCCACACATCTAAATGCAATTGGGTTTTTGTGGGCTCACACAAAAATATCGCGACGTGGTAGTGGGGGACTACTGAATGTAAATCTCTGAGAAACCAACTCTTGAAAATCTATTTGCGCATCGAAACTTCCATTGAATAAAAACCTTTTTCTCATCTTTTTTATGCAATTCAACAAAATTTAATTTTATCAATAATTTTTTTCATTCTTCACCTGAATAGCATTACACACATTAATTCAGTGTGCTATTACCGTATAGCAACTAGTTTTGAAATCTTATTAAATAAGATACTTTAATATCAAGTAGAGTGTGCTATCAAATGGTGCAATTGCATAAAAAGATCTTCGACTTTTTCGTCATTTTTTGTTGGCTGATTCTGCAACAGTTGATGATGATAATTACTGCCGCAATTATAATCATAATGACGATGATGTAGAAGAAGTAAACGATAATGATGGACAAGTAGGAGTGAAAATGGTCAAGTCACTTGCATCAATTTATGATCGCGCGGGCATCAATCGTTCATATGATGAAAAAATCGTGACTTAATTCGTTGTACGCAACACCAGAAGCCACCATTGGTTAAATGCATTCGTACACGGATTGTATATTTTAGTGCAATAAATTTGTAGAATCATTAAGAAAGGATTTTATCCATAAATGTGACTTGCAATATGTTAAGGATGGTTGGCTAACATGACTACTACTTCAATTTTAATATTCACATTTTACACGATCATTTGATAGCCATTCTTATATATCTATGGATGATCGCGAGAGTTGTTTCACAGCTTACTTTGCCGTGTCGACAATTAGTGGCAGTCGTTTGTGGAAATTTTTTAGGGTGTTTTGTATGCTATCTTGAACGGAATCGAAGGTAGGACACATGAGCTACGAAATTCTTGATTACACACCTTATCTATCAAAATACTAAACTTTAACTAAAAAAAATTACTAATCGAATGACTTAAGCTAATATTATCGAAATTTTGAAACAAAAAATTCATTTTAGAAACACTTTTTAAGCGCTAAGATGATGAATTTCTTACATAACTCAACTCAATATGATGAAAATTTTACATTACTACAAAAATATTTGAAAATTCGAGAACTAATTCAGGTAGAAAGTTATAGGCAAATGAAATGGTTTTTACACTTTTCTCGAAAACGACACAGAATAGGCAAATGTCACGGTTTTTACACTTTTCTCGAAAACGGTTAGTCTTATCGAAAAAAATATACAAATAAAATGTGTTTAAAATAAGATTTTGCATAACTTTTCACACATCTAAATTCAATTGGATCATTCCTTCTCCACTCCTCCATACAAATGAAATAGTTTTGTGCGATTTTCTCGAAAACGGTGCATCGTATCGAAAAATTTATAGAAACAAAATGTGGTTAGACCATGATTTTGCATAACCATTCCATACATCAAAATCCAATCGGACCACCCGGGGACACATAAATGGATTTTTCAATGGATTTGTCACGGTTTTTACACTTTTCTCGAAAACGGTTAGTCTTATCGAAAAAAATATACAAATAAAATGTGTTTAAAATAAGATTTTGCATAACTTTTCACACATCTAAATTCAAATGGATCATTCCTTCTCCACTCCTCCATACAAATGAAATAGTTTTGTGCGATTTTCTCGAAAACGGTGCATCGTATCGAAAAATTTATAGAAACAAAATGTGGTTAGACCATGATTTTGCATAACCATTCCATACATCAAAATCCAATCGGACCACCCGGGGACACATAAATGGATTTTTCAAAATAAAACTTTTGCCTGCCATCATATAGAGTTTTTGACAATTGGCCCCTGGCAAATGTAGCTTTTCTTATGTTTTTATACACAAGGGCTTCATTATCGAAGAGCTTCAATCGAAATGTAAATTTCGGTCCAAGGTATGAGCCCTTCTGCTATAAGTTTTGCAACAGACTTAACCGAAATCAGAATTCAATCAACGATATGATAAAAATTTTATCTCGAATATCAAAAAAAATATTTTTTTTATATTCCTAACATCCGTTTAGCCGTTTTTTTACTCAAAAAAAAAACCTTCTAAAAATCTTAAAAGCTCCACAAACAACATATGTAAGCATAGTTAGAAAAAAATTAGCTAATTAATTTCATCTATTTAGTTTTACCAGCAGTAAATGAGTTCATTTAATAACAAAATTATACGGGGATTATTATCCAATGGATAAATGAAGATGTCTTCCAAGTCATGATTCCAAACGATGATCGAACCGAATCTACTTATTTAAACCTACAACTGATTTGGATAATGAACGTCTTCATGACATTCAGATGATTTAGCAAAAATTTTGACCAGAGAAAGAACGATATTTTTTTTTCTTATGCCGTTGATCAATGATCTTGTTGGGAATATTGAGACGATCGATGAGTCTTCAACCAAACAGAATGAATTTGTTAAAAAATATACATATTTGAATGAGGATTTTATCGGAACACAAAAAGAATAAGAAGATGAACAACAATTTTATCTTGTCTCCCTGGTATTTGCGATTATTGGCTTCTGATTCTTAACCAAAAAAAAGGGGAAGAAAAACACCCCGCGGACGGTGATTATGTTTTTTTTTTGTGATCCAAAATCTGATTGCTATTCTTTAGATAAAATTGTATGTCTAGGTATCTTGTAGTGAATCCTAGTTTGTATCTTGTTAAAATACCTCGTTTTTGTGAATGATTTCTACATCGTGCTTACAATTCAATATTTCAAAAATTCATCAGTTGTTGTTTATTTCGACAGTTGATGGCGCCCCGATTCATTCGATTTTCTTTTTATTTGATTATATTTTCGACGGTCCATCAATATCTCATTGACTGCCTATATTCGAGGCAAATGATACCCTTCTATATTCTGACTAGCTACATATTCTACTATTTGACTGTTTAATGGTAATGAATCTGGCCAGTGATATTCAAGTGAGAGGGCGATTCTTCCCACGAATGTTTTCAATGTAAATAATCTTGACGTTAGTTAGAATGATAAGCAAATAAAATCAATATTCTATAAGATGGAGGGAACTTGATAGGTTTTAATAACCAAACGAAAATGGAAACCTTTTTTGGAGTTGAATTTTGAGAGCTCTTTAAATATTTGAAAAGGATATCGACATGATTCTGGTGGCGATTCAAGTTTCAAATGTGTGTTTTTCAACAAACTTTTCACCTTTGTTTTAAGATTTTAATTTCAGTTGTTTAAATAGCGGTTTTTCTATTAAAGGCAGGTGTGTTTTCTAAGCTCTCGTCCTCAAAGGACTAAATAAATAAATACATTTAACGACTTTTGGCTGACACTTGTTTTACCAAACACCATAATGTTTGGGGAAAATATTTATGGATACCAAAGGTTTTTTTTTCCAGAATTTCGCTGGATAGTAGCGCCTGGGGCGAATAATAAAATTTGCCGTCCTCTAAAGTTCTATCGGAAAAGTTTTGAAGAAAACAAAATATCACTCTAAAATTGTAAAACACAATTTTTGGGGATGTCTTTAAAATACGTTTTTAGCAAGATAGCGCGGTACTTACAGGAAGTTAGCGTGTCTGCTATAATGGATCGGAGGCCGTTCTAGATTTCATATACAACATAAGAAAGCTGGAAGTGTCAGGGGCCAATCGTCAAATACTCTATATGATGACAGACAACATGTCAATTTAAACAAATCCATTTTTATAGGAGAGGGGGAACGGAGGGGTCCGATTGGAATTTGTTGTATGGAACGGTTATGTAAAATCATATTCTAAACAGATTTTAGCTTTATAAATTTTTCAATACGACTCACCGTTTTCGAGAAAATAAAAAAACATCCAATTTGTATGGAGGAGGGCGGACGCAGTGGTCCAACTGGATTTTAATGTATGGAACGATTATGTAAAATCGGATTCTAAACACATTTTGTCTTTATAAATTATTCAATACGAAGCACAGTTCTCGAGAAAACACGAAAAAAGTATTCCATTTGTATGGGAGAGGGGCGAAAAAAATATTCCATTTGTATGGGAGAGTAGTCCGATTTTGCACGTTCAAGAACTTTTACTAGCCATTTACGAGGAACCCAACTGTACAAAATTTCAAGTCTCTAGCTCAATCCCTTCGAAAGTTATGGTGTGCACAGACCGACGGACGGACGGATATGCGAAAATCAAAATATTTTGTCATCCCTAACACCTTGGTGTAGTTCATTTTTGTATCCGATGATAGGTTCGATGCGTTACAAACGGTATACTAGATCTAATATACTTCTATATGATATATCATACAGAAAATAAAAATGTACCTACTGTTTTGGTGTGGTTTACATTCTGTTGGCATCATTGGTCCATACTTCTTTAAAAAAAAAAGGTACTCTCAATGGTGATTGTTACAGATCCATGATAAATGATTATTTCTGTGGTCACAAGGAAAAACCGCTTATGTCGAGTTATGTACTTTTAAAGGTTAGTGAATATTTGAATTCTCCATATCCAGTTCTATATTCTGTCAAAGTTTGGTTTTCATGCTGTACCCTTCTGAGGAATGGCAAAGCAAAAACCATATAACCTAAGTCAGTTTTGCTTTCAAAAAAAAATTATCAAAACTTTAAACCCAAATTACTCAAACCACGCTTTTTCGACATAAGCAGTTTTTCCTTGTGACCACAGATTTGTATCAGCAAGATGGTCCTACGTGTCATACAGCGATCGAAATAATCAATTTTTTGAGAGACAAATTTCATGACATTATTTCGAGAAATTTTGCTGTGAATTGGCCTCCAATATCGTGTGATTTAACGCCATTTGATTATTTTCTATGGGAATAAGTTAAGTTAATGGTTTATGCTGATAAACCAGCAACAAATGACGCTTTAGAAATCTATAAGGATTAACTTATATGTGTTTTTTAGTTTCGTTGTTTAACTAAACTCTTGATTAAATTTCTTTATTAACAATTTTAACATCCTTCTTAGCAAAACTCCAATTTAGCCTTATGCCTAGGGTCCAAAATTTTCTAAACTTGTCTGTTGGCCTTTTCCGTTTCAGATTTTATTTAAAATTACGAATAGTTAACAGCAAGTATAAGATTACATCGCTCGGCATTTCACATTATTGTAATCCATTCATCTCATAATAGAACCACAATGCGGTGGAAGGTGTCATTCTAATGAATTCAAAGGTAACAACTTCATATCGGAGAAATTTGATATTTTTTTTCATTCGTTTCCCATTTCATTTGATTGTCATATCAGCCCTCAGAAACCATAATCGACTGCAGATCGATCCTGAAGGTAGTTTCTATTCACCTTTCGTTAGATCTTACTCGAAATAATTTGACACCTTGACACAGTATCCACAGCGAAGGACTGAAGTGCAAAAAGTAGCAGAAAAAATCGCCGTATGTTCATGAATTTTGAATTTCAAATCGGCATCGAAATTTTAGTAAGGTTTGGATGAAAAGTGCCACCACCATTCCATTGAAAAACGGAAAATCCTGTGACATTTCGAATGAGATTAATATTCCCTACCTCGGAATATACTCAAACCAAGCCAAGGCAAAACTGTCCAAATGAAACCACAATAGGCTCTTTCTATACTTTTAATGGCAGAAAAGAAGTCCTTGTTATTGTTAAAAAGTTTCTCTTCATTTTATTTTGCCGTCTTCCAGTTCCAAACGTAGCCTATGTAGGTTTTCCAGACTCGCTGGAGAAGCCCTTTATGCCCGAGGGAACACTTTCTGGGCAGATATTCGAAATTCAATCGGTCTTTAGGGTGAATTTTTGGATAGTGATGAGGGTTCTTAGGTCATAATATGCTTTGAAATTGTACCTTCTACAAGAATGGAATATATATTTACTGCTCAGTTGTAGTTGTGAAGGGTTTCTCATTTGCAAAAAAAAGGGGAATATCATTCAAAGTCCTTTGGGACTCATTCGGCTTTGTATTTTTGTGTGTGGTAGTTAAGAGAATCTTTAGTGACTCCGCCTTTTTATTTGCGTTTGCGTCGAAATGAAGTTGAATTTCACGGATCTAACACTAGAAGGCGGTAAAGTAAGCAAAAATATTTTTGAAATGGTTGGTGTCTTGGGAGCGTAGACAGAATGGGAGCGTAGTTTAGATATTTTTTTTAAAACCGCGAAAAAGTTATAAGAAACTTTGTTCAACGAAAAATGTTTCAGCCGTCAACAGAAATATACTCTAGGTTTCTATTTGTAAAAAAAAGTGAGAAATTTACTGAAATCAAAGAATTTTTTCACATTTTTACTTTCTTCTACGGAGTATAATAAAGTATTGTATTCATAAAAAATTTCGACCTCTTAATTTTGCCTAAAAAACATTTCCCAATCACTCCTGAGTCGATTGGAGTCATATTTAAAAAATGTCTGTCAGTCTGTCAGTCTGTCAGTCTGTCAGTCTGTCAGTCTGTCAGTCTGTCAGTCTGTCAGCTGTCTGTCAGTCTGTCTGTCAGTCTGTGTACAAGATTTCTCAAAAACTAATAGAGCTAGCGCCATGAAATTTTATAGACATGTTGGGTCCTGGAATGGGACGATCCTATCAACTTTTGGTGGAAATCCGTTAACCGGAAGTATCCAAAATGGCGGTTTTTCAAAAATCGCAATTTCGTTTTTCTCGATTTACTCCCAAACTACGCGTTTTTTAGTGGCCTTAAGTATGACAAAACTTGGAGAAAATAAAATTTCCCACACTTTTGTCTTTAGCTATAACTCGATATCTCAACCTGTTATGGAGATAAACCGTTATTTCCAAAAAACAGTTTTTTGCGATTATCTCGAAAACTAACGGGTTTTTGCTGACTAAATTTATGAAGTGAATTAATGAGAATGGCATTCTGCACAATTTTGTTTCTTACCGTTATCCGTTATCTTTTACCGTTATTGAGATATTTTCATTAATATGTAAAAAATCATATGTTTACGAATAATTTGCAAACTAACGGTTTTTCGACAAATCAGTTAAAAGAATAATTAAAGATCTTAACATTTTCTACATTTTTGCCATTTACCGTAAATTGATATCTTTTACCGTTCTCAAGTTATCTCAAATTTTGTACGTTTTTGATATTTTTGGATCAACCAACAATTTATTGGGAGGTTGTATTGGGTTGACAATACGACAGGGCTATAACGTAAATTGCACAGGGTCGTAGATTTTGTAGAAGAAAGTTTTGTGTTGACCACAACTGATATTTTTTAAAATTTTTAAGGACAATATAACAAAATTTTCCCTAAAAAATACCAAAGTTACTATTTTTGTTTAAATTTTTGTCTCTTTCAGGCACTTAATTATCTACTTTCGTCCAAAATTTCATTCCTCCCCAAATTACTGAATTTTTGGAAAAAGTTTTCTTACACCGAATTTTTTGTTGAAAACTTCCCCTGCTGTTCATAGACAAGGCGTGGTGTTGATTTTAGTGGATTTGGCGTTTTCTTGAGAGTTTTTCTGTTTCACGGCTTTCAACTGGTGTGTCGTGACTTTCTCTAGTGATTAAACATTTTTAGGAGGGTTGCGATGTGCGCTTCAAATTTTCATACTCTATATCAGGCCTGCCCAACCTTTTTGTACTAAAGTTCGACTTTTTTCAATCCAACTACATCGAGATCTACCCATATACGTGTGGTTACACGGCCAGAGCAAAAGATACTCCACGTACGGTGCCGCAGTAATCCATTGCAAGTAAAACAAAAAACGGAGAAGTAGATAGTGTGATTACTTAATTTTCACTTTCCCTTTTTTTAATATTTGTTTTTACAAAAAAAATTTTTTTTAACATTTTCAGTCTGTAGTAGAAGATCGACCCAAATTCGTGTCGAGATCGACTGGTAGATCGCGAGCGCCTGGTTGGGCAGCACTGCTCTATATGATATATCATATAGAACATTTCTATTAGATTTAGTATACCGTTTGCAACGCATCGAACCAATCATCGAACACAAAAATTAACTACACTAGGGTGTTAGGGATTACAAAAGATTTTGATTTCCGCATTTCCATCCGTCCAAATGTCTGTCGGTCTGTCTGTTTGTCTGCATGTCCGTCCATACGTGAACATCATGTCTTTCGAAAGGATTAAGCTAGAGACTTGAAATTTTGTATAGTTACGTTTCTCGTAAATAGCTAGGCTAAGTTCTTGAACGGCCAAAATTAGACAATTCCTTCCCCCTCCTTCATACAAATGAAACAATTATTTGCAATTTTCTTGAAAACGGGGAGTCATATTGAAAAATTCATAAAGGCAAAAAGGGGGATAGAATTTTACACTTCAGTACACCAAAATCCAATCGGGCCACTCCATCCCTCCACCCCATACAAATTGAATACTTTTTTTTTTATTTTCTCGAAAACAGTGAAATTCGCGAAGGTTGAGAACCACTATTATTTCTATTTATTACCACAAATCGAATCGAAACTGCTTCAACGGTTCAAGGGACAGTGAGGAATAAAAATAGATCTCCAAACTAAAAAATGCGAATTTCCTTTAAAAAAAATAGATACCGGATCAAAAAACCCGGTAAAAACCAAATCTCAATTCCTTCTAGGCTTCAGTAAATTCGTCGCAAATGTAATTTCTTCAATAAAACATTTTCAAAAAAAGAACCAAATTCCCAACAATGACTTACCTACCAGTTAATCAATTTTTTAGCAAGGGTTGGTGAAATGTGTAGATATTGAATTTTGCCACCTCCGAATAATCTACCCCTGAAATATTAATGTTGCCGATTTCAGATGTTTTAGGTTAATAACTTCTCAAGAAAAAAATCGAAAATTTAATGTTGAACCCTATGGGAAATTTGCAACCCCTAAAAATGTATCACAAGCGACACATCACCCCCTTCATTCTGTCCTTACTACGGCGCCGCGGTGTAGTAAAATTTAAAATCTAACCATTCATCCAAACTCTTGCCGAATGTAAGCGAATCACGACACACACGATTGTGTAGATGATTTACTTCTCTTGATCTGCTGTAATTCGCTTAATGGCCGTTTGCACCAACATAACTTAAAAATTTAAGGAAAGCTTTGTTCTTAAGTTATGAATTTTCTGTGGGATCCGGTCATAATACCGAAATAAAAAATCCCGAAAATCGGAAATTGACCGAATCCGGAAAAACAAAATTACAAAATTCCCGAAGTCAAAAATCCCGAAATATATTTTACCGAATACCCAAATCCTGAAATGTAGAAATCCAGAAACCCAAAAATCCCGAAAAGCTGTTATAAATGTACTGAGTACACATTAAATTAAAAAAATGTTTTAAGGAATTCTATTTACAAAATTTATTACAAAAAAGAATTAGATCAAAAAATTTTTTTTTAATAAAAAGATATTACTTTCACCAAACTTTTTATGAAATCATAAGGATCAGTTTCATTTTCGGTGGACAAAATTGTTTTGATCCTTTTGTCTTTTCGGATATAGTCATTTTTAATTTTCTTTCTTTCACCTGCTTTAATTCGCTCTATTTTTGTTTTCACACTTATGTGTTCTTGTCCAAGAATAACAATTAAGCGATAAGTTCCACAATGCGGTTTTCCTACCAGAGATTTCAAGCGGCGATGCCAGGCTTCCACCCTGTTTTGAGTCCTGGGAAGATTCTCTGAAACTAAATCAGAGACGGACCAAAACGATGGATGAAAGAATGATGTAGAGGTAACTGTTTGACCATTTGCAGATCTTTTGCGAGTAGAACCTTCAAAATTCAAGGTCATATTATTTTTTTGTCATTCAAAACAATAAATTATATTACCATAAATGTAGTTTTTTTCTAGCCAATTAGTAAATAATTTTGCAACTAAGATCCATTTTCTTTTTAATTATTTCATAATAAGCTGGAATTTTTTCCGGTTTTAGATATGATCGACAATTTGCCGCACATGTACTTTCAACATTAGAAATAATTACTGACGGATCTGCAAAACTGTCTATTGCTTTGGTCTTTAATTCAGCGTTACATTTATCAATTTCCGATTTTGAAGTAATGGGTGCATGATTATGTTCGGAAGGTTGCTTTTTAAGCTGGTGCACACCATTTTCAAGAATTGTTGTTGCGCGAGATTTGCACGATAAAGATTTTCGAGTTTCACAGCACCAATAATACGAACTTTTGTAAGTTTTTTCCAGGTGAAATATGTATCCGTCAATTACTAACTTCTGTTTACCCCTATTAGACACTATTAGCGACAGCATCGCAGCAATAATGAAGTACGAATGACTCTAACTGCACATCCTAAATGTATCAATTGTTTACAAAAAAAAAAAAAACACATTTTGAAAAATCCCGAATAATATCAATTGTTTACAAAAAATAACAAAAGCACATTTTGTAAAATCCCGAATAATATTTTTTCTTCATTTGAGACGCGCGCGCGTTTCAAATGAAGAAAAAATATTATTCGGGATTTTTTCAGGATTATTCGGGATTTTTTCATTCGGGATTTTTTTTTTCAAGATTATTTTTTTCGAGATTTTAGCATTCGGAATTTTTTTGGTCGAGATTTTTGTTTCGGGATTTTTTTTTCGGGATTTTAATTTTCAGGCAAGAGACACCAACCCATTTTCTGTTGCACCAACAGATTCGGGAAAACTTAAATTGTCAAATTGAAACTTAAACTAAGCTACCACATTTCAGGGCTTAACGATTTAAGTTTTTTTTACAGTCGTTAATATTCAAAGACAGAGCCAATACGAAAATGGATTCCATTAATATTTTTGAAGATTTTGATTTCTTTGATGACGATTTAGAAGTTATTGAGTTTTTAGTAGTAATCGAACGTTGGATCTACATCTATTGAAGGTTTCCCACCACCAGTTTTCATAGTTTCTTGCCTGAGTATGGCGGCATCTTTACGAACAATTTTTTTTATATTCATATAGTATTTTTTGATTGATTCAGAACTTCGGTAACATTGAAGAAATTGCGCATTGAAACGTTCTGTTATCCGTTCCCATGCATGATTTTTCTCAAAACATGTCACACCGTCTGTTTTCTTGTTTTCTATTATTGCCTTTTCGTCCGCAACGAGCAGAAGTAAGAAATTTCTTTCAGATTCTGTAAAATTTCGTCCTCTGGCTCTGCTTGGCTTTTTCTCTTTCGGCACTAAAATTTTCAAATAAAATTTATATGATAATGAGGTAAATTATATGATTGCAACTAACTAATCACCGTTAAAAGTTATACTTACTTTTCGTCTCACAAAACAATTAACACAATCGAAATTTTTGAAGTTTTTATTATTTGACATGTCACGAAAGCAAAGAAGCTAGCTGCGATTCACGCCAATTTCAGTTTAGTTAAGTTTAAAACAACTTGGTTGGTGCAACACACTTTAAAATAAGAATAGCTTATTTCTAAGTTTTGCTTAACTAAGTTATTATTTAAGAAATGTTGGTGCAAACGGCCATAAGTTTGGCTATGTTCGGCTTGAGACGGTCAAATTTGACAACCGCTCTCGTACTTGTGTCCCCTTGCCTAAATTAGTAGAACCATTTTGTTTTTTTCTTCGTAGCGAAAACCTTTTATTGTTGTGGTGTGGAATTTTTGCCTTGAAGTGCATAGGAATAATTGATTGCTGACCGTCCTGACCGTATATTCGACCAATGTTAGCGAAAATAGGAATATGGATTGGCCGGGGTTTGCCGAGTCGCTCACAAAACGTTGATTCGTTTACAAAAATTTCAGGACCAATAGGTCGAAAATTTTAATTTTCAAAAATATCAAAAAAAAAAAATCTGAATAAAACAACAACCGAGATATTCAACTTAATATTTTATTATTTTTTTAATTTGTGTCTTTTTTATTATTATTTTCATTTTTAAATTATTACACTTCACTTTAGTAAATGACTACGAGAGATAAAGTGCTATTTTTGTGTGTTTTGGAATTGCAAATTGATTTTCAACAGCGCATATCATTCCAAACCATAATAATATCTTTTATAATTATAATAAATCTATTCATATCATTTTAATATCTTTCATTTTTTTCATATATATGTGTATATATATATAATATAATTACATTGCATTATAAATTACAAAATAAAGTAGAAGAATTCTCTGGATTATATGCATTATTAGCGAAGAAGGTTTAGAAAAAGAACGAAGAAAAGGGACTTTCAATCAAGAACGGAAAATCGTGTCCTTTTCACTATCGCAACACGTCCTTCATGTCACCTCGGGTGGTGGCGGGGGTTGGGGTGAAGTTGAAAACGGCCGATGAAGGATTTGCGGTCCGGTATGGTGTTGTGAAGTCTCCTGTACCGCAGGCGAAGTAGACGTCCGATGCAGGTGCAGATTGGTGGCGCCCGAATTCAGTTTCTCGGGTGAATTAACGCGGATTTTGGGGG
Source organism: Chrysopilus asiliformis (assembly GCA_964034945.1). Taxonomy (NCBI): domain Eukaryota; kingdom Metazoa; phylum Arthropoda; class Insecta; order Diptera; family Rhagionidae; genus Chrysopilus; species Chrysopilus asiliformis. The sequence continues at coordinate 81,490,876 of OZ035962.1, forward strand.
GCGGAATACTCGCATAGGGATGAGGTAACGCGTGCAGGTGATGTCCATTCAAACTAATTGGCTGTGGAAGCTGCGGATGCGGCCGGATTACCGTCGGCTGGATGGGGAAGTGCGCCATCCCGCTGAGAGATGGAAAATTGGGGAGGTATCTGCCTGCAAATAGGCTCGCAGGATCCATGCGGAAGGTGGCTGCCGTCGATATTGGCTGGTGGTTGTGGGCAACTATTGAGTTGGTGAAGTCGCGAACCTTTTCCTCCTCCGAGTGCAGGGTGTCGTCACGATCATTGCCACTGTTCGATGTTGAACCGGGACTGTGTTGCAGCGAAAGATTGCTGGGAACAGGTGAGTGTGTGCCTAGCGATATGTCCGAATCAGAGGTGTCAGATGGCGTAGGCGAAACAGCCCCGTCTGGTCGGTGTGGACCCCGCGAGCCACCGGGATTTGATGGATGTTGCTGCATTCTGAAAAAAACAAAAATAGACAAAAATTAAATCAGTGCTGTTAGTAAAATCACACCATGAAGCCTTAAATTAAAAATTTTGAAGAAATTCGATCAGATTCAGTCCACTTTGTCAGCTGGCCACAAAATGACAGAACACACACGCTCACAATATAAAAAATGGGGAATTTTTCTGAGGTTTTTACTTTTTAACCCGTTTTTTTGTTCGTAAATTTTGGGAGTTTTTATAATTAAACTTCAAATTGAGAATCAAAAAACAAATTGCCTTCAATAACTTTCGGAATATCATGAGGGTCCAACATTACGAGATCAAATAACGCTTACAGCCTTGAGTTTTTTAATAACAATCACAACACACCTGATGGTGGCTTCCCGAAAATTAATCCATTTTCGCATGCGATGAATTTTTGGGTAACCACCACTAACTGAAAACATTTTCTACTCTATTTAGCAGCAGCAACAAGTGGAATTTTGTTGTCAACACACGACAAATATTAAGTTTCAAAATTGCTTCAGTCGCAAATTAAGGTAAAGTTAAGAAATATCGCATTTCGTTGGTAAAATAGACGCACAAAATGCAATTTTCCGCATAATTTATTCGTCGTTTTGGTGGCGTCAAAAATTGATCTCCTACAAAATGTCTTTAAATGTTCAGCCATCGCAAATTTTAATATTTCCCTGAATCACAAAAGATGACTGGCGTAAATTGAGGACTCAATACCCATAAATTTAATTATTCCTGCGTCTGTAAATTTTTCGATAAAATACGTTGGTTCTTTAAACGTTTTAACCAAAGTATAGTGTGTGGCAAAACCTTACAAATGTTGCAATTACTTTATGGTTCTTCGATCGTTTAAAACTATGGTAGTTCCCGCACTATTGCGACCCACATTATTACAACACCCGCTTTATTACACAAGATTTAAAAACACTGAAATTCCCTTTACACATATTTAGTACCCGCTTAGTTGCAATCCGGTTTGTTGCAACCGAAAATTTGAGAATATTTCGTTTAGTTCACACATGTTTCCCCATTTAATTGCACATTCAACAAAAATATAAATGAAGGAAAAATTTAAGAGCTTCAACATGGAATAATTTCCGTATGGAAACTTCAATCGGAATTTTGATAGAAACCCCAATTGGAATTGAATAATGTAGTTGAAATTTTGAAGTCTAAACGTTTTTTTTTTGCGAAAAAATTCTGTTTTTTTACAAAATCGTATAAATCTATTAGATAATAGACTAGTGTGTCTGTCTGTCTGTCTCTTTGTATGGTCGCTTAAAACTCGAGAACTACTAGGAGCTGGTTGCTTTCTGTTTTTGTCTCTTCCCTTAAAACTCAAGAACCGCTGACCCGATTTGGATAAAATTTTCGTGGGAGCTTACTGACATTCAATAGAGGATTTTATATCATGGGTTAATGGAATATTCCCCGTTCCATTCCTGCTAACTCCGGTACAACCGCTTACAAAATGCGTTGGAATTACGGAATGAAAATTTCAGAGATTGTTTGTATTGATGCCATTAAAGAATCAGAATTTTGTCAAAATTTTCCAGTTTTCCGTTTTCTGCAAAAGATATGGCCAAAAAATTCAAAAATCCGTCTGTAATAGGTAGGTACAAATATAGATCGAACGGCTAAATGCTTATTGATTTTTATAAATAGGTTTTTTTCTCTTAATATTTTTTGTTGATCCTTTAACCAATAACGGATATCTAGATTCACAATTTTTGCTCAAGATTGCGAAAAAGACGTTGAAATCGGTTCAGTTAATCAAAAAATACTAGACGAGGGGTTGTAAAGTAGAGAGAGGGCGAGTTTTTATGCGCTAAAACATTTCTTTCATAATTTCTAACCGAATAACGAAAACGTGATCGAAATCGGTTCAATGAATCAAAAAATATATGAAAAGGGTGTTTTAAGTTAGGGGTAAGGGTGAATTCTTGCACACTGAAACATTCTTTTCATTATTTCCAACCGAATGGCAATAGTTTCGAAATAGTCGCAGTGAATTAAAAGATACAAGAAAAGGGGGTTTAAAGTTAGGGGGACCGGTGAATTTTATTCGCACTTAAAACCTTCCTACCATAATATGATCGAAATCGATTGAGTGGATCAAGAGTTATACAAACTCTCACACAAACCCTCACAACAAACGCTTACACCCTCGCCATTCCGTCGGTCGTGAAAACCCAAACGAATACCAAATTCATCTCCAATTCATACAAAAAATGATATTTTTAATGCTTGCCCGAAAATCGAAACATTTGTCTTAATAACGCGTCAGACTGTCTAGCTGTGATTTCAAATAAGTCGATTAACCTGTGATATCCACCTGTAAATTTAAGGAAAAAATCAATTTCAGGCAAAAAATCGTATTGAGTTCGATATTATTAATAGCGTCCATCCGAATCGACGCGAGACAAATCTAATTTCTGTCTTGACCGATTCCACTGATGTGGATGTCCAAATCCAAGGAAATCTCTCAATTCCACAACCTTTTCAAATCGACTTCCAATCTCCCCAATGGTTTATGTGTGTGTCTACCCTTTTTGTCTGCCTTTTCGAATCCGATTTATTTGAACATTTTCTCTTCGATGGTTTTTTTTTCCTGGAGCAATCTCACTAGAGTTGAATTAATTCCAACTTCTTGTAATATAGAAAGCCTGGCTGGTCATCATCATATAACCATCATCAGCGTCAGTGTCCATCAGAAAACAGTTTAATGCTTCTTGGCCAAGACGACGATCAGATTTTCAATATGTCCATGTATGGATAACAGCACACCGATAGCTGCCACCAGAAGCTAAATGTTTTTCTCCTGCATGTATCTTCGATCATCCATCAATGGACAGATAATACTTCGGGGGTAGATGAGGTTTGTTGGTTAGTTGGGGATTGGTTGAACAGCGCAAACAAGAAGTCATCCACGACAGGTAATATTAGGTAATACCGCTGTCAATCTTGTATCTACGAGTATCTCAATTTAACTGGACAAAAACCAAAGATACATCCAAGTGCTAAGGTAATACTCCCGATTCCCGTTCATTTAAACGTTAAACCGTAGACGATAATTGAGTCTTCATATCTTTCTCCGTTTGTCTTGACACGACGATCTCTTAATATCCATCAGCAGCGATGAGATTTTTTCAATAAGGATTTTTTACCTCGTATAGTTTTCAGGTGATTGTTGGGCTGCTGCGTTGCTCACTGCTGATGGGAATTGGGAAGTTGAAACTGGGAGTGGACCAATCCTTAATGCGATTTTCAACCAACTCTGCAAGGAATATCTTCTGAATAGAGGGACGAAGGGGAGATGAATTAAAGATGCTTTGCTGGTGTCAGTCGGTGATGATGACCATCAATCACTCACCTGGATATATGAAGTTCAAAAAGAGTTGAAGACAAAAAAACTTGGAAAAAATGACATGAGTACGAAAGGACGGGAAACTGCACAGGTTATAAATTTCCAAGGATTGGGATTGCCATAATTTTTGATGTCGATTTCGATGCCGCCGGGATGGCTGGGCCGCAAAGGAAATGGGAATCCAAATGGATTCAGGCGCAATACCGTGAAATTGATGTGTTCTGTCTTGAAATGAGATGAGGTGAGATCAGAAAAAAAGTAAGACAAAAAATGTTATTAATGAAAATAATGACACCTCGTGATATCCTTATAGTCCTGCCAATAATACATTTTATTCGACACATGAAATTGGTGAACAAATAATGTAAAAAAAATAATGTGAAAAATAATGTTAAAAAAAATATCAGTTGTGATCAACACAAAACTTTTTCAATTATCTTGAGAAAAGTTAAAGATACGGCAAAAAACTGCTTCGTTTGTATGGTGGAAGGAGGAAGGAATGATCCAATTTTGCCCGTTCAAGAACTTAGCGTAGCTATTTATGAGAAGCGCAACTATACAAAATGTCAAGTCTCTAGCCGAATCCTTTCGAAAGTTATAGACAAACAGACGGACGGATATGCAGAAATCAAAATCTTTTGTCAACCCTAGCACCCTGGTGTAGTTCATTTTTGTGTCCGATGATTGGTTTGATGCGTTACAAACGGTAGAGTCGGGTAGGGTGAAGTGGTCCGTAGGGAAAAGTGGTCCACCACCATTTTCGTTAATAATAGTGACATTAGAATGCAACTCTCATCGGTTGCTCTTGATGATACCTTGTTTTTTATTAGTCATTGAAGTGTGCAAAGGTATATTTACTCACTTTCACAGACCAGTGCCAAAAAAACATTGTTGAAAGTTTTCGCAAGTATTCACATTCAACAACATTCTGACGAATTCTGCATCAATTTCAATAAGCTAATTAATCTAAAATGTTGTTTACATCATGAACTTTGTAAATCCACCGAGTTTTTGCACTTTTTTCCACAATTTTTGAATCAGCACCATTCCGCGCAAAATAGCGTCGGTAGGGAGAAGTGGTCCACGTTTGATAGGGTTAAGTGGTCCACCCTGTTAATGTCATATTTCGTGTTTTCAAGTTTTTTTATGAGTTATTTTGAGTGTTTCAAATCGTGGCCGAAAATCGATGCGAAGCTCGATGATAACTTCTCCCAAAAATCGAACTGAATTAAAGTAGCAGAACAAGCCGCCGGAAAACGACGCTTAACAACTACACCGAAGAAACCAACACCAAAACAGACCAAACGCCCATTTGTTACTTTCGAATAAACCATATTTTTGATCAAACTTCATGATCATATTTTTATTTGTCATTTAATTTTATGTTTATGCGATTTCTGTAAAGTTTTTTAGGGTGGACCACTTCGCCCTACCATTTTGAAAAAATCGAAAAATCCAAGTTTTCGATAAATGCCTAAAAATTAAATTTAATGTCAAAAAGTTGGTAATCTGTGAATCCAGAAAGTTAGCTTACGTCCTGCGCTTGAGATTTGACTATCTTATCATGCAAAAATTCCAATTTTTGACCATTTTATGGCCAATAATAAAAACGTGGACCACTTTACCCTACCTGACCCTATACTAATATGATATATCATATAGAGTACATAGTAAAATTTAAGTAGATTGCTTTGTGACTCCAATTAAATTTCCACACCAAATATTTTTAGGCGTTAAAATGTATATTGCTCAAAAAACTAACCGCATATTGTCAATTTACGATAATTGAAAGCAAAAAGAAACACTTCGTATATAAAGAGCAAAAACTCTTTGGAAAACATTTGAAGCCACAGAACCGGATCTTATAATGGCCTCAAAACGTATGTAATTGAAAAATAATATTTATAGCACATTAGTTGAACAACTAAATGGCCATTGAACGAGGTATTAGCCAGATCCAATGAAAAACGTGAAAATTATGATAGCTGTCGGCAAAACAATGAATGGACAGACACTAAGAATTATCCCCTTTCACCAAACAATCAAAACCGAAAGGAATATTATTCGTTGAAGTGAAGTGTATACGCAAGTGTTAAGAAGGTTTTATGTTTTACGGTAGAAAAGGTTAAAGCAAAAGTAGAAACAGACACACAGTTAAGGCCAATCAATTTGAAAATATCTGAATTCACTTAACGCTCTGAATAGCAAACGAACAGACTTTTAGCACAAAATCTATACCTTCAAATAGGAATAAAGATTGAAATATCTATTCGTACATACTTGTATATACAGTCGTTGGTAATATGCCTCTTCAATATTCCTGAGTATGACTGCCTGTTAAGCATAAAAGAATAAATAGAAATCCAGCAAAAAAAAAATTGTAGTACTGAAATACAATGCTCACAAGTGTTTGTATGTACACAAAAATGATACATCAAAAGTGATTGATTTTAATCCCCAACATAAACATAAATTTGTCTTTCAATATGTTTGACTAAGAACGCAGTTCAATGCGTTCAGAAGGGAAAATGTTATAAGAAGCATTCAAATAAAAACATAATTTTTCTTCTATATTTTCTTTTCTTACCGATTGACAGACAATTGAGGGCTGCTGAGGGTTGAAGGAACGCAAGCAGCAACTCAATTGAAGGGGCGAAGGGTGGATTATTTGTCTTTATTGATTTCTTCGATTGTTTTGCCCTACGGTCATGTGTATACTAATGCGCTTTTCTCAACATAATAAATATGCATAAATGTGTTTAATCCCTAATGCTAAAAATGATAGTTCACTATTGTACGCACACAATAGAGATATTCATAGTTCTGATCTATTGGTCTGGTAGACCTTTGGAAATTGAAAAAAAAAGAACATAATAATTTAATCCGGAAGTTTAAGATTTCTTCTTTTGCATTTCTATGCAAGTATATTTAATTGTAAATTCTTTTCCAAAAAAAAATCACATTTCTGAGATTAGGTTCATTTTGTGATAAAAACTGATGAGATTTCAGTAGCAAAAATGGACAATTTAAAACTTTTTAGGGCTCCATCATAGACGTCCGCAGGTACCGGCAGGCAGCAAGAGAAATGCGAGAGTAAACCAACATTCATATTTGGATTTTGGAGAAAAAAACTTTTAGTTTTTTATATTCCTTGAATAAAAGAGAAATGCGAGAGTAAACCAACATTCATATTTTGGCGGTGTCAGCTGAACATCAGTGATTCTTTAGCCGCGAAAATGTGAATTTTTTCGAAGCAAAGTGAATTTATGTTACTCGTTAATTTTTTTTTGTCTTAAATTTAATTGTTTTTTTTTACTTTCTTCTACGAAGTATAATAAAGTATTGTATTCATGAAAAATTTCGACCTCTTAATTTTGCCTAAAAAACATTTCCCGATCACTCCTGAGTCGATTGGAGTCATATTTAAAAAATGTCTTTCTGTCTGTCAGTCTGTCAGTCTGTCAGTCTGTCAGTCTGTTAGTCTGTCAGTCTGTCAGTCTGTCAGTCTGTCAGTCTGTCAGTCTGTCAGTCTGTCAGTCTGTCAGTCTGTCAGTCTGTCAGTCTGTCAGTCTGTCAGTCTGTCAGTCTGTCAGTCTGTCAGTCTGTCAGTCTGTCAGTCTGTCAGTCTGTCAGTCTGTCAGTCTGTCAGTCTGTCAGTCTGTCAGTCTGTCAGTCTGTCAGTCTGTCAGTCTGTCAGTCTGTCAGTCTGTCAGTCTGTCAGTCTGTCAGTCTGTCAGTCTGTCAGTCTGTCAGTCTGTCAGTCTGTCAGTCTGTCAGTCTGTCAGTCTGTCAGTCTGTCAGTCTGTCAGTCTGTCAGTCTGTCAGTCTGTCAGTCTGTCAGTCTGTCAGTCTGTCAGTCTGTCAGTCTGTCAGTCTGTCAGTCTGTCAGTCTGTCAGTCTGTCAGTATGTCAGTCTGTCAGTCTGTCAGTCTGTCAGTCTGTCAGTCTGTCAGTCTGTCAGTCTGTCAGTCTGTCAGTCTGTCAGTCTGTCAGTCTGTCAGTCTGTCAGTCTGTCAGTCTGTCAGTCTGTCAGTCTGTCAGTCTGTCAGTCTGTCAGTCTGTCAGTCTGTCAGTCTGTCAGTCTGTCAGTCTGTCAGTCTGTCAGTCTGTCAGTCTGTCAGTCTGTCAGTCTGTCAGTCTGTCAGTCTGTCAGTCTGTCAGTCTGTCAGTCTGTCAGTCTGTCAGTCTGTCAGTCTGTCAGTCTGTCAGTCTGTCAGTCTGTCAGTCTGTCAGTCTGTCAGTCTGTCAGTCTGTCAGTCTGTCAGTCTGTCAGTCTGTCAGTCTGTCAGTCTGTCAGTCTGTCAGTCTGTCAGTCTGTCAGTCTGTCAGTCTGTCAGTCTGTCAGTCTGTCAGTCTGTCAGTCTGTCAGTCTGTCAGTCTGTCAGTCTGTCAGTCTGTCAGTCTGTCAGTCTGTCAGTCTGTCAGTCTGTCAGTCTGTCAGTCTGTCAGTCTGTCAGTCTGTCAGTCTGTCAGTCTGTCAGTCTGTCAGTCTGTCAGTCTGTCAGTCTGTCAGTCTGTCAGTCTGTCAGTCTGTCAGTCTGTCAGTCTGTCAGTCTGTCAGTCTGTCAGTCTGTCAGTCTGTCAGTCTGTCAGTCTGTCTGTCAGTCTGTCAGTCTGTCAGTCTGTCTGTCAGTCTGTGTACAAGATTTCTCAAAAACTAATAGAGCTAGCGCCATGAAATTTTATAGGCATGTTGGGTCCTGAAATGGGACGATCCTATCAACTTTTGGTGGAAATCCGTTAACCGGAAGTATCCAAAATGGCGGTTTTTCAAAAATCGCAATTTCGTTTTTCTCGATTTACTCCCAAACTACGCGTTTTTTAGTGGCCTTAAGTATGACAAAACTTGGAGAAAATATAATTTCCCACACTTTTGTCTTTAGCTATAACTCGATATCTCAACCTGTTATCGAGATAAACCGTTATTTCCAAAAAAACAGTTTTTTGCGATTATCTCGAAAACTAACGGGTTTTTGCTGACTGAATGTATGAAGTGAATTAATGAGAATGGCATTCTGCACAATTTTGTTTCTTACCGTTATCCGTTATCTTTTACCGTTATTGAGATATTTAGATTAAAATATAAAAAAATATATTTTTGCAAATTACTTGCAAACTAACGGTTTTTCGACAAATTAATTTAAGGAAGAATTGGAGATGTTAAAATTTTTTACATTTTTGCCATATACCGTAAATTGATATCTTTTACCGTTCTCAAGTTATCTCAAATTTTGTATGTTTTTGATATTTTTGAATAAACCAAGAATTTATTGGGAGGTCGTCTTAGGTTGACAACGCGACAGGGCTCTAGCGTAAATTGCGCAGGGTCGTAGATTTTGTAGAAGAAAGTTTTGTGTTGACCACAACTGATATTTTTCAATGTTTTTCAACCCTGTGAGTTTTATTGATCTACCATACAAAAAAGATTACCCGTGGGCAGGAGGTTAAAATCATTTAAAAACAATAAGTCCATTGCATGATATCTTTTTCCATAGCGAGTGACACGCTGAGATAGCCCCGGTTTAGGCTTCGTCCTGGAAACTAAATTTTTGTTCCATTAGTGTAATAATTTTTCAAACATTAGAAAAAACGATCACTGAATATGCACAACATACTCTATTTCGGATTAACGGTGCTCCAAAGTACATTTTTTTGGCCTGCGGCACATTTTTTCAACAATTTTCTAGAAAAGGTGCATTATTTCTCTTTATTGTTATTTTTATTCAGAATTTCCGATGCGACTATTTATAACCCAACTAACAAACTCTCCAGACCAAAACTCTTACGAATTTTGAAATCTCCTCATTAAACTTTCTTAACACACTGGATACTCTCATAACATAGTTCTTGTAATGACACTCTAATTTTTTCTGATAGCGTTCTTTCTATAAGAGTATGACGCTACTAGAGCTACTGAATCTTTTACGCTTATAGCAAGGCGATTTTTGAACTCTTGTAGCGAGCCTTTAAAAACTTGTGTTCTCATTGTATATTTTTTATAAAGTTTTAACACTTAAAGAGTTTAAATCTTAAATAAAAATGTTATGAGCAGTTAATTCGTATGATTCTCATAAAAACGCGCTTGTAAAAGTTTACGTATAAAAATACTTGTTAAAATGCTCATATGAGACAGAAAAGAGTTAAACTCGCATAGCGCGAGCTTATGTTCTTATTAGTAGAATTTTATTCTTAAAATAAATCTTCGTCAACAATCGCCATATTTTCCCTTGATTTTTTTTAACAGTAAAACTTTGAAATTCCAAAAACAGCTTATATATGTAAATTAGGACCTAAAAACACTGCAAAAAGCTATTTTCTTTAAAAACAAAAACGCATTAAAACAATTGAAACAGTTTGATCAATTATATTAAAAATTTAATTTGTATATATTATATTTCTGATTTTTAAAATATCTCACATTTTCGATTTTTTCGAGGGGTTTCGCGTTTTTTCGAAGTAAAATAAGTTATATTATCAATAAAATTGCATTCCCCGTATAATTTTTGCCTATATATCCGAAAAAATAGAATTTAAAATCTATGTCATATGAAATTCTAAAACAATATTATCAGACGCAAACGTAGACATAACTCGGATCCGAAAATAAATAAACACTTCAAAAATAACTTTTACTCTTTAAAAAAATACTTTAACTCTTAAAAAATAAAACCGGCTAGATATTTTTATATACTCTTCTCTTTTTAGCAAAGCATAAAGTACTTGTTATGAAAGTTTTATGAGAATATCAATAAACTCTCTTTAGAATTCAAATAGTGTTCTTGTGAGACTTTCGTGACTCTAACAAAAAGAACTGATGTCTTGTTATAAGATAAAAAAAAGTTCTCATAAGTGCGCCATTTAAGCCTCATGAGCCACTCATAAAACAGTTGTAGCATTCTACAAGGGTGAAATAGCTCTGTATGAATACTCTCAAAAGACTCTAGTAGAGTCTTATGAGACGAAAATTGTTAGTTGGGAAAGGGTCTTTCAATAAGCACAGTTTTAATTAAAATTATGTATTTTAATAAAAACGCAAATAACTTTTTTTATCATCTGGCAATGCTAAAACGTCAGTCAAGGTTTACATTTTTATCATGGTGAAGTTCACGAACGAGCAATGCCACACAGCTGGTCAAACAATTGATCTATTGAAGGAGAAGTTCGGTAATCGTGTAATCTCGAGAAATGGTCCGGTTGAATGGCCTTGCTCATGCGATTTAACGCCGTTGGATTTCTTTTTATGGGGTTATGTTAAGTCGTTGGTTTATGCCAACAAGCCAACAACGTTAGAGGAGCTCAGGAACAATATCGAACGCGAAATTGCCAACGTTCGGGCCGATAATTGTGGAAGAATGGTGGAAAATTGGCTCCAAAGAATCAATCAGCAAACGTGCTCGCGGTGGCCATATGAACGACATCGAATTTCATACTTAAATGTAACATGTCCACTACACCTGGAATGGACATGCCCGATATCTCAATTATTCTGTGTTTTATTTAAATACAAAATTGTTATGTCCTTATTGAAACTCCCGATACAAGGTACAGAGCGCACAAGATTAAGTTAAATTTGCTTGGGACTGTGTATCTCTAGAATAAAATAACTGCGCCGCATTCTGTTTATAAAACTTCGCCTGCGGCGCACATTATTGATTTTTTCCCTTGGTTTTAATCTAAATCAAGTTTTATTTTCTATATAAAATTTGTTACTCATCTTGTCCCGGATTGACCCCAAAAAAAATATGGCACTCTACATAGAAAACATAGATTAGTAAATTCACCTACAATTTTCGTTGATTTTCAGCCAGCTACAAAAAAACAGATGAACTACCGACAAAGGTAAACAGTTATCTACTAAAATGTAGATAATTAAAAATTACGATTTTCTTGAAAATGGTTCGTACGCAAAAAACTATTATTCGCAACCCATCTCCCTCCTTCCCCCATACAAATGAAAGGGTTTTTAGCAATTTTCTCGAAAACGGTACATCGTTTATTGGTTAAAATAAAATAAAATTATATTCAGCGATATGGGCGCTTCGAACGGAATTATGCGCGCGGAGGGAGGTTGTGATAGGGAAGGAAGACACAAAATGCTTTGCGAAGAGAACGATTTTGGCGATTCGCTTCAAATTTAATTTAAAATTCCTTTTTACAAATCTCTCTTTTGGCGAGACATTTGAAAAATATCTTATATTTCTCTTTTTACTTTTCTCTGCTATATAAATCATATCAAATAGAATTTTTTTCTGGAAAAAGCATCTACACCTTTTTTGAATTTAAGATCTTCCGCTTGATTTTTTTTCGATTTTAAAAAAAATACAAAATTTTATTTATGAAATAGTCGTTTAACCGAGAAGAAGAAAAATGGCGACTTTTAAAAGTTTTTCAAATTTGTACTACAAAACAAGTTATTTTTATTTTTGCTTTAAGATACCTTAACTATACAATATATATCTACCATAAACACAAAAAAAGGAAGAAGAAAAAAACAATCCAGGGAATTCCGAATTGATTATGAGTCAAAGAATTATAGAAGCAAATCCGTTTCACAGCCATGTAATTAGCTTCTGTTTGTGACGTTGCGGTGAGCCCAGTGACGGCGGGAGGTCCTTCGGGAATTTGGTTTGTTTTTTCCCAAAGAACAATGAAAAATATCCCAGCAATAAAATCTCACCAGATTGGACAAAACCCCTCATACCAGCACAAAGCAATATGTTTTGGTGAAAAATTAATTTGTGGCATGAACACAGCCAGGACATTTGTCAGGATTCTACCTGGAGAAGAACACAAGAGGGTTCGTTTCGTGCAAGTTCTAATAACGAATGTATGTCCATTTGTACGACAGACGCTAGATAGTGTGAAAAATCATAAAACTAACCACATAATATGAACGTATTTTCCCCGACTAAATATCCTTTTTTTCGATTGTTATCCTCGACTATTAGCACAAATGACCATTAGCCGTTTCCCATTCACTCGCTTGGCCACTCTTTCACTCATTCATTGGGGATTTTCAGTAATTATGACGGTTGATCCAGATTAGGCGAGGCACTGGGACAATAGAAGGTAACACCATTTGACATCTTGCCAATGGAATCTTCAAGGAGAACAGGTTATATTTGGCTAGATTTTGCTTACCTGTTTTTGGCAGCGGCCGCTCGATCCCTTTGCCGGCGATTTTTGAACCAGTTGCCAACTTGTGTCGGATTCAGTCCTGTCGCTTTTGCCAATTCCCGTTTCTTGGTTGGATTTGGATATGGATCTTGGAGATACCACTCCCTAAGAAGGCTACGTGTGCGTTCCTTAAAGCAATGTGTCTTCTGTTCACCATCCCATATCGTCGGTGGTAATGGAAATTTCTTTCTCACTCGATATTTGTCAACGGGTCCTAAATTGAGAAAAACAAAATTTCAAAATTTCAATTATTTTTTTATTCAAAGTTTGTTGCGATATTTGCATACCTAATGGTCTTCCACGAAGTTTTTCTGCCTCGATGTAATGCGCCTCTAACCACATCGCCTGCAATTTTCCATATGAGGCTTTTGTAAATTTATGATTTTCAATTATTGCGTACAATTCCCTAGAAAAATTAAACAATTTATAGTTATTTTCTTGATTAATAGCAATTTTTAGTTTCTTTTTTAAAAAACTTCTATGAAAAATAAAAATAAAAAAATATTAGTTCTGATCCACATGAAATTTTCCTCTGCAATATTTAGTTCGGGAAAAAATATTTAAAAAATAATATTTTTGCAAATACCCCGAGAATCATCAAAAATATATAATAACAACCGTTGTAGACAAAAATGCAGGAAAATTGATTTTCTTTGAATTTTATTATATATATTTTTTCACAAAAGCATAAAATTTTCGAGAATTTTTCAAAAAACTGTGTTTTTTCAAAACAAAGTACCTACCCGTTATAGCCACCATTACTCTTCCAAAATTTGATGGAAAATTACTATTTTCGAAAATTCACTTGGAAAAAATTTCAAGTTGTTACCTCAACGCGTTCTCGAGTTATTTATGATACATACAACGGACAGACAGACTGAAGGATAGATCGACAGAAAGACCGGCAGACCGACAGACCGACAGACCGACAGACAGACAGACCGACAGACCGACAGACAGAACGACAGATAGGCAGACAGACGGACAGACAACCCGAGAGACAGCCCGACAGACAGCCCGACAGACAGCCCGACAGACAGATCGACAGACATACCGACAGACAGACCGACAGACCGACAGACCGATGGACAGACAGACAGACCGACCGACAGACAGACGGACAGACAGACCGGCAAACAGACCGACAAATAGACCGAGAGACAACCCGAGAGACAGCCCGACAGACAGACCGACAGAGAGACGGACAGACAGACCGACAGACAGAACGACAGATAGACACACAGACGGACAGACAGACGGACAGACAACCCGAGAGACAGCCCGACAGACAGCCCGACAGACAGATCGACAGACAGACCGACAGACAGACAGACCGGCAGACAGACCGACAAATAGACCGAGAGACAACCCGAGAGACAGCCCGACAGACAGACCGACAGAGAGACCGAGAGACAACCCGAGAGACAGCCCGACAGACAGACCGACAGAGAGACCGACAGACAGACCGACAGACCGACAGACCGACAGACAGACCAACAGACAGACTGACAGACTGAGAGACCGACGGACAGATGCATGGACATGCCCATAATTTTGCCTGAAACGGATTTCGTACTAACTAGAAAGATTCTATCTGCCCCCGTTCTCGAGTCGGTCTCCGTGATGAATACAATACTTTCTCTCTATAGAGGAGGAAAGTAACTACACTGTAGAAAATGGATTTGAATTTAAACCGAAAAATGGGGTAAAAACGGGGTAAATTTGCAAAAATGTCGTAAAATTTCGAAAAAAAATCAGAATTTAGCTCGCACACCATTTAAGTTGTAAAATCACCCAAAAAAACATTAATATTACACTAGAAATAGGGTAATTTTAAACCTTGCGTAAAATTTCGACCATTATTCGTATTTTTACTCTCATTTTGGTGTAAAAACACGCTCGCAGGGTATTTTTGCATTATTGTACGGACAATTTAACCTTAACCTTATAATTCGCATAAGGTTTGTGGCATCGGAGTATAAATACTCGAATCGAGTTTTACTCTACCAAAATCCTGTGTGGCGCCTGCCACATGGCAGACATGCCCGGGAAATTTGGATGTGAAAACATCCGCAAAAATAATATAATATTTTTGTTTTTGCAGACCGTATAAGCCGAGAAATTCTAATACCATTTTCGGTGTAATTTTAAACAAAAAATGTCGTAAAATAACACCTTTAAGACGCGGTTTTGCTACCAAATAGGAGGAAAATTACAACAAAAATGTGGTAATTTTAAACATCCATGTCGTAAAATTACACCCGTATTGTACTTTTACTTCTTATTTAGCTTAAAGTTCCCCCGTAAAAGAGGCTTTTGTACGCCACAAAATGAGTAAAAATGCATAGCTTTTAAGCCATTACGACTCGGTGTAATTTTACCCCTATTATCGTAGGAAAATGGTTTCCTACGATAATAGGGGTAAAATTACAATAAAATTTTCTAGAGTGTAGGCTTTGTTGTTCAAATAGACAAACAGGAAAATTTGCAGTGTAAACTCGATTTTATCAAATAAATATATTATTTCATCACACATGCATCGAAAATATGACTTTCGATGCCTCCGTAGCGGGCCGAAAGTTGAGTTTTCGCCCCTAGGGGCGAAAACGCAACTTTCGATGCCTCCGTAGCGGGCCGAAAGTTGCGTTTTCGGCCCTAGGGGCGAAAGTAGCGTTTTCGCCCCTAGGGGCTAAAACGCAACTTTTGGCCGCTACGGAGGCATCTCAAGGCATATTTTCGATGCATGTGTGATGAAAAATTGTATACGCAACTCGGAGCGAGTCAACGATTTCACTCGTGTGATATCTGCCCTCGCTTCGCTCGAGCAGCTAACTTCACCACACGAGTGAAATCGTTGACTTTCGCCCCTTGTTGCGTAATATACTATTGTGTTTGAACTCAGCAGAGCTGGATAAAAATTTTACAATATCTGAATGGATAAAATTGGAATTAAAACACGAGAAAATTGGAAAAAATAGCTATTTTATCTGAAGACGTTTTTATTTTACCGAATATGGATAAAGAATTCAAGTAATTAAAAAAAATATTTAAATCGGTTTGGTGTAGAAAAAACTCCGTGTACACCACACTTCTCAAAAAAAGAAAAAAAAAACAAAATTAGGATAAAACCTATTCATTGGTTCAAGCTCGGCTCGCCGCACAGGGTTTTGGATAAATAAAAAGGTTTTCGATACGAGTGAGACACACACACACGTTCTTCTTTTATTTATATATAGATTATTTTTTCGTAAATTGTAAGGTCATATTAATAAACCTTTTATCACAAAAACGTGGCAATTAACTTTTTGCGGTAGAAAACTTTTAGCACAACTTTGCAACACAATTTTTCATTTTATGTCAAACAATTTTGCATTTTGTCTGAAACAAAAAAAATATTGTAGTTAAATTTGAATTTAGTTAAACCCCACTTAAAGTGCACTGGGCAACAAGATTTTTGTTTTCTGGTACTCAATAACCGTTTCTTATAGATTTCGGCCTGTTGTTTTGAAAAACTTGAAATTTGCAAATGGAATGATTTTTGCGATTTTTTTTGAAAACGTTGAGTTGTATCGAAAAGTTTATAACGGTCAAATGTGGTTAAAATATGATTTTACATAACTCTTCCAGACATCAAAATTCAATCAATCCTCGCTCCCATCTCCAAATCGTGACCGTGAGGTTTTTGCAAACCCGGAATTCGGCTGTTATTATACTGTATGTGAGAAGCATATAGAAGTATATCAGATTTAGTATACCTTTTGTATCGTATCGAACCCATCGTCGGACACAAAAATGAACTACACCAGGGTGGCAAAAGATTTCGATTTCCACATGGCTGTTGTGATTTATCAATGATGTTATGTCCTTTATGTTATGATTTATTCCTTTAAAAAGGTTCTCACCAAATGTTTAATGATATTTTTACCACACTGATTCTAATCGGCTTTCGACTCGACTTCGTTTAGATTTCCTCCGGATGAAACTTTTCTACACTTTATAAATGTAGCTGTTTATTTGGTAAGCAATAAGGAGAAACACTTGATCTTTCACATTTACTTTATTAATCTCAATTAACATGCGGTTACAATCATTTAAACTTAATTAGACGACCAACATTAGTCATTTTCACCAAGCGATCCGACCAGTTTTCAATCTCAAACAAGACTCTCTTCTTCGTTGCGAAACGACGCGCACAGATTCTTTAAAGTGCTGGCGCAGCACAAGATAAGGCTTTGGATTGCGATACGAGAACCCACGCTGCCGAATCAGCGGACTGTGGGCTTGCATGTCGTATTGTATTACTGTTAGCATTCGCGAAAATGCCAACAATAACATCCGTGATTAATAATCCCCGCGGATCGCCTCACAACAAAGGCTTTCTCCAGCGGTGGCCCTGGTGGGCTTTTTCCCTCGTTTGCCCCGATGGGCTTCCACTGGTTGGACTTGATGTGCTTGTTGGGTTACTGCTTCAACCCGGTTCACCTTTCACTATTCACTATTCACTGGTTATGAACTTGTTTTTGTTCAGTCGCTTTCCGTTTACACACGTAGGAACCGATTTGTTTTTACCGGATCCTACCGGCTGCGCCAAAATGTTGTGATTTATCAATGATGTTATGTCCTTTATGTTATGATTTATTCCTTTAAAAAGGTTCTCACCAAATGTTTAATGATCTTTTTACCACACTGATTCTAATCGGCTTTCGACTCGACTTCACTTAGATTTCCTCCGGATGAAACTTTTCTACACTTTATAAATGTAGCTGTTTATTTGGTAAGCAATAAGGAGATACACTTGATCTTTCACATTTACTTTATTAATCTCAATTAACATGCGGTTACAATCATTTAAACTTAATTAGACGACCAACATTAGTCATTTTCACCAAGCGATCCGACCAGTTTTCAATCTCAAACAAGACTCTCTTCTTCGTTGCGAAACGACGCGCACAGATTCTTTAAAGTGCTGGCGCAGCACAAGATAAGGCTTTGGATTGCGATACGAGAACCCACGCTGCCGAATCAGCGGACTGTGGGCTTGCATGTCGTATTGTATTACTGTTAGCATTCGCGAAAATGCCAACAATAACATCCGTGATTAATAATCCCCGCGGATCGCCTCACAACATGGCCGTCTGTCCGTTTGTCCGTCTGTCCGTCTACCCTTCAACACCTTAATTTTTGAAAAAATTGAGCTAGAGACTTGAAACTTTTTACAGTGTCGTTTCTCGTAAGTAGTAAGGCCAAGTCCTTAAATTGGCAAAATCGGATCATTCCTTTTCCCCTCCCCTATACAAAAAAAAACAGTTGTTTGCGATTTTCTCGAAAACCGCTGGTCACATCGACAAATTTATAATAGCAAAATGTGTTAGGATATGATTTTACATAACCGTTCCACACATCAAAACCCAATCGGACCAATCCTTCCCCCTCTCACATAAAAATTGGTTTTTTTATATAAAAATTTTGTCGGTCCTCATATAGAGTATTTGACGATTCGCAATTGCTGGTTTTCTTATGTTTTTAAAACAATTTAATTAAAAATTGAAAAATTCCATAAAATTTGACATCAAAACCAGGAAGCAAGAAGGAAAAACTAATGGTACAACAATGAGGCAATTCTGGCCCAACTTGGCAGCCACTCCAACTCAACCGAACTTAACCTAATCAGTATTTTTCAATTTCAAATTAAAACAGTGTTGTCCTATTTATAATGTATATTCTAAAAATCTTAGAATTATATTTTTTGTCATGAAGACGATCCAGATTCGCATATTCGCGTTCCCTTTCTCAAAAAAAAACTTTTAAGTAGTTATCAAAAAAATTGTCAAAGATTACTAATACTTCAATAATAGTTCGAAAATTAGGATTTATTGGTCAGTAACTAGAATAAGATTTGCTTTCTCTCGAAACCAATTATTTATTAACTTGTACCAGATTTCTCACGGGTGGAGAAAGATTCGGAAATTAATTCAATTAAAGCAAAGAGAGGGGAAAAAATTGTTTAGGAAGTGTGGAATAAGTTTCAGCCCAAAAAGTAACAACGGCTACACTTCTGGTGTTGTCCTATATAGAATATTTGAGGATTCATCCCTGACCACTTCGAAGTCCAATCCCAAAATTTCATTAAAACCTCAAAAACAAATCAAACTAAAAATCAATGAAGTCCTGAAAATCATCGACCCGACCCTACCGTCTTCCAACGTGTTTTCAGATGAAGAAACTTTTGAAAATATATCTAAATAATTATTTTAAATACTATTAAAATTTCGTAATATTCTGATACATTTTTCTTTTGTTTTCCCTGGATTTGCATAACAACAATTCGATGGATTATATTTCTGTGGTGACTTTTATTCAATAACACATCAGACTTTTATTCAATAACCACAACCAAATTGTCAAGGTAAATTATTCCAATTGAATAGATTTATGATTTTTATTCTAAACATTAACATTTGAATGTCGATATCCAAATATGGAATACACAAATTGCTACATTCAGTTGAGTTGATCATATTTAAATTTTTGCTACAAAAATGGCAAACAAATAGTCCAAGTCTATTAACTTAACCTGTTAAATGCCTGTTCATCAAATGACAAATTATGTTTTGATTCGAGACGTTAACATGTGTTAATACCACATTAGAATTAGAGACAAAAGGTAACATATGTACGAGTATGAGAACTTCAAGTCTAACATAAAATATTTGAAAATTAATAAAGAACTAACAGAGTACGGTTTTTGCATACTAATTTCATGATTATATTGGTCTGTTATATGAAATTAAATTGAATGAGTTTTCGGTTTACTGGCTCTGATTTAAATGTAATTTAGGTAATGGCGCAATCTTTGGAAAATTGATAATTTTCACATTATAAGGTGGTGATTTATTTGAGTTTTTTCTTAATATCTCAAACTAATTTTATAATGCGATTATTAATGGACTGGGGCGTAAAAAATGAAAGAAAGTTTAAAATTGCAGAGATCCAAACCAAAAGTTTTTTGAGCGTGGTGCGGTTTTGGTTCAAAGGTAAATTTGATTTCTGGTTCTGGTTCCAAAAATTTCAAAATTTGGTTCAGGTTTCTGAAATTTCAAAAATTTGGTTCCGATTTCGGTTTTAAAAATTCCAAAAATTTGGTGCGGGTTTTGGATACCAAAATTTCAGAAATTTGTTCTTGGTTTATTGGTTTTTGTTCTTACAAAAGATTGCTAAAATTTTAAGTGGAAAGTATGAATGTAAAATTGAAATTGCTTTGATAATAATGAATTTAAGAGTTGAAGTCTTATGGCGGGTTTTACGAAACTTTGTACGCTAACTTTATTTAGTAGTCACTACAAGTTGCATGAAACCAGAGGCGGATTTAGATAATCTGAAGCCCTAGGCAATGGAAAAATTTGGGACCCCATGATAATTTGCGGCTAAAAGTTGTCCAACATTTTCCGGATCATATTGCAGCTCGAGGCTTTAAAAATGTTTGTGTCTTAATGAAATCGCGAAATTAGATTTCAAAAACAACAAAAGAAGAATTCGCCGCAGGGGAATTACTTTTTGACCAATGACAAGTTTTAGAAAAGGCAATGCTATCTTTTGGGTTTTGCAATGCTATTTGAGGCTCCCAAAATCCAGGGTCCCACACCTGTCTTTCATGCCTAGGCGGGAATCCATCACTGCGTGAAACTCGCAAATAGAACTAGATTTTTTCGCCCCAGAAAAATACTCAGGGTATTCACAATCCTCTTTTAATTTTCGGTATTCGGTATTTTCGGTAATATTAAAAGACTGAAAATATTCTGCTGTGAACATCCCACAGCACAGATTTGAGAACAGCGCTTTTATTTGATACGTGACCAAATCATGAACTGCGAATTTGATTGTAAAATATGTCACATACCTTTAAATCCATGTTTGATGTATTCTTTTGAATTTCTATTGTGGCAACGGCTATCAAAATTGAAAAAATTTGCAGTCCGATGAGATTAACAAAAAACCAGCGAGAAAATTTGACAACTAAAAACATTACTAGCGCCACCCGCGGTTGATTCTTGAGACCGAATACCGGGCCGAAAAACACGACTCAAGGCATGTATATACAATTACCGAATCCGGTAATTCATTTTTACATGAACCAAATTACCGTCTCGGTAAAAATCTGTTAAATTTGACTGAATTACCGAGCGGTAAAATTACCCGCAATTTAAAAGAGGACTGTGAATACCCTGACTATAATATTGTATTTTTTGGGACTGTCGAAAAAATACGGTAGTGCAACGACGGTTTTCAATTCCATGAATTTTTCTATTCGACACCGGTTCGAGAAAATCATCAACAACTTTTGATATCGGCGTGGCAGTAAGGAATGGTCCAATTTTGCCCATTAAAGAACTTAACCTCACTTTTTATCACAATTTTTTCGGCGCTAAATTTCAAGTCTTTAGCTTAATTCTTTAGCTTAGTTATGAGAGTTATGATGTGGACGGATAAGCGGAAGTCAGTATTTTGTCATCCTCAACACCGTGGGGTAGTTCAATTTCGTGTACACGGAGATAAATAATAGGACTTTTTCCCACAAAAAAAATGGAATATCCGAGACAGTGAAATTTTTTGGTAACGACTCTCCAACAAAAGGGGAATTCGTACTAAAAAATAGGAAATTTTCCCAAAATTATAGGAATAATTCCCTATTTTTAGAGAATCTATGCAGAAGAGTCCACTGTCTCGAATAATCCTATTTGGATTTCTCTCCGTGTACGACGACTGGTTCGATGAGTTACAAAATACTAAAATTGTAATACTCCTATATGATATGTCATAAGAATAAAAAAACAAAAACTATTGTAATTAAAATTGTTTAACAAAAAACACTGGAAGATATTCGGATAAAAATTGTAAAAAGCATTCGCATAGAAATCTATAATTTACACAAAAAAAGTAAATGTCGAAAACATGGAAGAAACACTTTTTTAATATACCAATAAAATTATTTGATACTGAGCGCAGTATTAAAACCCAAAACGAATATCAATTTCACTAACAAGGGATTAAAACGTTTATGATTTATCAGTGGAATCTATATTTTTATAGCATGGCCAAACTCGTTACCCATAAGGGATCTTTTTTAGATTGAGTTATTAAAATATCATCGATATTTAAGAGTCCTGAGGAACATCTATAAAGTAGTTTTATAGCTCTTGTCTATAAACGATTTATGATGTCAAACTATCCTTCTTACCTGCTATTAAACTAGGTCAGATTTTAACAGGAAACATTATTAGATATAATCTCATACTAAGTTCAAACTTTTGTAATTATTTAGTTCTAATAATTGGAATTTTCAGTAATTAACAGCACAATAATTATTACAGAGCAATTATTACACAGTACAGTAAATAAAATTGAATTTATGAAAAGCAAAATGTCAAAAAACAAATGACACAAACCTCATTATATTTTAAAACTATCAGTTGTGATCAACACAAAGCTTTCCTCTGCAATATTTAGTTTCGGAAAAATATCTCTTGTGTTATTATTAAATATGTTAAATATTTTTGTTTAAGGGTTTTTTACGCCTTCATTAAGACATTGAAATACGAAAATGTCCCTGGTAGCATTTTTCGTGTATGACACGTATCTGCTACTAAATAAGATAAAATTTTAGTGGCAGCCAAAGACCAAAAATCCTTTTTTCAATCCCACAACCAATTTCATACTGGTCATAATTTCAAAACACCAAATTAAACGTTTTTAAAAAGTTTATTGTTTTGTAATAAAAAAAACGAAAAAGAATAACTGCCTTTAAAGGACACAATGGAAAAACTTTAAATTTCATTCTTGCGAGTTTCTACAAGTTAATTGTAAAACGTTTTTTGAGAAAAAGATTGAAAATTTAAAAAAAGAAAAAAAAGGTTCCTTCTTTAGCACGTGTTATTTCAGAGCTTGCGTTTAAATGCTTCACTACACATTTTACATAGTTTCTTGAGCAATTTTGGCTGACGTTTGTGCCCCTTTTTCACAAAAACGGCTCAAAATCCGGCCGCCGGAAGTCGAGACCTTAAGCCGTTGTACTATAGACCCGTTGGACTGTAGAGAACACGATTTGCCAAAAATACACTAAAATATTAAGTCCTTGAAGAAGGATTTCACCCAAAACATTGACAACTTTTCAATAGATCGAACACGTATGTTGCAGCCCTGTTTAATTCATCGTTAGAGGAGTCTGGGCATCAATCGTGTAACGCGACGCATACACCAAATTGCGTCTTTCATTAAGAAAAGCAATCGTGTATGGCGACGCGTCGTTGCATACTAGCGACGCGTCTTTTCGTTCAGCGACACAGTTCGAGGCGTCGCTCAGTGTCATTTCACAATGGTTGAACCAAAGTAAATAAAAGTTTCTGGATTTAAATTATAATAAATTTATATTATTTCAGGAAGATAACGAATGAAAACCAGTGGGAAACCCTTGTAAGGTTCATGGATGAAAATATTGCCTTAGCGAGGGGCGCGTTTGACCCTGGTGCCTCCGGCAACAAAAAGAAAAAACTTTTGTGGGAGGATTTGATTTTTATTCACTTCAAGCAAAAAGTCTATTAATTATACATTACGGTTTTGAGATGAGCTGGAACGGATCATTTATGTCCCTTTAGAACCTGCGAACAACTCGTAATTCACTTTTTTCTGGTGTACTTAACACAAAATTAATTTCAGCTAATCCAAACATTTTTATTTTGACGTTTCTGTAGCAAGATATTTGTAGTGAGCAAAACTGGTCCGTATTGTGCACTCGGAAAGCTTTATTTAGCATGACGTATAATTGTGCACTCGAAAAGCTTTCTTTAGCATGACCTATAATTGATTTAAGAAATTCAATCCATTGAATGTTCAAACCTTTTAGTGTCGCGATACAAAATTAGAAAAACGTGTCGCGTCGATGTCGCCGTCTCAGCTCAAAGACGGAGACGCGTCGCGTTACACGATTGATGCCCTGGTGTTGAATCAAATGTCAGTATATTCAAATAATGTGTTCTGTGATTTGGGTGGCCCAATAAAGAGATTTTTTTTTCTTTTGAAAAATATCAATTCGTTCTCATTTGCCATCAAAATTTTCTTTGTATCCGAAAAAAAACCTTGAACGTCGTATATCAAAACGATTTATATTAAGGCGTCGTAAATCGAAGAACGTTTGTATGTTGTTGCAAGATAATACGTTTAAACAGTAGAAAACCATTCAAAGTAAAAGACTTAGCTTTGAATTATTATGTCCATCTGAACTTTACCCAAGTAGCGTTTATGTGAACCGCGATGTTAGCAGTTGACATAAATGTAGCTTGGGAAGAAACAACACGCAATTTAATAAGTTTGGAATTAACCCGTTCGGTGCATGTTTTTTTCTATGGGGGTTAAAAATTCTCTCTATACAAATTAATGATGTTTAAGCTATCAGTATTCATTTAAAAAAGAAAAATTTAATTTTTTTACAAATACGTCCACTGTAGTCCAGCTTTTTACTCAAAAAATCAAAATTGGGTCACAAATGCACTTAAAGGTGCACTGAATGAGAATAGAGTGTTGAAAATAAATAAATAATAAGTCAATTCAAATTTTTTAGCATGATGCCATATGACATCAAAATACCGAATGGGTTAAAATATGCTTCACGTGTGAATTGTAACCGAGTTTATGAATTATATTCGAACAGAAAAGTATTACAAATCAACCAAAATATTCTCATCTAAAAAATCAAATTGCGAAGGTCAAGGATTTGTAAATTTTGCGCCTGTGGAAATTCGGACCCCCTAAACACAAAGCAAACCTCAGGAGCAGCTCTTTGGATGTTGGGGCAACAAATATTCGAACTCAATTACCGATGGTTAAATTAATCAATTAAAAAAAAATATGTTAAAATAAATATTGACAAACCTAAAATTCCCAACGTGATAAGCAACAACGGCTCTCGCTCTTAATACAGCCTCCGAATTCAGTATATCGTGCATATTTGGTAGGGCAACTGGAAGACTCCATAGGAATCTTGCTAATCTTTCAATATCACCAGATTCTTCTAATGTTTTACAGACAATTTCCACTTGGGCGGCGGAAAATGCTAGCGTCGGAACAGCCAATATCGGACTCGGTGCTATAATCGGATGATGATGTGTAAATGTTTCCGGAGGACTAGTACCCTCCGTCGGTCCAACGGCCATTTTGTTAATTGAATCCACTGTGGTAACACTATTATCATACTATTCCTAACAGCAACTTTGTAAGGCTATCATTAAGGAAACGTTTTTCATTCGTTATTAAATTTTCCTTTAATTTTTATCGTATCGTAAATAAAATCATTCGATTTAATTAAAATTAAAAATAACTTCCATAAGTCGAATTTTTTTTCAATATCCGAAATTTTCGGGAATGTAAAATTTTACACTTTTCACTTTCCACACAAGCTTTTCAAATGTCGGCGGAGACTTTAAAATTGGGGACCAAATTTAAGAAAAAAAAAACTTTAATAATTTTAGTCACAATTTTTAAAAAATCACAGTTTTTAAAAAAAAACGTTATAATTTTTTTTAGAAAAATTTCTTGAGATCACAAAAATTATTCACATTTAGTCCGATATGCAGCAATAAAAAATGTCCGCAGTTGCGGCTTGAAAGAAACCTGCGACCGTTTTGCAACTTAACGTTGCTAGATTTGGATTAAAGACGTCGGCACTTGGATTATCTGTCAGTTAGAGCGCGATTTAGGCATATCACTGAATCCAGTAGTTATGATACACAGATTGACGACAACTCCGACGAAATCGACGATTATCGAGTTTGATCCGTCTGCCATCAGTACCAGTTTCGATAGCAATGCCAAGTTTCGCGTTCTCGATTACACTTGAGGCTGGTTCGGTATACAGGAAAAAAAACAAGCAATCCGAATGAAAGGAAAGCAAATCCCCCCGTCACACTCAGGCACGAATAACGAACTGACAGCTATCTGGCAAGTATACTTGCTTGCAGCCCAAGCGCTTGCAATTGATCAGGGAAATGTTGGCGACTAACACATATGAAGGTCGATGCATACGCATACGGATGATGGACGGATCAGGAGGAAGAAACAGACCTGCCTGCGATAGCTTCTTAACTTCAGAAAAGTATCTTTTATCTTGCTTGGCCGCTTGCCGCTTGCTTGCCTCATTGACACAGCTATGGGTAGTATAGATGCATAGATATTACCTTTCGGAATTAGAGGTTTCACCGATTTCATAGTCCACGCCCATTATTCAGCTACTTGTCTCTTTTCACGGCTTCCGGACTGAATGTTGTACATAAGGCATGCTTCTATCCTTGATTCTTTGTTCTCGAGTCCTCTATACTATGTATGGGATTCTCGGGAAAATCAAGCAAACGGAGAAGACTACTTGGTATAAATATAACACTGGTTTGGTTTTGGATTGTTCAGCAATCATCTGGGATTGATTCCTCCACAGCTCATCGTCGATCTGGGAAGCATGGAAGTAGAGAATGAGTGGCTTCTATCTGGATGTGGTCGTTAATGGATTTGTTTCGGGTATATACACTATCTCCCCGTTCCTCGTATCTTCATTGGACGGATGGCCAACAACGCTTGGAGATATGGGGATAACCACCTCCAAATCCCTATCTGCTGGTGCGACGAGTATATCTACCAAACTTATAGATGTATATTTTCCATGCTATTATTATTATCACTGGTGGTTTTTTTGTCATATCCTCAACTTTTAGATACACTCCCAATGAGTACTAGTAGTCCGATCGGATCCGATGCGACTTTCAGATTGTATAGCCGGATTATAGCATGGGCTGGGTATAAACTGCCAGCTCGAAATTATTGTGATACGTGAAACAGCTGCTGAAAACCGATCCCAATACCAATCCCAGTGCATGACCCCAAACTCAATCCCCCCAGAACGAAAGTGGTGGAGGCAAGAGTTTAGAGTTGGACATGTTTTTCGTTGATTCATTTCTCTATCTGTGGACTTTACTGTGTTTATCTGTCTATCTATTTATTTGTAACTAAATTGCTAGCAGGAGTACATGAATAATACTCACTGAAGTAAACTGCCGGAGGACCTGGCGTGTACTAGACACACCATCTTTTTGCCTAATGGCGTTGGTTGGCAATGAGTATATCTGCATAAATAATGTACAATCATAGTATCTATATGATCTGATTTGTAGTATACTCAGAGCAACATGGAGTAGATGGCGAACTAATAATAAAATCTGTACGATATTCGAGTATCGTAATTAAATATGCTAAGACTTTGAGAGATAGATCTTTAGATCAGATTGTTTTGTTTGGTTTTGTTGCGTTTCATTTATTTTAGCATTTCGGTGTTTTCTTTATTTTATGTTTTGTGTGAATCTAATGTTTGCCTTTGGTGTTTGGTTCTTTGAATTTTGTCGGTTTTGATGTTTTTTAAGCGAAATTACTTCTATTAGGTGTGTCCTTGCGGTTTCGTGCTCGTAATTTGATTCAAGGTGCTTCTATTTTCAATCCATTTCATCCGTTTCGGTGCTATGCGAGTCATTATGAGATTTTGTTTGATGTGAATTATTTAAGAGCGCACGAATTCAACGTATTCGCGTTTTATGTATAAATGCTGGCCACCATTGTCAGGGTGTACTCAGCTTAAATTTTAATAAAATGGAGTATTCTATTGAAAAAGTTGTAATGAAGATTTGGATCGTATTTAATTGTAATTTATGTTGATGAATGTGGGTGGATCAATCCAAAACCAGATTAGTTTGAAAATACACTGTTAAATAAATAAATCAATGAACTAATGTTGGTAGGTTAGAGATTTTTTTTTGTTCTGACAAATTTGGGGTCAATATTTTCGAAGGTTAATCACTGACGCAGTCAATCATTTGCTTAATTATGCTCTGTTAAGTTATTTCAGTTTGGAGATTTTCGTTATTAGAAAATGGATTGCCGGACGTAAAAATATCTGATGTGAACAGCAAATTACTTTCTTATAGAAATTCTACGTTTTTATACAAATCTATCTCGATAACGGTAAAAGATATCGGATAAGGGTGATAGAAAAAATTATGACAAATATTATTCTTTTCAATTCATCTTATACATTAAACCAGCAAAACATCGTTTTTTTCGAGAGAATCGCAAAAAAACAGGTTGATTTAAAATAACGGTATATATCGATAACGGCTTGAGATACAGAGTTCTATTAAAAGACAAAGATGTAGAAAATTTTATTGTCTCCAACTTTTGGTATACATAAGACTACTCAAAAAAGCGTAGTTTCGGAGTAAATAACAAAAAAACGAAATCGCGATTTTTAAAAAGCCGCCATTTTGGTCACTTCTGGTAAACGGATTTCCGCCAAAAGTTGATAGGATTGTCCAACTCCAGGACCAAATGTGTCTGTCGAATGTCGTGACTCTAGCTCTATTAGTTTTTGAGAAATCTTGTACACAGACTTATAATGCTACAATCGACTCAGGAGTGCTCGGGAAATATTTTTTTGGCAAAATTAAGAGGTCGAAGTTTTTCATGAATACAATACATACTTTATTATACTACGTGTAAGAATGTAAAAATGATTAAAACTGGAGTGGTATTACGTAACTTGATTCAAGCGTTTGTTTCGAGTTAGAAGAAAAAGTGGTATTTGCTATCTCGGTTTCTCTCTGTCATTTATGTCGGTCAAAACAGAGACAGCCAATACTTCTTGTTCCT
This sequence comes from Chrysopilus asiliformis, assembly GCA_964034945.1. Classification (NCBI taxonomy): domain Eukaryota; kingdom Metazoa; phylum Arthropoda; class Insecta; order Diptera; family Rhagionidae; genus Chrysopilus; species Chrysopilus asiliformis. The sequence goes on from OZ035962.1 coordinate 81,519,616, forward strand.
CTAACTCGAAACAAGTTACGGAATATCACTCCTGGACTCCAAAAGTGTGGAAAAATTATTTAAAATAAAATTCGATTGAATATTGTTGTTTGATTTTTGGATGATGTATGTATCATAAAGGCCGTATGAAGGCGAAGTGGTGTCCACTGGGATTAACCCTTAGAGACACGAAATTTTTCGAAAAAACACGAAATTTTTTTTCGCTTTTTTTAATTTATTTCTCGAGTATTGCCATTTCAAAGATTTCATGCAGCGATGGAAGTCGATTGAGTCAGTGGCACAATTTCAGTACCACCGTGCAGCAGTTTTTATGAAAAAATTGGTACATCGCATGTACAACCAAGCATGGGTTAAACCTGTGCCTTTTTTATGCGTTTTCCCAAACTAAAAGATTATATGCCTTCAGTTGTATCTATCAAAGAAGGATATTCGCGTTATGGAACGGATCTGTTTTTTTGCCGTATTTGCAGCAGAAGTTATCCTTCCCTCTGACCCCCTCATCAATTATATCGTAAACCAGCAACTGTTTTTTTGTGGGATTTCTTCCATTCGACCTAAGACTCTCCAGAGAGCATATAATCCAAAAAAAAAACACACCATATTCTCCCCCATCCCTCCTGACAACCTGTTCTGCTATATCTGAAACCAGTAAACGCCGGTCTGTCTGTCTGTTTGTCGGACTGTCTGTCAGTGCCGGTGACCGATTCGAGCACGTAGGCATAGACAAAAAATTTCTGATCGGTACGAAATCCGTTTCAGGAAAAATGATGTGGATGTCCGTGCATCTGTTTGTCGGTCTATCCATGTGTCTGTTTGTCCGATGTGCGTATCCTATAATATAATACGAGGAACGTCTGTCTGTCTGTCTGTCTGTCTGCACAAACGATTTCGAAAACCCGCCTAACGATTTTCACGAAACTTGGGGGTTAGGGATTTTCGGGGACAAGAAATCGATCTAGATAGGTCTCACCCCTGAGAAAATTCCCCTTCGATACCCCTCGCCTGTTATCTTCGAATTGGGTGGTCCGATTTTAATGAAAGTATTACTGAGGGGGCTGAGGGCTTTCGATCTTTCCACTACAAACCTGACTTTTCCCTCCCCTCGATACCCTTCGCCTGGTATCTTCGAATTGGGTGGTCCGATCTTAATGAAACTTTACAGTATTACTAAGGGGGCTAAGGGCTTTTGATTTTTATACCCGTATGGTGAAACCAAAGGGTATATTAACTTTGCCTTACCGTTTGTAACGCCAAGATCCCGTTATCACACACAAAAATGAATTACACCAGTGAGTTTAGAATGACTAAAAAAATTGATTTTTGCATGTCCGTCCGTCTGTCTCTCCGTCTGTCTGTCCGTCCGTCTGTCTGTCTGTGGCGCGGATTGCGGGCGCACGGATTGAGCTAGAGACTTGAAATTTTGCGCAGATCCGTTTTCCGTAAAATACGAGGCTAAGTTCGTTAATGGGCAAAAATGGACCATTAGAACGAACGAAAACGTTTTTTGCGAATATCTCAAAAACGGTGCATCTTATCAAAAAAGTGCAAGAACAAAAGTTATTTAGGACATGATTTTACGTAAAATTCCCATACATCAAAATCCGATTGGAATAAATTTAAAAAAATATTATTGGAAAGTTTGACTTCAAATTGGAATTTTGGTATAACTGTTCGAATTTTGATACGAATATCACCATACGGGTTTCCAATGATTGCCAGATTGGCAATTATAGCTTTTGTTATGTTTACAATACAAACCTGACTTTTCCCACTACAAACCTGACTTTTCCCTCCCCTCGATAACCCTCACCTGGTGTCTCAAAACAACGTTTCAAAAATCGGTGACAGCGATTATCACTCAACCGATTTCTATGAAATTTTGTTATCGCGCGTTAGTTTTAGTTCTACCTTTCTAGGTCGGGAATAACTCTGGAAAAGCTCTGTAAAGATAATGTGAATTTAGTTTTTCCCCAAAAATCAGCAAAAGTAGGATTTTGGGCTCGCCGAGCATTGCTCGGTCTTCCTGGTACTCTTAAATAATTCGAGAACGCGTTGAGCTAACGAGTTGATTTATTTTATAAATGAGTTTTTTGAAAATCGTAGTTATCTATCAACTTTTGGAAAGTAACGTTAGCTATAATGTGTAACTCTCATACAATTTAAAAAAAAAACAGTTTTTTGAACATTTCTCGAAAACTTCGCCCCTTTGGGAACTAATTTTAAAGAATATAACATTTTCCACATTTTTTGCTTCAACGTATTTTTACGTATCTCTAACAGTTCTCAACATATTTTTACAAAAAATTAAGTTTTTTTTTTGAAAATTTCTCGTTAACTATGGGCTTTTGTAAAAAAATTCAAATAACCAAATTCAAATAAACTAAAATTTTCCACATTTTTGTAAAAAAAAAACTCCGAGCTACGGTGTTAATTTTTTTCTGAGTAACACCGCGAGATGTTTTGAGGTGGTGTAAATTTGCCACCGGATGTTTTCGAGAGTGTGATAAACCTAAAAATATTGGGAAGTGCATTTCAAAGTTATTACCAGTTTTAAACCAATTACAATTTTTTTCCCAATCAAAAACCCACTCAATCTATCGGTCGAATACAATTTATACAAATTTTTTAATCAATATAACGTCTCGAATTGCGCAAAGTTTTATGATATTTGGCCACAGCATTTTGTTTTATTTTATTTATCGATCAATTTTTTTTACATTCATCTCAATAAACCGAATTTCAAAATAAAAAATTTATCATTTGTGCCACAAAGTTATTATCGTACGTTTCCTGTACATTTTTGAACATATATGGCCAGGGCTGCGGTCACTATGCATTTATGCAACTGCGGCATAAAAATGAATATTCCGGAAATGACTTTGATTTTCATATATCGGAATTGAAGGTGCATCCGTCCAAAGAGGTCAGTTGCTATGAAAACGTTCATAAATCATAAAAAAATGTGTGGCTGCATTCATTCAAATAGATTTATGTAAAAAGAAATTAACAAAAAAAAAAAGGAAAATCTATCCACACTGAAAGTGAATTCTGTAGTAAGGATGGAACTATAAATGTATGTGAAAATGAAATTATAAAAAAACAATCATTTATTCTCCCTCGTATAATTTGCATTTAGATTATGTTCCGGTTGAGCTACGCCGCACAAAGGCTAACAATAAGAAAACATATGAAAATCTGTGAAAATAGAAAACAGGAGAAAAATTTACTAAAGTAAATAATGTGAATGAGTTAGAAACAGAATTGTGACGAAGCGCTTTCTTTTATTTTGTTACATTTTCCTTGGAATCATTCGTTCAATTAAGTGCGGAGTGACTTTAATCCGGATAACAAGAAGTCGGATTAATTTTAATTCGATTATCCGCGAAAAAATCAATTCCAGAGCTGACTGGCTTAAACGGCAAACAAGGGTGCCTCTGTGCCTGTGTCAACTCTATTGAGTACTCTGGAATCAAAACAACTTGATTCGACGCGAGAAACGAAAAAATCCTTCCATAATAATAAAAACAAGTGAAGCACTCGAAGGAAAAAAGAACAATTTGTCACCAGAATGTTCCAAACGGGGGTGACAAGGATATCGTCCAATAACACTGCTTTTAGTGAGTCACTCCCCTTCCCCTCACAGAAAGTTTTTGTATTCACATTACAAAATCCTGATGTCGTCCCTATAGTAAATTTGCACTCGGTTGATTGCGTCAAATAATCTTCTCTGTAAAAGTTCAACTTTGTGGGTGTCTAAGGGTGCATAATTTAAGGCCTGATAAGATTACATCGAGATTACGCGGTGTTAAACTAGGATGCGGAGACCACAGAGATTACATATGGTATGTGGCTGGCACCATAACATTTCTTGTTCATCTGTTCCCATAGCATGTTTCACTAGCATTATTGATTGATTATTGTTTTGATAACTTTTACTAATCTAATGCATTGTTATGTTCGTTTAACAGGATTTTGTGTGAGTTCGATTTTTTATCCAGTATTTTCACAGTCCGACCGATTAATTGACTTCGGCCACCTACCGCCAAAAATCAAAACTTCGACCAAATTTCGGCTTCAGCGGAAATTAAGATCAAGGTGCAAGGCCGAAGGTCGATTGGGGATTGCTGCAAATCATATCTTCCCCCCTGCGGCGTAGTTTTCCAACGAATTTTCACCTGGGGCGCATACAACTCGCAATTTACTTTTGACTTTTTTGGTATTCTGACAATTTCAGTAACTTTTATTTATAACCCGTGCAAAAGCCCAAAAAAAAGGTTTTTTTCGCTTTGGACGGTGCAAGTCTTGATTTAATCAGTCGTACACTTCAGAGGCGTTCTGTTAATTTTCAAATTTCTACAAAGCTTGCTGTTGCTCAAAACTTGTTGTTACTCTCTCACCGCCCCCCCCCCGCCCCCCTCCTCTGACTGATTCATCTTATTCTTAATTGACACAAAATAAATACACCCATACCTCGATATACGGCCCCTCGTTTTACGGCCTTTCGCTTTTTGAATTGCGTCTCAGTTTTGGAATACGTTGCACATTGATTCGATAAACGGTCAAAAATCGGACAATATTACATTGAAATGCACTGCGCTCAATAAATGCAATACTTTCCTAAAAGAATGTTCCGGTGTTTCTATATACGGGCTAAATTTTTGGAACCAATCTCGGCGGTATATCGAGGTATGGGTGTATAGGTACCCTACTTTAACACATTGACTGCCATGGCTATCATATTTGGTAGCAAGTGAAAAATTTACTAAGTTTCATGAGGGGTGCCGGCTATAACTTTCGATAGTCAGGACTACATTTTACATACATAAATTCAAGTATCCATAAATACATTCTGCAGATCTACATGTATTGGAATTTCTTTTAAAAATTTGCTAAATTTGTTTGGCAGTCAACGTGTTAAGGGCACAATATTGTTATTATTAGAGACTTTGGATTCGCTGACTCAAATCAAGACTTCGAATTCCTTGACTTCAAGTTTTAATTTGTTATTTTTATCTCTCACATTTACAAAACAGTTTTTCTGTAATTTTATTTTTATACCCGTATGGTGAAACCAAAGGGTATATTAACTTTGCCTTACCGTTTGTAACGCCAAGATCCCGTCATCGCACAAAAAAATGAATTACACCAGTGTGTTTAGAATGATAAAAATATTTAATTTCTGCATGTCCGTCCGTCTGTCTGTCTGTCCGTCTGTCTGTGGCGCGGATTGCGGGCGCACGGATTGAGCTAGAGACTTGAAAGTTTGCACAGATCCGTTTTACGTAAAATGCGAGGCTAAGTTCGTTAACATTAGGGGGGGTACCCCCCATACGAACGAAAACGATTTTTGCGAATATATCAAAAACGGTGCATCTTATCAAAAAAGTCCAAGAACAAAAGTTATTTAGGATATGATTCTACATAAAACTTCCATACATCAGAATCCGATTGGAATAAATTTTAAAAAATCTTATTGGAAAGTTTGACTTCAAAGTGGAATTTTGGTATAACTGTTCGAATTTTGATACGAATATCACCATACGGGTCTTCAATAATTGCCAAATTGGCAATTATAGCTTTTGTTATGTTTTATTGTAATTATTATCGAAAATTGGGCGATTTGTACGGATGCGATTTTCCGCGACAATTTTTATAGTTATAGCTTCAAAATTTTTACAAAAGTTGATAGAAAACTACGATTTATATAAAACTTATTTACAAAAAATTTCAAGTCGCTAAGTCAACACAACAGATCGACACACAGATGCACGGAAATCCCCATAATTTTTCCTGAAACGGATTTCGTACTGATCAGAAATTTTCTATCTGCCCCCATTCTCGAGTCCGTCTCCATCATGAATATAATACTTGCCCTCTATCGAAGAGGAATGTAAAAATAATATATTTATCCAAATATGTGTAAAACTTCAATTTTTTGTGACTTTCACTCTTTAAAACAGGAACAAGAAACGAAAAAAAGTCAGGTAAAATAATACAACAAAAACTGCAATCGCTAGGAGGCCCACCATGCGGAAAAAATTGGCAAATTAATTACACCACAAAATTTTTTTAAAAAAACGTAAAATTATATGTTATTAAATCCTTAACACGTTGACTGTCATGTGAGATGGACGTGGTCTCTATGAAAATTGGCTCATCGGGCCACTAGACTTTAATTTAGTATAAGCTGCGTGATTAAGCATTGGATGCACAGAATTGTATAAAACTTTTGGAAAAAATAATAGACGGCCTGAGAAATCTTTTTTGATATTTGGCGTATAAATGTTGTGAGTCCAATGTAGAACCATAAACGGTATATCTCGAAAATTTATAAAAATAATATCAGGCAATTGATAGAAAAATCTACCGGCCTCTGGGACCTGACTTTTCGCTTCCAGGGTGGTAGTCAACGTGTTAAAAACCAATAAAGTTTCCCTATTATTCCCAACTCCTATTGAAAGGATGACCCAGGAAAACAATAAAATCTCAACCAATTGAAACCCAACCGAATATAAAACTTCATATAACTGCGCAAGTATCTACCAAGAAAACAAGAAGTAACTCAAGATGAAGTCATATTTCACAGAATTTTATCATTCAAAGAAGTATATATTAAAATAAAATACAGTAGAGGGGTGTTAGGAGTGGAAGGCTACTTGACCATTTTGCGCAATTTAAATTTGTCCTCCTCCAAATCGGCCTTAAACGAATAAGACGAGCCAACAAAGCCGCTCTTTTGTCAAATTAAAATTCATTGACCACACACAGAATGTACCATGGAAGTCCCAGATGGAAAGGGTAGAAATAATTGGGGTTGAAGGCTGAATCCACCAGAGTTGATAGTCCAGGAAAATTAACAAGAAATGGAGGCATGAGAGGAAATTAAACTGTTTCTACTTGATGCAGCTACCTGAAATAGGAAAAAAAGGAAATTTTATTAGCAAATCACCGAAATTTAGATGAGAAGATTTTACTTCCCTTCGAAGGGGCTCACCGAACCTTTCGTCTGTCTGTGAACTTGTTGGAGCCCCTTTCACTTCCAAATCCAAAACGATTTCACCTCGGTCCGATTCATCTAAATCCTCGATGTGACCGCCACGATGCTTGTTTATCATTTTTCCCCAAGTTTCCTAAAAATAAAACGGACACATTAAATTAAAAAATTAAAAAAATGATTTCACTAGCAGTTTTAAAAACAAGATTTTTCATTACACCGAATGCATGCAATACGAAAAAAACAACGACAACCACAAGATCTGACATTTGCACTTATAACCAAAATAACTTACAAAATTAACTTACAAAATTAACTTACAAAATTAACTTACAAAATTAACTTACAAAATTATCCAATAAAATAATTGCCCAATAGTTTAAAATTATCAAATCCCTTAATTTATCCAAGGAGATAAATTATACATTTCTATTTGTTCGCCGATTACTGGTTTTAATCACCTATAATTTTCATCTCGCTAAATTTTACTTCGATTTTACCCGGACGTGGATTTCATCGAAGTCTCATCATATCGCTTATTTCGAAGGATTTCGTCTAGCGCAAATGTTTCGTTTAATTAAAATTATTAGTACTTAAATTATTTCAAAGTTATGTGTAAATTCATGTGTTAACCAGACCCACATGCTTTTTTTTAAAGATTTTCGAAGATAGGTGGTTTCTGCGAGCAAAGGGCCCTATTGTGCACATAAATCTCCCCCCCCCCGTAAATGTTAGATTTCAATTATCAATACACTTTTCCTTATTTAAATGTGGCGAAGGTCATTGTACTAAATTTTATATTACGCTAATGTTCAGCGATTTCTTATTTGATAACATTATTGGTAGGATAAAATATTTCTTAATTAGATTTAATGCTAATTACTTAAAATATAACTCTTTATACCTAGGTTATTAATTTATTAAAACTATATTAAAACTATATTAAAACTAAATCAATTGTGCTGTACATTTTTAGATTATATTGAATATTGCGTCCTTGTTTTCGATATTATTTATTAAAAGGGTAAACTAAACATGATATTTTGAGCTTTTTATTTATGGGTGGCTGGAGACGATGAGAGCTGAGAAAGATATTTTCAAAAAGCCTGGTTTTTCCAGGATTACCTGAGTCTGGATATAGATGAGCATCATGGAAACGTTGCCGATTTGATTCTGTTTCAAAATTTCATCCCTTCCTTATCCTTCACTCCTTTCACCATCCCGTTGTGTTGTTTGTAGGCAAAATTTTGTCATGGCCGCAAATATCCTTAGTGTTTGGAAAGAACCCCCCCACATCCGGCGAGCTAAGCCCCCCTTGTTGCCTACATCCTTGCACTAAGGACCCTCCTTATTTGTGTAACTCCCCCCGTGGTCATAACAATGGCGCCCAACGTCAGCGCTCGATGACACCCAACGTCATCGCACGATGACTCCCAACGTATCGCAAGGTGACTCCTTCACGGAAACCTAGATACGTAGCCGAATCCTTCACGGAAAGCGCTTCCCCTCTTCAGCTAACGCATATTTTTACCTCTCCCTTCCAATTCCCATTCCTTTAACTCCCTAGTATGTGAGATTTTGAAATAGAATCGAATTAAGTGGTTTTACGATTCCGGTCGGGTCGGAAGGTATGGTTTAGCACCTTCGTGAGTCCCGAGGTGCAATTTTAATTGTACCCGCGTTGCCGCGAGGGATGTTAAGCTATATTTTGTGATCCAGCTGGTGTATATTTTTCAAAAATCAAAACCATCTACAATTTGCTTTGTCCCGAATTCTAGTAAACGTCTGGATTCGCGCTGCAATCGCATTTTAGTTAAAATTGGCTCAGTGAATTTATACTGTCTTTTGAAACTCGAATTGATTTGATGAAAGATTGACTAAGTTTGAGTCCCGGAATATATAGTCAAGGACAAAATATTTCGCGTTGCCGAACTTAGACAATCGAAAAAAAAAAGAAAAATAATTAGTCGAGACATTATGCTTTTACTTGTGTTTGTGAATCTATCGCTCACAATTTTAGAGCCCAATATGTTTGAAAGTTACATTCAGTAAATCAACTATAATTTCCAATCATTGGTTTATAGTGTTTCATTTCAATAAAGTAATCCGAAATTGTCAAAAACATCAGACATCTTTCTCATTCTCAAGTTGTGTCCACCACCCAGCTTATTTATGAGTACTGATTTAGAAAATCGAAAACAGAATTTATTATATTTAGGTAGTAGTCGTGTTATGAGTAGTGATAAGTCCCATAAACAATCTTTCAGGAAAAGTAGTAAAATACCTGAAGAAAATCGTAGAATTACTCGTAGTTATTCCAAAAATATTAATTATCCAAATCGTCCAATCATGATTCATTCTCCGCAAAAAAATAATACTAATCCCAATCGTTTAGATCAGGTAAATCAATCAGATAATGTCTCTAATCAGGAAACCTCTAATCAGGAAACCCAACATGAAAATGTCCGTGAAGTACCCGAATCAGTCGCTGTAAATGCAGGAGCAGCTTCTCTAGCCGCTCAACGGTCTAATAGTTTAAATTTTTCGGCTGATCCGTTAGATTTTCATGGAGGAATAGACTCCTCCGCCAATGATCGTTGGTCAAGGGGAAACCTTGCGCTTGTAGATCTAGCAGAACTTAGAAAAACTCTTGAAGAAACCTTAGAAAAATCCCAAGCTAAACTCGAAACTAAATTAGTGAACAGATTTCAAAATCAAGGTCAATCAGGATTAGGGATCGTAGCCGATCAAAGGCAGCCGAATTTAAGATCTACAAATTCAGTTTTGGTTAGTAATACCCAATCACCAGATAACGAAGTAGACCAGTTGACTTCACATCATCCTTCGTCAAGGTCTGCATTCGTCCGTAATTCTGATGTTGCTAAAAACAAAAGATTAAGGAATCAAGCTGCTAATCAACCAGTAGGTACTTGGATCGCTAGATCAAACACTTCTCAGTCGTACGTAAACCCTCAAGACCAACATAATTTTCCTCAAGCTTCTGCAGCTGAAAAACCCACTTATAATTTTAACGTTTCCTTGCCAAGTAATACTCGGACTTCCGAGAAAAATCCGTCGTATGCCAGAGAACTTACATCTCAATTTCCTGAGAAATCAGTACAAAATCAACCAGCTAGTAATTATATGCCACAACCTCAGAAATTTACGTCAAATAATCCAAGAATGCCGCAGTTTTTCCCTTCTCAAGTTCAACCTCAAGTTCAAACTTCAGTTCATCCACAAATTCAACCTCTAGCTTCAGTTCCGAATATGAATTATCCACCGATGTTTATACCCGATAATGAATCTTCGCAGTGTCCACCGTTAGGGATGCCTGTAAATGCACCTTCACCCTATGGATTTTATCCTGCGCCAGGAAATGCGTATCCGTTTTATCCACAAATGCCTTACTATCCATCAGGGCGAGTAGATAAAGTCGATTTAACCAAATGGGGAATTTCCTTTGACGGAGAACCACGATCAATGTCGGTTGAAGACTTCGTATTTCAGGTAGAATTTGTACAAAGTAGCAAAAATGTACCGTGGACTGAGGTGATGAAAAACTTTCATCTTTTGTTGAAAGGATTGGCAAAAGAATGGCTATGGCAATATCTTAAAGTACATCCAAGATTAAATTGGCTGGACTTAAAAGATGCTCTTTATAGACAGTTCAAGTCAGCTGAAACCGATCTTGAAATTATTCAGAAAATAGTCGACAAAAAGCAACAGCCTCAAGAGTCTTTTGATATTTTTTACACTGCTGTCATGAGTCTTAGGAATAGAATGAGAGTTCCAATGCCCGAAACTGACCTTATAAACGTCATAAAGAAAAATTTGAAACCATGGTTAAGACATTATGTTTATCCCATGACTACATTTACTCTTGATCAGCTTCGCGAATGTTGTAGAAGTACGGAAAACGCTTTTCCACACGCTGATGTTAATTATGCTAAAAATGTCCCTTTGCCTCGGCGAGTCAATGAATTAGATTTCATGGATGAGCATGTACAACAGGAAATTGCAAATCCAATGGTAGAAGCTCTTAATCCACAAAGGGGGTGGGAAAATCTTATCTGTTGGAACTGCAAAAATAAAGGCCATTCGTATATTTATTGCCCAGCTGATAGGAACAAATTCTGCTACAAATGTGGTCAGGAAAATGTCACTACTAGTTTTTGTCCCAGATGTTTCCCTCAAAATTTTCGGCAGGATGTGGCCAAACCGGGTCCATCTCGAGTGACTCAAAATCGCTCGGAATAGACTTTGATAACGCCACTGAGACTTCTCCTGAATATTCTAAAACTCGAAACCAGTCAGTAAAAATATTAACACCTAATCGTTTGGATAGCGAAGCTCTTACCGAACCAGTAAGACCTTTGAAACCATATCACATCCGGCTGAAAGAATATCAAGAGTCACGTTTCAAAATTTTTAACACCTTTCCTTTTGTTAGTGCGTACAAAAAAATTTCATCCAAAGTTTTAAGAGCCCGATTAAGGTTTAAACAGCGTAAATCTGCTCGCTGTAATATAGCAAATTGTACCTTAGAGTCATCATCGGATCTTAGACCTTATGCTAAAGTTAGAATCGGAGATTTGAGTATGAACGGATTGCTCGATAGTGGAGCTAGCGTTTCGTGCTTAGGTCACGGTTGTATGGAAATTGTAGAAAAACTTAAGTCTAAAATATTTAAATTTCCGTGTAGCATTAAAACTGCTGATGGAAAAGGCCATGAAGTGGTTGGAAAAATTCGTATTCCTGTCTCGTACAAAACACAGACAGAAGATTTGGAGATATTTTTAGTTCCCGGTTTAGACCAGTCGTTATATTTAGGCGTCGATTTCTGGCGCAAATTTAGAATAGCACCGAATATAATTAGTAGCTTAAGCGTAGAATCTCAAGTTGAAAGTGACCCTAAATGTCATGTTTTCAGTTTCGAACAAGAAGAGAGACTCAATTTAGTAAAAAGTAAATTTCCTTGCTCTACTAAGTATGGGCTTGGAAAAACTACTATGGAGGAACATTCGATAGATACGGGAGACTCTTGTCCGGTCAAACAGAAACATTACCCCGTCTCTCCGGCGGTCCAGTCCCTTCTATATGAGGAAGTGGATAGGATGCTGGAACTCGGTGTAATCGAGGAGAGTGAGAGCCCTTGGAGCAGCCCGGTTGTTCTCGTCCGTAAACCCGGAAAAAACCGCCTCTGTCTCGATTCCCGAAGGGTTAATGCTTTAACCGTTAAAGACGCCTATCCGCTTCCTCATATAGAGGGTCTGCTAAGCCGCCTTCAAGATACGTATTACATCAGTAGTATTGACTTGAAGGACGCGTTTTGGCAGATACCGCTGGAGAGACGGAGCAGGGCTAAAACTGCTTTTACCATACCTGGACGTCCCTTATACCAGTTCACTGTCATGTGTTTCGGCCTCTGTAATAGCCCGCAGAGGTTATGTAGATTAATGGATAAGGTGATCCCTTCCAGGCTACGTGAGAGAGTGTTCGTGTATCTTGACGACCTCCTAATAGTATCACCCGACTTTGACACCCATATCATGCTTTTAGATGAAGTAGCATCTTGTTTGCGCAAAGCTAACTTAACGATTAACATTAAAAAGTCTCGATTCTGTGTTAGGGAATTGCGATATTTAGGATTCATTGTGGGCGATGGAAAGTTGAAAACGGATCCGGAAAAAGTGTCGGCGATCAATGATTTTCCGGTACCAAAAACCATTCGGCAAGTTCGTCGTTTTCTAGGAATGACCGGATGGTACCGGAAATTCATCAAAGATTACGCTACTGTCGCCGCACCTATTACGGATACGCTTCGAAATGCAAAAAAATTCACTTTCATCCCCGAAGCAAAACTAGCTTTTGAAGAGCTAAAAAAGGCTTTGGTCACCTCACCAGTGCTAACACATCCTAATTTTGCACGTGAATTCTACTTGCAATGTGATGCTTCATCTAATGGTATTGGAGGAGTTTTATACCAGCTAGATGAAGAAAAACAAGAAAGAGTAATTGCGTATTTTTCTAAAAAATTAAACAAGGCTCAATGTAACTATAGCGTTACCGAAAAAGAATGTTTAGCTGCGGTAACGGCTATACATAAATTTCGACCTTATATAGAAGGAATGTCATTCACAGTAGTAACAGACCATGCGAGCTTGAAGTGGCTCATGAGTCTGCGGGACCTTAGTGGACGTCTTGCCCGTTGGAGCTTAAAACTCCAAGGTTATATTTTTAAAGTCATCCACAGAAAAGGTTCAGAAAATGTTGTTGCTGATACATTATCGCGAGTTCAACTTGACGAAATCAGTCTAGAGGATCCAATAATTTCCGTTGATTTAGAATCAGAAGAGTTCAAGTCAGATGAATACTTAGAGTTGATAAAAACGATTAACGAAAACAATGATCAACTTCCTGACTTGAAGGTAATCGATAATTTCGTGTATAAGAGAACTCATCCTTATACTGGCGATCCGGTCGCGGAAGAGCATACATGGAAATTATGGGTTCCTTCTGGATTGACGAAAGCTTTGGTCTCTCAGGCTCATGAGTCGCCTCAAGCCTCGCATGGTGGCATAGCGAAAACCCTTCATCGAATCCGCGAATTTTATTATTGGCCGAATATGGTTACTCATGTGCGCAATTACCTAGCTAGCTGTCACACTTGCAAAGAAATAAAACACCCAAATATCACTTTGCGACCGGAAATGTTAACAGAAAATCTTGTAGAACGTCCCTTCCAAAAGATTTTCATCGATTTTTTAGGACCGTATCCACGTACGAAAAGCGGCAATACGATCATCTTTATAGTGTTGGATTATATGACCAAATTCGTATTTCTAAAACCGATGCGTCAGGCGACGTCGAAAAGTGCGATAAAATTTCTAGAGGATGACATTTTCAATAAATTTGGAGTGCCTCAAGTATTGCACTCGGACAATGGAAGCCAATTTATCGCCAAAGAATTTCAAGCTTTCTTGCAAAAGTACGGTGTAAGACATCTGAGAACCGCTATCCACTCCCCTCAATCAAATCAGTCTGAAAGGGTTAACCAATCGGTCTTGACTGCAATTAGGGCATACCTGAAATCAGATCAACGAGAATGGGATAAACATTTAGGTGAGATAGAGTGCGCCTTACGAACTGCAAAACATCAAGCCATAGGAATGACACCATACTATGCACTTTTTGGGTCCAACATGATAACTCACGGAAAAAATTATGAGTTGGCTAACAAATTGAATGTCTTGCAAGATACGGAAATTTCGATTTTACCTAAAAATTCAAAGATGGAACTAATTAGAGAAAAAATTAAAGAAAGTTTGCATCAAAGTTTTCTTAGAAGTGCGAAGTCCTACAATTTACGATCGAGACATGTTGTGTATTCTCCTGGCCAGGAAATATATCGGCGCAACTTCGTGTTAAGCGACAAATCCAAAAACCTGAACGCCAAATTATGTTCTAAATTTCTAAAAGCAAGGATTTCCAAACCGGTCGGTCACAATATGTATGAGCTGGAGGACTTGAAAGGTAAAAACATCGGAATTTTCCATGCAAAGGATATAAAGTTATGATTACGAACGATATTACTGAAACGTCATTTATTCCTTGAACAACTTTATTCAGTTCAATCTTTTCTTTTCGATATTAAAACTCCATCTACATCTTGTTGTTTTAAGCCCGGCTTGCTAATCGAGTATTCCATCTTCAGTGATGAGACTCGTATTCAGGGTCGCGGGTTCGTCCCCACGTTTGTAAGTTATTCGCATGCCAAAATTTTGCTGAATTAAAAAAACTGCAAATCAAGGAAAATCCCAACACTTTCGGCAGCTGTTTTCCAAACCTTTCGACAATTCTCACGAATCGTGAAATATCTGGTGTTGATGCAGCTACCTGAAATAGGAAAAAAAGGAAATTTTATTAGCAAATCACCGAAATTTAGATGAGAAGATTTTACTTCCCTTCGAAGGGGCTCACCGAACCTTTCGTCTGTCTGTGAACTTGTTGGAGCCCCTTTCACTTCCAAATCCAAAACGATTTCACCTCGGTCCGATTCATCTAAATCCTCGATGTGACCGCCACGATGCTTGTTTATCATTTTTCCCCAAGTTTCCTAAAAATAAAACGGACACATTAAATTAAAAAATTAAAAAAATGATTTCACTAGCAGTTTTAAAAACAAGATTTTTCATTACACCGAATGCATGCAATACGAAAAAAACAACGACAACCACAAGATCTGACATTTGCACTTATAACCAAAATAACTTACAAAATTAACTTACAAAATTAACTTACAAAATTAACTTACAAAATTAACTTACAAAATTATCCAATAAAATAATTGCCCAATAGTTTAAAATTATCAAATCCCTTAATTTATCCAAGGAGATAAATTATACATTTCTATTTGTTCGCCGATTACTGGTTTTAATCACCTATAATTTTCATCTCGCTAAATTTTACTTCGATTTTACCCGGACGTGGATTTCATCGAAGTCTCATCATATCGCTTATTTCGAAGGATTTCGTCTAGCGCAAATGTTTCGTTTAATTAAAATTATTAGTACTTAAATTATTTCAAAGTTATGTGTAAATTCATGTGTTAACCAGACCCACATGCTTTTTTTTAAAGATTTTCGAAGATAGGTGGTTTCTGCGAGCAAAGGGCCCTATTGTGCACATAAATCTCCCCCCCCCCGTAAATGTTAGATTTCAATTATCAATACACTTTTCCTTATTTAAATGTGGCGAAGGTCATTGTACTAAATTTTATATTACGCTAATGTTCAGCGATTTCTTATTTGATAACATTATTGGTAGGATAAAATATTTCTTAATTAGATTTAATGCTAATTACTTAAAATATAACTCTTTATACCTAGGTTATTAATTTATTAAAACTATATTAAAACTATATTAAAACTAAATCAATTGTGCTGTACATTTTTAGATTATATTGAATATTGCGTCCTTGTTTTCGATATTATTTATTAAAAGGGTAAACTAAACATGATATTTTGAGCTTTTTATTTATGGGTGGCTGGAGACGATGAGAGCTGAGAAAGATATTTTCAAAAAGCCTGGTTTTTCCAGGATTACCTGAGTCTGGATATAGATGAGCATCATGGAAACGTTGCCGATTTGATTCTGTTTCAAAATTTCATCCCTTCCTTATCCTTCACTCCTTTCACCATCCCGTTGTGTTGTTTGTAGGCAAAATTTTGTCATGGCCGCAAATATCCTTAGTGTTTGGAAAGAACCCCCCCACATCCGGCGAGCTAAGCCCCCCTTGTTGCCTACATCCTTGCACTAAGGACCCTCCTTATTTGTGTAACTCCCCCCGTGGTCATAACATACTCTACTCTCAAACAAAAAACAAACATAAAAATTTTGAAGGATTGTGGGTTGACAAGAAGTCTAGTTAACAAAAGCTAATTGGATCTTGGTTTTTGCAGAGACGTAGAATTGCCACCACAATATTTTGAAATATAAAAGTATAGAAATTTGATAACCATCTGAGAGTTTGCGCCACATAAAATCAATGAGGGATATTAATTAATGAGACAGTAAGAAAATTTTAATAAACCCATTCGGTATTTTGATGCCATATGGCAACGCAGTTAAAAGTTGCTAAAAAATTTGAATTGACTTATATTTATTTACACTCTATTCTCATTCAGTGCACCTTTAAGTGCATTTGTGACCCAATTTTGATTAGTTGAGTAAAAATCTGGACTACAGTGAACGTATTTGTGAAAAATTAAAAATTTTTAATTTTTTTTTTTTTTAAATGAATACTGATAGCTTAAACATAATTAATTTGTATAGAGAGTATTTTTAACCCCCATAGAAAAAAAACATGTACCGAACCAGTGTTGTGCCGTGTAGTCTACGTGATGTAGACTACACCATTGTCTACGCGTAGACTATTACTGTAGACAATGGTCTATTTTCTACGCGTAGACAATGTAGACAATCAATAAAATAAAGGATAGCTGATTTAGTTTTAAAATCTCATTTTCTTCAATTAATTTTAACATAATAAAGCACAATTTCCAGGAAGCAATCGCCAAATTCCCTCTTAGTCGGCTTTCGGCAGTACTTTGCAAAAAATTTTTGCACTGCAGGCAAAAAGCGGAGTATTTGTTGTTGGCCTTGATCAAATTAAAGCCCAGCTCTTTAAATGCTTTGTTTTTAAGCCTTCCTGCCATATTTAAAAAAAAAAACAATTTCACTGTGGGCACGTACTCAGTGCATAAAACGATAGGAAATGAGGTTAGAATCTCATACAAGCGAAAAAGACAATAAAGGCATGGCGATGGTGTCGCTGAGGAGCCCAGTTAGCGAGTTTTCATATAATTTTAACTCTTTAGGGACACCAGTGCCTCGCCATTTCTTGTAATTGACCATTTCCTATATAGTATAGGATTAGATATATGACTCATTGATGACTTTGTTTTGACAGATATGAGAAAGTCTACATTATCTACGCAAAGTCGACATTGTCTACGCCAATGTCTACATTGTCTACCCCAAATCTATTGTCTACGCTATTGTCTACACTGAAGTGTAGACAATTAAAGTCTACACGTAGAGGAACAACACTGTACCGAACGGGTTAAAGATTATAAAACCATTGTCCTATACATTGAGAAAAATCACTTTACTATAAATTATGAGAAAAATGCATCAACGTATGTCTCATGTAAAAGTTTTACACCTAAACTGTTTGTAACGCCTTAAATTAATTATTGAATAAATTGTGAAGACCCTAAAATTAGTACTGAAAAACTTTGAATTGAACTTTTTTGCCTTTTCACGGTCAAAACAAAAGAAAAGTTTAAAAAAAAAATTTGTAAGTTTTCCGTACATCAAAATTCAATTGGACCACTTCTACCCCATTTCCAGTTTTTTGTAATTTTCTTGAAAACGGCACGTTGTTGTACGAAAATTATAAAGAGAAAAACTTTCTGATTGAAATCTGTAAGATATTTTCGTAGATGGCTGATCTTCAGGAACATTCAGTGGATCTTCAATGTTAAATGCGATTTCCCCAAGACGTCGATGGATTGACTTTGAGGAACCGAGTGCAGATTCCAACCGCAAAGTTCTTTTTTTATACTCTATATGATATATCATATAGAAGTATATTAGATTTAGTATACCGTTTGTAACGTATCAAATCAATCATCAGACACAAAAATGAACTACACCAGGGTGTTTATGATGACAAAAGATTTTGATTTCTTCATGTCCGTCCGTTTGTCCGTTTGTCCGTCTGTCTGTTCGTCTGTATGTGCGTCTGTCCGTGAACAACATAACTTTCGAAAGTATTGAGCTAGAGACCTGAAACTTTGCGTGACTTAGCTCAGCTAAGTTCTTGACGGGCAAAATAGGAACATTCGTTCCCCCAGAAACGAAACAGTTTTTTGGAATTTTCTCGAAAACGGTGAGTCATGTTGAAAAATTTATAAAGCTAAAATGTGTTTAGAACAGGATCTTACATAACTCATCCATACATCAAAATCCAATTGGACCACTCCTTCATTTTTTTTTAAATAAACATCATATAGAATATATTTCTTATGTTTTTCATTACTTTCGTTGATTTTTTACAAGCTTTTTACAAATATCTTAGTCAAGAAGTTCAGTCAAATAGGGGTTTAGGCCGGATTCAGCTCTGCAATGGGTTGTAGTTTTTTTTTAAATTTGCATCATTAATATTATTCTATAAGATCAAATTTTTATTAAATTACTCGTGCAGACCAATTACGGGTGATTTGTAAAATCAGCTACGCTAATTTCAGGCCTTTCGGACCCCTTCCCTTGTCATACTTTTTGCGAATTTATGGAATGGTGTTAAGTATTTTAGCGACAGCTCCTTAGATACTTCAACTTATCCGAAATTCGGTTCAATATTTTATACAGCGTTAATTATTTTCCTAATTTTTTACTGCTAAAAATTCATTGCATGTCAACCACCTGTTGGAGAAAGTAGGTTATGAGGGCAAAAAAATCAATCATTACCACATGCTTTTCCCATAAATAAACATAATCAGGGTATTCACAGTCCTCTTTTAAATTGCGAGTAATTTTACCGCTCGGTAATTCAGTCAAATTTAACAGATTTTTACCGAGACGGTAACTTGGTTCATGTAAAAATGAATTACCGGATTCGGTAATTGTATACATGCCTTGAGTCGTGTTTTCCGGCCCGGTTATTCGGTATCAAGAATCAACCGCGAGTGGCGCTAGTAATGTTTTTAGCTGTCAAATTTTCTCGCTGGTTTTTTGTTAATCTCATCGGACTACAAATTTTTTCAATTTTGATAGCCGTTGCCACAATAGAAATAAGAATACATAAAGAATACATCAAACATGGATTTAAAGGTATGTGACGATCAAATTCGCAGTTTATGATTTGGTCACGTATCCAGTAAAAGCGCTGTTCTCAAATCTGTGCTGTGGATGTTCACAGCAGAATATTTTCAGTCTTTTAACATTACCGAAAACACCGAATACCGAAAATTAAAAGAGGACTGTGAATACCCTGAATGATAACTACAATTGCTGGGCAATCGTGAAGTACCCTATATGGTGTGACCCTAAACTTTCAAATAGATTCCATTTCATTAAAATTCCGATTGAATTTTTTTAAAGGTGCTCCGAATGAATTTTCATGTATAAAAAACTTATGTAAAATTGCATTATTAACGATGTTGCCTTTATAACTTCTTCGATACGACGTACCGTTGTCAAGAAAAGCGCAAAAAACGGTTCCGTTTGTATGGGTTAAGGGGGAAAGATTGTTGCGACTTTGTCCGATATGGAATCCCATGTCACTAAAAAAAAACGGATGTGCCAAATTTCAAGTCTCTAGCCTAATTCCCTCTCGAGTTATCGTTTTAATAGTGTCTGTCGGACAGACATAGAGACAGAAGAATTGTCACTGGCGAGAAACAGTAAAGTGTCAGAATCAGGTTGATTGTTTTAAAAGGCGAGAATAATATAAAATACTAGGACAAAATCAGTAATTCCCAAGTAAAAATTTCCTGTACTTTCAGTAAATTTTACTGTGTTTCCGTAAATTTTGCTGTCGTTCAGTAATATCCTATTTATGGTTTCACCATATGGGGTATAAAAACGCTGAATTTAGAGGTTAAAAGTTATTTCCTTCAATCGGTTTTTTATTTCCTTTCCTTCTAACCTTTTTTTATTCTTTCCAGAGATCCCTAAAAAGTGATCGGACTATCATCAATGTTAATCTGAAAAAAATATGAATGTGGACATCAGTTATCGTGTGTTTCGAAAAAGGAATGGATAAAATAAATAAATGACTTAACATGAATTATATTTTTTTTTATAAATATAGTTTTCTTTATCTGGTCATGGACTACTGGCCTTATTATGTTATGTCGTCAATCGAATGTCATTCATTGTAAAGCAAAATATTTTTTGTTAGCTGAAAAATTAAACGATTTTCAAATGGTTTCCTAATACAATTTTAAGCTCATAAAAATAACCATACTTTCAAAAACAATGGGCTGGCGTTACGACTTACTAAAATATCACAAAACATGAAAGTACATTTAACCAATTAGACTAATAGTATATAATTATCTTGTAGAATTACCAGCATAATAGAGATTTAAACGACATTTTACAAGCGAATTAAGAGAGTTAGATAATATTTTAGCCATCAGAGCATTTAAAGATCAAGAAGATTTGAAATCATGTTCTGTGATCAGAAGTCGAAGAATGAATCCGCAGCGAAAAAATCGCGTTCCTGTAGCCGTAAGAAAACCATAAATAACCAACTCCAACGATACAAACCGAATGACCATGTGGTGCATTCCTTAGTGGGTATTTTAAAATGATCTTTTTCTTAAAGAAAAGTAACCAAAAAGTCGGAATTCATGCCTTCTGTAGCAAAATTGAAAAAGGAAGAAAAAAAAAACGCCTATGAAAAACAAAAGCATGAAACGAGAACAGAAATGCTATGAAGCTACTGGTAAAGAAGTTGGCTTTTTCTGATCTGATCGGTCGGCATCTTTTATGAAACAGATCTCTACGTACCTTTAAACACTAAAAGAAATGATCACGAAATCACGAATATCTTAAATGCGGTGGCAGAGGTGCCCATGCCCCGATGTTGGACACGCGAAAGCCTAGCGGGCAATTATCATCTCGTGTTTTTGTCATTTGCAAATTTATTTCAGTAATTTGCTTAACACATCGCGATAAGTTACATTTTCACTTGTACTAAATGGCATTAAATCGATTTATTTTGATGTTAATCGCTTTGTGTTAAACGTTCGACACTTATGTACCTATGTGTGTGTGTGTGTAAAAATAAAGAATTTCTATGCAATCTATGCACTTTGCGGCAATTAAATATTAGACCACGGGGGATTGCATAAGATTTTAAACTTTCGTAGATCTTAAAAAAGGAGTTAAATTTGCAATTACGCCAGTAAATTGAATTATGATGTATGAGAATAGTGTGCAAGGTTAATTAGAATTTGGAGATCGGTTTTTAGGATGCTGAAAATTTCAGGATTATTATTAGAAAATCGGGAACTACATCGTTATGATACTGCATGCAAAAAAAAAACTGGCGAAGAAAGGAAACGAGTGTTAAAATTGAATTCCAATAACTTTTGTAAAATTGTATCCTAAACATGTTTATACTGTATATGATATATCATATAAAAGTATATTCGATTTCGTATACCATTTATAACGCTTCGAATTAATCATTGGACACAAAAATGAACTAAATTAGGGTGTTAGGGATGACAAAAGATTTTGATTTCCGCATGTCCGTCCATCTATCTGTCTGTCTGTCTGTGAGCACTATAACTTTCGAAAGGATTGAAACCTGAAATTTTGTACAGTTACGTTTTTCGTAAATGGCTCGGCTAAGTTCTCGAACGGGCAAAATCGGCCCATTCCGGTACAAACGAAAACGGTGAGTCGTTTTGAAAAAGTACCAGGAAGACCGAGCAAAGCTCGGCGACCTCAGAATCCTACTTTTGCTGATTTTTGGGGAAAAACTAAATTCACATTATATTTACAGAGCTTTTCCAGAGTTTTTAAATTCCCGACCTAGAAAGCTAGAACAAAAACTATCGCGCGATAAGAAAATTTCATAGAAATCGGTTGAGTGGTTATTGAGTAATCGCTGACACCGATTTTTGAAACGTTGTTTTGAGACACCAGGTAAGGGTTCTCGAGGGGAGGGAAAAGTCAGGTTTGTAGTGCATAAGTCAAAGTCCCTTAGCCCCCTCATTCATACTGTAAAGATTCATTAAGATCGGACCACCCAATTCGAAGATACCAGGCGAGGGGTATCGAGGGGGAATTTTCTCAGAGGTGAGACCTATCTAGATCGATTCCTTGTCCCCGAAAGTCCCCTAACCCTCAAGTTTCGTGAAAATCGTTAGGCGGGTTTTCGAGATTGTTTGTGCAGACAGACAGACAGACAGACATTCCTCGTATTATATTATAGGATTTATCAAAGGTGAAATCTGTTTAAAATAGGATTTTAACATAACTCATACATACATTAAAATCCAATCGGACCATTGATTCCTCCTCTTCCATACAAATCGAATACTTTTTTCCTGTTTTCTCGAAAACTGTGCATAGTATCGAAAAATTGATAAAGTTGAAATGTGTTTATAATATAATTTCACATAACTTCTCCATACATCAAAAGCCAGTTGGATCACTCCTCCCCCTCCACCATACAGATTGAATACTTTTTTTTCTAATTTCTCGAAAACAGTGAGTCGTATTGGAAAATTTATCACCATTTCTTTCCCCCTCTCCTATACAAATGGATTTTATTAAATAAACATTTTTTCTGTCCTCATGTAGAATATTTTACGATTGGCACTTGAAAATTATAGCTTTTTCTTTTGTTTATTTAGAATGTTTAACCTGGTAACGACAATTTCTTAAGGAGACAACCACAAAAAGTGGAACCTATTCTTCTATTAAAAGTACACGCTTAGCCTGAATGCACTATAAATGTAATATACGATTATATAGTCTAATAACATTTTGGTTTCACCCTATTTTACAAATATAGACGAGTTATTGGGATACGTTTTTTTGCTTCGCTGTTATTTCATCCAGACCCGTTCTTACAAACTAAAAAAAAAAAAAATTTTGAATCGACTCATTCATGTAATAAAAACCAACAAGAGTAATTACTTAACGACACCCCATCAAAAGTAATAAAAGCATGCTTTGTCGCACTTTACACCTCTATAAAAAGAGATTTTAATCACCTCTCACCTGAAAAGTGATGCATATTTCCATCATATAATTGAACGAAAAGTACAAATTCGTAGAGAAAGACAGTCCAATTTTCGTATTAAATTGTGTGAAACCTGTGAACTGGATATTGAATCTACCTTTTCGATCGAATATTGTACCGTGCTATAAAATCACACTATAAGAATTCACTGGTTGAATATTTCCTATCTGTTCCGCATGCGGAACGTACGACTTTTTAAAATATCAGTGTCCCAATCAGTTTCCGAGCGGATAACTAACGAATCTGGAGAGTATCTATGCACACATAATTATAGATATAGCAATAATAGTCCACATATCTGTCCATCTTTTACTATATTAGGACGACTTCATCGGGCTCAGGTGGAATATGAACAGGAAATTCTGATTCTGGCATGGAAATATGTATAATGGCACCTCTATAGGGTAGTCAGTATAACCCTCAATCTATTTTTCGCTTCCATGTATGTATTTATGGGGCCTACTCTACAGAATTCGCTATAATTTTGTTTGGCATTGTCGTCTTCAGCTTCAGTTGGCACATTACAACGTCAACTAATTATGGGGTTTACATCAGGTTAATGGCGGTAAAAGGATCTTGATAACTGAATATTGAAACACCTGATGCGATGATTACGTTATGTACGTTGATGTCGACAATAATGTGGATGATGGTGATTATTTTGACGCCGTCATATTTCAGTTATTTGAAATTGTTAGTTTTTATTCTAAATACGAAAAGGAAAATAGGTCAGCAAGTTACTGTAATTTAAGAGTGGATTTTTCGATTTTTCTAATCGACTATGAAAAGATGTCAATGAAAAAATATGTTGTCGAAAATCCTATAATTTATATATGTGGCGAGTAATTTAAAAAAGCGATAAATCAGGTCAACAGTCATTATAGTCCATATAATATATCATATATGTATAGAAGTATATTAGACTAGCTTGCATACCCGCCGTTGTCGGGTAAAAGTTTTTTGCAAAAATTTTCTTGCGGCCAAAAAACAAAGAAATAACTTAAAAACTTTTGAAAAAAATCGTTATGCCTTCAGGACCTCCCGTTCCGAATTTTAAAATTCTAACACCAGATTCGTGATCAGCGGCTCCGAAACCCACTTATAACCAGTTTTTTTTTCGAGGAAAAATGGTAATAAAGATATTTGCGTTATCCTTACAGGACCTTCCGTTTCTAATTTCGAAAATTTAACCCCCTAGTGAATCGTTTCAGCTTCCTATTGAGCAGGATTCATAGCGAAAATCACGGTTTAAGAACACCCAAACCCCATTTATCCCCCGTTTATCCCCTTAGCGGTAAAATTTCGAAAAACCCCACCTTATTGAGCCCCTACGTGATGGTTGGGACATACTGTGAAAGTTTCAAGTTTCTAGCTTCAGGGGTTTGGGCTGGACGTTGATGAGTCAGTCAGTCAATTAGTCATTCAGGTTAAACGATTTTATATATGAGGCTATCAGAGCAAGAGTGGACTAACCCACATGTCGAAATCGTGAGTTTTTTGTGTTTGAATCACTATTGGGAGTGAGTTTTTAGATAAAATTGTTTGGATGCACAAAAGAACATTTCAACATTGACTAATAAAGTCCACACACATTTTTTTCCAAAAATTTACGGTCAATAATAGTACAAAAGTGGAAAAGCTTCAAAAACTCGATTATGTGGCTTGGTCCACTTTTGCTCTCATCGCCTCATATATAGATAACGCATCGAACCAAACATCGGACACAAAAATAAACTACACCAGGGTGCTATTGATTTCCGCGTGTCTGTCCATTTGTCGGTCTGTCTGTGCGTCTGTCCGGATGTCCGTGAACACCATAACTTTCGAAAGGATTGAGCTAGAGACTTTGCTATGCTAGTGAATGGACAAAAGTGGACCATTCCTTTCCCCTCGTTTTACAAATTTTCGCCTTTTCAACAGCCACTCCCCGGCCTCTTCTTCTAGTCTCGTTTTTCATCGTTTTTTGTTCTTCCTCAAGATCCTTCGTCCCTAAATATGTTAAGTATTTTATAATTCTTTGACTATGCAGAATTTTTGGATGTGCGAATTATATTGCAACAGCGAGTACTTTTTATACCCGTATGGTGAAACCAAAGGGTATATTAACTTTGCCTTACCGTTTGTAACGCCAAGATCCCGTCATCACACAAAAAAATGAATTACACCAGTGTGTTTAGAATGATAAAAAAAGTTGAATTTTGCATGTCCGTCCGTCTGCCCGTCTGTCTGTCCGTCTGTCCGTCTGTCTGTCCGTCTGTCCGTCTGTCTGTGGCGCGGATTGCGGGCGCACGGATTGAGCTAGAGACTTGAAAGTTTGCACAGATCCGTTTTTCGTTAAATGCGAGGCTAAGTTCGTTAATGGGCAAAAATGGACCATTAGGGGGGGTACCCCCCATACGAACGAAATCGTTTTTTGTGAATATCTCAAAAACGGTGCATCTTATCAAAAAAGTCCAAGAACAAAAGTTATTTAGGATATGATTCTACATAAAACTCCCATACATCAAAATCCGATTGGAACAAGTTTTAAAAAAATCTTATTGGAAAATTTGAATTCAAATGAAATTTTGATACGCCGTTCAATTAAATCACCATACGGGTTTTCAATAATTGCCAGATTGGCAATTATAGCTTTTGTTATGTTTTTTGATTATTTTCTGTAGTTCCTTCTGTCAGAGTTTTTTTGGATTGCAAAAACTCTGGAAAACGGTCAAAATTTTCATAAATTAAAAAACTCTGATGGTGAAAGTTTATAAAAAAAATCCTTTTTGAAAATCTAAGTATTTTTTTTTTTTTTTGGTTTTCTACAAAGTTTGCTTTAATTCTGCGTTTTTGTTAAAATCACTATACAAAGCGCCAAAGATAATGATCTAATCGGCATGAAAGATTAAGAGAAGAGCCGATCGCTAATTGGGCGTGTAGCACGAGGCGATAAATTGACACCAAAATGTATGCAGTAGTTCCCTTCAGGCCATTTAGCATTATGATCAGTTATGTATGTATGTATACTACCTGAAATCACCTCGTCCTCTATTCGATGAACCTCCCCTTGGCCGATCCTTCTCCTTTGTCTTAACCAACATCATGGCGATCATAAAGATACTAAATTTAGCCATCAGGTAGATTGCGAATTTTCGACCTTATATTGTTGCCCACTGGACTGCCTTGTAATTATTAAAACATTACAATAATTTAAAAACACATTGAACCGATAATTTTAATCCGCTCTAATTGCCGGTTGAATGGCGGGACCATTTGCTTATGGCATAAATAGCCGTAGTTCTCTGTCGATTAATATATGATTTTAAGTGTTATGTTGCATATGGTTATGTTATGATTATTATTTTATGCTCGATTATGTTATGCAGCATTGCATTACCATTTTCGATTTGATTTTTTCCACTGGCCACCAAATAACTGCTATTAATACAAATTTATTTGCTTAACCTAAATGATAACCGTATTTAATGCCAATAATGGTTCGTAATACCTTTAGAAGGTGTGCATTAAGTAATTTGAGCTCCTGATAGAAATGAAATCTTTTACGTTGCAGTTTCTCAAATGGTTCGATACAGATTGGTAACAAATTGGAAATCACAAAAAACCCTAACTAATCTTTCAATTTCCTGCATTTTAAATAAACGTTTTTTGCAGTTTGGTCGAATGCACTTCGATTCATTTGGATTCGGACGGACTACGATTGCAGTCTATCTAAAGTAATAGCATTTTCTAAAGTAATAGCGAATTGGAAATGTTCAATCGCACCCATTTCCATCTGTTAGAACGCATTGCGAATACGGGATGGACTTTAAATTGCGCATCCACGGTTTTTTTAGAGTAAAATGAAATAATTTCATGGATTAACAAAGTTCCTGAGTGTTGCGGATTTAATGTGAAAGCGTAGTACAGGTAGTTATTTAAAATTTTTAAGACCACTTAGAGGAAAAACTAATTCTTTGGGCGCTGTGTATCAGAAATAAAGGCGAGATATATATTTTTTTAAATTTTATATTATTTTATTTTTGATGCTTTATTTTGCTTTTATTTCTGATACCTAGCGCCTAAAGAATTAGTTTCTCCTTATTAGTATATTTACGATTTATTTGTTTATTTATTTATTTCTTGATTTTATCCTTTTTAGTCGTTTTGTATTTCATTAGTATGACAAAAAACCCAAAATCTTTCGCCTCGCCGCTTTGATATACTTTTTAGTATTCGAATATTTATTCGAAGTATAGTATTCGAAAAAGCAATGATACATATATACAGCAGACAGCAACACAAGACGAGGTGGGCAAATGAAACTGTTGGACGACAAGCTAAAAAGTTTGGCTGTGAACCTAATCCAACCACGGCCAAAAAAGTACTAGGTCTGGGGAGAACTGGCATTGGACCGCTGGTCAGTGTACTAACGGGTCACAGTAAACTGAACTACCACCTTCACAACATTAGGCTTTCGAGCGACACTTCTTGCAACCTATGCGACGCAGAGGAAGAAACTGCGGAACACTGTCTTTGCTTGTGTCCTTTCTTCCAGAACCGCACACTAAAACCTTTGGCAGCCGTTTCTTAAAACCACTGGACATCGGTAAGATCCTTCCGAATCAAATTTACAGCTTCATTCGTGGATCCAGAAGATTCTTGTATGAGTAAGCTAGTAGTAGCCAGATCCCTACAACAAAGCACAATGGACCCAACTGTTGGTCTAAGTGCTTAGGGGCTGAGTACATCGGCTCCATTCATATTATCTATCTATCTATAGTATTCGAATATTTGGGAGAATCTAACCTCACAAAAATTTGCAGCATGTGCACTGCACATGCAGTATAATTAGGATTTGAGATCACCGAGCAGCAAAAATATAAAGGGTCTTTCAACAAGGACATAACAATTTTGTATTTTAATAAACATAACAAAAGCTATAATTGCCAATCTGGCAATCATTGGAGACCCGTATGGTGATATTCGTATCAAAATTCGAACAGTTGTACCAAAACTCCACTTTGAAGTCAAACTTTCCAATAAGATTTTTTAAAATTTATTCCAATCGGATTTTGATGTATGGGAGTTTTATGTAGAATCATATCCTAAATAACTTTTGTTCCTGGACTTTTTTGATAAGATGCACCGTTTTTGAGATATTCACAAAAAACGATTTCGTTCGTATGGGGGGTACCCCCCTAATGGTCCATTTTGCCCATTAACGAACTTAGCCTCGCATTTGACGAAAAACGGATCCACGCAAAATTTCAAGTCTCTAGCTCAATCCGTGCGCCCGCAATCCGCGCCACAGACAGACAGACGGACAGACAGACAGACGGACAGACGGACGGACAGACGGACGGACATGCAAAATTCAATTTTTTTTATCATTCTAAACACACTGGTGTGATTCATTTTTTTGTGCGATGACGGGATCTTGGCGTTACAAACGGTAAGGCAAAGTTAATATACCCTTTGGTTTCACCATACGGGTATAAAAACCCACCCTAAAACTTTTTTTATGATCTGGCAATGCTAATATGTCAGTCAAGGTTTACATTTTTAATTTTTAAGGTTTTTTTAGGTTTACATGCCACACAGCTGGTCAAACAATTGATCTATTGAAAGAGAAGTTCGGTAATCGTGTAATCTCGGAAATGGTCCGGTCGAATGGCCACCTCGCTCATGCGATTTAACGCCGTTGGATTTCTTTTTATGGGGTTATGTTAAGTCGTTGGTTTATGCCAACAAGCCAACAACGTTAGAGGAGCTCAGGAACAATATCGAACGCGAAATTGCCAACGTTCCGGCCGATATGTGTGGAAGAGTGGTGGAAAATTGGCTCTAAAGAATCAATCAGCAAACGTGCTCGCGGTGGCCATATGAACGACATCGAATTTCATACTTAAATGTAACATGTCCACCACTACACCTGGAATAAATTTCAGCCCGATATATTATTCTGTGTTTTATTTAAATACAAAATCGTTATGTCCTTGTTGAAAGACCCGATATATAGTTGTCAGTTTTCACCCAATCAAAACGTTTTGCGTTACTGCCGGTGAATCTGTTACGAACTTTAGTGTCGTTGGAATCGTATTGTTCTTGCAATACGATTTTATACAATAAATTTTTCAATGCGACTCACCGTTTTCGAGAAAATAGAAAAAGTATTCAATTTGTATGAGGGAAGGGGAGAGACTGGTCCAGCTGGATTCTGATGTGTAGACATCATATTCTAAACACATTTCATCTTCATAAATTTTTTGATACGATGACCGCAAGATAAAATATGATTTTGATAGTCGGCAGGATAAAAATTTTTGATGAAAATTTATCTAACGACCCTCAATTTTAGATAACTTTCGATAGGATTTCCGTTTTCAATTTCAGTCACAGCATATATCGGTTTTACCACCTGGAATATTTGTCTAAAATATTTTTAAAAAGCAAACAAATTTTTCAATAAACAAATCATACCAAAAAAATATCAAATGTCTGGTAAAAAGCCTTCTCAAAACATCATTTAGTGTCCTTGAGGATAATAAACCACTTACTTATTCACTTATTAATTTTTTCATTTTATTTTTTTATTTTCTTTTGTGATAAAATAAACCTTAACGATGAATTCGTAATTGTGCTTTGGATAAATATTTGCTAACAGGATATTAAAAACAATTAACCTTTGGATCGTCTTTGATTACACTTTTGTCGTTGCTGTTTGTAGAAATATTTTTTTTTTAATTGTAAAAAAGATTTTTTTAAGAAGGTGTATTTTTAAAAAAAAAATTCAAGAGGCTCTCATTATCATGCTCGTATAATGTCTCCATTGACTAATGATGCTTTATATGTAAAATTCCATCCAAAATAAATCTTTTTTTGCGAAAACACTTTTTTGCTGTACGAATTTAAACCAAGAATCTTACGAGTATATCAGAAATTCTACTATTGTTCTTGGTTAAAAGTTTCATACGATGTGTAAATTGAGAGGGGTCTGAATTTCACAGAAAATTCTTAAGACAATGTGCGAGTCCTTTTTTTCCACACGCAAAACATACTCGTATTTAATTTCGTTGCGGTGTGCTACACATTGAATCAGAAAAACAACGCAATCAAAATGGAATAAAATGAAAATTTCCTTGAGGAACCCAAGAAGAATTGCAGAAACGCGAATTCTTTTAATCTGTGCTGCTGTTGATGTTCGTCGCGACAAATAAGTGCAAAAAAAACTCCTTGAGGAACTACTTAACTGGCACTTGTTTTGTCTATAAGAAATCTGCTGTGATTTGAATAACGCGAGAGATTTCTTCTAGAATCCCAGATGGAGCCACAGACCCTTTAATTCACGTTCTCTGCGCGCTTCTTTCGGTTAAAGGTGTTTAATTTGATTAATGCCCCAGTATTATGCTTCAATTAGAGCTCATATGGCTGGCGTACGGAGGTATGAGGTCCTTTTTTAATAATAATAAAATAATGAAGTAATAAGAAAATCTTCAAGGGGAAGTCAGTCAAGGTTCGTATAGAAATTGTTTGTTTAATTTGGGCCACTCTTGGTTACCCCCAAGAGGTTTAAAAATTCGCAATTCCTGTGAGATTTCCCTAACAATTCACAGCCAAATATGATTTAAATTAAACGTACGTGAATTACCTTCTGTATGAATACGGCCACGGATTTTATTTGCTCTGAATGGAAGTTTATTAATTCAAAAGACGATCAAATTACACTTTGAAATTACTTTTTCGTGTTTTTTTTTTTTTGCTTGATGTGAAGTAACGGCAGGCAATAATCCTTTCGTTCTTGGCCTTAGCCTTCAAGGTTTGATGGCTGGTAGATTTTTACTATTCTCGGAGACGCCGTATTCAAGAGAGAGTATAAGCGGAATTAAAGACACTAAGATTTTTTAACTGAAAATAATTTTCCATCAGTAAATTTCTAATAAGATTTAATTTGTTACGATATTGTTTAGTCAAAATTGATCTCCCAAATTTATTGTACGAACTGTAGTTTATCGGGGAATTTTTTTCTAAAACAGAAAAGGAAATAGTGAAAAGCTCAGCCTGAATCCCCTCTCGCAGAATATATAATTGAAAGTTTTATTGCAATTCTATTGGAATTTCTCGGCTTATAAGGTCTGCAAAAACAACAAAATTATATTATTTTTGCGGATGTTTTCACATCCAAATTTCGCCCCAACAGGTCGGACATGTCTGCCCTGAAAACCCACCAGGAGCCTGTTTCTGGTATGGAAAGCTGGCTCACCGTCGTCAGAGCCTGCTTTGCCAGCTTCCACGCAGGTAGATTTCGACCTACCTGGCTACCTACCTACCTATGTGTCTATCTCTGGAATCTTTGGAGCCTTATATCTCCGAAACTAACCTAGGAAGATGAAATTTTGTCACCTTGCGTAGTTCCGGTGACAGTTCAATATTTTTACTACTCCATCCTTGTAAGGATAATGGAATGTCCTGTAACAATAACGCACATATCCTTTTCCCATTTTTTCCGGGAAAAAATGGCATTAGGGGGTTTTTGGGGTCGCTGAATCCGATTCTGACATTTGAAATTCTGTAAGGATAACGAAATGTCCTGCAAAGATAACGTGAGTTTCCTTTTGCTCAAATTTCCCGCGAAAGATCTTTTCGTAGGCTAATTTGGTAGGCTAATTCAAGACTAAAAAATATAAAATAAAAAAAAACACTTTAAAAACAAGTTTTATAACCTTATACACTTTCAAAATGCACTAAAAAGTAAAAAACAAGTTTAAAGTTTCACAAAAAAATGTTTTTATAAATTACGTGTTGTTGTGAAAATATAAAGTGTGCTGCGTTGCACAGTATGAAACCGCTATTACAGATTCAAGAGCAAATGCAACGTCACAATTATCCGCTATCTTTTACCGTTATCGAGATATTATCATTAAAAGTTTAAAAAAATTGATTTTTGCGATTTTCGTGAGGTATTGAAATTCTCTTCATTTTTTTTCTTTTCACCGTAAATCGATATCTCTTACCGTTAGCGAGATATTTAAGATTTTGTAAAATAAAAAATATTTTTGTTAGAAAAACACGGCTTGAACTTAACAAAGTAAATGTATTTCAGTAACTGAACTATAAATTCATTAGAAGAAAAAAGGAAAGTTCGGATAACATTAGTTGATAACAGTTTTGTGAACTTGTTTAACAAATAAATAAAGAATAGGAAAGATCTAGAAATTAACGATATGGTATTGTATTAATCCAATATTTTCCCTCAATACAATATCGCATAATTTAAGTTAATTACAAAAAAGAATTTTTAGTAAAACAATCATATTTAACAATTCAATCCAATCTTAGCTACAAATTTTACATGTTTTGGTTTTTTAAGATTTTTGGTGAAAATATCCGCTGCCATTTCATCAGTCGGTACATAGTTTAATTCAATTAAGGATTTTTCATATATTTCTCTGACGTAATGCACTCTTATGTCGATGTGCTTGCTTCGCGCGTGAAACACAGGATTCTTGACGAGCTGCTGCGCACTTAAATTGTCCCCGTAAATGACCGTTGGTGATTTTATCAATTTTTTAAGTCCCATTTCAGATAATAAATTTCGGAGATAAACCGCTTCCTTTGAACCCGAGGACAGAGCCATATACTCTGCCTCAGTGCTGCTCAGTGCAACTGAAGGCTGCTTTCTTGACTCCCAGGAAATTGCTGCATTGGCAAATATAAAGACAACACCTGTGTAAGATTTCCTGTCATACGTGTTTCCGGCCCAATCAGCATCCGTATATCCACAAATTTGTTTTCCTGTCCTTTTGTAACACAGTTTCAAGTCTATTGTTGAGTTTAGGTATCTCAGTAAATGTTTTAATGCTGCGAGGTGTTCCACATGTGGATTATTGTTGAACTGAGATAACTTTCCAATCGAGTGGGCTATATCTGGTCTACTTACTAATGATATGTACATTAGTGATCCTATTAAGGATTGATACATCTTTTGGTCCACTTTTTTGCACCCGGAACAATCTGTACATTTCTCGAATTTTTGACCAGGATCAAGGGGTGTGCTAGATTTCCTCGTGTTTATCATTTCATTTTCTTTCAAAAGTTTTTGAATAAATTGTTGTTGACCAATTTTTATAGATCCGCGATCTCCATCCCGCTCTATTTCCATGCCAAGGAAATAATCCGCCGGTCCTTTATCGATTATATTAAGCTTCTTTCCAATTTCAGTCTTAATTTTACTCATTTGCTCATTACTGGAGCACGCAATCAAAAAATCGTCCACATAGACAGCTATGATGCACAATTCGTTCGCGACATTCATTGTGTATAAACACGTATCTGCTGCACATTGAAGAAATCCAATACCTTTTAGAACACCATCCAATTTTGTGTTCCACTGCCTTCCGGATTGTTTTAGTCCATATAACGATTTTTTTAATTTACAGACTTTTCCTGCATTTTTGCTGTCAACAAAATAGTCCGGTTGTGCCATAAAAATCTCCTCCTCTAAGTCACCGTGAAGATACGCTGATGTAACATCCACCTGATGTACTATCATTCCAAATTCTACCGCTAATGCCAAGACCAATCTGATTGTTGAATATCGGGTTACGGGGGAAAAAGTTTCGTTGTAATCAACCCCATATATTTGGCTGCATCCCTTGGCCACAAGGCGTGCTTTATAGCGTTCTACCTCACCATGTTTATTGTTTTTCTGATTAAACACCCATTTGCATTTAATCGCATGCCGGTTTTCGGGCAAATCCACCAATTCCCAGGTGTCGTTGGCCAGTAATGAATTATATTCCTTTTCCATAGCGTTTATCCACAGATCAGCGTCTGATCGCTTTAGTACCTCCGCGACGTTAGTTGGATTAGGCAATTTGGAGCTCCCACAATTGTCGGAAAAATTTAAACTATTAGAACATTTTCTGGGCCTACCTGGTTTCCCGGTCTTTATTAATTTGGGTCGGCCTTTACTTTTTTGTGGTTTCGCGTCCTCTTCGATGTTTTCGTTATTGTTCCTTTCACTTGGAGTTTCCGGATCCTTTTCAAAATCGTCGTTTTCGTCCTCAGTGCTAGTGTTCTTCACATTGTTTGCATGTTTGTTCTCAGACACCTGAATATTGAGGTCTTCTACCTTGGTGATGATCTCCTCTGTGTCTTGGTCGACAGCATCATCAAAAACTTCATCATCATCATCATCGGATATGATTGATGAATTATTGCTAGGTACTTGTACTGTAGCATCTTTCTTGGTACCATTTGGGAGTTCTATAAGACAGTAGTCATTAGTAATGGAATCTTTAGATATATTACCTGGCTCCTCTATGAATTTGACGTCTCTAGAAGTAATTATTTTCCTAGATGATGCATCATATAAGCGGTAAGCTTTCGACGACGACGAATAT
Organism: Chrysopilus asiliformis; assembly: GCA_964034945.1. NCBI lineage: Eukaryota > Metazoa > Arthropoda > Insecta > Diptera > Rhagionidae > Chrysopilus > Chrysopilus asiliformis. The sequence continues at coordinate 81,554,330 of OZ035962.1, forward strand.
CCCACCATTACGCATTCAAATCCTTTTGGGCTGAACTTGGATCGTCCTAATGATTTATCCAGCACAACTGCTTTACTGCCAAACTTCCTTAGATAAGAAACATTGGGTTTTCTTCCGGTCCAAGTCTCCTGAGGTGTCTTTGCCGCAGTTATTGCCTTAGTCGGTGCACGATTCCTCAAGTACACTGCGGTGTTCACTGCTTCCGCCCATAAGCTTTCTGGTAATCCAGAATCTAGAAGCAGGCATCTTGCCATTTCAACCACCGTTCGATTCGCGCGTTCGGCGATGCCATTTTGCTGTGGTGTGTATGGCGCACTCAATTGACGACTAATTCCATTATTGTCTAGGAAGTCCGAAAAATCGCGATTTATGTATTCGCGGCCATTGTCACTTCGTAAACATTTGATTTTCTTTCCGGTTTTATTTTCTACTAATAATTTGAATTTTTTGAACATATCAAATACTTCGGCTTTCGATTTTATGAAATACACAAACATTTTTCGTGAAAAATCGTCTACGAATAGTACGAAATATTTCGCGCCGCCGATTGAATTATTACGCATAGGGCCACATACATCGCTATGCACAAGTTCTAATATTTCCGTACTTTTTTGAACCGATTTTTGGGGAAACGGTTGGACATGGATTTTTCCCTTTAAACAAACTTCACATTGTATTGAATTCGCGGTTTCTTTTAGATTAAGTCCCATCACCATATTTCGCTTATATAATTCCGATAAACTTTTCGCGTTTAAATGACCAAGTCTTTTGTGCCACAAAATCAAATCTTCGCATTCACCAACTAATTTGTTAGAAAAAAATTTATTCTTTCGCGATTCACTCCATATAAATAGCTTGTTCGAAAAATTTGCTTTCATTACCACTTTTCCCGTTTTCGATTTTATTTTTGCTACTTTTTCGGAAAATTCCACAACAAAATTTTGTTCCGTCACTTTCGAAATAGAAATGAAATTAGATTTTAGTTCAGGCACAAAAAGAACATTTGTTAGTTTTATAGTAGATTCGTCCGTTTCTAATTTCACGTCACCTATTCCAGAAGATTCGATAAATTTATCGCCAGCCAATTCTATTGTTTCTTTGTGGACATTGAAGTTTGAAAACAGGTTCTGATCGCAGCACATGTGGCACGTTGAGCCACTGTCCAGAATCCATGAAGAGCTGTTTAAGTTCTCATTGCAAGCTGCATTTAGGATTGCAAAAACGGATTCAGTTCTTTTATTTTGCGATTTTTTGCTTTCGTTACAAGATGAGGAGTAATGTCCTCTTCGATTGCATTTAAAACATCTACCTCTAAAGCCTTTTGAACTACCTGGCTGACTATGATGTTGTGTGGGTCTATTATTGTTTGGTCTATTTCGGGAGACAAATGCACATTCGGCATCTACCTCATTACGAACACCTCCCTCTCGTCTTTGACCTTCTTCGATCAATTTGGTTTTAAGGGCGTTAATTTTGGGCAAGCTATCCCTTGATTCGATAGCAATCACGAAGTTTTCGAACTGTTTCGGTAAGCTTGATAACAGGATGATAGCTAGCAGTTCATCTTGAAGTGTGACATCTATTTCGCTTAATTTTTCAGCTATCTCGAAGAAGTTATTCAGATGATTTGCCATCGGTTGCTGTTCCGACATTTTTAACTGTAACAATTGCTTGAATAATGTTACTTTTCTTGCTGGTCCAGAGGGTTTATGAATTTCCTCTAATTTTTTCCATGCATCGATTGAACTCTTACAATTTTTCACATTTATCAGCTGCGATGGTTTAATGCTCAATAATATTGTCGCCAGTGCTTTTTCGTCACGCGATTTATACTTTGTCAATTCCTTGTCACCTATTGGAACTTCTTCACTTCCACTAATAATTGACCATAAATCACTGTGCACGAGGACACTTCTCATGTGCACTTTCCACGTATCGTAGTTACCTACATCTAACTTCTCTATTTGATACAAATTTGACCCCATTTTCTCAAAAACTTTGCAAAATTACGTTAATCCGCACCATGAGACTCTGGGCCCATAACCTTTGTTAGAAAAACACGGCTTGAACTTAACAAAGTAAATGTATTTCAGTAACTGAACTATAAATTCATTAGAAGAAAAAAGGAAAGTTCGGATAACATTAGTTGATAACAGTTTTGTGAACTTGTTTAACAAATAAATAAAGAATAGGAAAGATCTAGAAATTAACGATATGGTATTGTATTAATCCAATAATTTTTATGTAAACTAATATTTTATTCGTCATGTAAATTGTGCGTAGATTTTGTAGATTTACGTAGATTTTGTAGATTTACGTAGATTTTGTAGATTTACGTAGATTTTGTAGATTTACGTAGATTTTGTAGATTTACGTAGATTTTGTAGATTTACGTAGATTTTGTATAAGGAAGTCATGTGCTGTTTATATCAGAGATTTTTATGTCAAAATGCTCTAACATTCAGAAATTAGAAAAAAATATTTTATTGGAATATTTCAGGTTAAGAGAAATCAGGGAAAATTTGAGAAAAGACAATTTCCCAATTAGCTATTTCCTTCGAACTTTTCTTCTGTGTGGCAAATTGAATTTTTATTATTCATGAGAAGACACGAAAGTGGTATTTCTTAAAAGGTTTTGAAGTTATAAAGTGAAACTATGCCCTGAACAAGCATCATTTGCTTTAAAAATTAGTGTGATTGGCGGTGCTAAACCCTAAACAAAAAATACCGAAAAAGTTTGAAGAGGGGTGGGAGGTATTGGGTTCGAAAATCCTATCTAATAAAAATCGGGAAAATGCAGGAAATAAAATTCTTGAATAATTTTACAATTGATATGGCGTTTTTTATTCTTTAAAATTTGCCAAAACTTTAAGATGTGTCTTTAAAACTACGTCATTCTCTTCTCTATATACTTTTTAAATCTACAAGTACTTCAAAGTTATTTTTTAAATAATTGTACTAAAACCAGAATCGTTCTACATGTTCGTAGGACAACACACTTGAGTCTGGATACTTTGGATAAATAAATTTACCAACTCTTTTCTATTATTCTATTAAGACGTGTGATATGCTAATTTTCAAATTGCATTTCTATGAATTCTTTTTTACAAAAGAACACGAAATGCTTTTTATGCTTACATAAACACTAATTAGGCAATAACTAGAATAAAGAAAAAGAGCAGATTTTGAAACCATATTGGACCGCGTTGATGATGACGATGTTTCCCTAAACGCTATTAGACATTTTATTATTTAGAGTTTCCATTCTAAACTCAACCACCTCATCATAGCACGAAGCATATTTAGTGAGGTTGCCAAGAAAAGAACAAATTTGGCTAAAAGGCATACAAATAGACAGGACCCGGAGCAGGGGAGATGAGAACAAAAGTTTAGTTCACATTTATGTGCATAGAATAAAAACATTCAAGGATTTATTTAAAATCTGAAGGGATTCTGCTAAGGACAAAACGCAAAAACCAGCCACGACTATCCAGTGACACAATGAAAATGTGCAAAACTAGGAAGACGGAGACCGAAATCGGGCACATACGAATAGTACACACTCGAGGTCTATTTACATAAAAATTCCCACATGTGTTTAACTGTGAAAAAAGGGTTAAATCGACGACAAACGAATTGAATGCGAATTGAATAAAAGTATGCCAAAAGCCATTCCATTTGGTACCCGAATGTGTAAACATCCCAAACATTGAATACTCTGATGGAATCAACGAATTGCAGAAGGCATTTTCAACTGAAAGGACTATGCACGGAGAATCCTTTTCTATACCGACGATGTGTATCTTTTAGTGCGCGTCTTATCCGATTTTTGAATCTCTCTGGATTCCCGCATTCATGTCGCGTCTGTTGGTTCACACTCGATTTGCTCATTTGATGACAGTCGTCGGGACTAAAGGACTATTGACTGATGGGGTTGAAAAGATGCAGCCACCATCCGTTGAGATAGGGATCTCCAGAACGAAGGCAGGAGCAGAATGTGGGGGATGAGGGCAACTATGTGCGATGATGATGACACAGAGGGTGCATAAATTTGATTTTGTCGTTTATTTTTGCGGTTTATCTAATTGTGCTCCAACATTTCATGCCGACAACAATGACGGCAATGGGACAAACATAAGGATACTGAATACGAATAGCTCTGTTGAATACGAAGGACATAGCTTCATAATCGGCAAGGACTCTGGGGAACAATCGTTCCTTTGCATGTCAAGCAATTATATCTATTTGTATGGTTTTTGTTGTCTTCTCCCTTTTATCTGAATTGTTTTATTTGAATGCAAGTATAATGGAGCGACATTTAAGTTATTTGAGTGTCTTATTAATTTATTGCGTTTATTGAGAGGACGTTTCGTTATTTTTGTGATTTTAAATTATTTTAGCAATGATATTTTGTACCCGACTGCGAAAAAGTAGGGCACCCAGCCAAGAATTTCGTTCCGAATTCTCTACGAAATTGGAGAGAATGTCGAACATAACTTCCGACATCGGAACCGACGGACGTCTGATAGAATTTGTATGGACATTTGTATGAAATAGTTGACATGAATTCGGAACGCAATTATTTGGATTTTTTTGCCGTGTAGGGTGACCATAGTTTTTTGGGTCAATTCGGGAGCGTGTGTGGGGAGGCGGATTACTGAATCTGAACACCAATGAAACAACAAAATTTTCTGGCGACTTTTTTTTAAACAAAGTGCGGCGCAGAAAATCTTCTGTCCGTCCGTCTGTCCGTTTGTCCGTCCGTCTGTCCGTTCGTTTGTCCGTCCGTCTGACCGTCCGTCTGTCCGTCCGTCCGTCTGTCCGTCTGTCTGTCCGTCCGTCCGTCTGTCCGTCGGTCTGCCCGTCCGTCTGTCCGTCCGTCTGTCCGTCCGTCTGTCCGTCCGTCTGTCCGTCCGTCTGTCCATCCACAAACTCCATAATTTTCAAAATAATTGAGTTGGAGACTTGAAATTTTGTATAGTTACGTTTCTAGTAAAGGGCTAGGCTAATTTCTTGAATGGGCAAAATCGGAGCATTTCTCCCTTCTTCACCCATACAAATGAAACAGTATTTTGAGATTTTCTTGAAAACGGTGAGTCATATTAAAATGTGTTTATAATAGAATTTTACATAACATCAAAATCCAATCGAATCGCCGCTTCCCCCCTCTCCCATACAAATGGACTACTTTTTTTCTGTTTTCTCGAAAGCTGTGCATCGTATCGAAAAAGTTATAGAGATGAAATGTGTTTAGAATTTGATTTTACATAACTTACCCATACATCAAAATCCAGCTGGACCAATCGTTACAAATTAAATACTTTTTTTCTATTTTCTCGAAAACGGTGCGTCGTATTGAAAAATTTATTAGGGTAAAATCTGTTTAGAATATAATTTCGCATAACTTATCTATACATCAAAATCCAAAATCCTAATCGCACCTCTCCTTCCCTCCTCTTTTATACAAATGGATTTCTCTAAATAAATATTCTGTCTGTCATCATATAGGATGTCGATTGGCCCCTGGCAATTGTAGCTTTTCTCATGTTTTTAAATACAAATGCCATTTATGGAAAATCGTTATTATAACACCATTATGACACTGAATTGAAAATTCCGGGACAAAAGTTTTGTTTTTGCGGGACGCCGGGACTTATGATCACCCTATGTAAAGCCAATGTTTTTTTAAAGTTGTCAAGAAAATTATTTACAAGTTATTTTGGAATTTCTCAAACATTCTAGTACAGTAGTCCCCCGCTATACGGACGCTCGTTTTACGGAAATTCGAAGTTACGGACATGACTAATATAGGAACAAATTCGCTATACGGATAAAAAAATTCGCTATTACGGACAAAAAAAATTTTTTTTTTGAATCACAGAAAAAAATCAAGAAAAAGTCCTCCATAATTATGTTGTATTTATTGTAAATGTACATACTTAATTTCTCCGAAATTTCTGACACATTTTGTGTATACACAAAAGAGAATTAAAAAAAGGCAATAAAAAACTGCAGTGCGGTGTATTTTAAAAAAAATCTATTTGCTATTCTTAAGCGAGAACTCCAATTGGGCAGAGGCAGCAGCAGAGGCAGAAGCAGCAGCAGAAGCAGAATCTGCTTTCTGTCCCACAATGAAATTTGAATTCTGACGAAACTAGCAGAAACCTACGTAGAAACAGCTACGTTTTTTTTGTCTGCGGCATGATTTGTCCCATAATATTTTGTTGGTTTTAACATATTCAATTGATTTATGCTCCATTTCAAGTAGTATAAATATTTTTTTTCTATAATTAAATAGTTTTCTCATTATTCTAGTGGTTAAATAATTATTTTAATATATTATACTAATCTGTTTCGTATTACGTATTTTTTTGGTACGCATCTATCTATTTTTAATACGATCTCATACTAAAATAGGTTTCGTTTTACGGATTTTCGATATACGGACAGTTTCCGTAGAACGCATCCCGTCCGTAAAGCGGGGGATTACTGTAGTTATAACATAAGAGCAACGTAAGATATTTGAGACCAAGGTTCCGGATTCGATTCCATGTCACTATTCACGATATTATTCTTTGGCAACTGAACAAAAATTGGGTTTCTTATATTTTGTTTTACCCAAAAAGATTTTAATAACAATTTCCTTGAATAATCACTAGGAGTCTTTGTATGCAAGACAATGAAAACGTATTCGAAATTTCAAAATACAATTGGATCCTTTGGCGCATACATCAATCAAGAAGGCATCACTTTCACAGCTTGAATAGTCTTTGAGCCCAACTGAAAGTCGCCATTGAAAAGTCTAAAAAAATCGTGAACCAAAACTATGAAGTTTAATAATAAAGCAATGACTCCAAATGAATATCCGAATAAACCATGAGTTAATTTAATTCAATTTGAGGATAAGTGAGCATATCTTAATATACATAGCTGAGTTCTCATGACTTGATTGTCAAGTTCTGACCTATCAAAATTCAAATATCGCGCCAAGCGCCTTTTTCTTAGAAAAACATATTTAAAATCTATTATTATTTTCACAAAGAGGATTTCGTGTAATACTGGTCGTGTACCTAATATAGCAGACGAAGAATGTGATCAATCAATATATTGTCCGGATGAGTGAATGTTTAAGTATTATGTTTGACATGCTGAAAATGAATTTAAGATTATTAATATTTTGTGTTGAGGATGAAAACAGACGGATAGTAATACAAAGTACAAATTTTCAACAATCAACCGACACATCGGGATGAATCTATTCTTTCACTGTTAACCACTTCTCCATAAATTTACTCGTCATATACGTTGGATATCGGGAGAAGAAACACACGCGGCCTTGGAGATTCTTTGGTCATCTTTAGCGAGAAAATCTATATCTTCAACTAATCAACGTAAAAATGTATCCCTCGGGAATCGGAATCATCTTCAAATTCGTGTTTAAGAGATCGTCCGTTTCTCACTCTGGCGCAGCGCCAGTGTATCGATACCAGGAAGATTAACCTGGGATGAGGTAAAACATGCACATGTTGGCCAAAAGACTTCTGCCAGCATTAACTCCAAGATCCACTTCAATGTTCCGACGACGGAGTAACAACTTTACTTCGGACCAAACAACATCACAATTTCGAGGTAATAAATCAAGCCGCAGGAGGCTGTTCAAGATTGAATGCTAATAAAGATATCACTTTACGTTACTTAGTAAGAGAGAGCGATCATTTTGTTCGCATCATTGGGAAGGAAATGGGCCTCCTTCAGGGCTCCCAGGTTCATGGGATCGATCTGTTATGTTTTTATGTTTCTATGATTATTTTTTTTTTCAGGTTATGCCAAGTACTCGGACATAGTACACAGTATTAGCGCTGCCATATAGAAGAATCCCATGCTGACCTTCGATCATCATCATCGTAATCGAAATTGTACTTTGACGTTAGTTAAATTAGGATTTTTATACATTTAATGGTAATGAGGCCGCAATTTTGGTAATTAAAGTTCGATTGAGACGTATCCAGTGGCTAGCAATTATCACAGCAGTCACAAGGTGTTTTAAACTAATGTTCAAGCCAATAATATGAGTTTTTTTTATATACATATTTATCGCAGGTTGAGTATCATTAAATCGCCATAGAAATTAAATTGGATCTTTCAATCATGTTGCCAATTTACTTCAATGACTATAGCGGTATATAACTAGACTTTATTTGCTGTTTTTGGGCACTAGTGAGAGTTAATTTAAATTTTCAATGATTTACTGCACAATCTCATAAAGTCATGCTGATCGTTTTTATTTCATTTTATGTTTTTCATGTCTTCATTCTGGGAAATCGTTTTTTTTTTGCTGCTTTTAAAAATGAATTAAGATATTTTTAGTCCCAAAATTATGAATTGAAGTAACCGTTTCTACATTATTTTATACATTTAAACTATTTCTATTGCTTTGTTTGACTTCTAATGGAATGAAATGGTTTTGTTTCTTTTATATTGAGAAAGGTTATGGAATACCATTGCAAAATATAATATATGTTTTTTTTCTGACTACATAAAAATTTGTGCAATTGATAACTGTGGGAATATCATAAATTATATTTTTGGGAGTACAAATGGAAAACCGCCGTTTTGCAATAGATGGTGCTAGTAGTAAAATGCTGGTCAAAAATGTCAGATCAGAAACGTCAAACGATAAGCTAGGCATCTGGCAGCAACTCCTTATCTTTAAATTTGTGAATTTTTTTCGGCGTCATATATTTTTTGTGCGTGAAAATGTCAAAATTCTAGCCAAATAAGCGTCTTTTGCGGAAAGTTTGGTTTTTGGCTTCAATTCTAAAAAAAACACTGAATTGGGACGTCTTACCCCACCCGCCATATTCTCCAGACATTGCCCCTTTCGACTACCACCTTTTCCAATGGATGACGCGTGGCCTGGTTAAACAGCACTTGCGTTCTTTCGGAGAGACCAAAAATTAGATCGATTTATGGGTCGAGACGAGCAGTTTTTTCGGCGAAATATATTTAGAATATGATTTTACATAACCATTTTATACATCAAAATCATATGCAACCAATGCTTCCACCCTCTCACATACAAATTGATTTTTTTTAATAAAAATTTTGTCTGCCCTCATATAGAGTATTTGACGATTCGCGCCTGGTGATTCGCGCCTGGCGAATTGTAGCTTTCTCATGTTTTCTATACTTTTTTGCACGATAAAAGATGTTTTCTTTACTTTTTTGCACGATAACAAATTTGAAAAAATTTCTGCAATTTTCTCGAAAACGCCTCATTTTTCGAAAAAAAATTTTAAAGCAAAAATTACTAAAAATATGATTCTACATAACTCTGTGATACGTCAAAATTCATTTTGATATGTCTTTACCCCCTCTCCCATACAAACGGAAAAGATTTTTGCGATTATCTCGAAAACGATTCGTTTTTTTCCAACAGCGCGTTCCATAGGATTCTATGGGGGCGATAACAGCTTTCGAATGCAAAATCGGTTAAGGCAGCGATTCTCAACCTGTGGGGCGAGTACATTTAAGATGGGGCGCCAGCATATCCAAGAGAAAATATTTAAAAAAGTTGATTAACTAACTGAAAGGAAAGTACACACACACATGCAAAACAAAATACATTTCGACATAATATTTAATAATTAACTTATTAACAACTTACTAAATTAAAAACAAACTTAATAATTATTAGTGATTTCCTTGGGCCTGTCTTGCAGAGCAAAGTCTTTCGAAGGAAGGCTTAATATTAGATAGACACTAGACATAAATTTTATTGTATGCAGGGGGGCGCGATGAAAATTATGATTGAAAATTGGGCCGCGAATACTGAAAGGTTGAGAAACGCTGGGTTAAGGAAGTTATTCCACAGTTTTGAGTCCAACGCACGGTCAAAAATGATGCATTGACATCAAAATCTAATGTCAAATTTTAAAATATCATTTCGAATTCATTAAAATTTCTCTAAAGACGCTAACAATAAAAATCTAATTTCCCTTCACTTAAAAAAAAATTTCCCCTAAACTGAGAAGAAAATTGTAAATTTTTATTACACCAAAAAAACCGACAAACTTCTAACATCGCGTACGGTATTTTAATATCATTACGATGTTACTTACGGTTTGTGTATTTATATTAATATATGTATGTCACCGAGGTGTCAAATCGTCAAATCATCTCAGTTTCTATTTGTGTTTATTTTGAAAAACTCGACTCGTATGCCCCGATTAATGACTATAGTTACATATTATACAAGAGTTACCTGGGCACCCAATGCCTGCAAACTTTATCTACATTAGAGACTACGGCGCCTCTGTAGCCATCGTGCCGCCATAAAACTATAGGGAGAGGGAATCATTAATAACTTTCTGGTGACTGGCTACAAACAAAAAAACACGTCGGGCCTAATTACGCGAAAACCATTTAAACCGATAATTTTTCAAGATGTTTATCTCGGCCGAAGCACCACAAAAAAAAATTAAGTTAAGCACCAACTTTACACCACAATAAACAAACGTAGGACTTTGTACTTTTATACCTGTTTCAGGTGCATTTTATGTAAAAAAAAATCAGCCCCAAGTCAGCAAATGAAAGTTGACGAAAAAAAAAGAATCTAAAAATTATAAATAAAACAGTAGTGACATCAAATCATATTTCATTCGGTTGTGACAACTGAAGAAACGGAACGCTATCAGATGACGTCAAACAAATGTCTTCAGGTACGAGTATGGTATGCTTTTTGAACAAAGCAATTTCTTCACAGATGTGCTCATGAGATGATTGGACAAATTGAACCACGTCTTATTTTTAAATTACCCTCTAAGGTAAATCGTTTCTAATAAGTTGTTAAGAAGAAGATTTCCTAAAGAATGCGCCGTTAAGCGGTGTCTAAAGGCGAATCCACCAACATTTAATAGCAGCAAAAGCTTAATTATCATCGCGGCTGCGATTTATTTGCATAAATTGCACAATCATGGGGCGCTTCCTTTTTGCGCCAACATCAAGTCATGAAGGGTTAAATGAAGTGTCGCCGCCAAAACGTCTAATCGAGATGTAATTTTGAGAAAATTCTTACTGTCACCAGTGGCGGTAAACTGTTGAGATTGTCACATTTCCGATTGATGGCGGCTGTGACACATGTCACAGTTTCGTTTTTGTTTCTTGCTATGAAAATAGCATAAATTCAGATACGACATGGAGGATAAAAAATCAAGTCAAGACTCACTCGGTGGCAGTGCCACCAATTTGTCGCATATTCTAAGAAATGCGATTCATAAATTAAACTTCGTTAAAAGGGTTGATGAGTTCAGTTGAATGCAAATCTCAAAATAGCCAACAACATAACCAATCAATGATCAATACTGGAGTAATTCATATAAATTCCGATTAATCATGATACTATTTTTAGATCAATTGGATCAGATATTTTTACTTTTATGTGGAATTGATACCTTATGTTTTTCTAGTGGAAAAAATTAAATAAATATGAAGATAGTTTTTAAATTAATTTTTGCATTTAATTTTTGTTTACGACTTGCCTTATACGAGTAAATATCTTTACTTCAAAACTTTTATATTTATCGTGTAAGGTAGGGATGTCAAATTTTTGAAAAAAAACGGTTTTCGGTTAAACCGGTTTTTAAGACCTCAATTTAAACCGGGCCGGTTTAACCGGGTCCAAAAAACCTGTTATTAAAACACCGAAAAACCGTTTTGTTCAAAAAAGACGTAAAGTGCCATTTAATCCATTAAGTGCCGTTTGCACCAACAAAACTTAGCAACTTATGTACAACTTAAAAAATTTAAGTCGAAGAATTTCTACGGTTTAAGTAGGCTAACCATAACTTAATTTTTTAAGAATAATACGCGCAAACGGGCCTTAGAGGCCATAAATGGCTCAATAGAATATTGTATTTGGTCTAGAGTGCCTAAAAAGAAGTGTTTCTAACAAACCAGTTGCACGAAAATTGGTTTAAAACTATTTTTCCGTACAAAAAAATATTATCGATTTTTTTGAACGGTTTTTGGCTTAAAAAAACACCGGGTATAACCGTGCAAAAAAAAACACCGAAAAAAACCGGTTAACCGAAGCAAAAACACCGGGTAACCGGTTTAACCGGTTTTTTTTTACAGTGTAAGGGCCTAATCGGAGCGAAAATACTGATGCGAATCATACGATTTTGATGGCCCTTCAAAATATTGAAGCAAAAATATTGACCGTGCAAGGCAGGTCTAATAGGAAAAAATTCAAATTTTTACATAGGTACTTATTTTTTTCTTTTTGGTACTAAAAGTTAAATTTTGGCAGTATCCTCCCACACACTCACAGAAAATTGTTATTCCTTCCGCATTTGATTTTTGTCATTTTCGGAGGGAATTTAACTTTTAGTAAATGCTTGCTCTGTTGGCGATAAGAATAAAAATTAATAATAAAAATTTTATAAAAAAATATTTTTAATTGCAATAAATAGGACCTAAATTGACACAAACATATTCTGAAAATTTTAAAGTTTTTTTTAATGGTAGGCAACTTTAAAGGCTGTGGAATGATTATCACCGGCGGCGGCGCCCGGCGTCGGTTATCACTAGTGATTTCGTTGATGATGATGATGGCCTGATGCCTAACCCATTTCGCATCCTTCAGATCCACTGAGACTCTTCGCCGTCATTAGAAGTGCTGCTACATAAAGCGACAATATAAAGATGACGATTGTAAGGATGATGATGAGGACGAGCTTTCAAAATTTTGTCAGGTGCTTGATGTTGCGCTTCATTAAGACTGAAGTGGATGTCATTAAGAAAAAGTGAACTCCAGAAGTGGGACTTTGTCATTGTATTATGACTTGGCGGCTGCCATAATCGATACTTCAACTCACCTCTTCAGTTGAGCTTTTATCTAACACAGAAAAATAGCCTGGTGTGGGTGGGGCTCTGAATTTACCACCAATGGAGAATTCGGGGGCTGATGTCGACCAAATCCATGTCAAAAGTCTGTCTATGCCTAACTACCTATGCTTGAGGCTGCTGCACTTTTTCAGGGTTTCTAGCCATTCCAACGGCTACGATGGAACGAAATGAAAGCTAGAGAAACTCCAAACGATTTTGACACGTGCCATTCATTTTCCTACGAGTGATTAAGTCAATGAGCTTCAATTTATTATATCACTTAAGAACTAAAGAGTGATTCAAAATATTTTAAATGGAGTGAATGATGGACTTGACACAAAACATAAAGTATTATTACAAATTTTAACTGTCAATAAGGCTTGAGAATTCAGACAGGTAGCACTTAAAGTTTTTTTTTACAGAGCTCTCAACTTGGGAGGTATAGAAATGTCACCGAATATTCCATTCATTGAATTTAATTATGAATAACAGTTTTTTTTCTGTTAAATGTTAAAAAATACCAGAAGGTATGTAAAAAATCTAATTTTGTAGAAAATGATGAATTTTGTAGGAATGATGCTAAAAAGGCAATTTATTAATTATAAAGGGTCTTTCAACAAGGACATAACAATTTTGTATTTTAAGAAAAACGCACCCTAAAATTTTTTTTATGATCTGGCAATGCTAAAACGTCAGTCAAGGTTTACATTTTTATCATGGTGAAGTTCACGAATGAGCAACGTTTGGAAATTATTAAAACTTACTACCGAAATTCTGAGTCGGTGGTCGCAATCGTGTAATATCGAGAAATGGTCCGGTCGAATGGCCACCTCGCTCATGCGATTTAACGCCGTTGGATTTCTTTTTATGGGGTTATGTTATGCCAACAACGTTAGAGGAGCTCAGGAATAATATCGAACGCGAAATTACCAACGTTCCGGCCGATATGTGTGGAAGAGTGGTGGAAAATTGGCTCCAAAGAATCAATCAGCAAACGTGCTCGCGGTGGCCATATGAACGACATCGAATTTCATACTTAAATGTAACATGTCCACTACACCTGGAATAAATTTCAGCCCGATATCTCAATTATTCTGTGTTTTGTTTAAATACAAAATTGTTATGTCCTTGTTGAAAGAACCGATATTTATTAATTTTTATTTCGAAATTATTTTTGCCAGCACCACAGTCGTCAGCCGCCTGGATCAACTTTCTCTGTGGCAACTCGAGAAAAATATTGTAGTTTTGACGAGGTAGATTAAGAAGAACTCGTGTCTCAAAAACTGAAATTTCCATTTCAGCAGCATTCTACATGCTCCCCATCGCAGTGTGCTCCCGTGGTAAAAGATATATGCAGAGGTAGGGTTGCAATGATCAATTTTAGGAAACTAATACTCGTGAACGAAAAACCCTGGACAAAGCGGCCAAAACCTCGAAGCCGCGTAAAATATTAAAAACGACTTATAGAGGAAAGTTACAAAAAACTATTTATTTTATTAAAATAAACTCAAGAGAGAGACATCGAATGTTATTCTTTTTTTCTCTCTCTCTGGGTTGATTATGAAACGTTGGGCCGTATGCATAAAAATGAGCATATCTCACCCGTTTTTTGTGCAAATTCTCCAATTTTGTGAAAAAACACCGATAATTTATAAATACTTATAATTTATTCTGTCTAAAATTGAAAATCCGCCTTTTCATATCTCTGGATTGGGACCGGTTCTAAATATTTACTTTGCACAAAGGGCCAAAATTACACTGGACTTTTGCAGAGGGCTTAGACCGGCTGCGGTAAAGAATTTTTTAAAACAAAATGGAATTTTGATGTCTGGATGAGTTATGAAAAATCCTATTCTAAATATATTTTACCATTATAAATTTTTAAATAAGACTCACCGTTTTCGAGATATTTATAAAAAACTGTTTCGTTTGTATGGGGGAGGGAATAATCCAATTTTGTCCGTTCTGGAACTTAGCCTAGCCATTTCGAAAAACAAAACTATACAAATATTCCAGTGTCTAGCTCAATCTTTTTGAAAGTTATGGTGTTCATGGACAGACAGACGGACGGATGGACAGACGGACAGACATGCGGAAATCGAATTTTTTTGTCATCCCTAAGTCCCTTGTGTAGTTCATTTTTGTGTTCGATGATTGGTTCGATACGTTACAAACAGTATATTAAATCTAATATACTTCTATACAATATACCATATAGAGCAGGCATCATCAGCTAGTGGCTCGGCTGGCTCATCACACAGATTGGCTTTAACAGCGTAGCCACTATAATCGACCTTTTATTGTGTGCTGTAATGCTTGTGTGTGCGGCTTCGGATCGCAGGAATAAAACGAATCGTGCTTTGAATCGGGGCATTATTAGCATGACGCATTTCATTTTAAATCAGTTCGTGTCAAGCCATTGCCGTGGAAGGTTGTGTTTCACTGACCTGTATTTTTATTTGTAGTGGTTATAAATTTTGACTGTAAAGGAAGCGACAGTTACTTTGATGACTCTGATATAGAGTATAAAAAGCATGGCAGAGGAATGAATTAATGTTAGAATCTGGGATTTCGTCCTATAACAAGATCTCAAAATATTGTATTCTCATCATATTTAATTAAAATATCTTTATGGCTCAACGATCATGTATTCAGCGTTGTTCATGGGTAGAAACACGCATGCGGCACACTTTTTTGAGTCTACTCAACTTGCTTTAAGGCCTGTCCATAAAATACGTCACGCTGATTTTACCATGTTCGGACCCCACCTCTCCCCCTCGTCAGGATTGTTCACGCTTTTTTCACCCTTATTCTGTCACAATATGTACATACATATATGATAATTTTCCGGTGATTTTTTTCCGTGATAAATTAAATTGGAATTGTTTGAAATCTCAAATCAGATAAATATAAAGCAAAAAGAATTGTACTAAGAAAATACTAAAATGTTGTGACTGATTTGTGACTGAGTTGTGACTGA
The DNA here is from genome assembly GCA_964034945.1 of Chrysopilus asiliformis. NCBI lineage: Eukaryota > Metazoa > Arthropoda > Insecta > Diptera > Rhagionidae > Chrysopilus > Chrysopilus asiliformis. Next base: position 81,570,198 of record OZ035962.1, read on the forward strand.
ATTGTGACTGAGTTGTGACTGAGTACACAGAAAAAAATAATTTTGTATTATTTACAAAATGGGTTTAACAAAAAAAAATTCGTAAATATTACTGAAGTTTTGTATATACTTCGTAATATTAACAAATATTTTTTCGTATAGTTACTAAAATTTGTTAATATTACGAAGTATATACAAAACATCAGTAATATTTACGAATTTTTTTTGTTAAACCAATTATTTTTTTCTATGTAGTCATCGGTCACTGACAAACGCCAGAAAATACCCTTTGACGTCACACAACCTCCTCCCCTGAAATCGGTAATATGTTTTATGGACAGTCGATTATCGAATTGAGAAGCTATAATAATTACTGCTTGGGGCTGACAACACCATCACTTCTAACTCCTTTAACGGTCTTTGCTGTTGTTTAATTGTATTGGAAAAAATGTATTCAAAACCTCGATTAAGCAAGCCATGTCCCACTTTAGGGTGTAATCTTATGGTAAAATACATAATCAAGCAATTTTCTTAAAAAAAATGTTTCTGTAAAATTTTTTGCTTAAAAAAGCAGTACCAAGGTTTTTAAGACATTTGAAACCCCTGAGAATTTTCTTTTACTTATTGTTATTAATCGCATACTTGTTAAAAATTTATTGCATATTTTTCCCAAAAAAAAAAATCATAAAAGCACAATAAAGTTTTCTCACAATTTAAATATATTTATATCAATCTCAGTGACAAAAGTGAAAGGCTACATGTGACAAAAATTTTCAACTTACCAGCAGATAATTGACCAAAAACATAACAAAAGCTATAATTGCCAATCTGGCAATCATTGGAGACCCGTATGGTGATATTCGTATCAAAATTCGAACAGTTATACCAAAATTCCAATTTGAAGTCAAATTTTCCAATAAGATTTTTTAAAATTTATTCCAATCGGATTTTGATGTATGGGAGTTTTATGTAGAATCATATCCTAAATAACTTTTGTTCTTGGACTTTTTTGATAAGATGCACCGTTTTTGAGATATTCACAAAAAACGATTTCGTTCGTATGGGGGGTACCCCCCCCTAATGGTCCATTTTTGCCCATTAACGAACTTAGCCTTGCATTTTACGAAAAACGGATCTGTGCAAACTTTCAAGTCTCTAGCTCAATCGGTGCGCCCGCAATCCGCGCCACAGACAGACAGACAGACAGACGGACGGACGGACGGACAGACGGACAGACGGACGGACAGACGGACGGACATGCAAAAATTAAATATTTTTATCATTCTAAACACACTGGTGTAATTAATTTTTTTGTGCGATGACGGGATCTTGGCGTTACAAACGGTAAGGCAAAGTTAATATACCCTTTGGTTTCACCATACGGGTATAAACACTGCATGGTGTGAATGAGACACATTTTTTACTGCCAAAGTTAAGTGAAGAACATGAAAACAAGTTAAATTTCAATTACTCATATTTATGACACCTTCCGATCGAATGTCCCATCATTGAAAAGTGAAGTGAAGTGAGCTTGAAGCTTGTCACATTTCATGACATTCAGATATCCTTGGGCAAAATTAATTTTCTGGCTAATTTCACCAAAATGGTGACCAAAAATTACCGTTAATATGTGAAACCACACACTATACAAATTCTCGTTACAAGACAAAGGAGATTGGATAGGGGGTATGAAAACGAAGGTGATTGTGACCTTATCAAATGTTGATCGAAGGTATATTTTCATTTCATCATCAAGAATATAACCCTTCGTTTTCACGGGGAGATGTTTTGTTTTTTTTTGCTGCTCCCTTTTTTTTTTGGTAAAATGATTTACCTGTGCCTCATTGCCCATGATATCAGATCCGAGAGTTTTGTATTACAACAGACCAAATTTTCCTGCTAATTTGGTAACTGCTCGTTGCTAACAGTTGCAAATACATGCATTGGCGAAAAAAGTATTTCTACTAAAAAGAAAAACCAAACAGGCGAGTGAGCTGCTGGCGGTGGTTGAGGGTTGAAGGACAGAAATCAACATTTAATAAATTTGGGTAAAAGGATTGTGATCGAAAATTAAGCCAAGCGTCGGATTCGGTTTTGGCAGAGATTGTAACATGATCTAGCAACCGAATTTTATCAAGTGTAAAATTGCAACTATAATACAGACTGGTGGATGGCGACAACCGAACTTCCACATACGAGTAGGTATTCGCAAATGCTAATTTCCAAGACGTATCAACTATCATCAAGATTGCAGCCGTTTTTGAGGTATTTTTCGATTTTTTTTTTGGTTGTTGTTGTAATTTTTGTGGTACATTATCGCATTTTGTCTGGGTGATTTTGATACGTAACGATGAATCTTGGTGTCAGATCCAATTAGGACATGATAGGTATTTTCGGTGCTTAGTCGGGTATTTTTTTCGTTGCCGTTGCAGGACCACCAAATATCTTGATACCAGATTAACAGTAAACTACTTATAGTATTTTTATTATAATACACTTCACCGATGAGGGAGGTAAAAATTCTCTTTATTCATCAAATCTTAAATAATTTCTTTAGGTTTTTGCTAAATTTTTTATACTAAAGGCAACTGAATGGGTTTCTGTTACTAGAAGACATTTGATATCCCCAAAATTGATGAGTTCATGTATACTAGCTGCTGTGCAAAACTAAACCGTTTTTTCCTCTAAGCAGTCAATGATGGATCAACTTTGGTGTAGAATTTTTTCGGTAATTTTTTTAGATGATTGAATTTCTGAGTTAAACGGAGGCTATTACCAGAAAACGATATGTGGGGCTAATTTTGTAATTGTATCGCATCGTATCGGCTCTATTCAAATTTTAAATTATACACTTTTTTATTGAGTTTTCGGATTTTTTTTTAACAGAAGTCCAGAGTCAAGGGCAATATCATTACTGTCTTGTAGATTTACCCCCTGATTCCGGTTTAGAGATTGTAATTTCTTAACTGATTAACTCGAGTTAAAAGTCTTTTAATAGATTTCGTGCTCTGGATAACAAGTTAAGAGATGTCAATCTCTTAATTTTCGTGGCGAATGGTTAGCGATTCAAAAATCAAAGTTAGCAGACGGTTCTCACCCCAAAAACCTTAATCGGATCTCGCCGATGTCCTCTTACGACCTCTTAACTGGTCTGTTGCGTTTGAAACTTGCAAAATTTGTTTCGAGGAGGCCTCCAAAAAACTTTTGATGTTTAAGAAAGTTGTTTTTGCAGACCTTATAAACCGAGAAATTCCAATAGGATTCAATGCTAAAAGGTCGAGGATAAACCATGAATCAGAAATGGTTCAATGGTTAAACACTAAATAGTTTATTCGCTCTGGCTTGATGGAGCTATGTTGCCTTAAACCTTATAATTCGCACAAGGTTTGTGGCATCGGAGTATAAATACTCAAATCGACTTTTACTCCACCAAAATCTTGTAAGCCTGCGTGGAAGCTGGCAAAGCAGGCTCTGATGACGGTGAGCCAGCTTTCCATACCAGAAACAGGCTCCTGATGGGTTTTCGGGGCAGACATGTCCGACCTGTTGGGGGGAAATTTGGATGTGAAAAAATCCGCAAAAATAATATAATTTTGTTGTTTTTACAGACCTTATAAGCCGAGAAATTCCAATAGGATAAGAAAGTTATGTAAAATTGTGCAAATATTCTGAAGAAATTAAAATCTTCAGAATATTTGCACAATTTTACATAACTTTCCTAAACATCAAAATGCTATAGAGGAAATGTATTGACGGAGACCGACTCGATAACGGGGTAGATAGAGAAATTCTGACCAGTACGAAATCCGTTTCAGGCATAATTATGAGGATGTCCGTAAATTTGTCTATCGGCCTGTCCATTTTACGAATCTTAAATAACTCGAGAAAGAGAGGAGCTAGAGATTTGAATTTTTTTTAAATTGTCATAAAACTTGTCAATAAAAATGTAAGGTACCCGTTATAGCATAGAATAAGGAATATATAGAAAAAACTCTGCCGAACAAATTTTTGACAAATTTCCCCTTCGAAGGGGGAAAAATGTCCCTATCATTCACTAGCTACGGCCTAAAAGTTAATTACTTTTAGACTAGGGAGCACGAAGCAGAGAGAACATTTTCTAATCATTTTCGTCGTATCTATTCAATGAGATGGAGGAATCGAATGGATAATTTTTCCCGTGTTACATCGGATCCTCTTGCTTCATCTCACAGTGGAAAAATTTTCTCTAAAAATTTGTTCTAAGAGTTTATTCTCTAGATTATTTGTTCTCTGGTTATAGCTAATGTGGCTTTTGCAAAAGTTGACAGAAAACTACATTTTTCGTAAATGTAGTTTTCTGTCAACGAAAAATGTAGTTTTCTGTCAACTTTTGCAAAAGCCACATTAGCTTACTTTTTTTTTGACAAGTTTTATGACAATTTTTCGAAACCAATGCGTTTTTGGGAGAAAATGAATATAACAAAATTTGAAGGATATAAAATTCTCTACACTCTTTGTTTTAATTGTTTTTACCTACCGCTAACGGTTCTAAATATACATTATTCATAAAAATTATGCTTTTCGAAAATAATTTTAAGGATAATCATTTTGATGCATATAACCAAATTCAAAGAAATCAATTTTTTCTGCTCTTTTTTCTTCATCGATTGTTACGTATCTTAATGAAAAAATGTCATTTTTTACATATTTTCCCCGAAACTAAATTTTGCAAAAAAAAAAGTTTTGTGTTGATCATAACTGATATTTTATATCATTTTTATTTCAAGCGGTCTGAATCGAGTAAAAATCCATTCTTCACATATATTGAATTATTCACATGTTTACCAAGATGCACAATGCATTTTTCACACATTTTTTTTCAATGATTTCCATCCTTTCGGACAGCTTTTTTTATAGTTCCAGCCAAAGCTTAGGAGAAGACCCTTTATTGCCGAAGCACAGCTCCAAAATTACAAAATTAATTCCAAAATCAAATTACGAAAAACAGCCAAAATTGACGATCATGGTTACGACCTTACCAGATATTCCTACTATGGTGGGTCTCTTAACCTATTGAAACCCACCAACGTCTCTAATCCAGAATTAAATTGAAATCCACCAACGTTTCTAATCCAGAATATTATTTCTATAAAAATCATGAAGTTAAGAGTTAAGAAATCTCTCAGCTTTCGTAATCCGGAATAGGGGGGTTCATTTGAGAGATTTTTATCAAGGTTTTTGGTGACTATAAAGTTGAGACTTCAAGAACATTTTCTTCTTTTGCTGTAAATCAAAATCTTTCACCGTTATCGAGATATTTCAGATTTTTTAAAGTTAAAATTTATGTTATTAGAAACTAAAATTATTTTCCGGGTTATAGTGCACTCGTAAATTGCATAAGAACGTCGATTTTGGATAAGAAAGTCATGTGCTGATCACATCAGATATTTTTCCACGCTACGCTGTAAAATATCATAAAAACATAATTTTAAAAAATCTTTTTTTTTGTGTTTGCATTTTTCTTGCGTTTCCCCATAATCGTGTTTTACTTAAACGTTTGGTGGCGGCGTATTCATAGTCGTTTTTAAACGCAGTTTTTCTTTAATATGAACTTAAAGTGACAGTGTGCTATGGTTTTCTGTCAGTTTAAACTCATGTTAAAGAAAAACTGTGTTTAGAAACGTCTATGAATCCGCCCCTTGGTGTCTAAGCCTTATGGAAACAATCGTGTGTTACGCAACATTTAAAAAGCCAAGAAAAGTTACGAAAAAAATTTCACGGTTCAAACAATTTCGATAGGAAGATATTTAATACCTTTTGTTAAACACATGTGAATTGGCAAATGGAAAAAATAAAAATGCGGAATAAAATAAAATCGAGATAATTTTTCCTTTGCTGATGGGGACATTCGTGAAGCAATGCGAAACGAAGAGACCGATTCAAAAGAAATGTTAAACACATCAACGCGTTGTTGTGCGACAAACAGTTGCCATCGGAATGCTACTAATGACTTAATTAATTCGGCCAGCATAATACATCGTCCCGTCGAGCTTGAAATTGCAGATTTTCACCAGGTATGAATTCTTCTTCTCCCCGATGATCTTCCTTTGGCAATGGCCTAAAGGAAACTTTTGAAGAGTACTCGCTTTAACCCATTCAGCGGCAATTCGAGCTGCAGGAAGAATATTAGCCGGGTTCAACTACATCAAAGTTTCAGTAAATAAGTATAGGACGACATATCCGTCCATTGTGGAACGTGAGAATGGTGAATTATATCTCGAATGGAATTTCTCTCGTGGCTCGTTTTTCCCTAAATTAATGCTCACTACTGTGGAATCAGATACATTTGCAGGATTCAAAACTGGTAGATACCTTGTCCAGATATTGGATAAAACATCCAGTCCTGCCAGATACCTTTATGTCCATAAACAAACCGCATATACCATCCTGCACTCCGCTACCGTCATTCAACCTCTCTAGCACTTCCTTCGAAGTCACCGAAACCATTCCGAAATCCGATTGAGATTCGAAATTGTATCTTTTGTGGTATGTTGGATTCTGTTGCCATTGAACCACATTAAAATATTTTTGTCACAACATATGGCTTTACAATTCTTTGATCGCTGGTATAATAAAGGGCCCAACGAAATGTTAACATTAAGAAGTCGTTGTCTCAATGGAATCCTGTGTCTGGATGCTTGAAATCGCATACCATATTGATATGATTTGTAATTTACACAAATATTTAATACGCATCGAGGTATTTTGACTGTTTTCGTTCCATGCGTCCACATTATTGTATAATAATCGTCATAATAGAAGATATTCTCTGTTAAAAAAAAAGAAAAATAAAAATATATATATATACAAATACTGAATTTTATTCCACATTCATCTATATAGACAGCAACATATGAATGTGGATTGATTTTAAGATCAATAAAAATATCTTTTATCCAGTTTCAGTTTAGATTCGTCTTTTCAATTTTCAATACTTTTGCGATGCTTAATTAAAATCGTTTTCAGTTGCAATTAAGGACAATGGAATTTTACTTAATGAATTAATTAGTGGCCCATATATTCAGATAGATAGATTTTTTTTTTGTTTTGAAAAATTTCACAATCAGGCCATGAGTGAATATTACTTCAATAGTGGCGAGACTGAATTGAGAATATAATTACACTGGCTGGCATTTAGTTGGGATCGAGATAACTTCATTAGGTAATAAATGATCAATAATAAATGAAGTCCATATTCAGTGAAAACTATAAAAATTTCATAAATACTTTAGTTAAAATATTTTCCTTATAATTAAATTTTATACATTATTGAGTTGAACTTGAATTTCTCCATTGAATTATTAATTTGGAATTGCAAATAATACAAAGTAATAATAAAATTTAATTTTTAGAGCAAAATATACGTAATAATCAAAAATTATATAATCGAAATACGCCGCAGGCAATTTTTTGGTAGAAACTTATGACAAAATTGCACCACGGACGAAAATTTTCGGTTTCAAGACTAAATCGAATAATTATGGAGGAAACTTAAGATTCCGGGACAACATGCCTAAATCATCAATGCCTTATAAATCGTCTATGTTTTTTAATCCATGTAAAATTGTAGGTGCGAGAGCATAGCCGCATAGAACAGAATTGTTACAAGACAATTACTACGTTGAAAATTCAGCGTCTGTAAGTAGAAGAAAAACAAATGTATAATAGTGAAAGAGTGTCTGTCACTTTTTCGCTTATATCTGAAAAACCAGTAAACCGATTTCTATAAAATTTCCGAACACTGTAACCTGGTGTGTGAAAAAAAATCTACGTTCTCCGTTTAAATTCGCTACGTTAAAATCCCTCCTCTTCTATATAAAACTCCATTCTTGCTATCTTTTAGGGTCTGTTCATAAAATACATCACGCTAATTTTCAGTATTTCAAACAGCTACCCCCCCCCCCCCCCCCCAACCCTTACACTCGCTTTTTCGCGAATTTTAACCCCCAAAGGAACGGAAACCCCCTCTCTATGTAACTTTTGATACACTAAATCTTTCCAAAAGTTGATGGAAAGCCGCGATTTTGGTAAAACTTCAAGTCGCTAGATCAACGCGTTCTCGAGTTATTTAAGATACGTAAAGCGGACAGACAGATGCACGGACATCCTCATAATTTTGCCTGAAACGGATTTCGTACTGAACAGAAAGTTTCTATTTGTCCCCGTTCTCGAATCGATCTTCGCCATGAATACACTACTTTCCTTTTATAGAAGAGGAAACTAAAAACAAGATGCTGACAGAAAAACCTTGAAATTCAATCGGATATTAAAAGTTTTTTGTTATTCTTATCCGGTAAGAAAACAAAAAAAAAACCCGACTAAAAAGATCCTTAAAAAATTGAGAAACGCCGAAATAAACAAAAATCCTTTAAAATTATTGCTAAAATAATATAGTAAATAATATGCTATGGTCTCGCACCTACAATTTTACATGAATTATAAATCAGTAAATTTAAAATTGTTGTTGAATTTGTGTAACAAGGCGTCGGTTACACAAATCCAACAACATTAGGGTTTTTTTTGTCGGCGTTTGCCAAAATTTTTAATTTTTGAAAAATGTCATGGATTTTATAGAGAGTCCCCATAAGAGTATCAAAATTTCCACAAACCGAGACTAATGACAAATACCTATCATAAAATTTTTGCCTCTTTTTATTTAAAAATTTACCAACGATTTTCAAGAACTATCATTAATCCATCTCTGGGAATTCTAAAATTCAAACCAAAAACGTAAAAAGTATCAATTTGATCCACGTATTTTCCAAAATTATTTTTCTTAAGCATAGTCTCTTTAAGATTTCGTTCAAATGATTTCAAATTTGAGATTTGAAATTCTTCAGTATTCCTACCATATCATATGGGGTTTTCCGTCATTTGCAAAGATAATCCTGCCTTTTAATGCACAACAAAAACCATAAATAAAATTCTTAAGAAAGTGAGATAATAATTTTTGCTAAGATATACCGTTAAATGTTCTATCATAATAACTTTGTTGTCCTTTTTAGCCACTGGCTTAAGAGTAATTTGTGGTTTTTGAAGGTAAAATAAAGGATTCAAAACTTATCCATATCTTACCTGTTATAAGGGTTCATTAGCAATGGATTATCTGCAGATGCCTGGTGTTGCACTTTAGAACATTATCCTTAAGAATGTTTGTTTAAGGAAGCAATTAGGAAATCCCCTCACAAAAGTTGAATAAGATTTTATCCTTTTGCTTGTATCGTATGGATTTAACATTTTTCACACAATAAAATGGCGAAAACGATTTAAGTATTTAACTTTAAAAATCATTTGAAGAAACTTGAAATCTTTGAACATTTTTCAATTCAAATTTTGGACGTGGTTTTTTAATATAAGAAAACCTACAACTGCCAGGGGCCAATCGTCAAATACTCTTTATGATGACAGACAAAAAGTTTATTTAAAAAAAAATCCATTTGTTTAGGAGAGGGGAAAGAAGTGATCCAACTGAATTTTGATGTATAGATAGGGTATGTAAAATCATATTCTTAACACATTTTATCTTTAAAAATTTTTCGATATGATGCACAGTTTTCGAGAAAACAGAAAAAAAAGTATTTCATTTGTATTGGAAAGGGGGGAAGCAGTCGTACCGATTGGATCTTAATGTAGGGATGAGTAAAATCCTAGTCTAAACACATTTTACTTTAATGAATATTTCAATATGACTCACGGTTTTCTAGGAAATTGCAAAACACTATTTCATTTGTATGGGGGAAGGTCCAATTTTGCCCGTTCAAGAACTTATATTAGCCATTTACGAGAAACGGAACCAAATGTCAAGTCTCTAGCTCAATCCTTTCGAAAGTTATGGTGTTCACGGACAGACAGATAGACTGACTGACAGATAGACTGACTGACAGACAGGCTGGCAGACAGACAGACGGACATGGACAAGCAAAAATCAAAATCTTTTGTCATCATAAACACCCTGGTGTAGTTCATTTTTGTGTCTGATGATTGATTTCATACGTTACAAACGGTATACTAAATCTAATATACTCCTATATGATATATCGTCGCCTGAGAATTTAAGTGTCGTATGTAGTTTTTTTTCGATTTTTGAATTGGGATCAGTTTCTGAGTTTTTCAAAGCTGCTTTTAAATTTGGTGCAATTCATTTTTAATTTTCTTAAAGACTAATTCTGTATTCGATTTAAATTTGAAAAAAATCGGTCCGCTGGAAAAAGAGTTATGATAGTTTAAACTCAATTCACTCAAAATCGACAAAAATTACATACGATATTTAAATTCTCAGCCGACGATATCATATTGAGTATAAAAAAGACTTTCATTTGTACGGGGGAGGCGGAAAGGAGTAACATGATTTGTCCGATTCTAGAACATTTTTTTCTTCAAAAAACGCGTTTCTGCATTGCTGTCAAAAAGCGGAATACTTATTATTGGTTTTGATTAAAGCCCTGAAAAGCTTTTAAGTCTATAGGTCTTTAAAAGCTTTGTTTTTTTTGTCTCCCCTGAGTTGTTTTATGATACACAACTTCACAGTCTCCTGACCACGTGATTACTGGTGAGTTTGTTTTGACAGGTATGAGACAGTCTTCAATGTCTACGAATAGTCGACATAGTCTACACCAAAGTCTACATTGTCTACACCAACTCTGCTGGTTCGAAAGGCATACAATTATTTTTATGTACTATATGGACAACCCTGAAAAACGGAGAATTTTCGCGTAAATAATTGCCTTTTTTAAAGTATCCCAATCCAAAATTCTTTCAAAGTCTTTATCAAAATTTTTTGTTAAAAAAATGTAAGTAACCACAAAAATTTTTCTTTTTCAGCATTTAATTCGATTTTTTTTATCAACCTTCTTCTTGGAAGGTGTAATTCCCATTTTAGTCACATTACTCGAAAATTGTTGCCTAAAAATATCAATTCCAATCAAAATAAATACGAAACCATAACGAAGTTTATTTGTTCACTACAAACTAGCAATGAATTTTGTTTCACTGGAAGAAAGAGCCCCTGAAAACCAATTAAGGAAAGAAATTTGAAAAACTTGTCAAGATGTCGGATGTTTAGGCGCCACATCCCTCTTGAGACATGGAAAAAATCACACAAAACTGCCTGATTTTACAAACTGACAAGAATGAAAATAAATTGTTATGTGGCTTTCAGTTTTTCCTATTTTTGTAGGGACACCAAAGTGAAATTTTAGATAGTTTTCATTGCACAGCATTGTCAATCTATTGGTTTCAGACAGCAAATGGCGTTTGTCAAATTAAGGAGTCTTTTTTTTACAGAATTCAGCAAAATGGTTTCAATCAAACCGATGATGACTAAAAATTCGACGGCTACTTAAGAACAATCCATGAAGGTGGTGGCAATTTCAAAAGATGAAAGAATCTATAAATGGGATAGAAAGACACAGATATGCTACTCGACTACTCGGCATTTTTTCTCTTAAAAATCATAATTCCCATTCGAGGACTCCCTTTAATATCTCGAACTGTCATAAATACCGATGAAAATCTTAAAAACTTATTAAATAGATAATGGGGCGCCTGTCAGATTCATCATTCTTAATAGATTTTCAGTGTACGGATGATATTTCGTTATTTGGGGTGAAATTTGATATCCTAAAAATTAGATGTTTTGTATCAAAGGTTAAATATGAACAGAGATCGAATGAGTAGAATGTCAATAAAAACATAAATCCTTAATACAAAATACTTGATTTTTTCAAACTCAAGTAAGTTTAAAAAACAAAATCATTTTATTTACCCTTTTGTAGACAATTTTAACTTTATTTTCCAGATCGCAGTATTTTTTCGCCTCAAGCATGTTCCATAGACATAATCGATTCATCCTGAAAATATGACTTGATTTGTAAGCCCGCAGGGTTAGTTTTGATTTCAAAAATCATGCATAAGTATCTCAATATCTTTCTTTTATCCTCTTAGAACAATCGCGTTGAAATGCACACCACCGGCACCGCCATATAATATGAATTTATGCAGACTACTAGTACCTACTCATAAAATCAGCCAAATATGATATTAAAGTACAATTTTTGAATTGAGATCGCAACAATGGACTCAGGCAGGCGGAAAATATTAACAAAATGTTCAATGAGCATAATTTTTAGGCGGACGCGATTATTCGCCCATATTTTGGTACACATGAATCACGATATCCTTTTTGAGATTCATAGTCATATCTTTTTTAGGGTGCTGGTTTTATTGATCTTTTCAAGAGGCCCATTTCATCCGTTAGTTGGAAAATATGCTATCAAGTTAAGAATGGAAGTGATACTGTAAAAACGAGGTATTTCGGTTTAGTTTTGATATTCAACACTTGATGTGGAGTACGGGTGTTTTTAAAATATTGAAAAAATGCTTTTGTAGCTTGCGTACCGCTCTTCAGATTGTAATATCTTTTTTTTAACGTCGATACGTTTTCAGTAGTGAAAGGATTTTTTAATGCAAAAAGCAGAGCCGTAAATAGCCATTTTTAGACCCCAAGCACAATTTCAATTGTCCTTAAAAAATTTTAAAAAAACCTTTTATTTAAACAAATGTGTCCAGGGTGTAAGGCTTAACAAAGAATTTTGATTTCCGCATGTCCGTCCCTCTGTCTGTCTGTCTGTCCGTCTGTCTATCTGTCCGTCTGCCCGACTATCCGCCTGTCAGCACCATAACTTTCGAAAGGATTGAGTTAGAAACTTGAAATTTTGTATATTTACGTTTCTCGTAAAATTGGCAACAGTAGCTTTTCTTATGATTTGTTTGTATTTTCTTTTTGTTAAGTTTTATTAATTTTTTATAGAATGTAATATTTTTATGGAAACTGAACTGAAATACACTATTATTAAAGTGCAATTTCTTTTTATACCCGTATGGTGAAACCAAAGGGTATATTAGATTTGCATTACCGTTTGTAACGCCAAGATCCCGTCATCACACAAAAAAATTAATTACACCAGTGTGTTTAGAATGATAAAAATAATTAATTTTTGCATGGCCGTCCGTCCGTCTGTCTGTATGTCTGTCTGTCTGTCTGTCTGTGGCGCGGATTGCGGGCGCACGGATTGAGCTAGAGACTTGAAATTTTGATTGGCAATTATAGCTTTTGTTATTTTTTAGTTTTCGGTTTCAATACAATGTGTGATGAAATAATAACTTTATAACGTAACCAAATGACATTTTTTATTGCTACAAAACGAAATAACGTAACGAAATGAAATTTGAATTTCGTTACATAACGAAATGTATAACGTTACGATTTTTTTTTTCATTTGCCATCCTTGGTTAAAAAACTATTTTCAAACAAAGTATTTAAAACTTCCAGCCAGTACAATTCGAAAAATTAGCAAGTTTTTTTTCCTTCTTTCCTTCTTTCCTTCTTTCCTTCTTTCCTTCCTTCTCCCAAATACAAACAAAACAGTCTTACAATTTTCTGTAAAATAGTTTTTTTTCCTTCTCCAGTGATAGATTTTAAGAAACAAAATATAATATTTCAAGAAAAAAGCATATTACCAAAAATACTTGATGTGTATTTATATCTTCGTGTCTGTGTCCAGAACATCATCACCTATTTTTATATTTCGAAAATCAATTTCCTTTGAGTATACTCTAGAATTTTGCCAACACGTTTAGATTAGGATAGACATTCGCCCCATTAACGTATATCCATTTATCCCAAAATCAACATGGAGGGCCAAAACTATATCGTGCGATAACAAACAACATCTTGAGTGCTATTATCCAATATGTTTACTGATCCTTGAGTCCAGCACATGTCTTCCTTGATATCTCATCCGATTCCCATTCCATTCTATTCTATTCTGTCGTCAAATATACTGTATTCTAAATGCTGAATGCTATACCAGGCTAAATTCAAGGAGATTATTTACTTCAAGGACTCTTCTAAGTAGACGTTTAGGACTTCCGACTTATATTATATTCACGATAAATGCCAAGTTGACATTTGAGGTCATTCGATTTTAATGAAATTTCACTCAATTTGTTCGTCAAGATATGTTCATCAACAATTCAATGCTTTGGACAAAATCGAAATAGTATAATTTTTTTTTCATCTATTTATAAATCTAATCCGTTTAACTCGAAATTCATACAATTTCTGTTTGGTAGTAAAGAACTGACTAAGCGGTTTAAAATTTTAGTTCTAATAAATCAACAATTGAATGAAAATATCAAACCAGGATGTTATATCCAGTCACACTTGCAACGCATCATGAATCCATTAACCTTAAGAAGGATTAACAGCAAGCGTCAAATTTATAGAAACGCAAATGGAGACAGCCGAGAAGGTTTTAAGTAATTCATCAAATGGGAAATCACTCGTGGCACTCATTTGTCGACACCACCGTATGAGTATTAAAGACCTTACCATCAAAAACTGATTAGCTGCCACAATTGGAACTGAAATTCTCTACCAAAACATCACAAAGATTTGAAAGAAAAAACTTCATATGGTATATCTCAACATTTCTTGGTTCCTTCAAGCTTCTGTTGTACAATTTGTACCGGACTATGATATTAAGTCAAAGTCCTCCGAGAGTTTCACTTTTGAGGCAAATCTGACGGCTCCGAGAATATTCAAGAGGGTTCTACGGATCTACCAAATAAAATATCGGGATATCAAATTTCCCTGTCCATCATTCCAACTCTACTCTATATCTGCATAATTCTCATGTGCAACCTAGAAATACGCATTTATTGTGGCATATTTTCACAAGTTTTCCCTACCATCATCACATCGCTTAGTTCCTGTTCACATTCAACCTTTCAATATCTATGCGGCAAATATCTCTTATAGTTGGAACGTCCCAACACTAAGCGACTGTGGTTTTTATTCAAATCGAGGGATTGATGTGCCATATATGAACTTTTAAGTTGCTTAATAAAGATAGAAAAACATAATGAGGGGAGAAATACTTTTAAATGTTTAATAGAGTTTCATTTCGCATCGTCAACAGTAATTAGAGAACAAAACATTCATTTGAATCAAATCTGGGGGATTTATAGTCGTGTAGTAGTCACAATTTTAATAACGAAAACGGAAGAACGTTTTTATATCTGATATTAAATATGTCAGTTCAAAGTACTTGATTAACAAATGTTTCAATTAATACAAAAAACTCAGAAATACAAAATTGATTTTTCAATTCTTGTCGGTAATGTGACATCCGACCGATTACCAAATTTTTAGTAATTATGATATTCGAGCCACATGTTTTTTACCAAATTTTTCGTTATTTTCAATAAATTTCCAGCTGCAGTAAGCCTTTTCTTCGTCTATGCGAATTCATTTTTATACAAGTATATTAGATTTAGTATACCATTTGTAACGCATCATCGGAGCCAACCATCGGACACAAAAACGAACTAGGGTGTTAGAGATGACAAAAGACTTTGATTTCAGCATGTCCGTCCGATCTGTCCGTCTGTCTGTCCGTCTGTCTTTATGAACACCATAACTTTTGAAAGGATTGGTCTAGAAACCTGAAATTACGTTTCTCGAAAATGGTAAGGCTAAGTTTTTGAACGGGAACGGGTACAGTTACGTTTCTCGAAAATGATTAGGCTAAGTTTTTGAACGGGCAAAATTGAACCTTTCCTTCCCTCCTCACCCATACAAACTAAACAGTTCTTTTGCGATTTTCTCGAAAAACGATGAGTCATATTGATAAACTTATAAAGGTAAAATGTGTTTAAAATAGGATTTTACATAACTTATCTATACATCAAAATCCAATTGGACCACTTCTTCCCCCCTCTCCTATACAAATGGATTTTTCTTTAAATTTCTGTCATCATATAGAGTATTTGACGATTGGCCTCTGGCAATTGTAGCTTTTCTTATGTTTTTAATAACACTTCTGGAACAACATTCCCCTATGAATTTTATAGTACAGTAGAATCCCGATAATTCGTATTTCAAGGGACCAGCAAATTCATACGAATTAGCGGGATATACGAATTATCGGGGTACGAATTATCGGGATTCTACTGTATTTCTATGAAAGTTCGCTCATCTTGTTTCCAATCGGCTGCAAGTGCATTTGTGTCCCCACACTAACAAAAACTGTTTTCGCTACCCAAAACCTTTTTTTTCGATCCAGCCAGATAGCGCTATCTGAATACACTCAGAAAAATGTCCAGGTCAACTTTTTGTCAGGTTAACTCTGACCTTACAGAGGTGTCTGTAAGCCAGCTAGCGGTCAGAGTTAACCTATCTAAGGTCAACTCGTGCAGCTCCCAATGCCCTACTTCACCTGCTGGTGGCTTAATTCCAGCCTCCATTTAGCCTCCATTTTTCTGAGTGTAGTACCTACCTATAAATTTTGCTGTGCTATTTTCGGAAATAGATAAGATGATTCATAAGTTTTATTGGGTTCAATTCAGTTTCGTATCGATTAATGGATAATTCGATTTTTTTTAAATTATATTGATCAATAATTTAAAGTTTTTCAAACATGAAGTATTCTTGTAGTCAGATATATATCTCTGCCCAACACTCATGACAATACTAACGGAACAGATTTACAGTGACATTTAAATCGAGCGAATCTTCAAATTTTGAATCAAAATTAGCGAATCAAAAATTAAAAAATGCTCACCCCCTTCTAAGGCATCACCTCAAGGAATACTGAAAGGAAGAGTAAAAAAGTACTGTTACACTTAAGTGTACGCAGAGAAAAAAAAATAGTAAATCGAACTATTTTATAATGGAGATTCGGGAATATATCTAAAATATGAATTTCGATTACAAAAATAGTTAAAATATTTTTTTTCAATTGCGAAAAAGTCAATTTAACCACGAAATAGTAAATTTTACTACTAAGTAGTTGATTTTTTCGTGGCTTTGAAATTAGTTGTATTTCGGATTCTACATTATCAAATAGTTAAATTTATAACTTTTTTGTCTGCGTGTGATCCAAAGCACAAGCCGCCGTTGTTCCTTGAACCGAAGAGATTAGAGTTACCTAATTTGATTTCCCTAAAAAACAGTAAGGACTATCGGCACAAAAGTACATTTTTTATACACAAGTTATCAGAGCTTCATTATAGAAAAACAAATTTGTAATCATGCATAGATTTTTGTAAACCGATCGAAAAGTAAATTTCGGTCCAAGGTATGAGCCCTTTTTATTTCTTTGTATTTCTTTTGAGTTTCCGTAGGTTTCTGATGGCAAAATCTGTGTCTGCGGACACTGGATGTCTATGAAAATTTTGGATGTCTATGAAAAACTGCGGACGCGTTTTTCGTAGACATCAAGAAATTATTTTTGCCTGCTGCTCATTCTTTCTTTCTTTGGAGCTTATACTAAACTTCTCATTAAAAAAAAATTTACTTGTTTCCTTATCGTAATTGGGAGGGTGAAAATCAGTACTATTTCGTAAACAAAATAAAATTAAAATAAAAAATTAAATTAACACATTCGATTTAATCTGCAAATTAACAAATTTTAAAGCAGACAACTTCAATACAAAAAAAGAGGGAATAAAATTTCCCAGAGTTAAAATTGTCTTCGGCATCAAATAAATCCAATAAAAAAATTTGACAACAGATAAACACCAGAATCAGAATCCATATCTGAATTCCTAATATCCCTTAAATCCTATCATAGTTCAAAGGTTTTTTGCCATAGGCAGGGGGATCAAATAATATGAATAATATGCGTTTATAAAACTATGGATCGGCCAAAATGCTGCGGGGTGAACAGCAACAGAAGTGAAAGATTTTATGTCCCAGCTATGATTCCGATAACACCCTTTTTTGTCCAATTCTACGAGATTTAAATCGAAAGCCAAATCATACAGGAGTACCAGAAGGACGAAACTCTAGAAACCGTTGCCGTTCATATATATGTAGTGTCATCAGATGACAATGGCTATGTTGGTGACGGGTTTATCTTGATCCGAAGAGTAAATTGACACTTGGTCGTGTGATGTGTATATAACAAAATATATTCCGTTTAGTCTACAGAAGTCCTTCATCAATTTCTACCTCCCTTCCCTAATAGTTTCGTACGAGTATATTATTTGCCATTGCTGGTCCGGTACCATTGACGATTCTCTATATTCCCAATGGGATAAATAAAGGGCTTAATCCGTTTATTATAGGCGAGTATTATTTGAGATGCCTGTGAACATATTGTCATCATCAACATCCACGTCGGTCGTCAATATCACTCTGTCGAATCTTGTCTGGATATCTTGTGACTGTTTCTATCCAATGGTTTCAGATTCAGTTTCAATTTTCTAGCCTATCGAATCTCATGAGCTGCCGTAATCTTTGACCACAATCTCAAATGATTCTGATTATTATCCCGGTAACAGGAATGATTGAAGTGTATTAGAGGAAAAGATCTGAGATTTTACATCAATGTTTATTATGCTTTGTATTTGAAGCAACTATAGAAAATACGGAAATTATAAAATAGAAAGATATTAATCGACATTTTTACTAATTCTTTCCTGTTCCCAGCAAACAAATTTTTTATGCATCCACAGTTAAATCTTTTGGTGTGGGTTTATTAACTAAAAAAACATATTTAGATACAACTGCAGCATTTATCAATTTCAAAAACTTTATTCGCCAACGACTTGTGTCCCTTTTTACACGCTTTTATT
This sequence comes from Chrysopilus asiliformis, assembly GCA_964034945.1. Taxonomy (NCBI): domain Eukaryota; kingdom Metazoa; phylum Arthropoda; class Insecta; order Diptera; family Rhagionidae; genus Chrysopilus; species Chrysopilus asiliformis. The sequence goes on from OZ035962.1 coordinate 81,588,858, forward strand.
TAGTTTCATATGTTTGTTAAGGTCAAATTTTGTAATCTAATTTTGACAAACTTCCAATCATCCGAATGACTTGAAATTTTGCACCATACGTAGCTACGATGACAATGCAATGCAAATACCAAAAATGAAATGGAGGCTGGCAAACGTAATTTTGTGCAAATCGAACTAACCACGTAGCCATCGTCTAAGGTCTTTAATGAAAGAGTTTTAAAAAATAGCTCAGGATAAAACAAAAGGATGAAATTAAAAAAGAAATATTAGATATTTAAAAAAGCAATATACTTTAAAATATTAGTACTAAAAATATAAAAAACGTTATACGTAAGAATTTGGCGTCAAAAGTAAAAGAATGGTATAAAACCTCTCAACGCTTTTATCTTGATTTTATTTTTGAGGCCAAGTCCCTATGCAAAATAATTACTTTCCTCTTCTATAGAGGGAAAGTATTATATTCATGATGATGAAGACCGGGGTCAGATAGGAAATTTCTGATCAGTACGAAATCAGTTTCAGGCATAATTCTATGGTCACAAGGAAAAACTGCTTAAGTCGAAAAAGCGTGTTTTCAGTAATTTGGGTTTAAAGTTTTGATTACTTTCTGGAAAAAATCGATTATTCTTTCAAACGAAAAATGTTTTCCAGTTTGAAGTAAACACATTAAAGACTACTTTAAACTCAAAAGAAAATCCAAATTGGTTAAAGTGTTATCATAAAAAAGGCGTTTCTTCCATATTATGAAGAAGTTTTTCCAAAACCATAGTAAAGCAAGACTGACTTAGGTTATATGGTTTTTGCTCTGCCATTCCTCAGAGGGGTACAGCATGAAAACCAAACTTTGACAGAATATAGAACTGGATATGGAGAATTGAAATATTCTCCAACCTTTAAAAGCACATAACTCGACTTAAGCGGTTTTTCCTTGTGACCACAGAATTATGAGGATGTCCGTGCATCTGTCTATCGGTCTGTCCGTTGTACGTATCTTATATAACTCGAGAACGCGTTGACTTAGCGACTTGAAATTTTTTATAACTAAGTTTTACGAAAAACGTAGTTTTCTATCAACTTCCGAAAAAGTAACCGTATCTATAACGGATACTTCCCATACAATTTTTATGAAAAAATACAGTTTTTTGAAAATTCCTCAAAAATTATGCACTTTTATGAAAAAATGCATAGCATCAAATTTAAAGAAAATATAATTTTCTACATTTTTTGCTTTAACGGTTTTTACATATCTTTAACAGTTCTCAAGATATTTGAAAAAATAATATTTTTTACTTGTTTTTTTACTTATTTTTTACTTATTTTTTACTTATTTCTTAGGTACTTATTTCTCCCAAAACTAAATATTGCAGAGAAAAGTTTTGTGTTGATCACAACGGATTTTCTTTTTTTGGTTTTTAGCACACTTTAAAAGCTTGTTTAAAAAAATGTTTATTTATTTATATTATTTCTATGCTTGAAGTGAAGCTATGTCAAATTTCAAAACAATTGGTTTGTTAACAGCAGGAATTTTCCTCTGTTCTGACCGCGTCTCCCGATATCTCGCCAATCAGTTAAGTAATTTTTCCCTACCTCTTTTCCCCCCTTTTAAACGCCTGATCCTATTATCTTTTAAACCAGTTGCTGTTTTTTATAGAGTTTTCTTCCGGGATTATACATACATATGTCTATAATTTAAAAACTTTAAGAAAATTTAAATGTAAAAAATATTAACATACAATTTTAGCCCAATAAAACGGTAACTTATATTATAAATACATTTCTCAAGTTTTTTTTACCATAAACAATCGTTAAAATAGTAAGTAGTTCTAGTTCTACACTCAAAGGCTCTCAAATTTCATAACCTTCACAAAAATGTTTGTCGTGCTGTAAAAAAAACCTCGCAATCAGTAAATAAAATTATCCGACAAAAAAAATATGAATAGTTATTTATGTAATTGTAAATGAATATGGAACTCTAAATGAAAATTGTGATGGTTTCTCGGGTTATATTTTTGATGAGAAAATGTGATCACATCATCATCCCATTATTCAATTAAACAATTTAAAAATCATTTTAACATCAATGCCAATACTCCCTGTTGCTGCTGCTGTTGCTATTTCTCTTACTGGTAGAAAGATAGATAGATACATGCCTTTCACTATGACAATGATTATTATGGCTATGATTATGATTGTAATGTTGTGGATGATGTTGTTTGGACTCATAAAATATAAAACTGTCCAATCACTGAGTTTATGGTCGCCTATAGTGTCGTGGCTGGGATCAACAAGGCGTGTCAACCGATGATTTTATAACTTAATGGCCTTCTTCCTCTTTAGTTATTTTATCCAATGTGTCCAACATTTCCAAGTCCATATATAAAACTGCAGAACATATTTTTGTGTTTTATTCCTGTATATGAACTGCACCCACAACATGAATGCAGCATACAATTTTTAAAACTTAACCCAAATCACTAGTAGTTTTGAAGTTGTCATTTGAAATTTCTCGATATCCACAGACTATTAACAAAAAGTGTGTGAATTTTTAGGTAAAAAATGAAGGTAAAAACTTTTTCATCAAAAATTTCACATTTACACTCAGAAAAATAGAATAAAAGTCGTCAACTTGCGTACGGGGTAGTTGGCTTCCTGCAGGCAAATTTAGCCTATGTTAGGCGGGCGTTCGGATAATTCGGATAACTCAGTTTTTCTTCTACAGACCAGAGTTGACTTGTCAAAAAGTTGACTTGGATCAGCCTTAAGGTCTATCTCCATACAGCCCACTTCCTTACTGACGGAAAAAATCAGAAAACCAGAAAGAGATAAACTTTTGTCATTTTTTGTAAGAGTGACTGAATAAAAGCAACCAGAACCTCCCTACCACATTTTAGGACTCATCTGCAGATCGAAAATCGGTTGGCGAAATTAGAACTTGTTAGCACTGCAAAAGACGACAAAATTTGTAGGATAAAGGAGCCGCTCCATTACCATGACTTTTTACCATGACAAAAAAATGCAGGAAACTAGAGCAAGATAGACTTATGTAGATCTAAATAGGAATGACTGAATACAAGTTAAGCGCTATCCATTCCAGTTTTACAATTTTATAGCAATCATATCAAACCTTATGCTATGAATATAATGTTCAAATTGGCATGGTAACAAAGCTTTTGACTATGCATGCGAAGGAGAAAAAGCTTTAAAAATGACATCACGCTATAATAACAGTTTGAATGTGTCCGTGCTTACTATTCACTTACAGGGACAATGTGTGGTTGTAGTAGAAATCGCCATAAAATCGCCATAACAAAAGAGGGGAAATTATTTTTGCATTTGCCGACAAATTTTTGCAATTGATTCTTATCTCCCTTTCTCGCCAAGGCATCTTCACATAAATGTGTCTCATTTTTTTTGTCATGGTAAAAAGTCATGGTAATGGAGCGGCTCCTTAATGGTTTTCTCCCTTTCTGTCCAGGCTGTCTTTGCATGAGTGCATCCCATTCTTTTATAAGATGAAAGCATCGGCTGTATGGAGATCGCGCTCTATTATTTTTCTGAGTGTAGTTATTAGAAAATGTGAAGCAATAAACATTTCTCTACAACGACTTCTGCTATTTCTTAGATTAATAGATGATAGGAAATTACCGGTGAAAACATTGTCACCTTGTTAGACAACATGATGATGCAAAAAGTTTTTCCGTTTTACAATCAGCTGCAGTTTGTTTTGTTTAACTATAGTAGGTGAGGTGTTCACGGAAGAAAAATTTAACGATTACTGCCGTTATTATTTCTGTATCTGAAATTATAAAGCATTTGCGTAAAAATTTGTGTGGTGATATAATTTTCTATTGTGACATATTTTCAAATAATACTCAAATGACGCCAGGTGCCACATTTTATAGCATTTCTTGTTAAATTCTTCCGAGTCATTTAATGGGGTGTAAGTTTTATCAATGACGAGGTATTTTTAAACTTCTCTTGTTCACCAGTTGCATATCGGATATATTATTTGGAAGAACATTCAACAGAAATTGCCTTAATGAAGAAACAGTTTTTTACTTTTTATTCGATGGACATGTACGTAGTAGAGCGGACTTACACCATTGGGGATCCTCTGCAGATCCCTACCATTTATTAACTTATAACTTTTTTTTATAAAAATAAATATGAAAAAATTTGAAAAAAGAAAAAAAAATTTATTCGACGGGACTTCAACTTAAAAACTTCAGTTATAACACTTTATTCCGCGAATTTTATTCTTCGGAACCAAATTCATGTTGCACAACCATTTACACTACGGCACAAAATTCAGAAATTTATTCCTGAAAGACACCGGAACTCGAGTTTTTCATATAAAACTGACACAATGAATTTAAATTTTGACAACTTTTGCTGACTAAATTTATTCTGCGAAACTTTCGTTGAGGAGCTAAAGTAAAAGTCGCAAGTCTAAACGAGGCTTTACGTTTTTCCCGCGAGGCTGGTCATATTTAGTCATGGCACCACACCACATTCGGTCAAATCTTTTACCAAGAGAGCTTAGTTAATTTACACAATTTTTTTTGTGTTTTTCGAAATCAACAGTTCAGGAGACACAACAAAAAGAGATTTTGGAAAGGGAGTCGGAGTGGGGGGGGGCGTGGTGAACGACCTGTAGAACGGTGAAAACCGGATCAAAATCCTTTTGGGTAAAATATAGCGGAAGAGGGGATCAAAGGGGAGAAAAATATTTAGCAGTATTCTATCCGTAGGAAACTTCTCCCCCTCCCTCCATCGAAGAGCCAAGGCCGGAAAAACATCCAAACAAACAGACTGTGAGACAGACAAACGCTGTCTCCATACCCAAGGAGCACAAAAGGTCGTAAAGTGGTCGTAGCGACTTTAACATCGACACTTTATGGTCGCGACGACCACTTTTTGACCTTTTGTGCTACTTGGGTAGAATAAGCCTTATCATTGCCCGTTTCGAGGATCGATATTTTTTGAGACTGGGTTTTTCCACACAACCAAAATTTCGAAAAAGATTCGAAAAAGCGTCTTTTTTAGCAATGCCGTTTAATTTTTAAAAGAAAATATGATAAAAAATAATTAAGATTTTTATGCTACATTTACACGAATGACAAATTTGTCATTTTTTTCTTGTAATTATGTTAATTCCCGTGTAAATGGCATAATTTTTGTAATTTTTTCTGTCAGAAAATGTCAATCTCTCATAAAAGAATTAACTTGTCCATTCTTTTATGCCAGATTGTCATTCGTGCAAACCCAATATTAGTTATGACAAAAGTTGAATACTAAAGTTGTCATAACTAATATTGCGTTTGCACGAATGACAATCTGGCATAAAAGAATGGACAAGTTCATTCTTTTATGAGAGATTGACATTTTCTGACAGAAAAAATTACAAAAATTATGCCATTTACACGGGAATTAACATAATGACAAGAAAAAAATGACAAATTTGTCATTCGTGTAAATGTAGCATTATTCTAAATGCTTTTAAGGTAATTAAAAATTTCAAAATTTTTTTTATTGTAACTAACATAGTTGAAAATCTGTAGTACAACTTTTCCATCTACTTAATATCGAAAGTAATTTCACAAATAAATCTGTAGAATCTCTCTTGAAAATGAAATTTCGGTCTTAAGTTTCCGAAGCCTTTACACTTTACAATATCCCGGTAATCGTTCCATAAAAACCACACAGTGACAAACATACCCCCACATAGAATAAAGCAAAAATAAATGCCCAGAGGCTCCCATCTCCACATAATCTCCCCCTTGGCCTGGTTTTGTTTGACAACGAAAATCTCGTTACCCAAATTGCGGGTAAATATCAACTGAATTACAAAAAGGGATGAAAATTGAATTCCATTCGCAGTGATGGTGAGTACCCTTTTTAGCCACATTCAAAGCTAAAAGACCGAGGACACATCCCTACAAATGTTATAACGACTTCATTCTCGTTCCATTCGGATTCGGGGTTGACTTTTGCTTGAATTAATTGCGAAATCATTTTCATTGTCTGATCCCGAGATGAGTTGATGAATATGCTAATTTGCCCGCAGCTATATAACTCGCAAAGTGGTAGCTTCTCACTAATTTGCGATGCTTCTATTAACCGTCAAAAGGCAAAAAGGGAAGAAGTCGTTATGAAATTGTCATCTAACAAGGACATAAATCAAATTTCATTTGGGAAAAATTTTTTTTCTCTTCATTTGTAAATATTGTGTTTTGAAAAAGTAACAGTGTATGTCAAGAAAAACGCAAAAAAGGACATTTTTCATAAGAAGTGGTGTATCTCGAAATGTAAGAAAAAAAAATTATATTAACTACTATTTCGCTAAAATAGTAAATTCGCTAAAATCCACAGTTAATTAAATCTTCAACGAGTAAAAGTAATCGGAGACATGCCAATAGAAAAGCGCAACAAATCCTAATCAAAGGGTGTAAACGCCTTGAATATTCTGTAACTTCTAATTTGCAAGTCTTAAAAGTTCTCATTTAAAATAAGGGGATACCGATGAATGGATCTGCCAGCAACGTAGAGAACACTGTAAGATTTACCAGTAGCATCGTCGCCGTCATTCTCATCAAACGGACGAAAATTGGGATGAACTTAGCTCAACCGATGACTGCATTATACGTCAATGAAGACGCCTCTGCCCTTTGATGATCATGTTACCGGCACGTGAGGATAATTTTTTCTCGATTATTCAAAATTAAAGGGTAATTGAGTAAGGGGTTGTGTTACGTGCACGTGTTGCATTGCAATCACCCCCAATCTATGTGTATTGAAGCGCATTTATTTGTACCAGCTATGATGATGATCCCTAGATAAGGCTTGACAATTGAATACCTACAAGTTTAGGATAAATGTCATATCAAAACAATTCCCAATAATAGAAAACAAATTATTGTCAAAGGGATGCAAAAGAAAACACTGGAATGATTTAAGATTTCGTTGAAATAAATTTTTAAGATTTTCTTTAATTTGGATCTGAATTTAAATATATTTAGCGGTCGGACCTCGCCCCATCAAAATGAAGTTCAGTAAAAATTTTCCCCAATCCTGCAGTTTCTACCATTTTAAAAGAATACCAAACGATCGAAGAGATTGCAACATTTGTAGGGTTTTGCTTCCCGAAAAATTCAATACGATGCAGCGTTTTTAAGAAAATTGGAAAAAAAGTATTTCATTGATATATGTGAGAGAATGATCTGAATCTGTTAGTTCAAGAACTTCGCTTCAGATTTTACAAGAAAATCATCTGCACAAAATTTCAGATCTCTAGCTCAACTTCTTCGAGAGTCATCGTGTTAACGCACAGGCCATTATCGCCGTAATCTGCCGTGGTGAATGTTTTGATTTTGACGAGGTTTTCTGCATTCGACAGCTGTTATTACATCATACCCAATTGACCAAATTGGTTGGAAAACCAATTGGATTTCCAATCATCTTGTACCAAGTACCGAAGATACGATTTATGGAATTTTGACTGGAAATACAAGATTTTTCCTGTGAAAATGGTCCTTTTTGTACCATAAGGTCCATAATTCCAAATGTTCCCACAAATATTCTTAAACTTTATACAGGAAAATTGCGTGGTACATTTGGACACGGTACAAAAATTCCAACATTGGTCAATTGGGTAGAAGCCTATGGAATTTTGGAAAAAAATAAATGGTTTGCCGGATAATCGCAAAAATATTTTCCATTTGTATGGGGGAGTTGGAAGGGGTGGGTCAATTTTTCTTATTTTCAGAAGAGGTTTATCTTTTGATAAAAACCTATTCTATGCCTAATTTCATCTTTCTACTTCAATTAGTTCTCGAGTTTTCAAATGTTTTTACATCAAAACTTTCAACATTATTCCCATATTATTCCCAAGTTTGATTATTTAAGAAATGCATCATCTCACCGTTAGGTGGATTAGGCTGTGATTTTTTAGTCCAATGGGTTTGTAAGAATTCACCTGAAAATTTGCAAAAAAGCTTTACAGATACTTGTTCTCATAAAAGCAGTTTTAATTGAAAAAGTCGGTGCAAAACTATAAAAATTCCAACAAAAGAAATACTGTCAATTGTCTTGAGCAGTAAAGACGTTATTGTTAATTTCCTTCAATAAAATAAATCGTAAAACCAAAGGACTAAAATCCGATTTATGGGCGACGGATGCAAAGGAAAAAAATGCAATGACGACAACTGCAAGTAAAACTTTAATTAGTTCCTCACACCTTTAATTTCCTTTCTGTCCTGTGCAACATGATGAATTACTCTTTAGCGTGTCCGTACTATTCAAGTACGTACCTGGTAATACTTTTGAAAGTAGAAGAATTTTATTTTCCGCAATTATTCTAAAAGGTACTTCATCAGTGTCAGAACAGCATTATTAGAAAAAATTACCGTCTTATGTGTTTCCGACATATAAATTACCAACGTTATGTGAAAATTTATCGAACAAAATGACTTGAAATATCTGATTTCGTTTGTTTTTCATTTCTTAAACCATATATATATTGGTTTTGTTTGGTAATTGTAAAAAAATCAATTCAAAAAGCCGGGTAGATTTTTCCTAACGCATTTTAGAACAGAAATTCATAAAAAAATTAAATCCTAAGTGCTGAATTTTTTTTAAATCCACCCGAAAATCACAGATCTTGACCTACAAATGCCATCTAATTGAATTGTGAAAAATTGATTTACTCGACCCAGACAACATCCAATCTAAATATTATTGTTTTTGCATATTAAATATTTCACAAGGATATAAAGATACGACATATCATCGGCCCCAAAAGATATGAACTTGATATTAGTTGCAAATTGGAATCCCAACCGTCGATGTCCTTGTCCCCCTTTTCGGAATCAAATTAAGCCTTTATATCTGTTGTAAAGCAAAATCCATTTTGTCATATCCCGATTATATATATGAATTCGTATGGTTGTAGGTACAACCAAAACCAAAGGGCATAACAAGATCATTTCACTAGAGTGATAGCCCCTTGTGTGATACAATTTCTTGGTCCTTGCTCTTTCGTTCGTCCCCGGTTCTTCCTAATTTACCTAAAATTTCATGACGAAAGATGATGATGATAGAGTGTCTTGTACGCTGGTCTTTTTGCCAACGTTATACAGTTTTGATGTCATTATCAAATTTTTTCATGGTTTGTTACATGCATTCTGTGTCCTTTTGAATGTATCTTAGCCAATCCCTATAACAAAATCCTTATCCAAATTTTCAGAAAATGAATAAACGATAAAACGATGAATATCCTTCGTGTGTTGTTCAATTCTCCCCCACGATTTTGCATTTGTGGGGATGGTAGGAGATCGAAGAGGGCTGCTCTTTGGTCTGTACTCTGATGTGCCATTATCAGGTTGACTTTATGCCGCCTAAGGCGATTTCCGTGTAATATCATCAAACCAATTTTATTTTCAGTTCATGTGCATTGTAACATAAAGCAATAGGATATAATATTTATTTTTTCTGTAAAAAGTCATTTTTCTCGGAAATAGACTTTTGAAATTTAGATTACTAGTCTCCATTATATCATGTGGTTCAAAGCATTTTGTTTTTTTTTTATATATTTTCATTTTATTTTATATATTTTCATTTTATTTCAGGAAAAATAACTTAAAAGGATAAACGAATCGCGAAGGGTAAAAAGCAGGAATGGTTAGCCAGGAAAAAAAATCGTGACATTCAAATTTTATTTCGTTACGTTATTTCATTTTGTAATGATACATACAATTTCAATTCGTTACGTTTACCGTTATTGTTTCGTTACACAGTGTAAGAAAGTCAAAATTTGAAAAAAAAATTCAAGTCAGTAAATATGCATGCAGTTTAGTTTTCACTAATATCTTTGACTTATTACTCTTAGAATATATCGGACATTTAGAAGAAAAATCGAAATCAAAAACATTTTCAAAACATGACAAAAGCTATAATTGCCAATCTGACAATTATTGAAAAGTGATTTTCGTATCAAAATTCGAACAGTTGTACCAAAATTCCACTTTAAAGTCTAACTTTCCAATAAGATTTTTTAAAATTTATTCCAATCGGATTTTGATGTATGAGAGTTTTATGTAGAATCATAGCCTAAATAACTTTTGTTCTTGGAATTTTTTAATAAGATGCACCGTTTTTGAGATATTCACAAAAACCGTTTTCGTTCGTATGGGGGGTACCCCCCCTAATGGTCCATTTTTGCCCATTAACGAACTTAGCCTTGCATTTTACGAAAAACGGATCTGCGCAAAATTTCAAGTTTGTAGCTCAATCCGTGCACCCGCAATCCGCGCCACAGACGGACAGACGGACGGACAGACGGACGGACAGACGGACGGACGGACGGATATGCAAAAATTAATTATTTTTATCATTCTAAACACACTGGTGTAATTCATTTTTTTGTGTAATAACGGGATCTTGGCGTTACAAACGGTAAGGCAAAGTTAGTATACCAATTCTGTGGTCACAAGGAAAAACCGCTTAAGTCGAGTTATGTGCTTTTAAAGGTTGGTGCATATTTGAATTCTCCTTATCCAGTTCTATATTCTGTCAAAGTTTGGTTTTCATGCTGTACCCCTATGAGGAATGGCAGAGCAAAAACCATATAACCTAAGTCAGTTTTGCTTTCAAAAAAAAAAATAATCAAAACTTTAAACCCAAATTACTCAAAACACGCTTTTTCGACTTAAGCAGTTTTTCCTTGTGACCACAGAATTGGTTTGACCATACGGGTATAAAAATTGGGTTCTGTCTTGTAGTTGTTCGAAATTTCAAGTTTAAAAGAAGCTTGTAATTCATTTCGAAACTTGGAATTTAAAAAAAAAAAATATTACAGTAGAATGCCGGTAATTCGTAGCCCGATAATTCGTATATCCTGGTAATTCCTATAATTATGCAGGTCCCTTGAAAAAATCCCGATAATTAGTATAAAATCAATGCATTTCGGTCTCTTGGATAATTTGCATTGGTTTTTGCTTTTGGGGACGACAAAACGTCTTATGATTCGTATTTTCAGATGAGACTCCCGTTAATAAGTATTATTTTTCTTTTCTTATCCTCGATAATTTGCAGTCCCGCTAATCGGAATATCCCGATAATTCATATTTTTAATTTTGGGGATTCTACTGTATTTGGATATTAGATAAAGTTAGAAATTTCCAAAAAACTTAATCTTTGGAAAATATGTTGAAAACCGTTAAAGATATGTAAAAACCGTTAAAGCAAAAAATATAGAAAATTTTATTTTCTGTAAACTGGTGTAAATGCATGTTTTCCCAAACGCTGACCCACAGACCGACATACAGATGCACGTACATAATTTTGCCTGAAACGATTTTCGTACTGATCCGAAAGTTTCTATCTACCCCCGTTCCCGATTCGGTCTCCATCATGAAAACAATACTTTCCCTCTATAGCAGAGGAAAGTAAAATTATATTACAAAACTCACAACTTTTCATTGTAAAATTTTTAATAAAGAAACAACGAATATCAAAAAAGTATCTCACTTTGTTCTTTTTTTAAATAAACTATAATCTGATAATCAATCTGGACTTCTGGCATTTTTGGGAGGCGATTCAGAAGATCAGTCACAGTTCTTGAAAAAATCACAGCCTTTCGGTAACAATAGCCACACGAATGAGATGGGATATAATATGAGATTTAATTCTAAGGTACTAACATTAAACTTGGTCACTTTTCTCCAGACCAATCGAATCTTTGTGACATTTCCTTGGATGTTTCCAGTTTCACTTAAAAAATTCAACAAAAAAAATCTCTGTATGAGCGTTAAAAAAATCAGAAAACTGATGTTGTTGCTTTCTGAAAGATAATCCGGATTAAAATAACACCTTTCCATTGTCAGATGGTTTTAATATACTTTTCAAGGGACTTTCAAAACTCATTCAATTTTTGGATACATCCAGCAGATAAGTATCCTTGCGGACATGAAATGTTTCCCGAATATCCTTACACAGTTTAACGAGTGAGGTATCAAATCTGTTCCCAAACGCAACGAAATTTTTCTTTGGTTGCTAATGTGGTTTTACAGCAAGTCCTCTTCTGCCCTCCTCTCTTCTTCTCTCATGCATATGAACCACATATCGAGCGACATTACAAATTCGAAAATCCGAAATCCTGTATCAGGATGCTCTACAAAAAAGGATATGACGATATGAGTGATTCGTCACCGGCATTTTCCCATTATTCCGGAGATTAGTCTGAAATATGTTGGTGATTAGAGGGATGTTTTTGTTATTAAGCGTATTTACAAATACTCGTTAGTAGAGGGGTTGTTCGTTTGTGTTATGTTTATATGCTAGTTAATGTACTCACTTCGAAATAAATGGCGATTATATGAACTGGATAAATTGACGGAATTACTGGGGAATTCTTTTATTATTGTGAATTGAAAAAAATTAGAGAAAGTATTTAGCACCGATATTGACAGACAGCATGTGCTTCTAATCGAATTGACAAATTAACGAGGAGTTTGATTTTTTTTAGAATTTCATTGGAATAAGAACGAAAATCGCTTTTCCTATTTAATTGTTTGGATTTAAAACGATTTGTATTTAAATGGAAAGGAAAATGTTGTTTTGATTTGTTGAAATAAATATATTTGGGTCAAGAGTTAAGGATTGAGTTGTTACAAAAGAAAATTTTATGAATCAAGTGATATTTTTACCTTTCTTACATATTGAGTGGTCTAACTGCAAAACTCACATTCTTCACTTTTGGTCAAATCTCACATTCTCCTACATTTATTTTCGGGAAATTTATGAAAAAAGTGATATTTCTTCAAATATCTAGAGAACCGTTAAATTTTGTTTCCTTTGAATTAGGTTATATGCATTTTTACTTTCTTATACGAAGTACGACAAAGTATTGTATTCATGAAAAATTTCGACCTCTTAATTTTGCCAAAAAAAACATTTCCCAAGCACTCCTGAGTCGATTGGAGCATTATTACACAAACGTCTTTCTGCTAGCCTGATCTGTTAGTCTGTTAGTCTGTTAGTCTGTTAGTCTGTGTAACAAGATTTCTCAAAAACCAATAGAGCTATAGCCATGAAATTTTACAGGCGTGTTTGGTCCTGGAATAGGATAATCCTGTGGTGGAAATCCATTAACCGGAAATAAGAAAGGTGGAAATCCGTTACCCGGAAGGCGTCTTGTTTAAAATCGCCGTTTGGTTTTTACTGTTTACTCTAAAACTAACGCGATTTTCAGAACAAAAGTTGAAGACAGTAAAATTTTCTACACTTTCGTCTTTTACTACAACTCGATATACCGTTATTTAAAAAACATCAGTTTTTGGCGATTATCTCGAAAAACAACGCATTTTTGGTAAATTTTATACCTGTATGGTGATTTTTGTTTATAGTTAACCTTCTTAATTTGAAATAACGATATTTTAATAAACATTTCACTTCATGAAAAAATAAATAAAGCGCAAAAAATAGAATACTTAAAAACGAAAATTTCTTATTCGTTATGGTTTTCTGAATTTACCTTCCAATATGAAAATATCTTTCTACGTCAAGAGACAGATAGAGAAAAGATTTTCATTTCTCAAAGAAACTAAACTAATAATCTTTCAAAGTTTCAAAGAATAAGATTTTCTAGAATGTAATATTGACAATTGCTATGAAAAATTGAAAAAAAAATTGATTTTACAACTAAAAAAAGCAACGTATAATACAATCAGCCAAAGTTTCGAAATCTTGAAAAACTTAAACGGATTGAACGACGGGAATTTACTTGATTTTACTTTGAGCACTGAAATAAACTCTAGCAAAGGAAGACACATAATAAAGAAAAGAAAATTTCTAAGAAAGTTTTGAGAAAGCTTATTGGAAAATATCTCTTTGTGTATTATAAATTGTAAAATCTAGAAAAATTGTTTTAAAAAATCGTAGAACTAAATTGTATGTTATTCTAGTGCTCAGGTTGTTTTCTGAGTACCTTTGAACACATTTATGGCAAAATGGTAAAACATCTTAAGTCGATTTGTAGGCGAAGCCAAATTGATCTGTTTGAAAATGCAAATACAAATCACTTTGGATTCGCCTGAAAATCAGCTTAAGATGTTTTGGCTATTTGCCACAGATAGAAAAATCGTGTTTTTATCGTCTTTTTATTAGAATTTTTATATTGTTTGTAACGCACGCCGCAAAAAAAATGAATGACAGAGAAAATATTTAATTTCAGCCTATTTGTCTATGTAGATCGTTAATACGATAACTACCGAAGAAATTGAGCTAGAGACTTGATATTTCGTACAGATATAGCCATGTTCAAAAGTGTTAGGCACCATTTAAAAATCAATTTTTTCCTGTTTACGTGTATATGACATGATAGTGAAACAATGTGATTTTAAGAATATCAAAATTTATTTATCTGACTAATATTAGGTGGGCCCACCCCTAGCCCTTATTACAGCAACGAGTCTTTTCGTCATTGTCGCTACAAGCCTATTTTCGTGTCGTCACTTATAAAATCCCATTCCTCCTGAATAGCCCTTTTCAGGGTATCTTCTGATGTTATTTTTGTGTTTCCGGATATTTTTCTTCAAAATACTCCACAAATGCTCTATCAAAATCTATTATTTCTTTGTAAAAAATGGGGGTGCCTAACACTTTTGAACATGGCTGTATGTTTTTCAAAGAAGGCAAGGCAAAGTTCTTAAACGGGAATTAAATTGTCCGATTTTGCACTTAGCCTTGCCTTTTAGTGCAGCTGCGCACCGCGTTGGCAAGCATCTAGTATGGTGCCGAAGTGGCAATTTGAGTGTACCTTTACACTAGTATTTCAACGTGTATCGAAGTAAATTTAAGTATAAATAAGTAAGTCGAAATACACTTCGGTACCAGCTCCCCCGTTGTTTTGTAAGCGTTTTAAGAATTAAAATTACCACTTGAGCACCATTCTACATGTGTGCCAACGCAGTGCGCGCCTGCGCTTACGAGAAATTTATTTGTCTCTTTAAAAATATATTGTATGGGAGGTACCAAACGCTACTTTTCCAAAAGTTGATAAAAATCTACGGTTTTCGTAAGACTCATTTACAAAAAATTTCAAGTCACTAGCTCAACGCGTTCTCGAGTTATTTAAGATACGTAAAAGAGACAGACCGACAACAGACACTTCGACAGACAGACAGACTGATGTTCATAATTTTGCATGAAACGGATTTCGTACTGATCAAAAAGTTCCCCGTTCTCGAGTCGGTTTCCGTCATAAATACAATACTTTCCCTTTGTAGCAGAGGAAAGTAAAAAAGTGTTTGTTCTCTATTAGAGGACCTTTATGAAAGTAGAGTGAGAAGTGATTTCTCACAATTTTTTTATCTTTCCATTAGAAGACATGAATAAAAATTTCAGTTCGATCAGTCGAAGGATTTTCGAGTTAGGATATTTATTTTAACAATTTGTTGTCGGCTTTACTCAATAGTTTCTTTCGACAAAATTACAATAAAAAGAAGATCCAACGATTTGATAAAAAAACACATTCAGTAGTATTTTTAAAAAAAATCAATAATTATGAATTTTTAAAACGAAAAAAAAACTTTTGATTACAGTTAGAAAAAACCGCACCCTGATTTATAAAAAGTGAGAGACTAACGGATCCCTAATTCAAAATTAAATCTGCTTAAACTAAATAAACTAAATTTTTAACCCAAATCAAGTGAAAAACATAACAAAAGCTATAGTTGCCAATCTGGCAATTATTGAGAACCCGTATGGTGATATTCGTATCAAAATTCGAACAGTTGTAACAAAATTCCACTTTGAAGTCAAACTTTCCAATAAGATTTTTTTAAATTTATTCCAATCGGATTTTGATGTATGGTAGTTTTATGTAGAATCATATCCTAAATAACTTTTGTTCTTGCACTTTTTTGATAAGATGCACCGTTTTTGAGATATTGACAAAAACCATTTTCGTTCGTATGGGGGGTACCCCCCTAATGGTCCATTTTTGCCCATTAACGAACTTAGCCTCGCATTTTACGAAAAACGGATCTGCGCAAAATTTCACGTCTGTAGCTCAATCCGTGCGCCCGCAATCCGCGCCACAGACGGACGGACGGACAGACAGACGGACAGACAGACGGACAGACGGACGGACATGGAAAATTCAATTTTTTTTATCATTCTAAACACACTGGTGTAATTCATTTTTGTGTGTGATGACGGGATCTTGGCGTTACAAACGGTAAGGCAAAGTTAATATACCCTTTGGTTTCACCATACGGGTATAAACATCAACATTTTCTCATAAATCTAAAAATTAAGTTGAACTATAAGGGTATTTACGAAAATTGCTTGATTGAGTCAGAATAATTGCATTCTACGATTTCTACTTGAAAGAACTCCACAAAACCATTCGTCAATCTTTAACAAATTAAATTTCTAAGTTTTTCCAAAGTTAATCATCCGAATAATTGAACGAGTTTTTGTTATTCCGCAAACGGAATGGCAAAAAGTTAATATAACCATCGATAGATCCATGAACCATCGGGGGAGAATTAAAACGTGCCAGCATCGAAAAATTCACCCTGGAAGTGTACCATGATGTGACTTTTTAAATCACTTCGCTATATACGGTTTCAGTTAAGCGTTAAAATCTGCACTTTATAAAGTTATCCTTGGTTACTGAAATATAAATACGCACCAAAACCAACAAAAAAGTTTAGTATGTAAAGAAAGAAAAAAAAACTCGCCTTCAGTAAAATGATATTTACATAAAGATTTAAATCCTGATGGAAGGATTAAATAAATGAAACATAAATGAATGGAAACAACAATTTAATTTAACCCCAAATGTAAAAGGATGTATCGCAACGGTTGGATAGATGGATTGATAGATGAGTTAACTTCATGGGACGAGGAAAAACCTACATTTTATACGCCCCGTACAATCTCCCTTTTGCCTAAAGAAGTCTTATCAGTTTATCTCAAACATATACGAGTATATCCTAAAACTCTCTGTAATTTTACCATTTCCAAATACAAGCACAATGTTGTAGAAAAAAAATCATGTAGATTAATATATCTGTATTTAAATCTAATGTATACCAAATGTGTATTTCGAAATAAGATATCCGCAAAGTATATAAGGATAGCGTTCTTTTTAACTATCAAATAATGGAAAACGCTGCAAAATGCGCATGATTCCGATAACTTGGGTATATCCCTGCATCCTTTCTATTTATACACCCCAACTGTATTATATCCTGGTTACCACATTATATGCCATGAGAAGTGTACTTTCAGTCGTTCACCAAGAAATGGATAAAATATCTGGATGGAGATAACTGGGGGATAACCAGAAAAACCACCACCACTACCACCACTACTACTACTTACCATCCGCCTGCTTGGGGCTTCTTTGCTTTGGTGTGGATCCTTCCTTATTGCTGTAGTATAAACTTTATCCTTATCCCTTTACTCGTTCAGTTAAACCTTTCAGATTCAGTTCAGTTTTACAGCGTATTTTTCTTATATCTGTGAGTATCTACTATGCAGAGTTTTTAGTAAAAAAAATGTAAGAAAAGAAATAAGGAAATAAATACAACACACTTTCATACATTTTGAGCATAAAATATACTTATATGTGGGAAATAAAAAAAGACTCCAAGATTTAAATTTGAACGTGATTTCTGTATTCAAATCACATATAGATTTTTTTTACTTCATCCATTTTTCTTTTATTGTTATTCCTTTTTTCGTTACTTAGCTGAATCTTATTCAAATCCCGGATGCATTTGAAATACCCAAGGGGATAAAAGGCTAGATTTAAAAGAACCATCGCGATTTATTTATGCGGATTTATAAATTTGTATAAATAAAACATTTCTTTATTTTATTTAATTTTAATGTAGTTTAAGTTAAAACTAGTGTAAATATGTATAGGTTCAGGATATTTCTTAATCAAAATAAATCGCCTCCCTGAAAATCCCTGAAAAATGTTCCGAGTTTAGCTTTTTAGAATACAAAAACCGGAGACATGAAATTTCTTTAAACTTTTATATAAATGAGAAATCAACTATTTACTAATGTAAGGTTTAAAAACTTATGGTGCGTTGGTTTCTTTAGGTTAAATAAACTTCAGAAAATAAAGATTATGATAAAAATTACGTAGTATTTGAGGTTTTAAACCCAAATTCCTAGAAAACAAAAGGACTTTGGTTTAACAAATTTTGGTGACTTTTAATTATTCACTAATGCTAATAAATATAACACACAAAACGCGAAAAGGTGAGTTTAAAGAAAAAACCAGAAATCTCTAAAATATAATTATGCCTGGAGCTTTTAAAACGCGTTTTGTCTGATTTTTGTATTTTAGTAGTCAGTGATTTTTCGACCCTCTCTATAGCATATCCGAAAATTATTCAAATCGTTATATAAATAATTCGTTAAATCGTGAAATCGTTTAAATCGTTATTCAAATAGTTATAGTACCGATTCCCCGTTATAAAGTAGTTAAATTTAACCTTTTTTTCTCTGCGTGCAGTAGAGTATGATTAACCTTCACTATGTATATTAAAAACTAACACTAATAGCGTACAGGGTATAATACGCCCCAACAAAAAAATCCAATTGAAAAACAACGGATTGAACGATTCCAAAGGTGAACAACTTTACATGCATGTTGAAAAATTTCATAAAAATCGGTCAACTCAGGCTCAGTCACAAGGCTTCAAAGACAATCAAAAAACGATAAATCCGAAATTGGCTTGAAATGTTTAGATTTTAGAAGAGTTTTATTATTTTCATTCTCATCATTAGTATTTCCATGGGAAATATTCAATTGCATACATTTCAATATGCCGACTATTTGAATTTTTGTGCAAAGAGTGAATCTTAATTTATTCGAAACATTTTGTTGTGGAGCAGATAAAACTAAAATTTTTAACAAAACCATAAGAAAAGCTACAAATGCCAGGGGCCAATCGTCAGTATATTCTATACTAGCTTGCATACCCGTCGTTGCCGGGTTAAGTTTTTTGATTTTTTTTTTTTTTATGGAGATAAACTTTAGGCCAATCGGCTTGGTAGTTTCCCCGCGAAAGGGAGGAAGAGCTAAGTTTCGAGATCACTTTACCCCCTCCCCTTACTCCCCCCACCTCTCGGGCTACTTTTTAATGGGTCTCTGTTGGGGCTGGACCCCCGACGAACATCTATGCCAAATTTCAGGCCAATCGGTTCAGTAGTTTCCCCGCGAAAGAGTAACATAGCGCAAAAAGTAAGTTTCGAAATCACTTTACCCCCTCCCCTTACTCCCCCCACCCCTCGAGCTACTTTTCCGTATGCCTATGTTGGAACCAGAACTACCACAGACACTCATGCCAAATTTCAAGTCAATCGGTTCAGCCGTTTTTGCGTGAAAGAGGAACAGACAGACAGACAGACAGACAGACAGACAGACAGACAGACAGACAGACAGACAGACAGACAGACACCAACTCATTTTTATATATTAGTATGATATGATGATGATGATGATGACAGAGAAAATATTTAGAAAATCATATTCTAAACACATTTCATTTGTATGGGGGAGAGGGAAGGAATGTTCCAATTTTGTCCATTCAATAACGAGAAACGCAACTGTACAAAATTTTAAGTCTCTATCTTAATCATTTCAAAAGTTATGGTATTCACGGACGGATAAACGCTGACGGACGGACGGACATGTGGAAATAAAAATCTTTTGTCATCCCTAATGCTGCGTTTACACGAATGACAAATTTATCATTTTTTTTGTCATAAATTGTCATCATCGTGTAAATAGTATCATTTTTGTCATTATTTCTGTCAGAAAAATGACAATCTCTCATAAAAGAATGAACTTGTCCATTCTTTTATGACAGATTGTCATTATCTGTCATTCGTGTAAACCCAGCACAACGACCTGGTGTAGTTCATTTTTCTGTCCGATGATTGGTCCGATGCGTTACAAACGGTATACTAAATCTAATATATCCCTATATGATATATCATATAGAGTATACAAATGCGTATTTCGATATAAATAAAAATCTTCGATTTAAAATACGGGGTGAGCATTATATAGTTCGCGATATTAAACGTACACTATATATGCCTTTAAAAAAAACCATTTGCAAAATAAAAAAGTTACATCAAATAAAAACTATCCATGTTACTCGATCTAATAAATATTTCTGTTTATCAACATTAGCTGACAAATTTCTGTCATTAAAAACAGAATTCATGACATCCCAAATAGCATTTTAGGTAGCAAATATGATGTTTATCCCCATAGTTCGTCACCATGCAGATCACGGCGATAAGCAATTTATGTAGAAAACACGTCCTTAGTCGTGCGTATGAGACGCGCAACGACACACATAGTGGGGAACACTTTTCTGCGGTTTGCTACGTCGCAAATATAACGACAGGGACATAATTAGTAGCCTCATGCGCGAGCGTCATCTGACGTGCATATCACACAATTACACAAATCATCGAGCGGGTTTTCTTTCTCCCTCGAATTCTTACTTAGCTTGGGTGAGTCAACAGAGATGAACAATAAAAACGTAAACAGAAACGAACAAGAAAAATCTAATGGCGATAAATTAATGGAAACTTTTTGTGGAGTATTATTTTATAATGGACTTTTCTTCCGATTGCATGTCGTGATTTTAATTGCCATTAAACTTTTTCGGCAATATTGGATCTGAAATTTAAACAAATTTTAATGGGCCATCAAATTATTTAGTTTTTAATGAAAAATTTCTTTAATTTTATTTTACCGGTCAAATTTATTTTTTCTTTTGCAATAAAATTTTGATGCCAATAAAATTGCGCTGTTTCAAAAATGTCTGCTATCCACTTTTTATGCAATATCCTTCAGTCATTCGCCTGAAATAAGAAATTTAATTCTCGAAACGTAATCGTTTTCATCAAACGTCAATGGGAAATATGGCGGCTGAAGGCATCAATTTTTTTTTGGTGTTTCTCAGACGGGGAGCTTTAATGAAACTTTAGTGGTAGCAGTTTCGTCACTTTTTCCATCACACGCTTCTTCAAAATTAAACTGACGTTCAGGCTCCACAGCCAATCACTATTTCGGCCCGAAAACCATCAAATGCTGCTCTATCGCCGCAGGATTTTCATGAAGCGAATGTTGCCCCAAAGATCGTGCTCGTCACTTCTTTCGCTTCTTTTACGCGGATGTGAATTATAGGTGTAAATTTTTAATCCCGATTGTGTAAATTTCTACTCTTTCAAGTCGCAAAGAACAAATCTCATGTTCCCGTACTTTTCGATGCTGTTTGGGATATATGTACTTCTATCAGATTTTTTTTACCTTGCAAAATATTTTGATCAAACAAGGCAAAAAAGCCACAAAAATGAAGTAACATTTTCAATATCGATTTACTTTTGAAGCAAATATGATGTATAAATACGAAAAGTAGAAAGGCATAAAAAAACTGTCAGTTCAGTTAGATAATTTTTCCAGATATTCTGAATAAATCACAATACTAAATATACAAACAAAAAAACCATCAACCTATTTTATTTATTATGATTGTTTATACTTGCCATGCACCAACCTATAGGTATTACCTACTTTTAATAAAATATATCTTCTGTACACATATGGCATATATGTATAATAGTGCTTTCAGATTTATACATTATACGTGTATCATTTTAAATTCCACCACAGATGTTAGAAATTTATACAAACCCAACTACTTTCAATGTAA
The DNA here is from genome assembly GCA_964034945.1 of Chrysopilus asiliformis. Lineage (NCBI taxonomy): Eukaryota > Metazoa > Arthropoda > Insecta > Diptera > Rhagionidae > Chrysopilus > Chrysopilus asiliformis. The sequence goes on from OZ035962.1 coordinate 81,610,610, forward strand.
CATAAGATTATAGATAAAATATCTGATTTTTTTCCATCTATTTGATAGAATCATATTTTTCTTTTGCTTACATCATACAAAACATTTGCTATAGGGATTGTCGTTTTCTTCGCCACCCCAACTAGGATATCAGCATAGAGAAACATCACATCATCATCATCAACGCATATGTAGCATAAAACATATCTGCAACATAAGCATAAGCAACCATCAAAATACATTCATGTTCCATAATCGGTACCTTAAAACCCTATAAAACCTACCAACTTTACACCATGAAACTAAACCCCAACCCGAATTCAAATCTAGTAACCAGCATAACAGATATCAGAGCTATAGATATAACCATTGAGTGATACTGAGCCAAGCACTCCATAGATAGAGAACATAATAACAATCTATGGAACAATATCGTCAAGTAGAACCTATCTGTTACGGAATGAAAGGGATAGCACATATCATTTTCCAGCGACGCTGATATTTATACACCGACCGCACACCACCAACCTCTGGATAATTTATGCATAATACTGTCCTTATGTACAATAAACCTTCATTTGTTGTCTCTTTCTTATGTTTTTGGTTTGGAAAAACATTCAAGCGTCAATGGAAATCTCCCCCTCAGCAACGACAAATTTCTGTTATGTACTCACCAATGTTTGTTTTTTGTTCTGATAATAAAAAAAAACCAGTTACAGTAAAGCATATGTTGTTGGCGCATGCCATTCGCTATCGATCTCGTTTACAGCATAGATACATGTATCTGAGAAGCGCAGATAGATTTTCATTTTTATGTACGTCCCATCAACATGATTGGCGTTCTTCCATTTCAAATAGGGGGCAGCATAAGTAGAATGGGCGTAACTGTAACCAAGGAGGCTTCTAACCACAAAAACAAAATTATCATATACGGATAATAACATAAGAAAAAATCTAAAAACCTTTTAGATACGATTCATGTCAGTAGTTGTTCTGTAACCGACGATTTTTTTTTATTTATTTTCATTTTATTGAATGCTGCTTGATTTTCTTCCCCCTCCCGCCCCAAACATAAATCCATATATTTTATGTATCTGATAAATATATTCTACTTATATTCCATACACGTCAAATTTATACCTCTTTTATTTTTCCTAATTCGATATCAAATTAAACTAATACAACATAGGCCGAATATATGTAGATAGATCTATGTCAGATTTATGATATGACAATAATAATGACGATGTTGATGGTGATAAATTAAATATAGACCTGATGATGTGACGCGGCTGTGTTGCTTAGTTGGTTGGCTCTTTGGTTACTGTGTGGTTTGATAGATACCTATAATTACTCAACTTCATGGTGAATAGTAATTCAGCGTTTACATAATTTAAAATGTTTTCAACAGTTTTTGGGGTGACAACACTGGATGTTATGAATTTTGTATTTCTATCTACCTTCGAAAAATTAACAATGTTTATTTAGGAGCAGCTACTTCAATGATTTGAATATTTTTTTTTCACGTTTTAATAAGTTCATTAAAACGGTATGCTAGATATAAAAAGTTCTTATTAAATAAACAATTTTTACTGATGCCGTTAAAAATTATAAAAACTTGCAATTTAAATGCCAGTCAATTTCTTAGACCTATGTTTTCACATTCATTAAAACAGAAAAATTAACAAAACACATATTTTTGCGCGGCGTAGTTAAATATTTTCGCTGAGTTAGATTCAAATTTGGTTCTAGTAAATAAAATTTAAGAAAATTTTATTGACTGACAACTGGCTGACGACCGCTTGACGGCCGACTGACGACCGCTTGACGGCCGACTGACGACCGCTTAACGACCGGTGGACGACAAACTGACGACCGATTGTTGACTGACTGACGACCGGATTCCATACAACTTTTTTTTTGAGAAAAAAGTTCGCCAATTGGAGACGATTTTTTGGACAATCGAACTTTTCCCGTGCTCCCGGAGTTGGGAATTTACAATGCTTTACAACGTTTTACAACTAGTCCAGTACAATTTCAGTAACAGTATGGAAACATTTACACCGTCTACACAGCAGCCAGAAACGAAGTATTCACTGTCACAGATGTATTAACTCTATAAAAGCTGTAAGTTTTCTTATGATAATTACCTACCACAATAAACTTTATTTTCCCCAGGTAAACAGACATCAAAAGGAAAAGAATCGACTTCCGCAGGCCAACAAATCACCTGTGGAAGTCAATTGGTTTTCAAAATTTTTGCATAAGATTTTCAAAATTTTCGCATAAAAATGTTGGAACATAGGGCACAGCGGGATCCCACACGCCCTTGTTGCGTCCTGGTAATTACAGTCAAGCGAGCGATTTGATGTGTGTGATGGACCCGATCGATGCATATTGAACTTAACCAGGGTTGCCAGATGGTTTTGCCAAATTCAAAATACCCCAAATTAACATCTTTAGAACAAATAATTCCGCAAAAACAGTTTGTACTCTTTTCATATATACTGAAATGATTTTTAACTGTAATAGACTGATTTTACAAAAAATGTAGCACGCATTTTCTTTAAATTACCCCAAATGAAGTAGCTTTGATAGAAAATCAACCAAAATTTACAGAAGAAACGAAACAAAATAGAAAATATTTACATCTTCAGTTTTCTTTGAAATATACATGCTGGAATTGAATTTATTCAACATTTCTTTCATAAACGGAGGAAGTTGAACACAACTTCCTCCAAATAATTACCCCCCCCCCTCCCCCCACCATCCCTCCCTCGTCCCTCCGTAACTTGATGTAGGTTGACAGATGTCATCTCACTTAAAAATTACAAAATAAGTTTTAGCTTCCAAATTTCTCACAAAATGCAAAAAAGTGATTTTTTTTGTTACTAAAACATTGAACACCTCCATTTTTTTTCAATTTTTAAAATATTCTGTAATGAAAACTGCATATCATTTATCCAATTATTATGCTACATTTACACGAATGACAAATTTGTCATTTTTTTCTTGTCATTATGTTAATTCCCGTGTAAATGGCATAATTTTTGTAATTTTTTCTGTCAGAAAATGTCAATCTCTCATAAAAGAATGAACTTGTCCATTCTTTTATGCCAGATTGTCATTCGTACAAACGCAATATTAGTTATGACAAAAGTTGAATACTAAAGTTGTCATAACTAATATTGCGTTTGCACGAATGACAATCTGGCATAAAAGAATGGACAAGTTCATTCTTTTATGAGAGATTGACATTTTCTGACAGAAAAAATTACAAAAATTATGCCATTTACACGGGAATTAACATAATGACAAGAAAAAAATGACAAATTTGTCATTCGTGTAAATGTAGCATTAGTTTATTTAAAACGATTTAGCCAAAATATTTACAAACACATTTTTTTGAGAAAATGCCAAAAAGCTTATTTCTTAAAAATATATCACATGTGATCTATTCGGCGTCAATAGAGGCACTTACCACCCATCTAGATGGTGTCGATCACCTGTCAGGTTCACAAAACATGTCCATTAAGCATTTTATTTTTAGTTTTGCATTTCTTTTATGTTTTTTTTTAAATTTTGAAGAAAACATTTTTTACATCATCTCAGAAAAAATGTCAATCTGTGAAAAAAGTAATATTTCCAATTTACTAAATTTAACTCTAGTCACATAAACACATATAGATATACCCAACCTTATGAAATAAAAAAATGTCGTTTAAGAAAGACATGTGTTAAAACTTTAACGGTCTCAACTGTGTCTAGTTTTTTGGCTATAAAATCTTTCTTACGTCCACATCAGAGGAATTTTCTAAAATTTTAGCTAAATACCGATTGACTGGCTGAAGAATTATTTAATGATCGGGTATTTTAAATATAATTAGAATTATATATAATGTCGCGCCTTTTCAATGTCTCATTTTAATTTTTTTATTGTTATTAAAGTATTTAGACCTAATCAAAAAAATTAGTGCATAAAACAGCCAAATGGTGGTCAATAGCGCATAGTGGTTAAAATTCAATTAGAAACGAAGCCCTTGAATTCTAACAACGAACTCAAATCAATCTAAAATATACCTACACGCCAAAACCCCTGACCATATTATGATTCTATAACCACATCTTTATACTCACTAACTTTACCAAGAAGTCACTGTTGTCTGGTTTAGACAAATGTGTTGAAATCGATTCATTTGCGGTTTGTCTGTTGACATAACATTGGGCCCATAATCCTCCTAATGGTCAATAATGACAGCACGCGAGTAGGGATTTCATATGCGAGTATATGTTCTTCCTAACAAAGAAAGTTGGTTAACTTAGGAACATATGATGATCGTAATATAAGTTAAATTGCAGTATATGGTCTAACGCAGGTAATTCATTCGTCCTCAGTCGAGGAAATTTGTTTAAAGGTCTAGAAAGTTTGGAACAGATTATTCGTTGGCTCAATTGAACAGTAAATTACCTAAAGTATTTTCTTTAATTTTCTCTTCTCCATATACTCATATTTATGTGTGGAAAAGTCCTTACATTCGAAAAGTTACTATTATAATCGGCACTATGCTCTCACCGAATGCAAATTATTTAAAGTTTTAGAATTTTGTGGAAAAATTTTTATAATGTGAAAGAAAATCTAGAACAGAAGAAAGAACAGGGCAATGAAAGAAACTTTCTGATCAATACGAAATCCGTTTCAGGCATAATTATGAGGATGTCCGACAGGTCTGTCTGTTGCACGTATCTTAAATAACGTAAGAACGCGTTGACCTAGCGACTTGAAATTTTTGTAAATAAGTTTTACAAAAATCGTAGCTTTCTGTCAACTTTTGGAAAATAGGGTTAGCTTGAGTACCTCTTATGCCATTTTTTTTTCAAAAAATACCGTTAGAAAATACCGTTAGAAAATACCGTTAGAAAATACCGTTACAACAAGTTTTAAAGAATATTTTTCTACAGTTTTCTACAGTTTTTGCTTTAACGATTTTAACATATCTCTAACGGTTCTTTACTTTAAAAAAGGTAAATAGGATTGGCAAATTTTCTTACTTTTTGCTGAATTTTGGCAAAGAAAACACCTCCCAAATGTTAAAGACAGATGAAGTTCTTGAATTATTTCTACTAACCCTGAGTAGGTAATTCTAGTGACAAATAAGAAACGAGTAAACCACAGTAATAATAGTAATGGGTATGGTTAATGTATTGTACATCGGACTTATTTTCTTTCAAGATTTCTTATTGACACATTACCGGACACTGATGGTCTACCATGCTTACAATCAGTTATTGTTTGAGTTTCCGGATTATGGATTCGCACCAACAACGGCTGAAGAAATTGAAAGAAAGGTCATTTTTCATGTTAGCCCGAAAAAAAGGGATGGAATACGAGTATGCGGTCAAATAGGCAGGTAAAATTCACACATGGTAACGTATTTCAGTGATTTGTCAAAACAAAGGAAAAAACCAACAATGAAATTCAGACTATTGACCCAAGAAATGATGAACGAAAGTCATTAGAGGCCCGTGGTGGCTACCAGATTACATGTGGTCAATATTATCATTATCATCATTATTATCATTGATTTCGATTGTCTTCTATTGTTATTAAAAATATTGAAGGAATATTTCATATGTGGTGGAAGTAATTTTTACCCAATGATCATAATATAATAGTACTTAATCTTTGTCAGGTCTTTTTGATCTTTTCTCTCTCTTTCTAGACTAGGTCTGAATAACATCGATTGTCTGAAACTCGAATTTAATCGATTTAATCATTTATCCTATACACCTGAAAAATTTACAGGTGATGAAATTGATGAATTTATTCAATTTGCTTTCGTTTGTGGTTAGTAAATTGAATAATTTTTTCTTATTGTTTTTTTTTTGCACTTCATCATAATTATCTTTATGTCGTTATATTTTTCGATTTTTTATTCTGTATACTATTATAGATTAACGATGAGTTAGTAACTTTTTATGTGAAAGTGGTAAATATAGTACTAAAACATTATCAGGGTATTCACAGTCCCCTTTTAAATTGCGAGTAATTTTACCGCTCGGTAATTCAGTCAAATTTAACAGATTTTTACCGAGACGGTAACTTGGTTCATGTAAAAATGAATTACCGGATTCGGTAATTGTAGACATGCCTTGAGTCGTGTTTTCCGGCCCGGTTATTCGGTATCAAGAATCAACCGCGGGTGGCGCTAGTAATGTTTTAAGTTGTCAAATTTTCTCGCTGGCTTTTTGTTAATCTCATCGGACTGCAAATTTTTTCAATTTTGATAGCCGTTGCCACAATAGAAATTCAAAAGAATACATCAAACACGGATTTAAAGGTATGTGACATATTTTACAATCAAATTCGCAGTTCATGATTTGGTCACGTATCAAATAAAAGCGCTGTTCTCAAATCTGTGCTGTGGGATGTTCACAGCAGAATATTTTCAGTCTTTTAATATTACCGAAAATACCGAATACCGAAAATTAAAAGAGGACTGTGAATACCCTGTATATGTATTTATTACAATTTTACACAACTTTTCCACACACCACAAACGATATATAAAATATCATATATATTGCATAAAATTTAAATTTTTTCACAAACCCAAATTAAATACACGCAACGCAATAAAGCGTCATCAAATAAATAATAATTCACCAGAAAGGAATGCGACTGTTTAAATGCTTTTAATGAACTGTCATAAAATTGAATAGAATAATATATTTCCATTCAGGTTAACCCCTTTCACCGCATTCTCCGTTTCCCGGAGTTATGTTTACCCAAATTGTCAACTAACCGTATTAATTCAGTTCATCCCAAGAGTCCTTTTTTTGTCCCCTTTTTTTAGGGTAAACACAATTTGCTACCATCAGCGTATCAATGGGGACTTTTGCGAAATAATGCGACATCGGATCAGGAATCCTTTTTATTTGATGAGCAGCTTATATCAGAATAGCATGACCAAGTGAGTGAGACGAGCCATCAGAGATGAGGTGACATCGCAAAATAATTCTAAGAGGCTAAATAAAAAGGCACTAGCACCTTTGTCAACAGAAATTTAAAATAACAAGGGTGGCCGAGTCGAGCTGGGCCTGGCCGGATCCTTTTAGTGCGTATTTTACGAGGTTACATCACTTTGGAAACTCTTTTTCTTCCCTTGTATGCGGATGTGTTTATGTGTGTGTGTTTGTCCATGATGATTTACAAAAGTGTTTTTTTATGAAACACCTCGTGTCAAATATTCCCTGAGGTGCAAAAGACCAATAAGGCATAAAGAATCAGTTAAATAAGAATATAAGGGATAATAGGGCTATTAAATCCTAGTTGAAACTTTTGAAGAAGTTGAAACAGTGACCCAATAATATTTATTATAACCGCTTGATTAAAAATAAAATAAATCTTTGACTCAAAATTTAAGAAATTCGAAAATTCTTCTTTGTATTTTTTTTATCTCCAGCTTTTTCATTGAAAAAAAGTATATTTTATAGTAGGAATCACCCTACATTGCCTTACTTAAATAAATATAAACATAAGAAAAGCTACAATTGCCATGGGCCAATCGTCAAATACTCTATATGATGACAGACAAAAAGTTTATTTAAAAAAAATCCATTTGTATAGGATTAGGGGAAAGGTTTGGTCCGATTGGATTTTGATGTATGGAACGGTTATGTAAAATCCTATTCTAAATACATTTTATATATATAAATTCACCGTTTCCGAGAAAATAGAAAAAAAAGTATTCAATTTGTATGGCGGAGGTGGGAAGGAGTGGTCCAACTAGATTTTGATGACAGGGAAGGAATGGTCCAATTTTTCCTATTTCCAAGAAACCTAACCATACATAATTTCAAGTCACTATCCTTTTAAAAGTTATGGTATTCATGAATGGACAGACGGACACACAGACGGACAGACAGACGGACAGACTTGCGGAAACCAAAATCTTTTGTCATCCCTAATACCTTGGTGTAGTTCATTTTTGACCGATTGAGCTGAAAATTCTGGTTCACGGCTTTTGATGGAAGAGAGTCCAGAAGGAACTAAAAAAATTATGTGTTTCGCGCGACAAAGCCACGCCGCGCTGGCGCGACTGACCTGCGACTTTTGTGAGCGATTTTTTGTCGCTGTGACTTAGTCTCTCACGTAAATACCCCCATAAGCGCTCGTGACTGAGCGATTTTGTAATCGCACGACTGAGCGAATAACAATCGCTTATGTAAACAGGCACTAAGAGTCTTTTCTGGATACCGAAAATTAAAATACCGAAAATTAAAAGAGGACTGTGAATACCCTGGATCTTTTCTGGATAAATTGAGCTCGACTTGTTGAAATGTGGGATGTTGTCCACGTTTTCCCAAACAATACTAAATATGCAAAAAATACTCCACTTCGGTTGGAGGTTGCTGTAAGTTACATTTGTTTTCGCCTGCGACGCATTTTTTCAACGATTTTCTACAAATTGAGCTCGTCTTTCAAAAGATGTGTCTCTTTATTGGTGTTATTACAATTTCCGTTGCCATTATTTATGGAATTTAAAAAACACGAAAATTAAGTTAATTTTTGCTTGGGATTGTGGAGCTCTAGATTTCAATCTCTGCGGCGCATTATGTTTAAACAATTTCGCTTGCGGCGTATATTTCTTAATTCTATTTTCCTGAAGATTTATTTGAAAAAAATTAAGACTTTGTTGTTTCATTCCGGCCCATTTCAGGCGTCTACCGCTTTCGCACCTTCCTCCCTTCCCCGATCATGCCGTCCTGGATTGACCCAAGATAAATATGGTCACCCTACTCAAAAGGGGAGATAAAATTTGGAGCGATTAAGGAATTTTTGCACAAACAAAAAAAAATCTGTTTCTTACATCCTACTACATCCCACTCGCCCCTAACTATCGCATTAAAATATTGATTTGTAAAAACCCACTTTTACTATTTTACCTACAAAATTGCCATTCGAAATGGCGACGGAGAATCTCAACATCCTTGCTCTAGTTTTTGGTGATTCAGTTGAGGATGCTGATGCTCTTGTTAGGTATAGAGAGCCGTCATTAAGGACAAATCCAGAATAACACATAAACACCGGGAACACAGCAACATAACAAGAAGATTTAATCTAAATGGTTTGGCTTCGATTGCTTTTCTTTAGTATTTTCTCGTATTTTGTGAATATAGATGTATACACCAAGAATATTAACGTCGATCTGCCTATAAAAAGATGTTGTTTTTGATTCTAATAAAATGTCACTTAAGAAGGTGTTTGGCTTTTCCTTCTTGCGTTTTAAGATCCAAAGAACACCTAGGGAGAGATTAGAGACACCTTTTTTCGAACTTCTGTTTAAAGTATCGATATGTCCCTTTTTTGTGACGATATATACATATAAGTGCGTGTATTTTTGTGATGATCATAAGATTTGCTCTTCTCGTACGTTTTTCACTGAGTTTTTATTTTACACATTCGCTGCTGTTCTTGTTTAGTTTTCTTTATTTCTTTTTATTCGAGACAGTTTATAAGAAAAATCTTATCATGGGATCATGTTACAATTGACAAGTAAAATTATTTCTTCGTAATATTGCCTTCCGACATTCAAATTCACAGCATCCTTATTAAATTTGGTTTTAACATAAAAAAGAGGAAAAAATTACTTAAATTGTATTTTCTCATACAATTAATTATGATGAATTCTAATAACTCCCTCATCATTTTGAAATACAAGCATAATAGAAATCCCTTTTCATATAGTTGGTAGTTTATTAATTAATTTAACAAAAAAGAAAATTGTTTGATTGAATTTTTTTTTCTCGTTAGTGAAGATAAAAATGAAATTTATACCCCTATACAAAGTCGTCTTCTTTAGCAAAAACGGCGTCTTGTCTCTTTTTTCGTAATTTAAAGTTAATTGTTGAAGAATATATGCTGGAATATAGTAATTTGATATGGACATCATGTAGTTGGCTTTTAAAGCATATCATGCGTGTAAAATCTCTTAAAGTATTGATTAAACTCTAAGGGTCTTAAAATCCCAATGGACTAATTTTTTTTTTCTACCTTGTGTAAATTGAGATTTTGGTATATCTTTTGCAAGTGAATAATAAAACTCATATGATGGAATCTGCAATGAAATTGATATCCGTATATCTCAAAATATTGGAAAAAATTGAATTAGACAAGGCGTTTTCTCAACTATAGAACGAATTAATAAAGGCTGATCATAAAAAGAATTGATTTTTTGGTTTTGGCGTTTTCTTAAGGATATGAGAATAGGAAAAAATAGTTTTTAAAAACAACTGTCTATAATTTGTCTGTGGTCATATTTAGAGCCTAAAACTGCTAGTGATTTTAATCTAATTGTGCACAAATGTTCAGGTTATTAAAGCCTCGAAAAGATCTTACTTGAAATGTGGGAAAAATACAGTAGAACACGCTTAAATTCACAACGATTTTTGTCGCATTTATCCATCTTATCTGTACAACACATGACTTTCTGATACAAAATTTACGTCCCTGCGCAACTTATACTTTAACCCGAAGAATAAAATATTGATTGACAGAAACACATCAAAAATTCCTTTACAAAATGAATAACGGTAATAAGTATCTATTTACGGGAAAAGGTAAAAATGTAGAGAATTTTAATATCTTTAATTTATTCTTAAACTGGCCTTTCGAAAAACTTTTAGTTTGCAAGCAACTCGCAAAAATCTAATTGTTCACACCCTAAGCGCGGTATTACATTTGGCAACTTTCGGGCTTACTTAAGCCGATTTTCGGGAGAAACGACTGCGGAGATGGAAGGGAAAAGTTGCCACTCGAAATCATGGCTTATCGACAACTTCCTGCATACATGCAAAGCATGTGAACCGGTTTGGGAAAAGTAGTAGGCAGAAATCATTTTCTTTCTGACTGTCAGCAGGTAAAGATCTTGGGAAGTATATAAAGCAGCAGCAATTTCAAAAGTTGCCGGCTTAAATAATCCAAGTGTAATAACGCGCTAAACGACACGACGTGTGCTTCAGAGTCACATCTTGTCTTCAAACATGATATTTTTATAGATGCATTGCGGTTTTGCAATTGACAGATATTTCAATTCTGTAATTTAGCATTTGTCTGAAGAACTGAAAAAAAATTGGCATTTTTCGTCCTTTTTCATATTTACAATCAGAGAAAAACTTGGTCATATGGATAAAATCATTGTTAAATTCACCAAATTTTTGTTAAAATCACAAAAAAATAGTCCGAAATTAAATATTGCATTGGAAAGTTTTGTGTTGATCCCAACTGATATTTTTATTACGTAAAAGCACGACGTGTGCCTCTCGTAAAAGCACGACGCATACCCTCTATTTTTAAAACGACTCGACCGATTTTGATGAAAATTGTAGAAACCCCCACTTTATTCATTTAATTTCTTACACAGAATTACTAAAACACAATTTTTTTTTTTTGAAAAAAATCGGGAAAACTGAATTTTTTAAAATAACGGTATATCTCTATAACGGTTTGAAATACAGAGTTATATAGTGAAGACAAAAGTGTATGAAATATTGTTGTGTTTTACTCTTGTTTTAAATGAGACTAAATACTGAAAAACCCGTAGTTTCGGAGTAAACCACGAACAACGAAATTGCGATTTTTAAAAAGCCGAAATTTTGGTTACTTCCGGTTAACCAATTTCCACCAAAAGTTGATAGGATCATCCCATTCCAGAACCAAATACGTTAGTTCATGACTTTAGCTCAACTCAATTAGTTTTTAAGAAATGACAGACTGACAGACAAAATGACATTTTTCGTAATATGGCTCCAATCAACTCGGGAGGGCTCGGGACATGTTTTTCAAGCACAATTAAGAACTCGAGTGCACCACTATTCATGAATACACCATAATATGAGTTTATTAGTCTATTGCTCATAATACATTTTTTTTGGGCCTTTCAGTATCCGAAAAAACGTACCCGGCTTTGCATTTAATTTATGAGGCGGAGACCTCCATTAGACGAAGTTTAATCAGCTTCCAAAATACATTTTTGTGGATACTATATTTCTTAGTATCGGCCAAGAAACTTACAAAATTCAAATTCAAATAACAATTTCGAAAAAGAGAAATTTTGTGTGCTTTTTCATCTTCATCGATCATATTTAATATCGATTATTAAAATTTCATTACTTAAATTGTTTAACCAATTGAAAAGAATCATCAAATTTGAATTTTTCATTGTTATATAAACAGATATAAAACTTAAAAGCATTTTTTTTAGCCATCTTGAAAAAATATTCACTTTCAATCATTGAAATCTAAACATTTCAACTAAAGATCATTTTCCCATTACTAATAGCTCATTCATTGAACATAATCGATGTTCAACAACAACTCCTTTCATTACCTTCTCAATTCAGCTCTATAGGTCAATTACACTCGTAAATCCGGGTTTCATAGGTGGATCATATCGAAAATTTGTAAACTGGCGATATTCAACTCAAAGCAATCAAAAATCGACGACCGAAGTTGAAGAAAAAAAAACGCCGTCACTCCAGATGATTAATAACTTTTTGGTCAGAAGATTGAAGCCGAAGCAGCGCACACTGACATCAAATTAACAAGTTATTAGATAAACCTTTTGACTCTCTTCCATCTACTTCGCCATCATTAATTTTTACATTAGGTTTTAATTTTCTTGTTTCTCACTTCAAACTTTCATTGTTTGGAGTTCTTCGGATCAAGTAATGACTCCATCGCTCCCATCACCAAATATTAAAATTACGCTGGAACATTAAGAACCAATCCTGAGATTCCCCGAATCTTATACAGAACATTCTATGTAGTAAGTACTGGATCTAAGGTGCCTTCTATTCAAATTACTTGATAGGTTACATAGCCAACTTTGCCCTTTTCGATTCATTAACTCGAAAACGGTCACTAGAGGTCCAATTTATCCCATGAGAGGTTCTGTGGATTAAAAATACATTCAGTATCTTCTATAAGGCTGGAAAAAATGTGTGTTGCTCCCATCAATAATAAAAAATGATAATAGGGGAGAGCGGGACTACTCACACCACGTTGATGTGCCGGGAAAAAAACCTTTCCTTTGGATTCGTATTTTTTTTTAGCAAACTACTTTTCTGTTTCTTGATCTTTTCTAATTGTTCTTCTTGTTGCTATCAGTGCCAGTTTGTCAGTGCAGTCATTAATCACATCGCCGCTGGAGATCGACTAGAAGACAAAAGTGTCAAATCGATTTGACATACAATGCGTATAGCAACACATAACGATGAGGTCAATTATAAAAGTAGCAGACAAAAGTTTTATTGCTTCCAACAAAAGAGGGCCACAGGTAATCGATTGTGGTAATTTGACGACTATGGATATGTCTGAAAAGTCTTAAAGAAAATCTGTACAAATTAACAATGTAACAACTGATGGACAGTGACTAGCTAAAAAATTTGAACCAACAATAATTTTTTTTACTTGCTAACTCAGACTAGATTTAAAACACATGTGGTAGCGCGTGTAGCCCTAAAACACATTATTCTTAAATCTACTGTTATATAGAAATCGGTTAATGAAATCAAAAAACTCCCTCTCCAGCACTCGTTGTGGAATTTGCCGTCGCAACGCATTTTGAGTTGAGTTTAAACTCACTGGCAGCGACGTCGTTTTTGCCGTCATTCAGTTAGCTTAAATTATGCTCCATTTGCCTAACGCACGCCGTTGACGCCTCCATTATGTTCAACTCTTTACGCAAATCTCATTAAAGCAAGGTAACCGCACGATCGAAACTCTCGCATTCGACATGATTCGTGTGCCCTCGGTGCGAGTGCAATATTTTAAAAGCCTTTATTTAGCTTCCCTTCGTATCTGTTTGTCTGTCTATCAGGGTCAAATTTTGCAATCTAATTTGAACCCACTTCCACTCATCCGATTCACTTGAAATGTTGCACACATATCCGATGAAAATACAATATTTTCACTACTTCGTCCTTGCAAGGATAAGGGAAAGTCCTGTTAGGATAACGTGATTATCCTTTTCTTAAAATTTTCTCGAAAAAAAAACCCTCATCTGGGGATTTTTGGGGTTGCTGAATCCGATCCTGGTGTCACAAAATCTGTAAGGATATCCCAAGGGCAAGGATATATATTGTATTTGAAGACTAAGAGTAAAGGCCCAACTACGATCGACATAGGAGCGCATATGTTAATGTCAAATTCCCAACGAATGTTGACATACATAGCTGTCAACATAAAAGCTAACCATAATAGGCATAGACAAGTAAAGTAAAGTCAAATTCTTCTCGATAGTAATTGACAAAGTTGAAGGAAAAAATTAGTGAATTGAAAAAAATTAAAGAAATATTTGAAGTTGTGAAGTGCTTAAAAGAATTAAGTGACCTGAAAGATGAACTGGATGGATACGGCAGAAAGAAGCGTTCATGTGATGTACGAGAAATCAATCGCGACAGGAAAACGCACGGATACTACGTAGTCACCTTCTTAAAAATAAAAAGGCTTGATCCGGATCAATTTTTTATTCATACGAGAATGACCACAAATGTCTTTGACTATCTGTTGTCCTGCTTGAGTCCCATTTTGGAAAAATTTTAGGTTATGTTCACTATTTACATATGCCAGTTCCATTTGTATCGAATTATTCATGCTTAACGAATGTTTAACGAAGGTTTGAAAGTGGCAACACTCTTAACATATGTCTATTGTGGGTATTAACACTGACTTTCTTATTCTGGAAATGACATATGCAGCTACATATGCGTTCTTATGTCTATCATAGTTGGGCCTTAAGAGTGGTAAAAAAATGTACTCAAAAAGGAAAAATAATTTTTTGGGTGCTGTGTATCAGAAATAAAAGCGGGATAAAAGCATAAAAAAAATTTTTATCTGGCTTTTATTTCTGATACACAGCGCCCAAAAAATTATTTTTCCTTTTTGAGTACATTTTTTTGAATAACAGCTTTTTTTTGATTTTTTCTAGGCATTTTCAATGATTTAACTACCTACCCAGAAAATTTATATTCTCATACCAGGTTGAGATTTTCTGACCATAACCTGTTTCGATTTAATAGAAAAAACCAAATTGTACCTCATATTCCCCGAAGATGATGTTTTGATGAAGATGTGTCATATGAGAAAATGGATCTATTTGTTAGCTTGAGAAATTAGTTTATACATACAAATAATTTATAATGAATCATTTTTTTCTCCCTTCAGACATTTTTTTACTCTTCTTTTCATTTATAGAGCATCCCGAAAATATTCAACTATAAAAACATATTTTCAAAAGCAATATTTTCAAGTTCAATTAATAAAAAAAAACCTTTGATTCCCTTGTGACCATGGCTGGTAAAAGTTTCCGACGACCACCCAAATGAAACTGGATTTATACCTAATTTATTTCCCAACTAATAAAGTTCAATAAAAGTACTCATATTTTGATGAAGATCCCATCGAAATTAAAGCGTAACAAAGACAGTAGCACAGTTCGATATATCGAATTTGATACACATTAATCATGAAATCAAGACAAAACGACCATACCAGCCATTGTGGCAGTCAAATACGTAAAAACAACTTGTTTGCCTTCAATAATTTCATATTTGTTGATATTCAGAGTTCCACAAGAAGAAAAAAAATGCACTTTAATGACTTTTTAAATTCTTCACAGGTTAATATATTAATTTTACATACATATGTTTTTCTATTAGCCATTAAGCAGCAATTCTTACTAATTTTTTAACACCTATTGTTTACTTAAATTAAAAATAGTTTTAAAATTGCCAATGGCGTTGTTTTACGAAGTAGTAATAAATAAAACGGGTTTCCTTTTCAGATAACATTTATAGTTGACTTTTTTATATTTTTAGCAAGAATTAAAGTTTCGTAAAATCACCAGCGGTAGGCACTTGAAAACCTATAGTAAAAAAAAATCAAACTTTGACTTTGCTAGCAGAAATTTTCCCATGCATTTACTCCCATATCGTTTGTACAAAATATTCTCAAGAGATTTTCGTTTTCTTAACAAAATTTGGTTACACCAACTTGTTACGATTTAAACTGAAAGTTCTTGTAAATTGTTTCATTAACGTAAATTCCGCAACTCAATTGACTCAACGATCAAGAGTCCTTCACCAACTAAGGATCAACAACACCATCGGAAATGCTACGCTTAATCGCCCTCCCAACAAATTAATAGCCTCAAGTGGTCAAGTACTTCAATTAATTGAAGGGCCATTGAAAATTCTTATTACCAAGTATGAAATTATGGACTCCACCCTTCGAATTTCTATCCATTTAAATTACCGATCGGTTTCACTTTTATTTCAATGAAGCAATGTTTCTCTATTCAATGAATCACGAAGAATTTTTTTAATTCTTAGGACTTAAGTTTGATTTTGTGAAAATTCCCATGAATTTTGTTCATACTTAGAAGCTAATGTTGTAAGAAATGCTTTTTTAAGATATTTCCAACCTTTTGTAGTGAGAAAATTTCACGTTTTTTTTTTCAGAATATAGACATCTCTCAATTTACGAAGTTTTTGGATGTGTAAAATTTGGTTTTTTTTGCGTTGTATATCGAAATGTCGTATATCGCAGCATTTCTATGAATATACATGTGGCCATAGTTAATTTTCGAAATTCACATTAAACGTTTGCTATCATGTGAGTCACCGGTGTACACACACTATTGTCATTACCGTCAGTTTCTCAAGATCCATGGTTGAGTGCAGTCGCTCGTGCCGTACAAAGGGGTTTTTTTTGTGGAGCATGGAGTTCGTTTTTGTCTGTATTGATCTTGTGTTCACTGGTGACTCACAAAGTACAGAAATGATTTTTGCGTTTTTTCCCAGTGTATACTAGCGGAGTAAGCGTTTTTTTGGCTGGTAGCCAACGTGTTAAGACACTTTTCACTTTAATAACTTTGAAATTTTTGGTGCTTTCGCAATCCACGTAAAACTGTTGGTGCGGCAGCAGAGAAGAAAATTACTACAGAACCTCAATTCGAGGACATCAATCCCTCATGGGAATCTTCAAACGCCAGCAGAAGAAGAAGAAGCAATTCTTTTATATTTTTACATCAATTTTAATGTTATTACACTTTTTCCCTATAAACACACAGCATAAATGACTACGTAACAAGCAACAAAGGTTTTTCTGAATTTTAAAAGCTATATTCTTAAAGTAAATTGGGGACTTTCTTTTGCTATTACTTAATAAAATAAACTACGAAAACGGATCGCCCCATTGTGTTGAACACAATATAAACAATTCTAAGTTACTAAAAAGTACACAAAATATGGATAGAAGGAAATAGAATATCGAATCCATAGTATATGTACCTAATACGGCTAGTAGCATTATACGATAACCAAATAGACTAACAAAAATGCCATCAAATAGGGATACATCGAACAAGTGTTTCCGAATTTAGTCAGTTTTCGACTCGGGATTCAATAAAAGAGGGTGACGTGATCAAGAGTCCCTCGAAATTGTTTGCATTACAAAAAGTGTTCAATAAAACTACGTAACTGAGTTGGTATAAAAGGCGAAAAAACTTGATCAGTCAATAGATGGGAAAAAATAAATAAATAAACAAATAAATACGGAAATGTCCTTAACATTTGTAATTTGCTTAGGAAAAGAGCCACGATACACATCTATATCTATTCTGAATATAGATTTTTTTTTCGGTTGAATAGAATTGAATATTAAAGGTGGATTTCTGTTCGGGTTAAGAAGGGCTGTCCATAAAATACGTTTCAAACCCCCCTCCTCTCACTCTTCGTCACACTTTTTTGTGTTTTTTTTTTTGTACGCAGTTTTTACACTATCGCAGACCCACCCTCCACCGAATTTTATGGACAGCAACTTATGCTTCGTTTCCACAACCAAAAACTGGCTCTTAAAGAGTAATTTTGCAAATTAAAATATCTAAAACAACATTTTTTTTTCAATTAGTTTTTTACAGTGAAATTCACTAATTTTTTGAGTTTTAAACGACCAATTTTACAAATTATAATTATATTCATGGCTATTCTGGAATCCGAAGTTAAAACGTAAACTCAGTCGATTCCTTTCAATTCACCATTCAATTGGTATTCTGGTATTCTGAAATTTGCAACGAATAATTCTGCTCTCAAAGCATTACTAAATCATACGCAATGGAACAGAAGTGAAACGCAGCGGATTCAATTATACATCGAACAAACTTAACGCTACTTTGGATTCCAGAATAGGTATGATTATTTTACTTGGTAACGACTCGCTGGGAGCAAAACTTTGGCAATTTCTCTTCTGTGGAAACGATACCTTAGATTCTTTGAAAAATGTCTCACCCTTCCAACAATTAAATGTATTTTCTATCTTAAAATAAAAAACATTCCTAATAGGGGGGTTCTAAAAAGTAACTCCTTTAAAAGTAAGTGACTTTCGTCGATGTTCATTTTTTTTTAAATTAATTCGCTTAACTGAAAAACGTCTGACTTCGTTTTGTCACAACTTTCCCCTTCAATTCGAAATCTTTCGAAGCGTAGTTCTTAGAAACGTGTCAAAAAACGAAGTAAATTAATCAAACTCATTTAAGACAAATAACTTAATATTGTCAAACATTTTAAAAACATCTTCAAAAGTTTATCAAAACAGAAGAAAATTATGTCAACCCGCATAAGCGCAACATCTAACACTTCTCATCTGGCGATTTAAATTTATCAACATTTGCGGGTGGTGGATATGAGAACGGGACACATTTTCCGTCTAATATTCAATGAAAACTCACAAACAGTCACCCCTTAATATTGAAAAGGGGTTCTGCCTTAAATTGGGAGGTAATATTATGACGTTTTCTTTATAAATGTCAACACCTTAAGTCGCCTGGTAGTCAAGTAAATCGTTGGAAAATTGACTTCTTATCCTTAACGTTGTGAGGATCTGTAAAGAAAATGTGTTCGCATGTCATAGAAGGTGTAATTTACAAGACATCAAAGGATCCAGAATCAACGAAACAGGATAAATCATCGTAAAATATTTACAGTCATGCTACCAATATTTCTTTCATCTTGTTAAGCTTTCTGTGCCGCAGGGGCACAAGATGGATTTCTTTAGATTGAAGATTGAAGTGTAAAATAATTACAAATTGTGTAATCATTTTAAGATTAAATGTTGATCTCCTACAAATTTCAAACAAGATTTTCAGCTTAGGCGTCAAAGATATGGTGAAAAATTTCGTTATCCATTATGGGTCAGGGTGATCTTTTATATTTAAGGGGATTTTAATTATTTTACAAGACAAGGGGAAGTAAAATCTTTGTGTAATGAGGTTAGGTAATCAATTTAAATGAGGGTAACATATTTTAGAAAGTTATGTCAAAAAAGAGTAGAATTTCCGAGAAAAATACTTTTTCGGGATTTAGCAATTATGTTTAAAAATATGGGATTTTTTAAAATTTTGAGTCTTATTTAAAAATAATTGCGGTCAAAATGTTTCCTTTTTTTCTGCAGATTTCTGATATCATTTAAAATTTATCTTGTTTAATACTGTGGAACCCTGGTATATGAAAAAGTCGCTTACATTCGTTACAGTAATTCTTAACTCTTCGAACCCCCATCGTCTCCCTTCTGGCCACACTTTTCGCCATTTTTGTGTAGGATTCAACACCATACAGAATCTCCCCTCCCTTATTTTATAAACAACAATTTATGGGATCTTTTTAACTATTTTAGAAGCTGAAAATGTTTTTAACAATTACTCAAAAACTTTACCATTACCAAAAATTATGTAAAAAAAAAGATAGTAATCCTAGAACAAATTTTGAGGACCCAAAAAAATCCGACAGCGGAAATGAAGTTTTTAGTATCGATTATTTTCCCTTATATTTTGAGGCTTAACCAGAGAACAAATAATCTAGAGAATAAACTCTTAGAACAAAATTTTTGACAAATTTCCCCTTCGAAGGGGGGAAAAATGTCCCTATCATTCACTAGCTACGGCCTAAAAGCAGAGAACAAATAATCTAGAGAATAAATTCTTAGAACAAATTTTTAGAGAAAATGTTTCCACTGTGAGATGAAGCAAGAGGATCCGATGTAACACGGAAAAAATTATCCATTCGATTCCTCCATCTCATTGAATAGATACGACGAGAAATGTTCTCTCTGCTTCGTGCTCCCTAGTCTAAAAGTAATTAACTTTTAGGCCGTAGCTAGTGAATGATAGGGACTTTTTTCCCCCCTTCGAAGGGGAAATTGGTCAAAAATTTGTTGTAAGAGTTTATTCTCTAGATTATTTGTTCTCTGCTAAAAGTTAATTACTTTTAGACTAGGGAGCACGAAGCAGAGAGAATCATTTTCGTCGTATCTATTCAATGAGATGGAGGAATCGAATGGATAATTTTTTCCGTGTTACATCGGATCCTCTTGCTTCATCTCACAGTGGAAAAATTTTCTCTGAAAATTTGTTCTAAGAGTTTATTCTCTAGATTATTTGTTCTCTGGCTTAACTGTCAAAAAACCGATGAAAATATTTAAATTGCATGCGTTTTTTGATTGAGATTCAGAACTCTACAGTATTTTCCATACATCTTACAAGTTCTATGAAAGGTTCTGTTGTTTCTTATCTTTAGTTACCTAATCTTTGCCGTTACCTTATACCCTACACTGTAGAAAATTTTATTGCTTGTTTACATCTATAATACACGGAGAGACATAATGGAACACATTCACAAAAAAAAAAGTTTGAAATCCTGAAAATTAACGTGACGTATTTTATAGACAGCCCATTAGTTTCTCTGATTTCAATATAAATACCTACAAAAGTTCCGCCTGAAATCCGGTAAATCTACTTTTAAGCGGACACTGTGATTTTAAAAGACGATAGCCAAAAATATCGATGACCGACTTTCTAGTAAAATTTGTCGGGTTTTTTCAAAATAAATCTAGCGTGAATATCTATCGGATAATCCTGAAATAGAGTCCATTTTCACACAACATATCAAAGGTATTTACATAACAATTACGAAGATTTGCATTACACAACTAAATGGACACCTTTGAAAATACGGAAAATATGAATAGAAATAAGGAAAACCAACTTTGACCATAGTGTCATACGATAAGCCCGAAAATCCTTAAATAACTCCGACACAATCAAAGGAATTTATTACAAAAAGTTTTTTTCCTGTCCTTCACATAAAATCTGCAGCACGCGATTCTTTGAAACTTGTATATATTTTACAGAAAAAAATTGATAAAAATCTCTGAATAACATATAACAAAAAACGGGGATAAAAAATCAGTTATTTATTTTCCCTTTTAACGCATAGTTGAAAAAAAAATTCAAAAGTAAACAACACCCATTTAACACTCATGTGTGTACGATGCGAATAAAATGGCCTTTGAAATACGGATAAAGTCCAAAATTTCAATTTTCAAAGAGGGATCAACTACTAATATTTGTGAATGTGGTTTTCTGTTAAGGTGCTACGTATACTTTCTTCAGGAGGATACCATAAGCGGATCAAAATAAATTGGTTGCAGAAGAAAGCAAAAAGCATTTTGGGTTCTTCTAGTTTGCTTTTTATTGTAGAATTAGAGGGATTTTAGAGGATTTTGATTGAATTTTAAGAGGGATATATTGATGAGGATTTTCCAAAGGTGTCCAAGGAAATATCATACTTTTTATATACCTGTCCAATAAAAGTCAATGAAAAGTTTTCTTTTTTTTTTCAAACAAGAAAAATTGTTTTATTATAAGCTTCAAGGACATATTTTTTACTCCCGACAGAATAGAGAGCGTAATATGGGTTTGGGGTCAAAGTTTTTGGATTTGTTTGTCCTTCCCTCATAACTTTTTATCCACTCAAATGATTTCGGTCCTGTTTTTGGCATTCGGCTGGATATTACGAGAGGAAGGTTTTACTGCAAAAAAGTTCACTGTTCCTCCATCACTTTAAACCCCCTCTCCTGTATCTTTTGATCAACTGCATCGATTTTGATCCCGTTTTTGCATGGTGAAAGGAATGTTTGGAAATGGTGAAAGGAATGTTTTGGTACATAAACATTCACCATCCTCCCACTTTAAACCCCCTCTTCTTACATATTTTAACCAATCTGAATCTCGTTTTCGCCATCTTGAAAAACAATTGTCAATCTAAAAAAAAAAACATTATAAAAATACAAAATAATGGCAGTAAAAAACTTAAAATTCAGTCAGGTTCCTAATAGGGTTTTAGGGCAAAGATGTCTGACCTGTTGGGGCGACCTCAATGCTTGTAATAAATTTTCGAAAAATCTATAGGCGAACGTCGAAAGCATGATAGAAGTGAGAATAGAAAAAAATCTTTTTAAAATACTTTCTCAAAAAGCCAGAATTATTGAAATTCACCCACTGTCATTGTAAGTAATTTAAAGATGCTTGAAATCACTTTAAATGACCCAATTTTAATACCTCCTTGTTTTGATCACCTCTGGAGCTAATTCAATTTTTCAAAATCGCCGACAGCACAATAGAAAACTGTTATAAAACTCAATTAAGTCCTTGTCCTAATAATAATCATCATTTCCTGTTATGTTGTCTATCACCATTTATTATGTTAGATGTCTGTATGCAACGGAATCAGGGAAATCGACAGCGGTGTCTTCTTCAAAACTTCTGCAGTCTCATCGCTGTTTAACAGAAGGGCGTTCAGTCAGGTGTAAAATGTTGAAAACGTAACGTTAACACATTTAATGGTGTGATGGCCATTACTTATCACTCATTTTTCTTTTTCTTTTTCAGTAAAAAAATTTAAAATATCTCCTAAATTAACTTACTTTTGAAATTTGAAAAAAATCACAAAATCCCGAAATAAAAGTTATTACAGTAGTATCTCAATAGCACGAATAATTGAATTATCCAAATATTCGGATTATCAAATGCTATTTTGGGAAATTTTTTCGATTTTTGGAGACACGATTAAGCAACACTCAGAAAAATGGAGGCTAACTCGACGACCTACATACGGCGTAATTGGCCTCGGGCAGGCGCGCGTTCGCCTGCATGTGGGCAAGTAAAACTGAGTTGACCTGTGGTCGGAGAAATTCTGAAAGTAAACCACCAGCAGGTGAAGTAGGGCATTGGGAGCTGCACGAGTTGACCTTAGATAGGTTAACTCTGACCGCTAGCTGGCTTACAGACACCTCTGTAAGGTCAGAGTTAACCTGACAAAAAGTTGACCTGGACATTTTTCTGAGTGAAGATTAGTATTATTATTTGTTATAAACTAACAATTAAAACAGATATATAGTAATTTAATTTTTTTAAAGATAAAATCTCAAATTTTTGACCACTTTTTGTTTTGAACTAGCAATAACCGCGACTCTGCCCACTTATAGGCCCATAAATCTCAATCAAACTGATTTGTGAGCAAGAGTTATGGTGTACCATTTCTTTCAATACAATTTTTCAGAACAAAAATTTTCTTTTTACAACCAATTCGGATTATTCAATTGCAATCAATTCGGATTACAGAGAACTTAATGGGACGGAAAAGTTAATTCGTCGGATTCGGATTATCGAGATACTACTGTAATAAAAACATAATTACAGTAGATATGCCTTTTTTTAAATTTGTCTGCGGCGCAATTTTTGTTGCATACCAAAAATGTGTACCAAGGACCATCTTTACCACTTTACCAGTGATTCCCAAGCTTTTTTCCCAGTCAACTCCGTTTTTCGAAATTTTGAGTTGCAAAAAGATCGACGATCCGCTTCTCCTACTTCGGTTTTAAATATTATGATCGATTTTTCTGGAAATCAAAATATGTAGCGAAAATCATGAATAACAATTTTCGTATTAAAACGATTTAAAAAATATTCCATAGCCAAAAAGTTTTGAGAAAAAAACAACGTTAAGTAAAATTCTCCAAAAGAAATGCGCCGCAGGTAGAAATTTTTCAATCATTCAGAGATAATTAAAATTGAGGTATTTTTCTTAAAAATTTTACGTATCTGGATTCGTAGTAGATCTGTCACTTTGCTTTGGTTATTTTTAGCGCGCAACATCCCTGAAATATTTAGCTATCCATTGGGAAACAATGCTCTAAACATAAAATTCTTTATCCACTTTTACTTTTCGTGTTTAGAAAAGGGTGTCGAGCTGATTAGTTCAGTCTTCTTTGTCGAGCAATATTCATCTGTTATAAATACTTCCGGAACGGAATACCACCAAAAATGCTTGGCGGTGGTCATCAACGAAAGGGAGGAACCGTTTCAAATGGTCAGCCAAGAAACTGGTGACATGTGCTGAATAATAATAAAAATTCTTGCCTCTTACGATTAAAATAATCGAAAGGGGTATTTTTTTATACATACCTACTTAAAATATATTTTTGTTTTTACACCATTAAATTTTATTTTTTTTTTCACAACCTTTTCAAACTATGAGTGGAATACTTCCAATCGTTTTCAAGAATATCTGATGTGAACAGCATATAATTTCCTTATACTAAAAAAATTTCCCCTGCGCAATTTACATTATAATCCGACGAATAAAGTATCTATTATATAATAGGCTTGTGTCTGTTCCCTTCAAACTCGAGAACCACTGAACAGATTTTGATGAAACTTTCAGGGGAGCTTACTGACATCAATCCACAGATATCGGAATTAGAATAGATATCGTGTTTTGCTATCTCAAATGGGCCACTGAAATGTCAAAATATTATTATGGGGAAAGGAGATAAATATATCATGCTTCGTTTTGGAATATAGAATGTTTGTAGTTCACTTAAAAGCTAAAATTCATTTTTAATTTGAAACTTGATAAAAGCAAAGTTGGCAATTTTGGATTCATTTCACTATGATATGCAAATAAATTTTAGGCTTATGAAAATAGAGAAAGCATTAGTGTTTTTGGCCCATTTCTTTATACGGGCTTTTCAAGTAAGGCGCATTCTATGGGATATATTTCTGTGCATCAATCGTAATCGCACTCTTGAGTCTGAATTGGGCTTAACGATTGCGACTACGATTGCGATTACGATTGAGGCTTCTCGAGCAATCAGATCAAAGCTTTCAATGATAGGAAAATGAAGCTTTGATCTCATTGGTCAAAAAGCTTCAATCGTAATCGCAATCGTTAGTCTAAATTGGGCTTTAACCTGAATTGGGCTTAAAAGACAAAAGTTTTGGAATTTTTATTGTCTCTAACTTTTGTCATACATGCTGAAATGGCATAGTTTCGGAATAAATCGCGAAAACCGAAATTCTGATTTTTAAAAAGCCGCCATTTTGGGCACTTCAGATGAACGGAATTCCACAAAAAGTTGATAGTCATTCCAGGACCAAAGTATTTGGCCAGAAAATTATTCACTGTGAGATTTCGTGTCGAAGAAAATGACACAGTTTTTTTCGAACATTTTTGTCCGAAAAATTAGAAATGTTTTGGAAAATGCTGTCACCACGAGACATATGAAAACAGGAGAAACTTATGTCTTATCAAGATCTAAAATAAATAAAAGAAAATCTATTTTCCTAGTGAGTTTTACACATCAATTTTTTTTGTTAGATGTTTAAAGTTGTATTGCAATTAAATTTATATTTTTTTTTAAAACAAATGTTTTAAAAAATTAGTTTTGTGGAAAACCATTAGAGTACGAGTTTTCTGTCTCATGACCATTTTTAAGTTATTAAAAAGGAATTTTCCCTCAATGTTAACGATTTTTTTCTTTATTATTGATGAGAATTGCTTATGCTTTGGTTTTGGAAATTTTCAAATGTTTCTATGATTTTTAATGACAAAAACAATTATTTTATTAGAACCGCAATTGTTTTTCTGTTACGATAAACAATTATCTCAGCTTTTATACAAACCTTCGGCTTCGGCCTAAGGTTAAAAAAAACCGAAATTCGGCTTAGGCCAAAAATTGACCCTCGGTTGGACTCTAACTTTCAGGTGCATTGTTTTAGGCATCACAAAATCTTCAACTTTGTAATCTTGAAAATTCAATCTCCATTGTTTAATATTTAATATCCATGTTGAATTTCAATGCATTTATATACACCAAATAATTCTTAGTGTAACAGACTGACAGACGGAAAGACATTTTTGTTAATATGACTTCAATCGACTCGACAGTGTTCGACAAAATATAGAGGTCGAAACTTTTCATGACCAAAATACTTCGTTATACTACGTACTTCGTAAAAGAAAGTAAAAATTGAGCTCAAAATCTGTTCGATTGATTGAACTGAAATTTTGGAGCAAATTTTCTAAGAGAAAAAAATTTTTAATAAGAAAACCAATGATAGCTAAAAGAAATCTTCTTACGTATGGCTAATTAAGTTGATATACGGTTAAAAATAATCAAATGATTCCTTTTTATATGTGGCTTCTTGAATCGCATCCGTGTAAACATTGAAATAAAAGTACTACCTACGATGTTAGATATAGATAATTATCACGTTTCTATCCCCTCTGATCTCGATCGGGCATATATTTAGTTTAAAGTTTATTCAAAAAGCTACTGAACGTGTACTAAAAGCGGTTAATTCCTTTGAAGAAGCTTATGGATGCGGCAAACGGTAATGGTAATATACTCCGTTTCACATAAATCTGCCGCTTGCACGCAATTATTGGCGACTAATCATGTTACAATGGTATCAAGTTTTGTGTAATATATACGAGCCTCGTTATCGTCTCTACGTTTTTCTACTGTAAAGAATAAAAAACATTTTTTTTTATTAATTATACCGATCTACAAAGTCTAGCTCTTTATTGCAATACCTATCCTTACCTGTATTATGTTTACATCTTACATAATAAATTTGTTTCATAATTTTTCATATAGATTTATTATCCTATATTACTTACCACTTAGTTTGTGCACTTATATTGGCTTTCTTTCAACTCATTACACCGTCAAGTGTATGGGATAGCAGATAAAACCATTATTTCTACCATGATAAACTTGCGGCTTCCGATGAACCCTCGAGACAGCTTGGTTTGGCGATTATACGGAAATGATTTTCCACTGTTTTTTTATTTATTATTTTTGTTTGTGAGAATATCCAGTTGCCGAGTTCTTGACATGTTTGTTTGCCGCCTGTATCAGTTTTCTAACCGACCCGACATTATACATACGACAATGGTATGATTTGATTGAAATATACAGCTAGCCGCTCTTAACGGATTTTATTTCTATAGTGAAAAATCTGTGCTCAATCATAGACTTGTTAACGTTATGGAGAAGTAGGAAAATGATACTCTTTGCTTAGCCACAAATCAAAATTCACGAAGATCTGCGTTGAAAATGCAAGGATCGGTAAATGACAGTTGGTGGAGGTATAAATATCAAAATTGGTTTTTTAATGCAATTAAAGTCAACAGAAAAGTCACCAGACTATTTTTACAACATAATTTAATGTTGATTGATTTTTATAAAGAATTTACAAGATGATTGTTTCAATTATCTCAAAAATTTTAAATGAATTCTTTTAACATAAATCTATATTTCTTTTAGGGGAAGGAATTTTTAAAAGGAAGATATTACGGACAAGGCGATTTTGCAATTGAAGACCTGGCGGGAATAACGATCAAAGTTCATTTTTAACGGAAATTGAGATTATGGTCTCAAAGTATTCTGAATTGCATCAAGTCACATCCCAAATAGCATCGAAAAGCACGGGTACATGAGATTTGTTCTTTGCGACGTAAAAATGCAACAATTTACGCAATCGGAACTAAAGATTTAGACCTATTATAATTCACATCCGCGTACAAGAAGCGTAAGAAGTGATGAGAACGACACTCTGATTAATAATTTGTCTGCAAAGTCACAATAGCTTTAATGAAAAAAATTGGTGATCGACGGTTTGTCTTTGAATCAATATTCGCTTCATGACAGAGCGGCAATTGACGGTTGCCGGCTCGATACAGTGATTAGCTGTGGAACCTGATAATCACTGTCCACTTTGAAGAAGCGTGTAATAAGAACAGAGTCGACACGGTTGCCACTAGAGTTACCTCAAAGCCTCCGCTTCACAAACAAAAGGAAAAAAAGTTGATGCCTTCAGCCGCCATATTCCCCATTGACATTTGATTCAAACGATTTCGTTTCGAGAATTAAATTTCTTATTTCAGGCTAATAATTGAAGAAAATCGCATAAAAATAGACAGGAGACATTTCAAAAAAATTTTGACCGGTAAAATAAAATTAAAGAAATTTTTAGTTGCAACTAAAATCACGGCATGCAATCGGTGAATAAGTCGTCGCCTGAGAATCTAAGTGTCGTATGTAGTTTTTTCGAGTTTTGAAGTGGGATCAATTTCTGAGTTTTTCAAAGCTGCTTTTCAATTTGGTGCAATTCATTTTTAATTTTCTTAAAGACAAATACTAATTCTGTATTCGATTTAAATTTGAAAAAAATCGGTCTGCTGGAAAAAGAGTTATAATAGTTTAAACTCAATTCACTCAAAACCAACGAAAATTACATACGACATTTAAATTCTCAGCCGACGAAGTCCATTATAAAATAATACTCCAAAAAAGTTCCCATTAATTTATCGCCATTAGATTTTTCTTGTACGCTTTTTGTTTTTATTTGTTCATCTCTGTTTGGTCGCTAAGATATGTAAACATTTGAGGGAGAAAGAAAACTCCTCTCGCTCGAAGATTTGGGTAATGATGTAATGCCATCAGATGACGCTCGCATAAAGCTTGAAGCAGCTAATTTTGTTAATGTGGGAATCTTTTTTTGTGAAATTGTACGATTAAACGTTAATATTAACGTATTATCGTACTTACAGTGTCAGAATTACGTTACTGTGTCATAATTGCGGCGTAGCGGACCACTGAAAAGCGTTCCCAACTATGGGTGTAATTGCGCATCCCATTCGCACAACAGCGACGTGCCTGCGACAAAAATCACTTATCGCCGCGATTTACATGGTGACGATGTGAATAAAGCTGCTTAAAATGCTATTTGGGATGCTTTTGCCATAAAATGTTGTTGAATTGTTCTGCACAGTGATAGCAAAGTTTAATAGTTAATTGAAGGTCATGACTTTCAAAACTACAAGACTCTTTATTTCAAAACAATCAAACGGGGACTTTTATCGTTTTTCCCGCCAGGTCTTTAATTAAAATTTCAAAATCCAGTGGAACGTGAACAAATCGCTTATTTCACCTTAATTTGTTCGATTTTTACATACCGTATGGGGCTGTTCATTAAACCCGTTATGCTGATTAAATTTTTCGAGGGATTCGAAAAAACTAAAATAAACGTCTTCACATTTTTTCGCGATTTCTTGTATGGAATTGTGAGCAAACTACCATAGATCCACTTCCTCTTAAAATGGTGACGTGTTTTATATAGATTCCCGATAAACCGATAAAAAAATTAAACAATAGCCTCCATAAAACGATTTTTTTTTATTATCCCTATGCGATTCCGTTATATAGAGATTCCATTATATTCGTTTCTTTTAAATATGTCTGCAGGAAAACGAAAAATTTTAAAATACGATTTTACATGAGTCAGCATATATATGTAAATATATACTCGAATCAACCCTTACTCCGGAAACTTGAGAAAGTATTCTAATTTTTTTAAAATTTAGTGGAATGGCCAAAGTTCTTTCTGCGCTATAAACTTCTGTTTGTTTTTAAATAAGAAAATAAGTTTTTTTTCTTGTAAAAGTTAAACAAGAAACATAAAGTTCAATTTTTTTTGAGTTTCGCCAGTCTTTGTTAACTTTGAATTAATTAGCATTCACTATCTATTTCTAAAATGTTTTTGTCAATTCTAATTCTAAGGTTTTTACCATAAAAAAAGAATTAATTTGTTTTGAAAAAAACTCGGTGAATATTTAAAAAATAATAATGATTTCCGTAAAAGGAAGTTGGGAATCTTGAAAAATAGTGCACATTTTCGACACCGGCAGCACATGCTTTTCAAATTTTTGAATTTGTATTTTTTCCCCTAGAAGATGAAATTTACGAAATTTCCATAATCAAACAACTCTAATTTAATTTGGCTACACTTATATTTAATATTATACAAGGCAAAACTATTATTTTTCAATTAAAAGCCGGTTGCAAACACCAGCTGATTTTGACATTTATCGAAATTCAATGAGAAAAAAAACATGCCGAATGAACACTGCAAAAGACTGAAGCAAAAAGTCATTTTTGGATTTTTTTTGTTTTGATCAGAAAAGGGAGAAATTTTATTTATCAAATGGCTTAATTTAGAAAACGTGAATTCAACGGTAGATTTAGAAGCACACCAGCAAAATGGATTTTACAGACTTCCTAGTTCATAACGTGAGTCAACATTTTTCTAATAAAATGCGATGCTGTTTTATCAATAATTTCCAGTGCCCCAAAACAGTGTTTTACATTCCTAATTTTATTAGTTCGGAGGACGAACAGAGGATTTTAAATCAAGTAGAGAATGCCCCGAAGCCTAAATGGTGAATTTACACAAGTTTTCACAAAATTCATTGGTAGTTTGTATTTTTCACTGTAATTCTAGGACACAATTAGCACACCGGAGGCTCTTAAACTACGGTGGAGTGCCCCATCCGAAAGGCATGATTGCAGAAGAAATTCCTTTGTGGCTACAGAGTTTCGTGGACAAAATAAACAACCTTGGTATAAGATTTGCAAAAAAAGGTCTAGTTAGGTTCAAACACTTGTTTAATTGTAGGAATTTTTGAATCCAATCGGGCAAATCACGTTCTCGTCAACGAGTATCTTCCAGGCCAGGGAATAATGCCTCACACAGATGGTCCTCTTTTCTATCCAACAATCAGTACCATTTCCTGTGGGTCACATACTGTGCTGGAGTTTTACAAGCCAGAAACACGTGATAATGTGGGCCCCACTTACTCAGAAGTCTCAACAGTTCCTACGGTTAACTCAACAGAGAGCAGTACATCAACGAATAATTCTGGCCACAACACCACATCGAATTCGGAGAATACCGAAGCAGCCGAGAAACATCGTAAACACCTTGCGTGTAAAATAATGGTCGAACCAAGAAGTTTGCTGTTGATAAAAGACGAAATGTACCACGACTACATGCATTCAATTTCTGAAATAACTGAAGATCTCGTCTGTGATCATATTTGCAACTTGAATAACTGCGAGATTTCATACAAATTTGGTGATCGGATCAAAAGGAAGAAACGAATCTCGTTAACTATTCGTCATGTTCCGAAGACAACAAAGTTGAAATTGAAATTTCGTCCATAGATTGCAGAAATTTGCAAATTTGATGCGCTTAATTTAACAATATCGCTCAAAATTATTTAATTGCAACCAAAAACGTGGTTTGGAAAGAGTATTTTCTTAAGATTCTTACATTTTTATTGAAAAATTGTATTAATTTTGTAATGTTGACGCTTTTAATGTTGTGGTCACTCACAATGTAATACAAAACATTTTATCCACCACTCACAAAGTGCTCTTCACTGATTTTATGAATTCTATTAAAGATTATTAACCAATCTTACGTTAGGCCTTTGAATGAATACATTTGGAGAATAATCTATTTTACGTTCTGCATATTCTCATTTTATTTTAGAGGAAATGCGCATCCCCGTAAAATTACTTGAAGCCTTTATAAATATTTAACCACAAATTTTAAAATTACACTTTTTGAATAGTCATCGATCGATGTGTATTTAACCGCGGTCTTCCTAAACATGAAGCAATTCGTTTTTAAACAAAATCTTTTTAGCTATGCGATACAGAAATACTCCAATGATGAACAATTTTTGAAATTTCTATTTTACTGAGAAATATTTGAAAAAAAAGAAAAAAACAACAATTTAAAGCACATTCTTCTGTAGATTTTAATATATTCTTAATGTTAATAAAAAGTTAAAAATGGTTCACTACTTAATGTAACATTTATATTTAAAAAAAACCTCAACATTTTAGTGATTTTCAACGAAAATCTTTTTGTGGTTATAAATTGCACTGATATTATTATAGGTTCACCTTTTAAACCACAAACAAAAGGGTTCAGTTTTGTGATATTGTTACCATCGAATGAGTTTCCCGTGCTCTTAAAAATATTTTTAAATTAGTGTTTCTTGTGCTTTTTGAAAATATAAATAGTTTTTGATGTTAATAAATGAAAACTAAGTAGTAGAAGGTACACTGTTTGCTTTCTTATACGTAGTATAGTTAGTATTCTAAGGTAAAACGTCCTATTACCGGAACCTTAATGAATTTTTTGTCTATTTTAATCTACAAAATTTTATTAAATGATGTAAATTTTGTTTTCGTTGCATTGCACAGTAATTTGGGGTCTCTAAACTCGATTAAACATGTGAAATTTATTAAAAATGAGTTCAGTAATTGTTTTTTAGTGACTTTCTAATCCTATTACCGAACTCAAAAACTCATAAATGGCTAGGCTAAGTTCTTGAATGGGCAAAATTGGACCATTCATTCCCCCCTACCCCATACAAACTAAACAGTTTTTTGCAATTTTCTCGAAAACGGTGAGTCATATTGAAAAATTTATTAAGGTAAAATGTGTTTAGAATAGGATTTTACTAAACTCATCCGTACATCAAAATCCAATCGTACCACTTCTTGCCCCTCTTTCGTATACAAATAGATTTTTTTAAATAAACATTTTGTCTGTCATCATAAAGAGTATTTAACGATTGGCCCCTAGCAATTGTAGCTTTTTATACACTTTCTATTAAGTTGGATTGTCGCGACCTACCTACCTACCTGGCTGGCTACCTATGTGTCTATCTCTAGAATCTTTGGAACCTTATATCTCCGAAACTATGCAACCTAGGAAGATAAAATTTTGTCACCTTGCGTAGTTCCGGTGACAGTTCACTATTTTTACTACTCCATCCTTGTAAGGATAATGGAAGGCCCTGTAAGGATAACGCAAATATCCTTTTTCCCATTTTTTCCGGGAAAAAATGGCATTAGGGGGTTTTTGGGGTCACTGAATCCGATTCTGACATTTAAAATTCTGTAAGGATAACGGAATGTCCTGCAAAGATAACGTGAGTTTCCTTTTGCTCAAATTTCCCGCGAAAGATCTTTTCTGGAGGTTTTTGGTAGGCTAATTCAAGACTAAAAAGTATAAAATAAAAAAAAACACTTTAAAAAACAAGTTTTATAACCTTATACACTTTCAAAATGCACTAAAGAGTAAAAAACAAGTTTAAAGTTTCACAAAAAATGTTTTTATAAATTGCGTGTTGTTGTGGAAATATAAAGTGTGAATCTGTAATAGCGGTTTCATACTGTGCAACGCAGCACACTTTATATTTTCACAACAACACGCAATTTATAAAAACATTTTTTGTGAAACTTTAAACTTGTTTTTTACTTTTTAGTGCATTTTGAAAGTGTATAAGGTTATAAAACTTGTTTTTTAAAGTGTTTTTTTTTGTATTTATTTATATAAAAATTTTAATTCGAAATTTAATAAAATCTCATTACCGGAATATGGTTTTTAACATAACTTTTTGTAATAAATAATTAAAAATTCATATTCTGTTGATAAGTTACCGTAAAATATAAATATTTACCTCTTCGAAAACTATTTTTCCACATTTTAATTTTGAATATTACTGTTTAAATTTTCACAATGAAAAAACCTTATTACCGGAATTTGGTCGGGTTGATGTTTGTCTGCCATTTTGTCTATCTTTCTGTCTGTTTTTTCCTCTTTCACATGAAAACCACTGAACCGATTGATCTGAAATTTGGCACGGATGTTCGCTGTAGGTCTGGTTCCCACATAGGCCTATTGGAAAGAGTGGTGGGGGAAATATGGGGACAGCATGGACGTCCGGCAGGATTTTGAAAAAACCAAAAATATTGAATAAAGGTGAAAGTACAGTGAAAGCGTCGTTTACTGTGTCGCGTCAAATATCGAGCCGCTCACGACGGGTTAAAAGACGCGATGCGAGACCAAACCAACATTTTAATTTTGGCGGTGTCAGCTGAATTTCAGTGGTTCTTTAGGCGCAAAAATGCGAATTTTTCGAAGTGAATTTCTGTTACCCGTTATTTTGTTTTTGTTTTAAATTTAATTATTATTTTTTTTAAATAAAGATGTTTAAATTACTTGAACTTGCCACCTTCCAGTCTACTATACGTAGTACATGAAAAAATGGTGGTGTGAACCAATATTGGCGCAAAAATTTGCCACAGTTAAATTTGACCTTTTGCTAAATACAGCACATTCAATGTTTTTAATGATATTTGAATTTTAAGGAATCAACCCTGCCAGTTTCTTGATCCACCATACAAAAAAGGTTACCGGTGGGCAGGAGGTTAAAATCATGTTTAAATAAAATAAAATAAAATGACGATGAAACATCGTTTATTAAAAGAATTATAAGAAACCTATTACTGTAAATGAACTTAAATCTACGTCAGCAAATGGAATTTCATTAGCAAAGGTCGATGTTATCCTGAGCATTTATGTACATTTTACATTTTAGAGTGTGTTGTGGTGTTACTATTACGAAACATTAGCACTGGAAGATGGACTAGAAAGATTTACCACTGGAATACAATCAGGAAGTATCTCCACATCTTTTTCATCATCAACAGACATTTTCTCATCGCTATTATCTTCATCGTCTGAACTATCATCGTCCAGTTTCCCTTGCAATTCCTTAATCGATCGCATCAGAACACAGAAATCATTCTTCCGTGCGTCCAATTTTCGCTGCAATTGGGCTTTTCGCTCTTCCAACTCCTGAAGCTCCTTCTTGAGTACTTCAAGCTGTTCCATGGTCTTCTTTCGGTCGGGCTGCGCGTTTATAACTTTGGCCAAAACGTCGTACTCCATACGATTTTTGCGGATCTTTTTTGCTAGAATCAAGTCCTCTTTGCTCTCCTCAATCTCTTTCTTAGCCAAATCAATGCTAGTTTCTATTGTGGACGAGATAGTTTCGTAGTTTTTCAGTTCCTGTTTCATCATTTTGGTGGCGAAAGCCGATTTTGTGACCGCAAACTGACAGTGGGCCAACTGAGCTAACAGGCGGTCATACATTATTTGGCTGGAAGTGGCAATTGCTGATAAGTAAATAACATAAATTTTAGCTTGATTTACTTATTCTCCGGGGAATCGCTGGCGTTACACCATTTGATGAAGCTTTTTAACAGGACATTCAGCCTTCTATCGTCTCCGGTGCCGTCTCCATCAATCAGCAGTCTTCTTTTGATAACGTCCTCTGAAACCGCGAGTTAATGAAATTCCCTTTGAAATAAACATTTTTTTACCGTCTGTCATTGCTTTTGAAATATATTTCCTTAGTTTCTAGCTAGTTTTTTCCTAATTTTGAATAACAAACTGGAGCTTTACCAGAATTCACGCGTATTTGCAAATGTCACAAAAAAACATAAATGACATTTGCTTTGGTTACGCTGAAACAACTCGTATGAACTCTGCACAATATTCAGATTTCAAGATCCCGGTTCTCGGATACACACTTTTGAGACATCACATGGGTAATTTTTGAATTTCCAAGAAATTTTTTGAAAACAAAAATTTTACATGAATTTTGGGACGAAAACCTGGGGTGTGTTTTTTGGCAGTGCAATCTAATGGAAATTTGCCCCCATAAATTTGCACAGTATGCATTTTCGTTTTGGTTTATTTAACCAAATCAAACTCTGAAATCCAAAACGCACTTCTGAAATCCAAAATGCACTTTGGAAATATCAGCGCAAAAATTTCACTCAATATGCACTCGAGAATTATTGCCCATGTTAATTAAATCGGGAGAGTCGTTTGCATTCGCACCGCACACTTGCGAAATACAAAACACCTAAAATTTCAATGAAAACAGCTAAAATTTCAAGGAGTTTTTTACTATTCCATTAATATTTCAATAGCTTTTGTCCAAAAACATAGTGAAAACAGTGGAATTGCAATTGTCTAGCGCTAATCAAAATTTCCCCAAAAAATTACCCACTAAATGGGAATTTCTCGAATTGCACAAAAATTTCAGTCATCGCTCAACACCCTTGTGACCCACTTTTTTGGTCGTGGATTTTTGCAGCGAGTTTTTATTTTATTTCTTCGTTTCTTCTGTGCAAAAGGCGACAGAAACTTGGTTCAGAAAATCGTATATTTATCATGTCCTCATCATTTACGTAATATGGCTATTTATCGTTATCTCTGCAGATATCCAGTAGTTAGTGCCAGGCGATTTTACAGTTCGATGTCAGAGGCCAAGGTAAAAAGAAATCACATTTTTTCATTTACAATTTTATCGTGTTGTGTTGTTGTTGTTGGCCCTGGTATGGTCCCGAATTCCCCCAGGATTTGCTATTCAGCCCCCACAGTTTCTTGCCCTGTTTTACGAAAAGTACTCAGCGTAAAATGAAAGGGGTGAAAGCACTTCCTGAAATTCCTAGTTGAACACAAAGAAAAAAAATCGTCACAAATCTCAAATAGTTGCTAAAAAGTCTGCACGTTAAAAATTCATGGAGTGTTTGTTTTTAATTAATTGGTGGCTTTTCAACATTATAATATAGATTTTTTTTAATTTTTCACAATGTTTTCGTCAACGAATGCAACTTTTCAACGTTCGGCCACTTGACTTGCTTGGGGCTCCTCAAAATTTGTGGGATTGATGTTGGCAGCAAGGTGTCGTTCTCGGTGTTTATTCTACCGAAGGAGAGGACCAGGTTAAGTTCACATCATACGCCAAGAAATACAATGAAGCAACCGCTGGAGAGCTATTAAAGAAGATAAACATGTAAGTTGGATTTTTTAAAATGCTTCTCTTTTTGTACATTTTTTCTCGGCATGTTTTCAACGTCTAGGCTCGATAACTTTTAGTAAATGTTTATTTAAAATGTTCCATTCATCCGTTAATTTCGCTAGATTGCAAAATTAAAAGCGCACTGTGCGGAAATTCCTCATAATTCATACACATATGTTTCCCAATATGTCCTGTAAAAAGTGCGCTCTTATTGTTTGTTCTGATTTAACGGAATTGCCATGGCGAGATCCAGTTCTAGCGAGACGACCTCTATTGTCTAGATTCAACCACTTTTGATAATTTTTGATCCAATTGCAACGGTTCACTGTTTCTGTTGATTTTGTGACTGTTATCCAAGCAATGGTGGTGGTAATAGTAATGTTTTATTTAGGATTTCGAATTGTGAATTATCTTTCTCTGTTAATAAATATCTGCTGGTTTTTAATGACCATATCTCAGCTTTTGTGCACGTTAGAATTGTTGAAAAGTAAATAGGCAGGCACCTTTTTGTTAAATAAAAGAAGCGAAGGGGAGAATAGACGTCGAATTGATATCAGGTCGAGTGCTTTGATAACATTGAAAAGATTCGCTGGCATCGAAAATATGCCGAATGATAGCGTACTCAACTGTAAGAAGATTTAATTTAATCGTTCAATGGCACATTTTTTCGGTAGGTCGATCTATTGATGGAAGTTGGGGGAAGATTCCAAAGTTTCGAAATCGTATTTTCTGTATTTATTTCTATTATAAACTGATTCAAACAGGGAACTTTTTATTCTTACAAAGTGTAGTTATTTAAACTGTAATATTTTATTCACGCAATCACAGTCTGATGGGTCTAAGGCTCGTTTGCGCGTAATATTCTTTAAAAAAAGTTGTGTTAAGCCCAAGAAATTATGGAACTTAAATATTTTAATTCTATTGGAATTTCTTGGCTTATCGGTCATCACATCCAAAATTTCCCCAATTCTTGCTCTGAAATGCTATTAGAAACTTGTTTCTGGCACGGTTTCTGACAATGCTAGGAAGCTTACGTAAAAACCATGAATCAGAAATTATTCAATGGTCAAACACAAAATATTAAATATTTTAAGTTCAACACAAGTCGTTAAGTTTCGATGGTGCAAACTACACTAAGAGAATTAAATTTTTATTTTTGCATCTTTTAAGCGTACACTCTCAAAAATATATTCTCAAAATTTCATGTCAGAATTCGCATAAATGACCAAGTTGTATTATTTTACGTTAGCTGCTTTCGTAGTCATTTGGCACCAAAGATAAAAGCGTTGAGAGCTTTAGCAAATTAACTTTTATCTTGATTGTATTTTTGAGGTCCAATCCCTAGGTTTTGTATTTTAAGTACACTTAAAAGCTTGTTTTTATACCCGTATGGTGAAACCAAAGGGTATATTAACTTTGCCTTACCGTTTGTAACGCCAAGATCCCGTCATCACACACAAAAATGAATTACACCAGTGTGTTTAGAATGATAAAAATAATTAATTTCTGCATGTCCGTCCGTCCGTCTGTCCGTCTATGGCGCGGATTGCGGGCGCATGGATTGAGCTAGAGACTTGAAATTTTGCGCAGATCCGTTTTTCGTAAAATGCGAGGCTAAGTTCGTTAATAGGCAAAAATGGACCATTAGGGGGGGGGGGGGGGGGGGGTACCTCTCATACGAACAAAAACGGTTTTTGTGAATATCTCGAAAACGGTGCATCTTATCAAAAAATTCTAAGAACAAAAGTTATTTAGAATATGATTCTACATAAAACTCCCATACATCAAAATCCGATTGGAACAAGTTTTAAAAAAATCTTATTGGGAAATTTGAATTCAAATGAAATTTTGATACGCCGTTCAATTAAATCACCATACGGGTTTTCAATAATTGCCAGATTGGCAATTATAGCTTTTTTTTAATTATTTTATTTTATACTTTTTAGTCACAACTTTGTTTTTTCCTGAGTTATTTTCCGAAGCTCTTTCATTTGAGACCTCACACGATGGATACTTCGCTAGTTCAAGCGAAGTATCCATCGTGTGGGGTCTCAAATGAAAGAGCTTCGGACGAAATGACGTCGGCCGGCCGCCGTTTTATTTTCGTACATGCATACACGCACATGACGCGGTCATGGGACTTACGGATGCGTTAAAAATTTCAAGTCAATCGGATGAGTGGAAGTGGGTCAAAATTTGATTACACGATTTTACCCTGACAAACAGACCGATAAAAAAGCGAGCTTGATAAAAGCTTTTAACAAGCATTTCATGTCTGATTGATTGCTCGCTAAAGTGTCTGTTTTTACTTCAATTATCGAGAAATAACTTATTAACCGTTAGGTTTTAAAAAAATTGATCAACTATATTATGATCACTAACAATAAACCTCCAATCAAATTATTAAGTTAATATATCTTTAAGTGCCGTTTCCATCAACGAAACTTAGCAACTTAAGTTCAACTTAAATATATTTAAGTCGCAGAATTTCTATGGAATTAAGGACCGTTTGCGCGTACTATTCTTAAAAAAAATAAGTTGCGGTTAGCCTACTTAAATCGTAGAAATTCAGGGACTTAAATAATTTAAATGGCACCTACATAAGTTGCTAAGTTTCGTAGGTGCAAACGGCACTAAGCACAATTTATTTTTTCACAACAGTACGCACAAACGGGCCGTTTACGCCTGACACTTTATTCCGCGCGTTTTTTTCTGCGCCACAATATTCATGTTCCACAAACATTTATACTACGACACGAAATCCCTGAACTTGAATTTTTTTTCATGTAAAACCGCCGGAATAAATACAAATTGTGGCCACTTTGGCTAAGTGAATTTATTCTACGATAGATAAATGAAATTCCCGGAATAAATTCTGAACAAAATTTGCGGAGAAATTCAAGAAAAATAGCAAGTGTAAACGGGGCCTTAGTTAGAGAAAAAATTCACAAAAATTGCCTTGGTTTTGGGCTGTCACAATTTGTCCCTCATTTTTCTTATATTATTTTTAGACTGGAAATTACATATTGGTAAACATTTTTAGTTAAAAGAACTGTCCATAAAATAATATTGTACATTTTAGGATTTTCAGATCTCCTTCCCTCTCGTTGCACTCTTTTGCGATTTTTTGTGTGGAGTTTAGTATCGATATCACATTACCGTATATCCTACTCCTCCTTTTCCTAAATATGTATGTTACTAAAATACATCATATCGGAGAATTTTCTACTGTTTCATTACAATTGAAACTCTCCAAAGTACAATATTATAATTTTTCTTGCCTTTTGTTATAATTTTCCACAATCAAAAATCAAATTTTATCGTTTTTATAGCCAGAACTTTATCAATTTAGCCGACGACAAAATGTCTAACAATTTTTTCGTGATAAAATCTGCTAAAAAATATAAAAAAAAATTGCGTGTTAAATCAATTTATCACCATCACCTTTATAATCCAATTGAATAAAATAAAATAAAGTGCTTCGAATCATTAAAATCAGGTAAAGTTCAACAAACAACTACCCTATTCACCTACAATTCTTTTATAACCGACTCTTTGGTTGCCAATTGGAACGATGTTTCATTTCCATAAAAAGTAAATACAATAAAAATTTAGTTGTCATAAAGTCCTCGTTGATATTTTTATGTGTTTATCGATTTTTATCTAGTTTTTCTATCGTTCATGGATAAAACTTGCTCTCGGCAACGGGGTATAAAGGAGCAATCACTTTTATTACAATGATTTCCTTATTCACTTCCCTATAAATATTGAGATAACGCTGAACACTTTCACCCATGAAGATAAATGTCTTGTCTTGTGGAACCACTTGAAACGTGGCGTTACGCTTATCCCATTCATATTTGATCTGATATAATTTAAATTTAGTTGAGAAAAAGTTTCAATAGATTCTGAATTTTATATACACAATTTCAAAAGTTATTTTCTTTTTTGCACCATAAAGCGATAGTATAACATAACAGATTGTCTTATGATTCACTAAAAAAACTGTTTTTTTTTTTCAAATCCAATTTTGTTGTTATTATTATTTTTTGAAAATCAGTAGGGGTATTCCCATTTGGTATTAAAATAGCTGTTATCGTCGTAAAATAGTGAAAGCAATTTTTTAAAAAGCTTTTATTTAGCTTGCTTTCGTATCTGTTTGTCTGTCTGTCTGTCTGTCTGTCGGGGTCAAACCTTGCAATCCAATTTGACCCACTTGTATTCATGCGATTTACCTAAAATTTACACACATACGTAACTCTATTTTTACTACTTCGTCCTTGTAATGACAAGTTAAAGTCCTGTATGAATATCGTGATTACCCTTTTCCTCAAATTTTCCGGAAAAACCTCATCGGGGGGTTTTTGGAGTCTGAATTCGATTCTTTTTTGTCGGCGTTTTTACAGAAAACAAAACTTCTCACAATTAACCGTTTTTATAGCCGTATGGTGAAACCAAATTCATTTTTGTGTGTGATAAAATCTCGTTATCACACACAAAAATGAATTACACCAGTGTGTTTAGAATGATAAAAATAATTAATTTTTGCATGTCCGTCTGTCTGTCCTTCCGTCGGTCCCTCTGTCTGTCCGTCCGTCTGTGGCGCGGATTGCGGGCCCCTTAATGGTCAATTTTGCTCATTAACCTTGCATTTTACGAAAAACGAATCTGCGTAAAATTACTCAAAGTGCTAGAACAAAAGTTATTTAGGACATGCTTCTACATAAAACTCCCATACATCAAAATCCAATTGGAATAAATTTTAAAAAATCTTTTTGAAAAGTTTGCCTTCAAAGTGAAATTTTGATACAACTGTTCGCCGTCAATCACCATACGGGTTTTCAATAATTGCCAGCAATTATAGCTTTTGTTATGTTTTAAGTAACCGTTAGGCTTTTAATCGTTATTCAATATCGTTTTCAAGCTTTGATTAAAATTTCATTGCCAACTTTTGGTTTTTGCCATAAAACAATGGGCCCTCCTATTAGTAGTCATAAAGATAAACTAAAGTTTTGCTAAGCAAGATATTAAAATTAAACACGCAGCTTAAACACCCGCCTATTAATAAACAAATTTAATCTGAAGTTTAGTTAAACACCGAAACTATTATGTTTTGATTGCAACACGGCGAAAGTAAAATGGACCTTTTATGCGATTTTACTTAAACCCCTTAGGTCTCGTTTACACTTGCGATTTTTTCGTGAATTTCTCCGCGAATTTTATTTGTTTATCGCAGAATAAAATCACTTAGCAAAAGTGGTCAAAATTTTAATTTATGTTCGGGCGTCTTTCAGAAACAAAATTTCTGAATTTTAGTTCGTAGTGTAAAGGGTTGTGTAAAGTTAATATTTTGTTGCAGGTTAAAATTCGCCGAATAAAGTGTCAGGTGTAAACGACGCTTTAGGATGCATGAAAACCTTGCGATTCAAAGGAATTCGCTTTTTACGTTTAGTTGTGATTGAAATTTCGTGAAAATTTGAAAAGGAAAAGCCTGTTTGTTGCAATCATACTTTTTACTACAGATCAGCTGGTCATTTTGTC
The DNA here is from genome assembly GCA_964034945.1 of Chrysopilus asiliformis. Classification (NCBI taxonomy): domain Eukaryota; kingdom Metazoa; phylum Arthropoda; class Insecta; order Diptera; family Rhagionidae; genus Chrysopilus; species Chrysopilus asiliformis. The sequence goes on from OZ035962.1 coordinate 81,652,892, forward strand.
ATTCAAGTTTGCCTGATGCTATATCCCCCCTTAAACACCATCGAGAGTGATTAAATTAAATACCCAGTTTAGCGTATGAATACAGGTTTAAATTGTTTATCAATGATGTACACTCATTGATATTGCTTAAAACTACTGCTACAGTCTTGCTTCTATTAATAGGGCCCAATATTTTGTGCGGTTCTTAAGATACACTGAGCGAAATTTCCATAGTTCCACTCTATTTTTTTAATAAATTCAGAGTAATATCCCGATATTCGAAAAAAAATCATTCGTTTCATTGCATATACACCAAAATAACGGTACACAAAATATTTTTCGCTTTTGTTGCACTATTGCGTTGTAAAATGAGAAAATATTCTAACGGTTGTTTGTTTGGTGCGAAATTTCCATACTTCCACACAGTAAATTCGGTTCTAACGCAGTGTAATTATTATGTTGGTGCAGTCAATTAAACAGAGTCATATTGGACAGTTATTTTAAGAAATATTTGGTGGTTGATGTATTGATGTGCTATTTTTTAAATTAATATTTTGAAAATGCCGCGCGGAAAATTGTTAAGTCAAGAAGAAAGGATAAAAATTAGCATTTATAAAGAAGTTGGTCTTTCAAATCGCGAAATTGCTAAAAAAATACAAAGGTCACATGTTGTCGTCAATAACTATTTAAAATTAAAAGACTTGTACGGGAAAAATCATCCATCAGGTGGAAATAAAAAATTGACGATTAGGCAGCAGAGAGCCATATTTCGTACAGTGGCTTCAAAAAATGTAACAGCAAATGAAATTAAGTCAGAATTGCAATTACCTGTCAGCAAACGTAGGGTACAACAGATTCTAGCTGGAAGTAACCGTTTTAAATGGACGAAAAAACTCGCTAAACCAGCCCTTGAGAAAAAACATCAGGATGCCAGATTAAAGTTTGCGAAGGAGCACATGACATGGACTGAGGAATGGAAAAATATAATTTTTTCTGATGAAAAAAAATTTAACTTAGATGGTCCAGACGGTTTTAAATATTATTGGCACGATCTTCAAAGAACTAAAGATGTCTGCCTGAGTCGAAATTTCGGTGGGGGTTCTTTAATGGTTTGGGCGGCTTTCACCTACCATAAAAAGACTCCAATCTGCTGGATAGGTACAAAAATGAAATCCGAAGATTACACCGAATTATTAGACCAGGTTTTGATCGACTTCATGGAGCAATTGCCAGAAGGAAGTGTATTTCAGCAGGACAATGCACCCATTCACGTTTCCAATTTGACAAAAAAGTGGCTGAAGGACAGAGAAATACCTATAATGGACTGGCCAGCTCGATCCCCCGATCTAAATCCAATAGAAAATCTATGGGGAATTTTATCAAGAAAGGTTTTTGGCAATTCAAAGCAATTTAATAACGTTAAAGAGTTAAAAACAGCAATACGGGAAGCCTGGAACAGTATTGACGAAAATATATTAAAAAATCTTATATCTAGTATGACAAATAGGATGTTTGAAGTCATAACAAACAAAGGAGGAAGTACCCATTACTAACAAAATTTAACTTTCTTTTTTTGTGAGAAAAAACGTTTTTTTATACTATGGAATTATAGAAATTTCGCACTTTTTAAAGTAGAATACTCAGTTTTGTTAAAAAAAATATATTAAAAAGTTATGAATTTATAAGTTATGAAATAAATATTTCAAGCTATTATGATTATTTTTTAATTTAATAAATTATTTAGAAAGTCTTAATGCAGTACTTTAACTCTAGTTAAAAAAAACAAGATTTTTTTTTGTGGAAGTATGGAAATTTCGCTCAGTGTATGTTTCAACTTTATTTTATTTTTATTTATTTATTTTTTATTTATGTATTTTTTATATTTTTAATTTTGTTTCTTTTTTTATTTATTTGTTTTTGTTTCTTTTTTTATTTATTTATTTTTGTTTATTTATTTTTAATGTTTGGTGATGTTGACAATTTATTAGAAGCAACATATAGGAAAAAATGTATGCGGGCCCAGTTGTAGAATAAAATCTACCGGTCATGGGAACATTTTCGGGCCAGACCCTTTTTTATGCAGCAATTTGAGCTAAAAGTCTATCCATAAAACACAGAGCTTCTATAGAACAGAGGTTAAAATCACACTGAGCGACAAAAATATGGCGTGAAATATGGGACTTTATCATTAGCACAAGCAGAAAAAAGCTTTCGTAAAGCTTTCGAGCTAATGATAAAGTCCCATATTTCACGCCATATTTTTGTCGCTCAGTGTGATTTTAACCTCTGTTCTATAGAATCTCTGTGCATAAAATACGTCAAACTAATTTTAGAATTTTTAGATGGTAATGACCATTCTAACAAAGACAACCGCATCAAAATCTATTCAGTAGTTTAGGAGATAGCTGAAGAGGGGTTCAGGGGGGAGAAGAATATTGGTCAACCGCAAAGCTAATCAATAATTTCGGAATATATAGTATCCCTGTGTAAATTTTCACCGAATTCGGTCCAGTATTTTATGCGTTATTCTGTTAAATAACTTAAAAACAGGTTTGTGGTGGGGATAGATGATACTGGGGGAAAAACGGGGGACTGTAGAAAAATAATATATGGCCTAAAACCTAACCAGAGATCTAAGCAACATATAGAAAAAAAACCGCATCATAATCGGTCCAGTGGTTTTTGAGCCAAGTCCGGACATACAGACAGACGTTGTTTTTACTACAATGTAACTCGACTATAACAGACCTCATGAGGGAGTGAAAATTTGTACGTTAGAACAGTAATCCGTTATAAAAATATCTGATGTGAACAGTACATAACTTTCTTATACAAAATCTACGTTTGTTGCATAATTTACAGTATAACCCAACAAATAAAATTTTAGTTTATATAAAAATATGAATTTCTACTTTACAAAATCTTAAATATCCCGATAGCGATAAAAGATATCGATTTACAATAAAGTTTCTTACAGTTTTGTCTTTTACCAGGATTCGATGTCTCAAACCGTTATCGAGATATACCGTTATCGAGATATACCGTTATTTCAAAAGATTCAATTTTTTGCGATTATCTCGAAAACTAAAATTAAAGAGAATAATATTCATCACAATTGTGCTTTTCACTGTTCCCGCTATATTTTACCGTTATCGAGATATTTTCATTAAGTGAAAGATCAAACTTTTGCGAATTACTTGATATTTTTATTAAAAATATGAGATTTTCTACATTTTTGTGTTCTACTGTAAATCAAAATCTATTACCGTTATCGAGATATTTGAGATTTTGAAAAAAAAAAGATTTTGTTATCTAAACTAATATCTTATTCGTCGTCTTATGGTAAATTGTGCAGGAACGTAAATTTTGTATAAAAAAGTCTTGTCTTGTTCATATCAGATATTTTGTAAGACTGCCGTTATAATAATGTTTTAAAAGACAAAAATTAGTAAGTTTTTGGGTATGGCTTTTTTTTTAAAGAAATTACCTAGCCCTTATTTCTTTATTTACATGAAGTTCTAATAAACACTAAAACAGTACTTTCTACTCATATGATTTTTGATGGTTTTTTTTTAAATTGATGCAAAAAAAAGAAAACACAAATCACATTTATTTAGAAATACTCGTAATTTGTACACTTTTTGATTATGATTGAGTTTCATCAAAGTATTTGTTTTTAAATCGTTATTAAACTGAAACAGATTGCCTAATAGTAATTTAATTACTTTTATTATGTTTTTTTTAAATACAAAATTCATTAATATAATTTCAACTATTTTTTCTTATTAATATTTTGCTGTGAATCAAACAAAATTCAAATCGAACAAGTAGACTTTTGAAAAATTAAATTGTTGGAACACTTTTTCAAGAATTAGTTTAAATAGAAATATCTGAATGATGGCATTTTTGTTTCAGATTGATCACGTTTTAAAACACAATCTTCAAATTCCTCACAATTACGAAAATACCAAAAGTTTCTGTTGTCAGGAAATCCAAATAAGAAAGGTTTCAAAGTTGAAAACGAAAAGAAGGGAAGAAAAAAAAAGGAGTTCGAAAAGAGGTTAATCGATAAACTGTTACTAGTGAGAGGGAAATCAGTGAATAATAATTGAAGAAGTAAAGGAATTACGAAGAACAATGGCTAGACGTCCGAGATCATCATCGCCACCCCTCAGGGTCGATTCATCACTGCCAGAAGATTCAAGCCTTCGGCGACCAGTCGCAATGAACGGGATCAGTTCAACGGTGAAGGAGAAAAGCAACGAATACCTCTGTCCAATATGCTTCGAAACAATCAAAGAAGCGCACATCACTCGATGCGGCCACACATTTTGTTATCATTGCATCGTGAAATCGATTACGCTTTACAAACGCTGTCCGAAATGCAGTGCAGTACTTAGTCCGGAAATGATATTCCCCAATTATTTACTCGACGAAATCATCTCCAAGCACAATATTCAAATTCAGCTACAGAGTGGCTTGTCGGGGAGTGGCGATGGAGCTGATGGTGATGGCGGTGCGGTATCAGGTAGTGGAATTAATCCAGCCGATGGACTTAAGAGTTTCATAACGTCCGAATCACAAAGGTTAACACTGCCCGATGTGAATATCATGCTGGAGATTTTAACACAGCGGAAGCAGCTGCTGGAGTCCGAGTCTAGTGCCGCCCAAAATCGCCTTCTGTACGACTTTCTCAAGCATCTGCTGAAGCAGAAAGAAGATCAACAAATGCAGATCCTCAAAGAGATTTCACTGGTCAAACGGGATTTGGAAAGTGTCGAGCATATTCTGAGGAGTGTCGATTATTCAACAACGAGTGATTCGGATGTTTCCATGCCACAACAGCCACACCATCCACAGACAAAGCGGCCCCCAGAATCGAGTCTGTCGGCTGGTGAAGGCCCCTCCGAAATGAAAGTCTCATTTAAAATGCCACCAAAATCGGATAGTTTCATCTCGGAGTCAACCATGTCGGATCAGCATTCGAAACGGAAACGTCGAATGTATTCACATTTCGATGATTTCGTATCGTCGTATTTCCTGACACGTCGCCAGGAATTGTATTTGGGTGCCGATAGCCACATCAAAATGGATGTCGATGATAAAATTAAGGATTCATCACGTCAAGGATTGGATATATTTCGCGAGAATCTAATAAAATTCTCCCGTTATAGTACATTGCGACCACTTGCAACGATGCATTATTCAAGCGATTTACATATTAGTTCAACAATCGTATCCACAATTGTGTTCGATAAGGATAACGAATACTTTGCCATTGGCGGAGTTACGAAACGCATTAAAGTCTATGACTATTTATCCGTAATTAAAGATGCCGTCGATATACACTATCCTTGCGTCGAAATGATATCGAATAGTAAAATCTCTTGTATTGCCTGGAATTCGTATCACAAAAGTATTTTGGCATCCAGCGATTATGAAGGCGCTGTGAATATTTGGGATGTGACGACCGGCCAGCGGACAAAGTGTTTCCATGAACACGAGAAACGTTGTTGGAGTGTCGATTTTAATGAGGTTGATACGAGATTAATTGTCTCTGGCTCGGATGATTCTCGAGTTAAATTATGGTCACTCAAGGATGAACATTCGATTGCAACACTCGAGGCTAAAGCGAATGTCTGCTGCGTTAAATTTAATCCGAAGAGTTCGTGCCATTTGGCATTTGGATCCGCTGATCATGACGTCCATTATTACGATTTGCGGAACACTAGCAAAGCGATTTGCGTGTTCAAAGGACACAAAAAGGCCGTTTCTTATGTGAAATTCCTCAACACACAGGAGATCATCTCGGCCAGTACGGATAGCCAATTAAAGCTGTGGAACATCAATTCACCACCATATTGTCTGCGTTCGTTTACTGGTCATGTGAATGAGAAGAATTTCGTCGGTTTAGCGACTGATGGGGATTACATTGCTTGTGGCAGTGAGGATAATTCATTGTTTATTTACTATAAGGGGCTCTCGAAGCCGTTATTTAGCTATAAGATAGATGTTGGCCAACGTGTATCCGATTTAGAGCGTTCAAATGATCTGAATGAGTTCGTTTCAGCCGTTTGCTGGCGAAAACAGTGCAATATTGTATTAGCTGCTAATAGTCGAGGTCTTATCAAAGTCCTAGAACTAGTTTAAAATTACAAAAAACAATTTCTTGAATCCTAACTTAGTGTTTCTCAGTTTTTACCGTTCTATATTTGTTTAATTTTCCAACACCATATTTTACCTGATTTTCCACCATAATTTAATTCATCAAATGAATATTGAACTCATGATTTTTTTTAAGTAAATTACAACCGGTTTTGTTTACCAAACGATAGTGTACCCTTGAAAAACCTATAATTTGTTTTGATGATTAGTCTTAATATTTAGAAATAATATGACAATGAAACGCGATTGGTAGATGAATTATTTAAAATTTCCAATTTAGATTTGTATATAAAAAAAAGCATTAATATTTGATAAAAATAAGTTTTCTGTGAAAACAGTTTAATATTTAATATGTGTAATTAATAAATAGAGAGAAATAAACAATATTCGTCTTATGACGACATAAAATGCTTAGCTTTGGAAAAGAAAAAAATTATATATACGAGGAAATTTCATCAAATAATTTTTTTGAAATTAGAAATTAACGCTTTTTGCTGTTTTAAGATTTTGCGAAATTTTTGTTTTGTGTTTTTGTGCCGAATTTTCAATGAAGGCTAGAAGGAAAATGTGCATTCCTATTTCACAGATTTTTCTGATCTAAAATCTCTAAATAAACTATGGAAATGCTAATCTTAAGTGATTCGGTCCTTTATGAATGTGCTCTAAGATTTTATGAAATTTTCTTTGGCTTTTGAGGAAAAGTTTGCCGCAATTTTTTGAAAACAAATGTGCTGTCGTCGAAAACCCAAAGCTGCCGCAATTTTTTGAAAACTAATGTGCAGTCGCCGAAACATATGTGTTGTCTTATTTCCGAAAAAGTTCTTACTTATTTAGAGTGAAATCTAATATAAATAAAACCTTTAAGTGTGAACCACCAAAAATTTCAAATACGCTCTGGAGTCGGCAGATATCAGTTTCACGACCCCCACCCTACTTCAACAATTGGCTTCCAAAAATGGTTTTCTCGTTTAAAAAAGCTTCTAAAGTAATTTAGTGAACATTTGGTGAAAAGGGAACGAATGAATTTAAACAATATGCAAAATGTTGAAATTAGGTGCCTAATTTTGCACACTTTTTGTTCATTGCTATAATATTCTATTTTTTCCCAGAAAATTACTCGAGCTTCCGAAAAACAGCTTAACCCAGATATGCCCACCGTCCTTTATATAGTACGCTAAAAAGCTTTTAACTGACTGTTGCCATTTAGCAACATACTGTGAATACATCCATAAGCAAATAGTCACGTTCTGATAAGAGTTGTATTATTTATTGGACTTCAAAATTAGCAAAGTTTTGAAAATTGCCGATTTCGGACTTCGTACATTCTTTCGGACATTTTTTCAGTTTTTTTTTGCGCAAGTCAAACGTTATTTACCTACAGCCATGTTCAAAAGTGTTAGGCACCCCCATTTTTTACAAAGAAATCATAGATTTTGATAGAGCATTTGTGGAGTATTTTGAAGAAAAATATCCGGAAACACAAAAATAACATCAGAAGATACCCTGAAAAGGGCTATTCAGGAGGAATGGGATTTTATAAGTGACGACACGAAAATAGGCTTGTAGCGACAATGCCGAAAAGACTCGCTGCTGTAATAAGGGCTAGGAGTGGGCCCACCTAATATTAGTCAGATAAATAAATTTTGATATTCTTAAAATCACATTGTTTCACTATCATATTATATACACGTAAACAGGAAAAAATTGATTTTGAAATGGTGCCTAACACTTTTGAACATGGCTGTACCTATAGTGCATTTTTCCAGAATAATTTCCCCTGCGGCGCATAATTGAAGTTGTTTCAAAGCAATTATCTACTTGCAAATACACACAAAAACAACTAAAACCAGACTCTTATCATTAAAATTCATTTTAAAAGACTAAACCAAATTTTACTTAAACTCTGCATACATTGAAGACATGTTAAAATATCAGTTGTGGTCAACACAAAACTTTCTTCTACAAAATCTACGACCCTGTGCAATTTACGCTAGAGCCCTGTCGCGTTGTCAACCTAAGACGACCTCCCAATAAATTCTTGGTTTATTCAAAAATATCAAAAACGTACAAAATTTCAGATAACTTGAGAACTGTAAAAGATATCAATTTACGGTAAATGGCAAAAATGTAGAAAATGTTAAAGATTATTCTTTTAACTGATTTGTCGAAAATCCGTTAGTTTGCAAATTATTCGCAAACATATGATTTTTTACATATTAATGAAAATATCTCAATAACGGTAAAATATAACGGATAACGGTAAGAAAAATTGTGCAGAATGCCATTCTCATTAATTCATTTCATACATTCAGTCAGCAAAAACCCGTTAGTTTTCGAGATAATCGCAAAAAACTGTTTTTTTTTTTTTTGGAAATAACGGTTTATCTCGATAACAGGTTGAGATATCGAGTTATAGCTAAAGACAAAAGTGTGGGAAATTTTATTTTCTCCAAGTTTTGTCATACTTAAGGCCACTAAAAAACGCGTAGTTTGGGAGTAAATCGAGAAAAACGAAATTGCGATTTTTGAAAAACCGCCATTTTGGATACTTCCGGTTAACGGATTTCCACCAAAAGTTGATAGGATCGTCCCATTTAAGGACCCAACATGCCTATAAAATTTCATGGCGCTAGCTCTATTAGTTTTTGAGAAATCTTGTACACAGACTGACAGACAGAAAGACATTTTTTTAATATGACTCCAATCGACTCAGGAGTGATCGGGAAATGTTTTTTAGGCAAAATTCAGAGGTCGAAATTTTTCATGAATACAATAGGTACTTTATTATACTCCGTAGAAGAAAGTAAAAATTTATTAAAATTAAAAATTTCATGATTTTAGCAAGTTGAATTATGATTAAAATCCTTGCTACGTGCAAACCATCCATGGAGATATTTTGGTCAAACGTCAAACGTAGAGATGGTATTGACTTTTGAACCTATGGCTGTGTGCGAATCTGTGAAATTTTGACAGAACGGTGTTGAATATCTATTGGTGAAAATCAAATGTTGACAGTGGTGAAAAATGATCTATTTTTGCTGTGCGGATATGTATAAATTTAAAAAACTCACATTTAACGTAATTAATTCTTTTGCTTTCAATGATTGTCTTTCAAGTGTCGAATTTTACACAGGATTTTCTCAGGATGAAGTTCTTAAGGGGTCGGTGTGGTGATTAATTCCGTTCGACCAACAAACTATGACACTTAATAATTTAGTTCTGTCAATTTTTCGTGGATTTGCACACAGTATATGTTTTCAAACATACTTTTGAGAAATTTTGACATGCCATTTGCATCCTCATTTTTTGTGTGTATTATAACTGCGCATGGATGCTGAAATTTTGTACTTTTCAATAAAAATTTCTTCGCTTTGGAATATCTTAGTTTTATAGCTAAACGTCATTTCATACAAAAATTTCTTTAAATTAAACCGCTCAGATCGTATGGGCATATCTGGGTTAAACTGTGAAATTTTTTTAAATATTTTATTCATTATATTTATCTGGGGAAAATTTTTTGATTTTTAGAAAACTCGCTTTCTAAAATTCAAACTAGAAAACCGATTGAGCTGAAATTTTACTCCCTACCCTTGTGACAGATCGTAGTTTTTAATATCTATTTTCTTAATATAAACAAGAATTTTATTTCAACCAAATCTTACTTTGAGCACTGCATTGAAAGCTAGCTAAAATCGTTTAAGCTTTACTTCATTAAACTCTCCATGACAAAAACTTTTCTTATAGATATAAAAACGCTTTAGAATATTTCCACTTGTAGGCACAATTTTCTCACGAAATACTAAAATACTTTCGTGATAATTTGAGAAATTCATTGACTATTTTTTAGAAATAAACTACAAAAAAATTAAATTCTAGCTTCAAGTTGAGATAAAATTGTAACTAAATAATTGTCTAAGGCTCTTCTGACCAATTTGTTCAAAGGACACGTTCAAATTTTTAGTCCTTGCATAAAACATAAGTAGTTAGATGGATTAAGCTATGATCCACCTAACGGTGAAATGATACCTTTCTTATATAATCAAACTTCATGTAATGAATATAATTGGGTATAATGTTGATTTTTTTATACAAAAACATTGAAAAACTCGAGAACTAATTGATGTAAAAAGTAGAAATTTGGAATCAAAAGATAAACCTCTTCCGAAAATGGGAAAAATTGAACCACCTATTACCCCCTCCCACATACAAATGGAAAAGAATTTTGTGATTTTCTCGAAAACGGTTGGTTTTTTATTCCATAGGGTTCTATGGGATAATAACAGCTTTTGAATGCAAAAACCGCGTCAAAATCGGTTAAGGTTTACCGATAGAAAACGATCTTACAAATTTCGTTACATACATATATTCCAACGAACACATACGCACACACACTCAAATAAACATGTCGCGGACTCATTGAACTAATGCTGCGTTTACACGAATGACAAATTTGTCATTTTTTTTGTCATAAATTGTCATTATCGTGTAAATAGTATCATTTTTGTCATTATTTCTGTCAGAAAAATGACAATCTCATAAAAGAATGAACTTGTCCATTCTTTTATGACAAATTGTCATTATCTGTCATTCGTGTAAACCCAGCATAATGCTTCATTTACACGAATGACAAATTTGTCATTTTTTCTTGTCATTATGTTAATTCCCGTGTAAATGGCATAATTTTTGTAATTTTTTCTGTCAGAAAATGTCAATCTCTCATAAAAGAATGAACTTGTCCATTCTTTTATGCCAGATTGTCATTCGTGCAAACGCAATATTAGTTATGACAAAAGTTGAATACTAAAGTTGTCATAACTAATATTGCGTTTGCACAAATGACAATCTGGCATAAAAGAATGGACAAGTTCATTCTTTTATGAGAGATTGACTTTTTCTGACAGAAAAAATTACAAAAATTATGCCATTTACACGGGAATTAACATAATGACAAGAATAAAATGACAAATTTGTCATTCGTGTAAATGTAGCATAAGTCGATGAATGTTCCAGGACGTGTGTTATGATTTTGGTTTTTGAAGTGATTTTAAATGTTCAAATAATATTAAAATCTTTAAGTCGAAGCATAAATTTGTCGAATCAAGAATAAATCAAATAAAGATAAATAAAAAAAACCAATTAAATGACTGAATCTAAATTTTAGACTAATAAAATTGAACGATTGCAGTAAAAGTTCTTAAACTAGAAAGGATTTCTTGTTATTCAGAATTAATATTGATATCTACGGTGCTATCGTTCGTTTGTTTTTTTTTTCTAAATAGCACCGCCTAATCGACAGCATTGTAAACAAAAATATCGAAAATTTGTTCCATCGAACCTCAATAACTCCTCGAACCTGAGAAGGATTGAAAATACTTCAAGTTATCAAGGAATTCGAGGTGCAACCGCAATTTGAAAAACGCATTCGATGCAATAAATGAGAATTTTATAGTAATTGTGTGTTTTTTTTTGGATTTATGACTTTCAGAGATGCTTTTTAAGTTTTATTTGAAAAAAAAGATAACCAATAAAAATATATTAAATAAATAATAAAAAACAGCTTTAAGCTTATTGTTGCAAAAAAAAAATAATATACCAGTTAAAAACTTCGCAATTTAAAACGATTCTTTAAACCATTATGTGCCAACTAAAAAATCATTTATTTTATTGAAAAATTATGTATTTTTGGAAAAAAAATATTGCTAAATTTTATGTAAATTCAATACAAAACTATTGTGAATGAGTTGTATATTGTGCGGAGTGACTATAATCTAGTAATTGCTTTTACTAAGAATTAAGCAGGTTTTAGTACAAAATTAGTATGGAATTTTGTACTAAAATGTGCTAATTTGCTAGTAAAATCTTTCGCAAGATTTTCTTCCCTCGGCCCATCGTTTTACTGCAGAAGAAACTATAAAAAAAAAATTGAAATATATTTAAATTTAAAAGAAAATGTCTTTAAAAGTTAACAGATTAAAAAGAAATATTAAGTAAAATAAATGTATTTAAAGAAGAACAAATTAATAAAATTAAGAAATTAGTTATTTTTCTAATCCTGTATTCCGTGTATAAAAAAAAATTATATATATTTGAAATTATACAAAGAAAGAATAAATTATCATATGCTATTGATGAGAAAATAATAAATTTAATAATGAATATTTAGAGAATTTTTTTTCGTATGTCGTCCACCGGTATTTTAAATACTTATGAAAATAATTATTAATTGAAGAAATAAAAATCATAATTTAAAGCAAATATGAAAGAGTGTACATTAGATATTTAATAAAAGCAATATATAATAATTAAACATCAGATTCGAAAAACAAAAGAATAAGTAAAAGTTTAGTAGCGAAATTTCAAAGCAAATTATTGATGTCGGATTACATGCACGTTTCAATGTTGAACAAGAAAATGAAAATAAATCAAAACTATAGGTTTATGTTGAAAAAAAAAATCGTTTTTCTGATATTATTTTTTGTTGTTATTGGAATTTTTTGCAAAAATTGTTGGGTAGGATGGATTCGATTTCAAACTGTGGCTCCGCTGTTATTGCAATTCATTTCCATAAAAGCTGAGATGAATGTTTACCGTAAGGGAAAAGCAATTGCCGTTCTATCAAAATATTTTTTGTGTCGGTAAAAATAAAAGAAACTTTTGAAATTTTATGAAACTGAAGCACAAACAATTACCATCAATAAAACATAACAAAAGCTATAATTGCCAATCTGGCAATTATTGAAAACCCGTATGGTGATTTAATTGAACGGCGTATCGAAATTCCACTTTGAAGTCAAACTTTCCAATAAGATTTTTTTAAAACGTGTTCCAATAGGATTTTGATGTATGGAACTTTAATGTAGAATCATGTCCTAAACAACTTTTGTTCTTGCACTTTTTTGATAAGATGCACCGTTTTGGAGATATTCGCAAAAATCGTTTTCGTTCGTATGGGGGGTACCCCCCCTAATGGTCCATTTTTGCCCATTAACGAACTCAGCCTCGCATTTTACGAAAAACGGACCTGTGCCAAATTTCAAGTCTGTAGCTCAATCCGTGCGCCCGCAATCCGCGCCACAGACAGACGGACGGACATGCTAAATTCAACTTTTTTCATCATTCTAAACACACTGGTGTAATTCATTTTTTTGTGCGATGACGGGATCTTGGCGTTACAAACGGTAAGGCAAAGTTAATATACCCTTTGGTTTCACCATACGGGTATAAAAAGGAAAATTTTGTTGACATTAACACTAGATTGCCCAAGCAAGTCATTTTGACTGGTTTTTAATTTCAATCAGAAAAACAATTATGTATATAATGACACAATTTGTTAGAATTTTGTGACTTTTTGTACAACATATAAATGCGTTTATTAATAATTGTAGTTACCTTCCCCCTCCTTCATTTCCGGTATATATATATGTGTTATACCTATATTGCCAAAAGGAGTCATTTTGACTGCTTGACTTCCTTGGGCAATCTAGTGTTAAGGAAGTTTTTTTTAATATTTTAAAAATTGTCATTCTGAAGACTGAAGACGGAAAACTTATACTCGAATGGTTTTCCCACAACGCGCTTTTATAAATTTTTGAAAACAGTTTTGGAAAAATTTTGAAATTCAATATCAACACAACTTTCAACATCTAACAAAAAAAAATTATATTATTTTAAAAAGATTTTTTGCAAGTTTTCTTTATTTAGGTCTTGATTAGACAAAAATTCCGCCTATTTTTATGTCCTGCCAAAAATTGTCTCGTGGTTACAGGATTTTTAAAGACATTTTTAATTTCTTAGACAAAAATGTTCGAAAAAAATCTGTCTATAGTGTCATTTTAATCGAGACGAAATCTTACTATGAAAATTTTTTCCCCAAATATGGATAATGCAGGAAATTGTACTGGCAAATAAAGTATTTTGTACAATATGATAAGGTGCCGTTTACCAAATACAATTTTTTGGGAAACTTGACTTTAAAAAAACGTTTATTTTGATTTTTTGTTTTTATTGCATTGACATTTAATATTTTACTTGCACCTTCGGTTTCGGCCAAACCTTCCGCTTAACCCTCTAACCGGAATATTTCCGAAAAAAATTCACTAAAAAATATGACTTTCAACTCGCGACAGACCGTAACCAAGACAACGTACAGGGCTAAGTTTTTTCCAGCATGTAAAGCGATAGCTTACAAAAGTCAGTGTAACACGTTCCGGCGATTAAAATTGTTACCCGTTATAAACAAGCGAATTCCCTGAAGGCTAGAGGGTTAATTTTGGCCAAGGCCGAAGCTTGGCCTTAGTTGTGATTTTTAGCAGAAGGTGGCCGAACCCGAAACCGATTAATCGGCCGATCTCTAGAAATGATTAGTGATAGTCGGTAGTCGAATTAGAACCGTCGTGAGGAGCCTTAGTTAGATCTCGGTCAAGTACTTTGAATTTTAGGAAACCCGCCAATTGACAAACCAATTCGTGTTTTCAAAGATTACATTTTTTAGAGATCTTTGCGTTGGATTTCAGTGGCGTAACCGCTGCAATATTGTGGGGGGAGGGGACATTTTTTAATTTTTTAGTCATGTTTCGTGAGAAGAAAGTCAACATTTTATAGTTATGCATCTTCGTACCATGAAGAGAACAAAACTGTAAGAGCCTAAAGCCCAGTTCAGACTAACGATTGCGATTGAATCTTCTCGACCAATAAGATCAAAGCTTTCAACGATAGAAAAATGAAAGCTTTGATCTCATTGGTCGAGGAAGCTGAATTGTAATCACAATCGTTAGTCTGAATTGGGCTTAAGGCTTGAAAACCAGTAATGGTGGTTGTGGAAAACCAGGGCACCAATCTTGTATTGCGACGCGTCTGTATAAACGCGTCTCACAACACAAAAGTCGATCATGTAGCTCAACGCGTCGAACAAACTTGGACATAAACCTTACGACGCATTGACTCGCGTCGATAAAGACTTTGACGTTTACTTCGTTGCATACACAAACTGAATACACAAACTGAACTATTTTGATAATCAAACCAAATGTCCTCTAAATTATCCTAAATTATTTCTTTCGACACACATTGCGTCGATATATAGGATTGCAATATTGAGTCGCGCCGATTTCATCACGTCGAATGAAAGACGCGGACGCGTCGCAATACAAGATTGGTGCTCAGAGCTATTTGAGTATCTGGTATCCTTTTCAGATTAAGCGACACTTGTGTGTGATAAAACTCTTCAGGTCTGGCAACAGTTTTATCACACATACGTGCAACAAAGAGGGATACCGAGCATATAACTCTGCGGCTGAAGTTTAGCGTGTCGGCTTTAGTTTTATTAGAAATTCTTTGATTCATATTTGTTAACACATATCGTCGGCTAAAAGTGAAATTGTGCTAAGTCCATTATACCAAATTTGACAGAAGAGCAATAAAAAAGCTTGTTAAATCATTTTAATTTTCATGTAAAGAAAACAGAGTCTCATTTAAAGAAAACTGAGCCCAATTTTTATCATTTAAAGTGTTATTGAAAGAGAATTAAAACGATTTAACAAGGTTTTCATTGCTCTTCTGGAAAGTTATACCAAATGGACTTAGCACAATTTCACTATTAGCCGACGATATACGCTTTTTGTCGTTATGTCTTTGGTATGTCTTGGAGAGGTTTAATTTTTTTTTGTTGGTGGCAAGCATATTTTTATTTCTTTTCAACAGCTTTTTGATTTTTGCTCGCTCTTATGGAAATTAGAGGTCAGTATTACACAAAAATTATCTTAAAAATTGCTTTTGCATAAAAACTTTTGGGTAAATATTTTAATTATGTATACAAAAATTTATTTAATAATGAAATTTTTAAGTGCTTTTGAGGTTATCCTTGCAATTGTCAATCGATTTTGGAGTAAGTTTAAAGAACTTTGCTAGTATAAAGATGATATGTACATTAAATTTGGACATAACCTTTCCATACATCAGAATTCGGTTGCAGGAACTACAAAAATTATATTTTTACTTCTTCCTCTAATGGAAAATTTTAAGATTGCCTTTTAGCTCTTTTGATTTTTTTATGAGTATTTTTTATCGTCTACTTCTTCCCCTCAGCAAAAAATCTTTTTTTTTTAATTAATATCCGAAATTTACAACGCAATTTTTTCTATTTGAGTAGCGGTGGTCCAATAAAAAGCGGTGACTGCCGATTGTTTTGGGGGCTGGGGAGTCATTCAGCAGTTGCTGTAGCAGGATTGGGCGATGCTTCAGCCTGGAGTTCATTGGAAGGTTTAGATGGCGCTAAGGAAAATGTCCGAATTGCAGCTGCAGGTAATTAAATACTACGAGTAAAACATATGATTTGTGACAAATTTGAGTTTCTTCTCTGAAAAAAATATAGCCGAACCGAACCAAAACCTAACCAGTTTTTAAAGCATTTTTTTTAGGATCGAAACATTCTTAATACTTTCTATTTTCAGCCAGATTTAAAGTCTAGAACTTTTTTTATTTTAATCCTGTACCAAAGACATTTTACTAGTCTTGTGTCGAAGCAAAACCACTAAACCATTAAAATTTCAGTCAACCAACACCAAATTTTAGGAACCAGAACCGAATTTTGAAATTTTAGGAACCAAAACCGGAAATTAAATTCATCACACTCAAAAAACTTTTAGTTTGCATTTCTGGTTTAGAATATTATTTTACATAAATCTTTCATACATTAAAATCCCATCGGACCATTCCTTCCTCCCTCCACTACACAAATGGATTTTTTTAAATCGAAATTCGGTTGTTAAAGTATTTGCACAGCAAGGAAGAAAAATTGTTCAAAACTTCAATTCAGGAGGAGTTGTAATGTATATAAATGTCTTAAAACTGTCACAAAAAGTTATGCTTGTAGTAATTTTGAACAACAAAGAATCGCTTGTAAAAACTTTAACTAGGAAACCCGTTAACCGATTGAGTGGAAATTTTAACTCATGTCTTCTGAGAAAACGGCTTTAAAACGAATAATTTTGTCACAAATGTGTTTTGCTTGCTGGGCCCAGAACCCTCTACTTTCTACTTTTCAATGTTTTATTATTTTTTGTACAATTTTTACCGCAATTTTTTTATTTCTGTGCATTTTGTACCCTTTTTGCATTTTTTTTTCATCAGCTGGAGCACGCACCTTGCTCAAACAAAAGATCACTGAGATTGAAGTTGAAGACTTTGAAGATTCCCAAAATGCTGCCATTGGAGCCTTGCTCGGAACGTATAAATTCCAAATGCATAAAAACAAAGAAAAACAATCCCCAGAAGCTAATTTAAAATTGGCCAGAGAGGCGACTGGTTCTGACAATTGGAGGCGAGGACTCATCATTGCTGAGTCACAGAATTTTGCACGAACGTAAGTAATTTTTGTAATTAAATAAACTTTCCGAGAATTTGAAAAAAAAATTTTTAATTCTGAAATTTCGTGGCCAGTACCACAAAACGTTTTATGGTTTCCTTAAAAATTTCAGTTTAATGGAATCACCGGCCAATATAATGACCCCAACTAAATTTGCTACTATCGTTTCGGGAGACCTGGGTCAGTATCGTGTGAAAGCGGAGGCTCACGACAAAGCATGGGCAGAGAAAATGGGAATGGGTTCATATTTGTCGGTTAGCAAAGGAAGTGATGAACCGCCGGTATTCCTGGAATTGACATACAGAGGTGCTGGTGATAAAAAGTCATTCATCTGTTTGGTTGGTAAAGGCATTACCTTCGATAGTGGTGGCATTAGTTTGAAACCACCGGCAAATATGGACGCCATGAGGGCGGATATGGGAGGAGCTGCATGTGTTGCTGCTACTATTCGCGCATTGGCCATATTGAGAGCACCCGTTAATGTGAAAGGTAAATAAAAATTGGTTTTAAATTAAAAACAACTCTAACAAAAGAAAATTTTGATGTTTTTTTTAGGTTTAATACCGCTTTGTGAGAACATGCCGAATGGAGCCGCAAATAAGCCTGGCGACGTTGTTACCGCAATGAATGGAAAAACAATTTGTATCGATAACACTGACGCTGAGGGCCGTTTGATTTTAGCGGATGCAATTTGCTATGCACAAAAGTAAATCTAATTCTTACCCAAAAAAATGCATAATTTTGAAATATTGATAAAATTTTCAACAGATTCGACCCGAAATACATTCTAGATATTGCCACTCTAACGGGCGCGATCAGAGTCGCTTTGGGGGAATGTGTTTGCGGTGCTTTCACCAACAATGATGACGTTTGGAGGAATCTGGAGTTGGCTGGAAGTGAAACTGGCGATCGTGTGTGGCGAATGCCAGTCTACAAACATTATAAAAAGTTAATAACAGAATTCGATGGCTACGATATTAATAACATCGGAAAGAGTAAAATCGGTGGCGCTTGCACGGCAGCTGCATTCCTGCATGAATTCGTTGAGAAAGGCATACCGTGGGTTCATTTGGATATGGCGAGTGTTATGGAAGATTGCTCCGATCAATCGTATGTCGGCACAAAAGGCATGACTGGGCGCCCGACGCGAACTTTAATTGAGTTTGTATCGCGGTACTCCGGACCGGCTAAGTGAATTCGTTCTGATCATTAATTGTATCAATTGTAAACATAAAATCCTAAGCCAATATTTTTTGTTGCATTTCAAAAAAGCATTTTTTTTATTGATCACATTGTTATTCAGAGCTAGTCAAATAAAAAAAAATTCAAATTTTCATCACAAAATGTGTTTGTTTTTTTTTGGATATTTTGCTAATTAGGAGAGTAGGATAATCGAATAAATCAATAAAAATCCTGGTTGAATAAGTTCTTAAAATTGAATAAAAATCTGTAAGCGTTTGAAAAATTTAAAAAAAAAATAGTCAAAAGTATTTTTAAAATATTTGTGATCAACACAAAACTTTCCTCAGCAATATTTAGTTTAGGGAAAAATATGTAAAAAATATTTTTTTTTAATACAGTGTGACCTCGGTAATTGCAACTATAGTAGACAGAACCTGTTGCAATAACCGAGTCAGTGTCGTTAACCGAGTCACAACATTATCTGTCAAAATGGGAAACATAAGTTATTAAACAATATAACAGCTCCAAAAATATGATAAAATCTCTACCATTTGTAACGTAGTTTTTACGCTGCAAAATTATTTACAATAGGAACTAAATAAATAGTAAATACTGCAATAGCAACAAGGGGCGAAAGTCAACGATTTCAAGAGTGTGAAGTTAGCTGCACGAGCGAAGCGAGGGCAGATATCACACGAGTGAAATCGTTGACTCGCTCCGAGTTGCGTATACAATTTTTCATAATAAATTCATTGAAATATGCCTTGAGATGCCATTAAAGCGCGATTTTGGTATTGAAGAGCAATGCAAAAGGGGGTTTGGGGGACGAAGCCCCCCTTGCGGGGTCCAGGGGCGGAGCCCCGGTCAGGGGGCTTGGGGGGCGAAGCCCCCTGATTTCAGCAGAAGTGAATTTGTAAAAGAAACAAAACAACTATATTCTATAAATTCGTTTTATTACTAAGAAATGTTGGTCAAAACAGATTTTAATTTTTAAGTTTCTTTCCTTTGAAATAAAAAATCAACATATGTAACAAAAAATGGAAATCGACAATGCGCAACTAAATCACACTGCGCAGTTTCATTCATAAATTTTCGGTTTACGTCGCGAAAACACAGTTTCGGCCTGCTAATCGCACTTTCGCCCCTAGGGCCGAAAACGCAACTTTCGACCCGCTACGGAGGCATCGAAAGGCATATTTTCGATGCATGTGTTATGAAAAAGTATTTACACCAAGTTTTTCATACATCAAAGTTCAGTCGGATTAGCCTCAAAAAATTCAACTGGAATATTATGATCCAATTCAAAAATTCCACTTTGAGAGTTTATTATCTCGCCATACACAAATTGTACGATTGCTTGCCAATTTTAGTTTTCTTGTATTTTTTTGTTGGCACAGACTTGTTTTTAACAGCCATTCTTTAATAAATAAAAACAAGGAACAGAGAATAAAGTCAATAAAAGATTTCCTGTAACTATTTTATATCTTTTTTAGGCCGAAACAGTATCAGATTATAAAAAAGTTGCGTTAATCGAGTCAACTTTCACCCCGATTGCGAGTGTCGTGTCGTTTTCGACAAGAGTCGTTTTACGTGTTGTTGTTGGTAGAAAAACACTAACAACAACACGTGAAACGACTCTTGTCGAAAACTACGAATAAGAATGACAGGAAGACAGAGTCTGCACATAAACAGTGTCCGTGAGTGAAGCATTTTTTCTGAATAGCCCCCAAAGAGATTTCTGATTTATCCCCCAAAGAGATTTTACTGTCCGAAAAGTCACATTTTTTCACATTTCTACAGCATGTCACGTTATTTTATGTTTTTATCATTAATAAGCGGTGAGTTTTGCATCGAAATTAATTTAGTTTGCGCGAATTAAGTCAGTAAATTAAACAAAATTCGATGAAAACCGAAACGTCTACGATAAAAAACATTTATGATAATTCCTACAAATTCACGCACTCGCGAAACTTGGTTTTGCTTTTAATAAAGTTTTGCTACACGCCCAAAACAAATTTTATCATCAAAGTTATGTAAAATGTTGTTTTTTCGTCAGCATACGCGAAATTAATTTTTAATCGTAACACTTAATGGTCCACCATTAAACAACAAAAACAATCTGTCAAAAAACACCAGTGGCGTATCAAAGCAAATGAATTGCTTTATCTAAGGCTTTCTAAATTTGTCCATTTTTCCCTACGTCACTACATTAAACTTAATGGTGTTCGTTGTTACTCACACCAACAAGAAAAATGCTTCAATTTTTTGGCTTTATCTGTCTTCCTGGTATTCTTATTCGTAGGTCGAAAACGACACGACACTCGCAATCGGGGTGTTTATTTGGAAGTTGCGTTTATTGAGTCAACAGTGTAAAATTTTAGGTGTTGCGTTAACCGAGGAGTTGCGTTCTTCGAGGGTTGCGTTTACCGAGGTCACACTGTATCTCGACGACCGTTAAGGATACGTAAAAACCGTCAAGGTAAAAATGAAGGAAATTTTATTTTCTTTGAATTTGGTTTTATGCATTTTTTTCAAAACGCATAGCTTCCCAAAAATTTTCGAAAAACTTGAATTATTTTAAAATATGTTAATAGCCGCTAGAGATACGTAAAAACCGTAAAAGCAAAAAGTGTGGAAAATTTTCTATGCTTAAAATTTTATATTTTTTTTTCCAAAAGCGCTAGATTTCCCAAAATTAAAAAAAAACGATTATTTTTTCAAAAAAAAAGGAGTTTGAGATACCCGTTATAGCTAACATTACTCTTTCAAAAGTTGATATAAAACTACAATTTTCGTAAAACTCAAAAAATTTCAAGTCGCAAGCTCAACGCGTTCTCCAGTTTTTTAACATACGTAAAACGGACACACCGACAGACAAATAAAAAAAACGTTCAGAAAGTGTCTCTTTGCCCTCGTTCTCAAACCAGTCTTCAAATACTCTACATGAAGTCAGAGAAAATGTTTGTGAAAAAAAATCAGTTTGTTTGGGAGGGGAAGGATTGGTCCGATTTCCCCCTTCAAGAACTTAGTCTCGTCAATCAGGAAAACGCAACTATACAAAATTTCAACTCTCTAGCTCAGTTCTTCCGAAAGTTATGATGTTCACGAACAGACGAACGAATAGCGGATATCAAAATCTTTTGTCATCTTTAACACCATGGTGTAGTTCATTTTTGTATCCGACAATTGAATTAATGCGTTACAAAAGATATACTAAATCTAATATAATGATATATCCTAAATGATATATCATATAGTTTAATAAAAGTTCAATACAAAAAGCTCATTAAAAATTCTGATACTAGTGAAAGTTTGCTGCAAATAAATTGTCGATGAAATACGGCCCAGCGCCACCAGTAGTAGAAGTATTAAAAAACTTAAATATTTTCGTATAACTTTATTTTGAGATTTAAAATTATAATATATGGGTTAAAGATTGATTTATTCTTAAATAAAATTTTAAATTAAGCAATATTAGGTAATTAATTAGGATATAAACAAAGAACTTAGTTCTTATTGGCATTTGGAAAGGAATGTTAACAATAAATTTATAAAGAAACAAACCATTTTACATTCATAATGTCCCAATCTTTTTAAGTAAATATTATTTTGATTTTATTTACACGGTGAAGTCAAATGATCTTTCATGATGTATGCTTTTTAGTAGTTTAATAGTTTAACATGCTGTTCTTTAAGCAAAAAAAAGCAAAAAGTTTCAAGCAAAAATAAGTTCAAAAAATTTCAAGAAAAAAATTACATTAACAAAAATTGAAAACGAATTTAAAGTTTTCCATTAAAAAAACGTAAACAAATCAATATATAAATAGCAAATTGTATACACTTTCATTATTATATATTTAAATGGGATTTATTTTATTTGATTGTTGATTTTGTTTTCACATTTGTTTTTTTTTTTTTAATATTTTGACTTCACCATTGAAATCCGAGAATATTTTGGGGCGGGTCGCTTCACAGCTTTCACGTTATTTTCATATATTTTCGACGCTGAAATTAATTTAGTTTTAATTTATTTTTACCATTACTATTTTAAATAGATGGTTCTTAGATAGTTTTCTTTGAATTTGTATAAAATTTCGATTTTTTTTTGCAGTAAGAAAAATAATGTTTTTAAAGTGAAAATTATCTTGGAGACTCAAATTAAATTTACATCTAGAAAATTACAAACAACAATTAGGTTTTTTTACTCGTTTTAAATTCTTTTTTTTGCCACCAATTAGTTTTGTTTTAATTGGAAATCCGTTTTTGCTTTAATTTTTCTACCGGAATCCAAAGTCCCAGTACTGTGATTTTTAATCAAATTTACATCAAAGAATGAATATAAATTTCAAATCAAACCAAACCAATTTTTATAGATGATGTGTGTAAATACGTATGGATTTGATTGTGTTTTAATTTTCTACTTTTGTGTATTAATCCAAATATTTTCGTGATATTGCGATTTTATATCGATTTGTGGCTTTACGTTTACTAATAAATTTTCTAAATGTTTTAGGTGTGAAATTCATTGAAATAAAAATAAATTAAGAATATATGCATTTCCTCCTTCTACGATAACGGAGCGCCATGAAACTCGGGAGCGGTGCCTCTTCCTCGGCCACGGCCGCGACCACGACCTCTGCCACGCCCCCTACCCCGCCCGCGTCACCTTCGTCCATCCCCCATGCCAACAAGGTCTGCAACAAAAATGATAATCAATTTTTTTTTCAAAAAATTTCATTTTGACGTTTTTTATTTGAAAAAAATCCACGTTTGTCGTGTTTTTCAAAATTTACTCACCTATATTGCTGGTTGTTTTCTCAAGATATGCTAACGGACCTTGTAGCACATTTGAGCCTTGGTTGAAAGCCCCTCTTCCACCGACCGGGCCACCCTGTTGCATGTACATTTGTTGAGCGCCAACCTTTAGATTCAAAATTTTTAAAAAATATGCAATTAGTTCTGGATTTTAAATATTTAAATTTGTAGCATTTCAAATATGTATATTTTGCTCATAAAAAAACAAGAATTGAATGACTTTAATAAATAAACTGATGAATTTAGGGTTATCTGCTTTAGGCTGTATCCGTTCCATAGATATACTAGATCGCTCGATTTGCTGTCTCAAATGGTCCCATTTCAATACAGTTCAGTGAATCAAAACGAGTCAAGTAAGAGCAAGATAACCGTATGAAAATAAATATACTCCTCGCGTTTAAACCGTGAGCTGTCAAAGGAAAATAGACTTTCGGAATGGTGTTGGCACCTAAAGTTATTTGTTTGCGCCTAAAGTTAGTCTCAAACTTGTGAAATTTGAATTTCGCGGCAAACTAAATTTGAATTTCGCGACCTTATACAGTTCAGTGGATGCGTTCAAGTACGATAAAGAGGGAAATACTTTTGGGACCATTTTTCAGCAGAGCTTTGTATGGTGACAGTTGTTCTATGTTATATAGTTCTGTGATCCGTTCCAAGTGCGCAAGGAAAATTCGTAATGAAATTTAGGTGTGAAATAAAAATTGATGGCCTCGTTTTTGTAAAAAGTGCGTACACTCAGTGGTCATATCCAAAGGATTTGCAATGTGAATGGCTAAGAAAGAATTTTTAACTTTCGGTGTCCTAAAAAGATCTCCAAATATTTAAGTGGGGCCCAAAGTTTTACGCTGTGTTGTGCGACTGGCACCAGAAGGCAATATCAGAATATTTTTAGTATTTAAGTTTTTCTTTTGGTGGTTGTAGTGTGATATACGTCACACTATTTTTTTGTTTTCTGAACCGACTCTTCCCATTTGTCAGGCTTTTTCGCAATTTTTTGTATGAAGTTTAGTACCACTGTTAAACTTCCGCAGAACTTCCTCCCCTAAATCAAGTTTTTTTTATAAACAGTCCCTTGCCTCATTGTTACTGGTAATAAAATACTAATAAATATAATCGCTTGTTAAAATAGCCGCTACTAACATCGTGTGAACTGATTGAATTAATCTATTAAAAGGCAATAGTCAAGAACCAAAATGATTTTTTAAATAACAACGAGCGAGCATATCGTGCCTTGATTCTTATCTTGTACCAAACTCCAAAACGTAGTTTTGAGATAATCAACTTTTAAGCTTTGAGGGGCAAATTGCGGAAAAACTGTTCGAAAAAGTGGCGACTTTTTTTTATTTTCTTGCAAAACTATTAATCCTGAAACTAATTTACGGCAACATATTTTCGACGCAGCCATATTTTAAGAGTAACAGGCCACCGATTATGGAATCCGCCGCTTTGGTGGCGGATTTGCATTTTCGTATTATAGAATCCGCTTTCGCAACGCGGATCGGATTTGAAAAACAGAAGCGGATGGGATTTGAATACGATCCGCGGCGGATTCTATAATCGGGGCACAGGATTTTCATAAATTTTGTTTTCAAAACGTTGTACCACGAAAAACGAAAATTGGATTTGCAAAAAAAAAACTTAGATTTGGTTTTTTGCGTTTTAGTCCGAAACTAAGCGTTTTTCGATAGTGGTTCATATGAAAGTAATTTAAGATATTAATATTTGCCATATTTTTGCTTTTAAGAAGAACTCCATATCTCGAACCGTTATTTCTAAAAATTTAGTTTGGCGTTTTATAAAAATCTAACTTGCTTTTTATGGTGCTACGTGAGAAATAAATTAAAGGAAATAATACAGGGTAGGCCATTTAAAGTTGACCTATCTGGCGACGCTATAACTTTTGACAGCGCTGACAGATCGACTAATGTCATACCGCGTTGGAAGCGTCATTCGAAGACAATTTACACCATGGAACAGTACACTCCAAAAGAACGCGCTAAAATTGTTCAGCTTTACATTCAAAATAACTTCTCAATTGTGTTTACTCAACGTGCGAAAATTAATCATGTCAGACGAGGCACATTTCTCGTTGAATGGAGGGGCAAACAAGCAAAATTGTCGATTTTATGCCACCGAAAATCCTCAATTAATTGAAGAACAGCCCCTTTACGACGAAAAAGTAACAGTTTGGTGCGGTGTTTGCGCGAATATGATCATCGGACCGTATTTTTTTGAAGACGATTATGGAACTACGACAACAGTCAATGGTGAGCGTTATCGAGCCATGATAATGGATTTTGTGATTCCCATTATTCGTGAAAATGACATGGATGACTTCTGGTTTCAACAGGACGGGGCAACATGCCATCCAGCTCAACTAACAATCAATTTATTGCAACCATTGTTCCCCGGGCGAGTGATATCGAAAAATGGTGATTTTGACTGGCCACCGAGATCACCAGATTTGACGCCACCAGACTTTTATTTGTGAGGTTTTTTGAAATCCAAGGTATACGCTAATAAGCCAAAAACCTTAGCTCAACTGAAAGCCAACATTCCACGTGAAATAGCCGCCATATCGTCCGAAACATTGGCCAAAGCCATGGAAAATGCCGAAAAAAGAGTGCATTTGGCTGTCAAAGCTAAAGGTGCCCATTTACGCGATCTAATTTTTAAAAATTAGCTGGAACAAATCTCCTTGGACCAAAATTAATTATTTTTGAAATAGACAAAAAAAATTGTTTTTTTTTGTTCTTTTTTTTCAGAAACAAATGGGTCAACTTTAAATGGCCTACCCTGTAGTTCCCACTACTAGTTTTTGGCCGTCAATTTTTATCTTTATCCGTTCCCAAGATCTAGTCATTACAGTGTGAAAAAATTGATTTCTAGCAATTTTCTTGCAAACTTACTGTTCTTATATACAGGGTATTCATAGTCCTCTTTTAAATTGCGAGTAAAATTACCGCTCGGTAATGTTCTCAAATCTGTGCTGTGGGATGTTGACAGCAGAATATTTTCAGTCTCTTAATATTACCGAAAACACCGAATACCTAAAATTAAAAGAGGACTGTGAATACCCTGATAGTGGTTTTCTCGGCTACCAAAAACGTTATAAAGCCTAATTCAGACTAACGATTGCGATTGAGCTTTCTCGACCAATGAGATCAAAGCTTTCATGTCCCTATCGCTGAAAGCGTTGATCTCATTGGTCGAAAAGCTTCAGTCGTAATCGCAATCGTTAGTCTCAATTGGGCTTAACTTGGAGCCGGACGCGTTTGAATGAGGTTGGACCAAAACTTATTTGGTACACGATAAGAATCAATGGATGATATGACGCAAGAAGCAAAAGGAAACTAAGGAAAATTTTCTGAAAAATCTGGGAATGTCGATGACTATTTCGTGAACTTTCGAAGTATCAGACCAGTATCTGAAGAATCTGGTGTGTTCCCACCAGACTATAACCTGCAGACGTTCAAGGAGAACATAAACTGACATCTCGTTTCGTTCTTCCGACCATCCTGAGCTGTGTGTCGGCATTAAGGTGTCTTACCCTAAGCTCTGGCTGAAACTATAGAAAAACGGGGAGCGTAACTAAGAAAACCGCACGCCACAATACGGAGGGCTCGCGATTTTGGATACTGCCGAAGATGCGTTTGTAAATCACGGCAAGCTAATTTTTTCCCAACAGTTATCTACCCTCTCACTTATCGCTTTGAACTGAATTTCGATCTTTTAAACGGAACTTCGAACCGCAGTTAAAGTTTCATGTTATCAATAAAAAAAATGATGTAAAGAATTAATTTTTCATGGACACTTCTTAATCTAACATGAAAAAAGTTCACCAATTTCATTTTCAAACCACAATTTTTTAAATAAAAATAATTAAAACCTCGACAATGTATTTTAAAAAAGGCACCATTTAATTTCGAATACAGTACAATTATTAAATATCGATCATTTTGTAGATTTACAAAACAACACATGGAGCTGCAAATTTTTTTTGTTTGGAGATTTTCCTCAATTGTTTTTTTTTATGTTTTCCATTTTTTTTTCTTTTAGTATACATTCAATTGAATAAAATTTAATAATAGAATCGGACCAATTAGATTACAATTTAAGTATTATGATTTTCTTTACTTTAAAATAACAATTAGGTTACAAAGATCAAATATAGGAGAAAAATTTACTTTGCAATCAACTACGAATTTTAATCTATTCTATTTTTATTATTTTTTAATCTTTTTTACTTGTTTCACATTTGAAATAGATTTATTTTTTTCGTTTTGTTCTTTTTTTTTAATAAATATACTTAAAGCAGGTACATTCTACGTTATAAATTTTGTACCGTTGAGAAAAATTTCTTTGGACAATGTCATGACTATTTAAATGTAATGTAAATAATGTAAATAAAAAAAACAGTTGGGTACAATGAATAAAAAAAATCTTAAACAGAATTAATAATAAAAAAATATATAAAAAATGCGCTTGTAAAAAAATTTATACTATGTTAATATTTTTCTTGTAATATTTTGTATTTAAAATATTGCGACGTATTCATAGTAGTTTTTAAACTCAGTTTTGGTTTAATATGAGTTTAAACTGACAGTTTGTTTTCTGTCAGTTTAAACTCATGTTAAATAAAAACTGTGTTTAAAAACTACTTTGAATACGCTCCATTGTATTTAGAAAAATAATTATTAATGTGTATATTGCAAAATCATGAACTTATTTAGAGGCTGCTCATAAAATATGTCACGCTAATTTAATGATCCCCCCCTCTCGATGACACACTTCGGAATTTTTTGTTTGCAATTTAGTACCGCCGTCCCACCACCGAAGATTGCCCTTCCCTTTAAATGTGTGACGTATTTTATGGTCAACTTCCTAGATTTCAAAAGTGTACAATCTTAAAAATTAAAACAAGCTTACTTTGAAAAGTGATATGGCATGCCGCGTAAATTAATGCAGCGAGTTGCGTTGTTTTTACACACCGTCAAAGCAATTTAAACTTTATTGTCGTTAAAATGTTATTTTAACCCATTAATGCCCATGAGAAAACCACTGAATAATTTTACCCCAAAAACCAATTTATTCTTATAAAATAAACAAAATGAAAAGAAAACTCTCAAAAAAAATTTGTATATCAATCTGTGGTAATAAGTTAAAGTAGCTTAAGTCGATTTTCAGGCAAAGCTAAAGTAAACAGATTACTTCTGCAAATTCAGATTAGTTTGGTTTTGCCTAAAAATCGATTTAAGCTATTTTAACTTAATATCACAGATATATCCGGTGTACTCGTTTGAGTACAGCCGGCGTTAATGGGTTAACATGACGTTAAAATTTTATCCTTATTGTAGATTTCGATTAGAAATAGATTTCGCGTTTTTTTCATGGCCTGTCATTAAAATGACATTTTGTACACATTTTTCTCGAGCATTTTTGCCCAAGATATCAAACAACAATTCTGAAAAATGCTGTCTTCACTGGACATTTTAATGGCAGGCCATTAAGAAATGGCAATTTATATTGAGACGAGGTTTAAAAACATAACAAAAGCTATAATTGCCAATCTGGCAATTATTGAAAACCCGTATGGTGATATTCGTATCAAAATTCGAACAGTTGTACCAAAATTCCAGACGGACGGACATGCAAAATTCATTTTTTTATCATTCTAAACACACTGATGTAATTAATTTTTGTGTGTGATGACGGGATCTTGGCGTTACAAACGGTAAGGCAAAGTTAATATACCCTTTGGTTTCACCATACGGGTATGAAAAAACATTGTTCCGAAAATATAGTTGAAGATCTCAACATTTGCGATTTTTTATCGCAGAGATATTTCCCAAAAATCCCAGAGATAAATATCATGAAATCTTGCAATACCAAAATTTCATGAAATTTTTTTGGACTTTTGCGAATTTAAGATGGCGGAATTTAAATTCACTTGACAAGTCGCAAAAATGGCTAATTTTAACAAACAACACAATCGCAAAGACTCTAAAAGATTATTTAAATATAATATTTAGGACTTTTCTTTCCGGCTGCTATTTTTTTCTTCTATTAATATCATGTTTTACATGGACCGCAATAGTAGCGTTGAGTTGTTTTCTGGTCAAATACATGTGAAGAAATAAAACAGCATGAACAATTTCTGCCCAGTTGTCAAAAAAATCTCATTTCTGTGAGATATTTCATGGGAAAAAAAATTGTTAATCAAGACCTGGGGCCTTATTCTAGAACTCGTACCGAGTCAAATCTCTACCGAGTGCTACAAAAAGCGATTCTTGAACTCGGAAACGAGCGATTTCTTGCGAGTAAATAGTCGGTGACGTTTAGCGTGCCGAGTGAGGTCAACCTGAATCTGGAACTATCTTTTAAGAGAGATCGCTCGTTTCCGAGTTCAAGAATCGCTTTTTGTACCACTCGGTAGAGATTTGACTCGGTACGAGTTCTAGACTAAGGCCCCTGGAGTAAAACAATTCGTTGCGTTACGTCACTTGGTATGCCATATCAAAAACTTAATAAAAAAAATCTATCACTTATTTTTACAGAATAAAAAAATAATTATATTTTACAATTAGGTTTTGATGACTACACAACTGTTTATTTTCCACTACTGTGCGTCTACTTGGTTCTAAATCATTTTTGTTTTGCACATACAGGTAGATCTCCCACAACGCTGCTCTTACAACACGATTTCGCTACAGCGCGATCTAAGAATTACGGAAATTTTCAAACAACGCGATTTCTTACAGCGCAGCTTAGTTCTAGGAATTTAACTATCGCTTTGTACGAGGTCCACCTGTACTTTAACCTGTTTTAACCCCAGTCTTTATATTGCATAATAGCAACTTTGATTCTTTACGAGATCTCACACTGGCCATCACCTCCTGCAGCTGACTGATCCCGACATCAGTTGCACATGTAATCCAATGGCGCATGGCACACTGCAAAAAATGTGCAGCTACATGTCTGGGACACATAGCTGACTTTTTTGAACTGACCTAAATGTAGCTGATATCACGAACATGTCGGGTAGTTTCTAATGTCGTTATTGTTAGATTAAATACAATAAAATGATAATGTTCAACATTTTTTTCGTCTGGCGGCAATAATTGTCATCAGCAGCACAGTTTATTAAGGTAGCATGGCTACTCTCTAGGTTATAGGCTCTCTACTTCATATAATGTTGACTTTAAAATAATTACTAGTTGCGGACATCATAAAATTTTGACAAGTCTGTTTAACTAATAAACTTTTGAACAAGAGAAAATAAATACGATGTCCATCGAATAGGAAAAATTAAACACAGGAATCGTACAAGCTGTAGGAAAAGGTAGATGCTTGTACGATTGCACAGATTCAGTTTTTTTAGCAGAGAAATAAGGAGAAGTTCTTCCTCCGAGTCCGACATTTTGACGTTTGCGGTCAGCTGATCCCAGTTCAATGTGCCACGTCGACTGATCGAATCAGTTCCTGCAGCTGGCCGACCTGATGTCGGGATCAGTCAGTTGCAGGAGCTGATTGGCCAATGTGACATCTCCCTTATGCGGTAATTTCAAGGCTCAAAGTATCTGCACAGAGCTTTTATAAGAACAGAGGTCCAAATCATATTGAGCAGCAAAATATGGCGTGAAATTTGGGATTTTATCATTAGCTCGAAAGCTGATAAATTCCCAAATTTCACGCCATATTTTTGCTGCTCAATATGATTTGAACCTCTGTTCTTATAAAAGCTCTGTGGTATCTGGTCGAAAAATCGACGTTAACAGGTTAAAAAACAAGTAGAAACTATTTTTTTAAGTTGATCGAAGCTTACACAGGGACTACATTGACTTTTATTTCTGGTATACCAGCTGGTAAGCCTTTAAGTCGCAATCTGTCAAATTTGTTTGGTGGGCAAATTCTGGTAAAAACGTTCAGTAGGCGAAATGTCAGTGAGCGGGAAACAACAAATTATGATTGCCAAAATATTGGCTTTAAAATGTCTGGAAAAAAACTAATCTACCCTTTGCCCTCTCAAATCGACTCTCTTGTAATATCTAGAATGTGCACTCCATTCAAAATTCCTTTTCTCGTAAAATAATGATAAGCTCCCATATATCTTTTCTCGAAAATTTAGTTTCCGCCATTTTAATTTGGTCGCCTGTCAAAATCTGGTATACCAGCACTGTCTTACCAGAAAAACTGGTAAACCAGATTGGTCCACACTGGCTTTTTAGCAAACAGTTTTACTGGTACACCAGAAATAAAACTCAATGTAGTCCCTGTGTTAGTTACATGGAATCCCGACAAAAACCAGATGTACAAAAAAATCTTGAAATGTGATTCTAAAATACTTATTTTACAAAACTACAATCGCACAATAACTACTTGAATTTTGTAATTAAAAAATTCTTTACCAAAAAAGTATATAAAATATTTTAGTCACTTTACGAACTACAACCGAAATCAAAATGTCCAATATCATCTGTTAAACATTTAAATATTGAAAAAACCTTATTTGTAAAATTATTTCTATTTGTTACTCTATTTTTAATGTTTTTCTTATTTAAAAAAGTTTTCATCAGCGGCAGTGTAGACTGCCATTTTGGCAATTTGTTCATTGTGTTGTCATTTTTATTTTTGTCATTAGAACAAAAATTAAAAAGGATGTCGCATAAAAAATGTAAAATCCTTTTTCACTACTATCGAGAAATGTAAACTTTGGCAAATCGTTTCACATCCTTTCATTTCAAAATCGATTGAGCATGCATAAAAATTTTACAGCTGCATTGAAATCTTAAATATACAAACTTGTGTCTGTGATTTCTAATCAAGAAATTATAAAATCCTTTTTAAAACGAATTTTCAAAAAATAAAAAATAATAATAATATTACATTTTGTTATTGTTTCTATTTAGTATTCACTACCCGGCTGTATTTTGTTTACATAAATCCATCAATCGCACGCATACGTTTGAGCGCATGTGAATTTCAATCAATTTACCGCTTAGCCAATTTCCCGTACGACTGCAATTAAAAAAAGAATAAAAATAAACAAAATGATAATTTTGAAAACGTTTTTTTTGTTTTTTTTATTTTTTCTTAAATTTTTTTTCTTTTCTTTTTTCATATTTAAAAAAAAAAAAGAAAAAGAATTTTGATTGTTTTACAAAGCAATAAATATTTACAGCCGCTCTTAATGTATTTATGTAAATGCAATATTTTTTTTCTATTCTTTTTTTTGTCTCAAAAAATTTTATTTAGAAAATGATTCTTTTTTGTTGAGTTTTGATCATATTAAACATTTTGTTTTTACTCTTTTTTGTTATTGTTTGAAAATGAAATTGCTTATAATTAATTTGTTTTATTTTTTTTTTTAGTATTTATGAAAAATGTGTTTTGTTTTTATTTTAGAGATTGCGACCGCATGGCCTTACCACATAAAAAGTTCTTCACTTTTGTGTTGTTTAATTAGCAAACCATGAACAGGAAATTAAGAATTTCAAAAAATATTGGATCCTAAAATACGGAATTGCAAGTTGTCCTTAAAATACGTCACACGTTTAGAGAGGTGGGGTCTGCGATAGTGTAACGACAATTTTAAATAATCTACAAAAATTATGAAAAAAAACGCAATGATGGGAGGGGGAGAAAAGCCAGACCCGCGTTTGCTACGAATGTGTGAGGTTGGCAGTATATTCAACATCGGGCATCCTTGATTTCTATGCAGATGACATCAGGGCAAAAAGGGAAGGAATTCAATTAAAAGACTCGTAATTTCCCACAAAATCGAAAAAAACTAGAACAAAATGAAAAATCCGAGACAAAAATAAAACCTACTATTCGCCGTCAAAAGTTCTAACTTGAAAACAACTCGACCGATTGAACTGCACTGCGATTCCTGGCACACAACGAAGTTCGTCGATAACTAAATTTGCTATCAATAAATACGTATTAGAGCTACGTTTGTGTAGTGAGATAAAATGGGGTTGCATTTGTTTCTCGCTTCCCAACTAGGGATGCCAACGATACCTCGATGTTTGCAAAACATCGAGGTATCGTTGAAAAATATCGAGTTTTAACCTCGATGTTGAACAGCCCGATATATCGAGGTATCGATGTTGCTATCCACGATGTTAGAACATTACTCTTCATAAAATTAGTAGAGAAACTAATTTTAGCTGATTTAATATAGCTACTCTATTTAAAGATTTGTTTAAATTTTCTTTGGTATCAATTTTCGGATTCATCTTTCTACAAGATTTCGCAAAAAATACCAGAGCTAGCCATGAAATTTTACAGATAAGTTTGGTCCTGATGTGGAAATTTGTTAACCGGAAGTAACCAAAACGGCGGCTTTTTAAAAACTACGATTTCGTTTTTTGCGATTTATTCCGAAACTAACCATTTTCCAGTAGCCTTATGTATTACAAAACTTGGAGACAATAAAATTTGCTACATTTATGTCTTTTATTAGAACTCCGTTATGAAGATATGCTGGTATTTAAAAAAAAATTTGTTTTTTTGCGAATATCTCGAAAACTAACGGGTTTTTGGCGGTTCAGCGTATAAGAAGAATTAAAACCATGTTAATTCTACCTGGGTGCACTCCACCTACAGTAGAGCGTCCGCCAGGTGGCCAAATTATTTATTAAATTTAACTTTTTCAAAACATCGGGAAAATATCGAGGTATCGATGTTTTCAGGACAGTGTTTTTTGACATCGATGTCGTCTTAAAAAAACATCGATTTTCGATATATCGAGGTTTTATGAACGATGTTGCATCCCTATTCCCAACCCAAGTTTCCAACCTTTCCAATGAAATTACCCCTCGAGTGTGACTCTGCAACACTGGTCCTTCCAAATCGAATTTTGATAAAGAATGGTACGACAGGTGCTGATAAATATTTATATTCGAGTGTTGTGTTAAGAACAATTGATTACGATTTTTAATTTTTTTTAAAAACAGCTAATAATGTTACGGATAAGAAAAAATATAATTATTTGGATAGTGTGGTGTTGACAGACACAAAATAATTGTATACACGAATTAAATCGACATCAACTGTATTTAAAGCTCGGCCGCCAGATGGAGAACTACCTGAACCAAATTCACAATTACCCTTAGCGAACTTTCCAGTTCGTTATTTTATCGAATTTGCCAGGAATCGCAGTACTGATAGTCTGGATTGTATGTTCTAAAAGAACGGGCCCACATAGTAAGAAACAAGATAATAAATCATTTGTTTGATTTTCGGGTCCGAACATTTTTAGTCTATCCTCCTAAACAAAAATATCGCAGAATAAAATCACTTAGCAAAAATTGTCAAAATTTGAATTTATACGGAAGGTTTTATGTGAAAAAAATTCAAGTTCGGGCGTCTTTCACGAATAAATTTCTGAAGTTTGTGTCTTAGTGTAAACGGTTATGCAACATGAATTTAGTGTCGAAGAATAATTAATAGTGTCAGATGTAAACGACAACTAATAAAGTGTCAGATGTAAACGACAACTAATAAAGTGTCAGATGTAAACGACACCTTAGCTATAACAAAACGCTTGTTGTTGTCCCATCAGTTATAATTGTATCTAAGGTGGGGGGCAATGTATTGAGATTGTGCTTCTAAAACACTGTTTAGCTTCCGTTGCAAAGTCCAGCAAAATAAACCAATGGGGGGTTTTATTTGCTAAGATTTAAATCAAAATTTTTACTTTGAATACGTAAAGCAAGCATACAACCTACAGTTCAAGTAAAAAAATCCCCTGATAAACAAAAATTTCCGAAAAACTGACTTTTTTTCGATTAAATACCATAGAAAAAGCAAATATCAAACAGTGCTCGAGAATCAAAGCTGATTAGTACCAAAATTTACTAATGTTAGTCAAGATATCCAAAAAGCTGTTATTTGTTATTAACAAATTTCTTTTAGAATGGTGAAAAATGTTTTTTTTTGTTAGTAATTTCTTCGTGAAAGAAAGGGTAATCTTAATATTATTGTTATTTAGAAGAAACTTAATAAATGATAAAATT
Source organism: Chrysopilus asiliformis (assembly GCA_964034945.1). Classification (NCBI taxonomy): domain Eukaryota; kingdom Metazoa; phylum Arthropoda; class Insecta; order Diptera; family Rhagionidae; genus Chrysopilus; species Chrysopilus asiliformis. Next base: position 81,688,418 of record OZ035962.1, read on the forward strand.
TGCATTTACATAAAACAAAAAACTAAAAGAACAAGTAGATAACTAAATCGTGCAAGAGAGGAGGTTTAAAAATGAAATACGAAAAAAGAAATCATAAAGAAAATAAAAACTTAATTCAATTTAAGGGTGCGACCAAAGATTAAGTAAATAAAGATAAGAATCCTAGAACAAATGTTGGGTTTCAAAAAAAAACATCCGACAGCGGAAATGGAATCTTTAGTATGCCTTGCAAAAAGATTATTATCGCTTATATTTTGACTCAAAATGGTCAAAAAATTAATAAAAATATTTAACACGTTGGCTACCGTGTGAGTCACCGGTGTACACACACTATTGTCATTACCGTCAGTTTCTCAAGTTCCATGGTTGAGTGCAGTCGCTCGTGCGGTACAAAGGGTTTTTTTTGTGGAGCATGGAGTTCGTTTTTGTCTGTATTGATCTTGTGTTCACTGGTGACTCACAAAGTACAGAAATGATTTTTGCGTTTTTCCCCAGTGTATACTAGCGGAGTAAGCGTTTTTTTTGCTGGTAGCCAACGTGTTAAATTGCATGCGTTACTTTGTGATTCATAACTCGACAGTATTTTCCATACATTTTAAAAGTTCTATGAAAAATTCTGTTGTTTCTTATCTTTAGTTATCTAATCTTTGGTGAGACTCTGAACAGAGACTTTAAAAAACAAACAAGAAACGATATTTAAAAAAAGTGAACGACTCACCTGTTGCATTTGTTGCATTTGCATCTGTTGCTGTGCCTGAAGCATAGCGGATTGTTGTTGCTGGGCCTGTAAGTGCTGTTGTTGCAATTGTGCTTGTATATTGCCAGTTATTCCACCGCCCACCATGCCACCCATTTGGCCAACTGGATTCTGTGGGAGGTTTCCTGGATTTCCAGGATTACTCATCGGCCGCATTTCTTGCTGGCCAGGCGCTTGCTGGATTTGTTTGCTGTAGCCCTGAAAGGGGTGAGGGTGAAAAATGTTGAAATATTTTTAAAAATCGTCCATGGTGATCTTAAAAATTCAATTTTTTTTACAAAATTGTTTTACGAGGATGGGGTCAAAAAAACAATGTAGAACTTTTTTAAAAAATATCTGTTATTGATACTCTTTTAATGGATTTTGCAAGAAAATTTTGTGTTGAAAAACATTGCCGAACAAAATTTTCTAGTAACCGATCCTTACACTTTTCAAGGATTTATCATTCAAAAATTCACAGAAGTTTCGATTTTCGTAATAGAAGGGTGGTTTTTAGCTTATTTTAAATCATTTAACAACACTATCAGAAATATTTCTTCCCAAAAAGAACCAAAAAATAATGGAAAAATCCTTTTTTCGACTTCATTATCATCCTCGATGCTACAGCTCTCGAAGAGCCTGGGCGTCCTCAATTGCGATTTCATAACAATTTCTTCCCTGCTTCGCACCTAGTTTTTATATAGATTGCGAACCATGGATGAATTACAAAATTTTAACGGTTTTTACGTTGCAATCCATCAACAGCAGAGGCCGTGATAGCAATCTAGACTGATGATGCCGTTAACACCAAGCGGCAATTGCTTTTAACTCTCAATGTAGGCATATACATTGTTCGTCAATGTTTTTCAGCTCAAAATTGTCTTTCAGAATCCATTAACAGAATGTTAATAACGAAAATACTGGGGTGGACTCTCGTCAGATGATAGTTTATGGTGACCGTCACCCATCAATTTCTCGAACTTCTATCTATAATATTACAACTATTAACATGTTGGCCAAAGTTTTCTAATGAAATCGAATGAACCTAATCATGATTCCAGTTTGATTAAAATTTGTAAAACTTTCGCATTACCGAGTACCAAAAAACTGACGGATGACAGTCACTATCACTTATCACCATACGCGATTCCACTCCTGTTCTATTGTGTAATCAAACTGGGCCTATTTCTCCCCTTTTCTCTGGGCCCCTCCTAGGAAAATTGAGACGAAATTTCACATCAATTGATCGAATGGTTTTTGAATTAATCGAGAGATGTTGAAAACCAGTGTTTTTGTAAGATTTTCTAATTTGTTTTTCTTGATTTTCTCGAAAATTAATATTTTTTGTTAGGTAAATATGTGGAATATCCTACAGACAATTCAATTTGCTACAATTTATTGCTTCATTGTTTTCCGATATTTCAAACCGGTTTAGAGAAAAAAATAAGAAAAATAAAACGAAAACGAACATGAAAAATCTTATTAACAAGGCGACAAGGAAGACCCAGCCTCAGATGGCAAGATGGCTTTGACCAGGACGCGAAAAGAATTGGGATGCCGAACCGGAGGACATCGGCACGTGACCGGGACGTTTGGCGAGAGACATTGCGGCAGACTAAGACCGAAAACCGGTTGTAGTGCCGAGAAAAAAATCTTAGTGCTAAAATTGAAGCCTAAATTTACTTGATTTCAAAGCTTCAACTCGGAAACAACACGACCGATTGAACAAAAATTTTGACTCAGGTGCTCTTGAAGAAGAGCTCAAGAGTGAAGAGAAAAACTTTACCATGCCAGAAACAGGCTCCTAATGGGGTTTCAGGGCAACCATACCTGACCTGTTGGAGGAAATTGGATGTGAAAACATCCACAAAAATAATATAACACTGGTTAAATTTTTTTTTGCAGACCAATAAGCCAAGAAATTCCAATAAAAACTTTACAAATCATTCGTTTTCCTTATCAGACTGAGGGTTTTTCACCCTACCCATATACAAAAAATTAAATATCTGTAATTTTCTCTACTACATGTAGAGTAAGGTGCGGGTAATGTGGACACAACATTGGTCCACATTATCCACACCAAAATCAAATTGACTGATTGTTTCAATCTTCACATTTTTCGATTTAAAAAGACAAAAAATTCTCAGATCAGGATTTTTTAATTTTACATTAAAAGGTTACGATTTTCTCTTGGATAACAAACTGCTGTTTTTAAAAATAAATCTTATAGTTGCCTCATATGAGTAAGAAAATAGGAACGGTGGTCCGCAATACCTGCACTTACTCCTCCCTAGGATTAGTTAAAGAAAAAGAAAAACTACCTGCTGCTGATCCATTAGCATAGCTTTCCACTGTTCCAAATGACTGTAATGTTTCTGAATAAGCAATTCCTTCCTTGTGATTTCGTGTCTGAGTTCTTGATTCTCATCTTTAAGGAACATCTCGGGTTTCAGGACCGAAATGAGGAAGCGTTTCTGAAGAAAGAAAGCCTCCATCTGCCGCGCCAAATCGATAAATTTACTCGCAGTCTGCTCCACTTCCAGCTCCATTTCTTCCTTCGTAACGCCAGTATTTGACTCTTGTTTGGTCAAGGCGTGAAGGCAGGCCTAAATTGGAAAGGATTGCAAAGGAAAATTAGCAAAAAGCGGCAGTGAAATTACATGAAAAAAATTTCAGAGGCGAAGGGGGACAAACAAGCCGACATTTGCAAGCGTCAAACATTTTTCTGTTCTTACCTGGAAGGCCTCCTCGAATTCGTCCATCAGATTCCCGTTTGAAGAAGATGCCATTTTTTGTTACTAATACTAAATATCTAGCACAGAATTCATTCTTTTAACTCGACTCGAGCAAATTCCCTCAACGACGCCAACCACAAGAAGCTCTCGTGTATCGATCGACTCTACTCCGTGCTCCGAAGCATTTATGAGCTTCAACTAGTGATGCCAGATTGTGGAAAATATCCTTTCTATGGTAATGAAGCTAGAGAGCCTACAATCTAGAGAGCGGACATCAAGACTTATGGGGCTATTCACGAATGTAATGGGCCTATTCTTAAAATGTAAGATTGCTCTGTATCTGTAACTTTACATTTTCAGTCCACTTTGCTATTCACAAACTGTAACTTTGACATTCTGTATCTGTAACTAGCTGTCAAATCATCTGTAAGTTTATGCCGAGAGAAAACTTATCCAAAAAGCGTAGTACGCAGTTCGAGTAAAATCAAATTTTCCATACAAATTTAACACTGCGCTTAAATTTAACCTCAGAAATTTTACCAAGCGGTACGCAGTTCGCTGGTAAAATGATGTGAAAAACTCATGTTGCAATGTTGCCTCACTAGATGGTGTAGAAAGTCTCCACTTGATTTTACCAGCATTTTAACTGTTCGGTACATTAAATTCGAGGTAAAAATTTGACAGATGAAAATAATAGAGGTTCTGTTTCCAGTTTTCTTAACGAGTGTGGTTTTTTAATTGTGTGTGCTCGGCTGTCAATGTTTTTTCTCCACAAACAGTTTTTACTTCGGTTTTAATGTGCCAATTTGGAGACCGCGGTAAAATTTCATTTTACTCGAACTGCATACTAGGCTTAAGGTTACATTTTTTAAGAAAAATGCAAAATTTTAAGAATAAAGGAAATATGTCGGACTTAATATTGTTGTATAATGGATGGGAAGAAGATTCTGAGTAAGTTAAATAAAAATACTTAGAAAGAAATGTTTATACGATTTGTTATACAGTTCAGAAGAAGCAACTGTCAGGAATCCCTATTATTCAGTTACAGTTTGTGAATACCAATTTGGAATCTAATGTAAAATTAGTATGAATCATGTGGAACATGTAAAGTTACAGTTGCAGATACATTTACATTCGTGAATAGCCCCATTAATGTATCTGCAACTGTAACTTTACATGTTCCACATGATTCATACTAATTTTACATTAGATTCCAAATTGGTATTCACAAACTGTAACTGAATAATAGGGATTCCTGACAGTTGCTTCTTCTGAACTGTATAACAAATCGTATATACATTTCTTTCTAATGGGCCTATTCTTAAAATGTAAGATTGCTCTGTATCTGTAACTTTACATTTTCAGTCCACTTTGCTATTCACAAACTGTAACTTTGACATTCTGTATCTGTAACTAGCTGTCAAATCATCTGTAAGTTTATGCCGAGAGAAAACTTATCCATAAGGTTACATTTTTTAAGAAAAATGCAAAATTTTAAGAATAAAGGAAATATGTCGGACTTAATATTGTTGTATAATGGATGGGAAGAAGATTCTGAGTAAGTTAAATAAAAATACTTAGAAAGAAATGTTTATACGATTTGTTATACAGTTCAGAAGAAGCAACTGTCAGGAATCCCTATTATTCAGTTACAGTTTGTGAATACCAATGTGGAATCTAATGTAAAATTAGTGTGGATCATGTGGAACATGTAAAGTTACAGTTGCAGATACATTTACATTCGTGAATAGCCCCATAAGTATTTTTATTTAACTTACTCAGAATCTTCTTCCCATCCATTATACAACAATATTAAGTCCGACATATTTCCTTTATTCTTAAAATTTTGCATTTTTCTTAAAAAATGTAACCTTATGGATAAGTTTTCTCTCGGCATAAACTTACAGATGATTTGACAGCTAGTTACAAATACAGAATGTCAAAGTTACAGTTTGTGAATAGCAAAGTGGACTGAAAATGTAAAGTTACAGATACAGAGCAATCTTACATTTTAAGAATAGGCCCATTAATTTTCCATTTTTTTTTATTAAAAAAAACTGCACAAAACTACACTGGTCAACACGACTTTTTGCCGTTAAACAAATTATACATTTTCGGTATCTGACAAGCATAAGTATTAACAGAAAAATGTTAAAAATATTTCATTACATCGAATTATCTAAATAAACGACAAAGTATAATTTTTGGCATTAGTATTGGCGGTTTATCCCGTAACAACTATTCGGTCCCGCTCCGAGCAGCACCGAGTAAATAAAAGAAAAGGACATACATTTCCCACAATATTGACAGCATATTGACGCACTACAGTTAACGGCGTGTGAATTTCTTGTATTTTTTCAGCTCACTATTGCTTATTTTGTAGTTTTTTGTTTGTTAATTTTCATACGTTCTGGTTGGGGTCGCATACTAAATACTTATACCTAGTTTTCATTATGCATCGAAAGTGCTTAAATTCTCTGGACCTCTTTTGTTTTATTTGTCGGGAGTTTACTTCCAATTCCAATCGAGAACGGCCTACGCCGCTAGTAAATAACGCATACAATTTGTACTTTGGTTTCAGTGTTAGTCAGAGTATTAATAAACCTTGGACGCCAAGTTTTTTTTGTTTAAGATGTGTCTTCCAGAACTATAAAGACTTGGGATGCAATATGTCTCTGAAAATTCATTTTCTTGATTCCCATTTAGAGTTTTTCCCTAAAAACTTAGGTGCTGTAAGCGACGAGCACGGGGAGAAATTTCATCAAGACATTATGACAATTTAAAAGAGATATCAAGGAAAATGGTCATCAAGAATGCTGGCAGATTTTTGTTGGACATTAAAACGAGATCATCCATCATATTCATATAAAAGAGAAGCAAAACTTTTCAAAAAATCATACGAATAAATTTATAAAAATTAAATATTTAAAAAATTCCTGTTTTTTTATTTTTTTTAAATAAACAGAATTTCCTAAGAAAATGGGTGTTTCCGCTATTTTTTACAGACATATTATAAATAATCTAATGCCAGGGTATGAAAAAAAAAACATTTGCAAAGAACGGCAAAATTTTTTTTTCTTTTTGTTGATCAGTGCTATCAGATACACCCAAAACAAGCATTTTTTTTGTTTAAAACAGCTATCTTAACTTCAATTAAATATTTTTAAAGTAATTATACTCAGAAATGTTCGGTAAATCCTCAAAAATAATTCTGCTTTGTCGCCACTCCAAGAAAAATCCACCAAAATTCCGCAAATGTCAATTTATGGGGCTATTCACGAATGTAAATGTATCTGCAACTGTAACTTTACATGTTCCACATGATTCATACTAATTTTACATTAGATTCCAAATTGGTATTCACAAACTGTAACTGAATAATAGGGATTCCTGACAGTTGCTTCTTCTGAACTGTATAACAAATCGTATAAACATTTCTTTCTAAGTATTTTTATTTAACTTACTCAGAATCTTCTTCCCATCCATTATACAACAATATTAAGTCCGACATATTTCCTTTATTCTTAAACTTTTGCATTTTTCTTAAAAAATGTAACCTTATGGATAAGTTTTCTCTCGGCATAAACTTACAGATGATTTGACAGCTAGTTACAGATACAGAATGTCAAAGTTACAGTTTGTGAATAGCAAAGTGGACTGAAAATGTAAAGTTACAGATACAGAGCAATCTTACATTTTAAGAATAGGCCCATTAGTTTACCTAATACAAATTGGAACATGATGTTTTTGCTTGACGTTTACGTCCAATGTTATGAGTCAAATTAGGATATTCCAAAATTGAAAATTTCAAGAATCGTAAATCGAGTTACAACATTTCTCGTTGGAGATCTTTTAATAGCTATCTACTTAGTATATTTCCTCTAAATTGTTTGTGGAGCTTTTGAAATTTTCAATTTTTTTGTCAATTTTTTTTGAGGATTTCACCCTTAAATTTAGGGAGAAAATGTATGAAATGCGGAATTTAGGAGCGAGGGGGAGGGGGGGGGGGCAAATTTCGTTATGTTCTAGAACAAAATAAAACTAATAAGAAACTAATAACTAGTGTCTAAGTGCCAGAATATCGAACCACACAAATCGAAGCCATTTGGGTTAATAGTTGGTGAAAAAAGAATATTTGGGGTTTTTGGGGGGATTTCAATTTGCTATTAGTGGTAAGATTTTTTTATGGTTGGCAGCCTTGTTTGAATCAACCTCCATATTGGAAATTTGAAACGTCAAAATCAGCTGTTTTCTACCTCAAACGTTTTTATTTCGAGTTTTCTATAAAAATGGTTCAATTTGAGACGATTCGATTTCCCCTATTGTTTGGGAGTTTCTTATTAGCAGCAGGAACAGCATATATTTACAGGTTTGCCGACAAATTAGAAAATAAACACAATTATTGGCAAATGTTTTTCCAGAGAGAAGTTGATTCCGGATTTGGATGATGAAAAAAGGAATCTCTACAAGGAAGATGCCTCCGCCAGAAAAGTGATCAAGGATGCGATAAAGTCAATGAAAACATGAACATCCTCGATATTAATAAACGTGTATTTTTTTATAATAAAGTATGATTTGAGAAAGTATTCCGTCTCATATTTCAATCCTTGCGAACTTTGCTTGCTCTTGGGTCATCTGGGCGCATAATTACGTATCCTATTTTGTACCGACGATTGTCTCCGTCTTTCCGGTAGTAGTTGACGAGTCCGATTGTACAAAGCCCCAAACCCACCAGCTGAAATGTTTAAAATTTTGGTTCAATGCAATTCAAAGATTTGCAAGTGGAAGGAAGTAAATTACCGCCACAACAGAGCTTCCAATAACTTCCGGGATTTCATTCCATCCTTGCTTTAGTAGAGCTCCTAGTCCTCGTCTTACTGGTGCACTCGCCATGGCAACTGAAATAATCCATTAATTAATTAATTAGAATTAATTTTATTGGAAAAATAAAATATTTACTTTCCGAGTTTCTTTGACTGGATTGTTGTGTAACAGAGTTGCGGCAACGTAGTAAATTACCTGTAAAAAATGTACTAGATTACTAATTTGAAGAAAGAAGACTGACACCGCGTCTTGATTAACAATTTTTCATCCCAAGAAATATCTCACCGCAATGAGATTTTTTTGACAGCTGGGCCGAAAATCTCTTGAAATTTAGTACTCAAAATGCCGATGAAAAGAAAACACATAGTCGCCGCTCTCGCAATTCATGCAATACGTGAAATTGAAAAGGCTGAAACAGAAGAACAGACGAAAAGAAAAACCTCTTAATGTTATATATTCTCTTCCAAAGCTTTTTGTATCGTATTTTGTAAAAATTAGTTATTTTCGCACTTGTCGGGAGAATTTGGATTCCGCCATCTTGAATTGTGAAATTCCAAGAAATTTTGCTATTGCAAGATTTCTTGAAATTTATCTCTGGGATTTTTTATCGCCGTCAACTCGAGCTCTGATTGGTCAATCAAAAATCTCTGCGATGAAAAATCCCAAATCAAGACGCGGTGTGAGTTACATTGCGACGACAAGGCGAAACGAGACGTCGACGAGAGTCGTCGGAGTTGTCGAAGTAATTTTCAACGTATTTTTTTTGTATTGAATTGATTACATTGCGACGACAGCGACACGACAACGCCACCAAAGTTTGAAAGATTGAACTTTTGTCGCGACGACATCGAATGACAGTTGAATTGTCCGTCATGCGTGCGTCCGTCTGACAGTTCGATGCGGTGACAGTTGGGTGCGGCAACGAATTTGGATTTAAATCATTGTTTTACACTTTTTTTTTTTAGTTTATCGTCGAAACAATTACTTTCAATTTGTTCCATACTTAAATTGCTTAAATCGTAAACAAACTTTTTTGCGAAATGACATTTCCGTGAGTTGCCGCATGTAAAAGTAGAAATTCGACCTACTCTATGCGGCTGCCGCATCGGAAAACGTATTATTAGGGGAGTACTCAAAGCAGCCCGTTGATTCTACTCGAACTGTCAACGTGACGGACGCATGACGGACGCATCGACGTACGATTCAGGTTCTACCTTAATTGTGTTTTGGTGAAAAATTGGCAATTTTATCAAAATGCAGAAATTATCCATAATAGCATATAATAATATTCTCTTTACTTTCTGCACTCTCATCTTTTACTTTCATAAAAATTAGTTAGGTTATGGGATTGTTTGTCGCGTGCTCGCAGCTCTTGTAATGTAATTTGGATGACGATAACGACAATGTCGCGCGAGTCTCGTCGTCGTCTCGTGTCGCCTTGTCGTCGCAATATAATTCAGACTTCAGCCTTAAAGCAAAATAAGTTGATTTGTTATAAAAAAAAATATCCCAACAAATGTACTAGATCTTTTTGTATGTACTAAAAAGTCCAACCCTGGAACGCTTTTGGGTTCGAACTTCGAGCTGTCACATTTTTCCGTGTTGGTTTGGTTTTTTTCTGGGTTTGACGATTCTTGCAAATAAAATCGATTTCGCTGTGCTAGCAAAAAGTGTTAACGATTGCGAAAGCAGCCAGCGTGTAAATTGATTTAGCACTGCTCCAGACGTCGAGATGGATAAAAATCAGAAAAGTAAAGCGCAGGTGAGTACGCCTTCCGCAAATCTCAGGTGTTCAGTGTTCAGTGTTTTGTGAATAATCGATAAATATAAATTTCGTCGGCCGATTAATTGTCGGAGATAGCCAGCCAGCGGACCGATAAATCTGATGATTCACTTCGTCGTAGACACATAAAACTCTTGACCTTCGGAGAACTTCACTTCCAAATCGAATTTGTCTCCAAAAAGTCGTCCCATCTGTTTAATTGCAAAAGTTTTTCCCCATTTGTTTGCTTGCTATTTCATCGTGTGTACACTTCAAATGATGGCCTGTAATGTTGTGTGTTTTGTTTGCATTTTGCTACATAGCCCAGCGATAAATTTCGTATGCAAATTAAATCCACTTCCGTTGAATGCGATTTTTAACAATTATTTCTTATGCCGCTGATGAAAACGAGGCAATGTTTATTCAGTTAACATTACTGAGTCATGAGACGCATTCGCACCTTCCTTGGCCCTTCTACCAATAAACACCCGCCCACCAGCATTCACGGCCTCGCCTTCTTTAATTCAAAACTCCGCTGATGGAGACTTAGTTCAAAAAAAGCAAACAATCTCACTTGGTTACGCTTTTAGCATTCCGGGTAAACATAACAAAAATCGATTCCGAATTCAATTAACATTTCTAATCAGTCTTGTAAGTGGAACAATCCTTTTCAGCGCCCATCCTCCGTCCTGGTGACGAACTTCCTTAATTCATGGACTGTTCAACTTCTAGCATAATCCGATTTATCACTACCCATTTGAGCCCACCCGGAAGTTAAAAGTTTCATGATTTCGTGATTCCTCATCCTTGCATAAATTCAAATCGCACTTTGTGTTAATTTTAGTGGAGACACCACTTCCACACTAACGTTCTGTTTGGCAGTCACCCAAAAGTTTTGTTTTGCACCATTAGATCATCATTTTTCCCTCATTTTTGGCTTGTGGTGTGTCTCTCTGTGGGGGTCGAAAGTGTATCCTTAAACTTACATCAATGATTTATCAAATTCAAGGACAATCGAGTCTTTTTTTGTGTATCTAAAATGTGAGCACTTAAATTGGATGAGAAAAACTTTAATAGAGTTTTTGAAAACCCCCAGACTTCAGAAGTGGTATCTGAACCTATCCAAAAGTTTTTAGGTCAATTGAAAAAACACCTTCCACGAAACTACACATAAAATTCATGAAATTTTTTCGTAAAATTTGCTCTTCTTTCTATATTATGTTCTAGTCCTTGTATCCCTCCTCTGCCTCTCGCTCTGTTCAAACGTAATATGTAACATTATTGGCACGGTTTGTCTAAAGTATTTTTCTAGAAATCTTTAAGGGTGATCATTTTTGAGCTAAAGTTCGGAAAAAATTTGAGATGTATAGAAAACTGAACATAATTTTTAATTACAGATCGACAAACGTAAAGCCCAATTCAGACTAACGATTTCGATTACGATTGAAGCTTCTCGACCAATGAGATCAAAGTTTTCAACGATAGGGACATGAAAGCTTTGATCTCATTGGTCGAGGAAGCTCAATCGTTAGTCTGAATAGGGCTTAAGAACTCGTAAAACACCACTTGTTTATTATTTATATACTAGGGACTGTGCCCCGAACAACTTCGCGGTTTATTTTCTTCCCTATAGTTTTTAATTCAGTATATTTTTCTTTACATCGCGGGCTAGTTTGAAAATCCTCGACAGCCAAATCTGGCCCACACACCACACCGCGATTAAGATATTTCTGATTGAATGAATTCCGCTATGAGAAAAAATAATAAAACCGGAAGCGAAACCACAGATCATCCATTGAAAGGGAAAGATTTTCAAAATGTTCGGTCGTGTTCGCTTGAAGGCATAGGTGTATCTTTTTTTACCGGCTACTCAAGGAGTAGTAATGCGTTTGCCTGTAGTGTGGCGTGCGTATTCAGTTTTAGTAACGCTGAAAGTCGATAACGTGGGAAACGATTTTGACAAGTGCCGTTGCAATCGTGTTTCCAAGAAACAAAAAGGGTCGTAAAATTACCGTCGCGACCATTAAGTCACGAAATTGAAGTTTCAACGACCATTTTACGACTTTTTGTACTCTTTGAGTTGGTCTTGCAAGCAACATGAGCAGTGATGCGCATGATAAAAAAAATTTTGTATCAAATTTTCCAGAAAAAAGTATCAAAAAGTATCAACCTAAGGAAAAGACGTAAAAACGTAAAAAAAGCAGCAAAAATTTTATTTTCGGAAAAAAATCATAATTTTCAGATTTGTTATAATTTCAAAACTAGCAGGTCGATTCTTCTATATAATCACATACAAAAAATCAAATGTATAACAAAAAAAAAACATTTCATTGGTTTAAATAACGCAGTTAATTACGTATAAATAAAACTACAGAATTACTGAAGTATAATATTTTCAGATATTTCTTTTGAAAACATAATACATTCCACCGTGCTCAAGTCAAAGCGGTTGGACTTTTTTGTTTTTATCAAATTTAGTTCTGAAATTGTCCGTCTTATTCGTCTGCACATATTCAGGAAAATGAATTGTATTTACATAGCAATACGGCTTCATTCTTGCTTAAGATTACAGGCAGGCTGAGTTCAGCATAATGCGATAATTTGTGTAGTGTTTACCAACTTCCGCATAATGTTGACTGATACAATTTTAATTTGAAAAAAACCTTTTACTGTCATTTTTTTAAAAAAGTATCAATTTCATGATATTTAGGGAAAAATGTATCTTTGTATCAAAAGTGAAATTTATGAAAAAGAAGTATCGAAATTGATACAAATGTATCAAATGCGCATCACTGAACATGAGGTTATAGAAAATACAAAATGGACGTCGGATGCCGTTTTGTTTAAATGGAGCCAATATAGGACTTACCATGACGGTTGTCAAATGAAAAATGTTCCCAAAAAATCAAAACAACGGACGCCACTTTTTCTAATTCAGAGATGTCCAATCTATATGTGTTCAATTACCACTATCCGCAATTTTTTGCGTGCAATAAGAGCACAAAAACAAAATTGAGATAGTGGCGCTCTCACATTCTTAGTGGCAAGCCGATGTCATACGAACACAGTGGACAACAAAATTTTCATTTCAAATAAACTTTTGACATTCTTATTTTTTGCTTTTTGTATCTCACTGTACATCAGTCTATCAGACGAAAAAAGCGACACACAACCGCACGCATCAACAGCAGGACTGCTACTAAACGATTGAAGCATCTGACTCATAGAATTCTTTCATTTTTTATTCGCTGTTTAATATTTGCATATTATTTTACGAGGTATAATTTAAAATGTGACAATATTGGTCATAATAGCGTAAAATGCTCTGTCGCTATAGATAAAAATTTTAAGCATGTGAGAAGCTTAGCAGAGAGGAAGCTACTCAGAGGAAGATACTCAGAAGGATTTTTGGCGCTATACATGAGGGGGGACGATTCCGGAGACTACAATGACGAGGTCTATGAGAGATATCAGGACGTTTCCGTAGTCAAGCTCATAAGACTCAACAGACTCCGGTGGGCTGGTCATGTCACTCGAATGAGTGAAAGTGACCCGGCTGGGAAAGTCTTCTGCGGTAGGTTATTAACAACAAGGCGACGAGGAAGACCCAACCTCAGATGGCAAGACGGCGTTTACCACTGGAGGACATCGGCGCGTGACCGGTACTTCTGCCAAAATACATTGAAACCGGTGGTAGTGCCGAGAGAGAAAAGCTTAGTGAGCCAAAAGAGGACGCCTCTGGTCTAAATCGTATAAGACTATCATGATGGGTGTCAAATGAAAGGTCCTAAAAAAACTTGCAAACATCTACAATGTACCTACTTCAAAAAATAGTAAAACTCGACTAATAAAAAAAAGGAGTTAAAAACTTTAACCGTTAATTGATGAGGTGGGTCCAGTGGACCCACATTGACTTTTCTCTCTTTGCTATTTCTCATGTTTTCAGCACAGTGACTCTGAAATCTTCAGTACCTTCATACAGTATGGTGTTGTATGCTGAGTTAAAAGCACGGATTTGGTATGTGATTAGAACAAGTCCATTGGAAACCACCTCATCATTTACGCATATGATTTTCACCTCATCAATTAAGGGTTAATAAAAAAAGATCATGCTTGGTGAAATTTCGAACTAAAAAATTTGAAATAAGAAAAAAGTAAAACCCGACTACAGTTTTAAAAACCCCACTAGACTAACCATGAATCAAAGAAAACAAGATACTCTGATTTTTCTTCAATTTCTCTCAATTCTTATTAAGTTTTGCCATCCACTTTCAGAAAGTACCAAACGAATGTGTCCAAGTCGTAGTAAGATGCCGGCCAGTCAGCAACAAGGAGAAGTCCTGCGAAGGTACATGTCAAGTGGTCAGCGTTTATCCATCGCGTGGTGTCATCGAAATCGCTAATCCGAATGAAATGAACAAAGAGAACAAAAAAATGTTCACCTACGATGCTGTCTACGATTTCAAGTAAATAAATTTTTTGTTCGATTGCTAAGCGTTATAAATTGTTCCCTTCTTTATAGCTCCACACAGAAAAACGTGTACGATGAAGTCGTTAGACCGCTGGTATCAAGCGTTCTGGAGGGATTCAATTGCTGTGTGTTTGCTTATGGTCAGACGGGAACCGGTAAAACTTTTACAATGGAGGGAATCAGAGGCGACGATGAACTTAAGGGAATTATACCGCGATCCTTCGAGCAGATCTGGTCGCATATCAATCGTGCACAAAATATGAATTTCCTGGTGGCTGTGTCCTACCTCGAAATCTACATGGAGGAGCTGAGAGATCTACTGAAACCAAATAGCAAAAATCTAGAGTTAAGGGAGCGTGATATATCTGGCGTTTATGTACCAAATCTTCATTCAGTGTTGTGTAAGAGTGTCGATGACATGCTGAACGTTATGAAGCAGGGGAATAAAAATCGAACCGTTGGATTCACGAACATGAATGAGCACAGTTCGCGATCGCATGCGATTTTTATGATCAAAATTGAAATGTGCGAAATCGGATCGAATACGGTGAAAGTGGGTAAATTGAATTTAATCGATTTGGCCGGCAGCGAAAGACAATCGAAAACGGGTGCTACAGCAGAACGTCTAAAGGAGGCTAGCAAAATAAATCTTGCACTATCGTCGCTTGGCAACGTAATATCCGCACTGGCTGAAAATTCACCTCATATTCCATACAGAGATTCGAAGCTGACACGTTTGCTGCAGGATTCACTCGGTGGTAATTCGAAAACCATTATGATAGCTAATGTGGGCCCGTCAAGCTTCAACTACAACGAGACATTGACGACATTGCGATATGCAACACGGGCGAAGACCATTCAGAACAAACCCATTAAGAACGAAGATCCACAGGATGCTAAATTGAAGGAGTATCAAGAGGAGATTACACGATTGCGGCAGTTGATTGCTGATCGTCAGAATAAGGAGAAGGTTGTGAATCCCAAGAGAGTGAAAACAGTACGACGGCCAAGGAATCCATCGATTACCAATGGCGAAGTAGACGACGAGGGCGATGACAATGAGGAGGAGGAGGAACAGGAAACGGATGAACAGGAAGTGGATAACAATGCTGTCATTGCCATTGATACTGAATCAAAGGAGGCAATTGAGGTGAATTTGCGTTTATTAAAAGATTATATAGTTTTACTAATTAATAATTTCTGTTTACAGCGCGAGAAAGAAGTCACATCTCAACTTGCTTCTAAACTTAATGAACTCGAAGGTCAATTGGTTCGGGGCGGTAGAAATATTTTGGATACGTACACTGAACGGCAAATTGAATTAGAGAAGAAACTGGGCGAAATTGCTGATAGAAAGGTAGACAAAACTTAAAGTAGAGGGTTTTTCTTAGATTGCTTTTTGTTATGGGGTTGGAAAGGAAGCCCCTCGCACTTAAGCCTTTATTATTTTGTTTATATAGCTTACTAATCAAGTGTTTTTTGTTGTTGTTGTTGTAGAAACGTGAAGTTGAAATGCAACAGCAGCTGGAACTGCAAGAGGAGACGACATTGGAAATTCGAGAGACTGTCACTTCGTTGGAACAAGAAGTAGAATTAAAAACAAGAAAATTATCAAAATGCTATACAAAATATTTGGTAAGAATTGGAGTTTGTATTTTTTCAAAACTTTTTCTGAAAGACATTTTTATGTAAGATTTTTTTTTTCTAAAACCGCGTCTCGATTAGACATAAATTGGAACTCTTTTCATCGTCTGCCATGAAAATGGCACTTGTAGACATTTTTCCAAGCATTTTTACCCGAGATATAAAAAAATTCTGACAAATGATGTCTCTACAGGACATTTCACTGGCACACCATGAAAAAAATTAAATTTATGTCTAATGAATAAGAAAGTATTTCTACTTATACGTAGTATTTATAGTGGAACCACAATAGCGCTTTGCCGCTTGCGTCAGCGTTGACATTTCAGTGCACCTAACGAGCTTTGACGCTGGGACGCCATGAATGATCTGTGCTAAACCGCAATAACGCTTTGACGGTAAAATATTTTTTTGTCAATTTCGAATTGAAAGATGTCGTCATGGGATTTGCAAGACATTGTTTTTATAGCTTTAGTAGCTGAAGCAGCGTACAAGGCTCAACAATTATTTTAAAAAAACCAATGAAAGACGCTGGTGGGTTCGGGAACTCAACATAAAAAGAGATACGTATGGTTTTTTTGCTAAATATGTTGATGCTATGAAGCAAAATGACCCAGAACACTTTTTTAAAATCACAAGGATGAGGAGTGAATCTTTTGATCTGCTAATGGAGCTTAAGCCTCTGGAAGAAACTCGGCCGTCCTGTTTCTTCGGCAATTTTAGCCCACGCAAACTCTTTTTTTATGGTATTTCGGTATACTTTCGATTTCGTGTTGTGTTATATAAATACTCATAACTTTTCACCTTTTCAATTAACATTTCCTCAAAATTAATATTATCCATTTTTATTGGAATCGATGAACTTCTATTTACGTCCGAATGACAACTGTCAAAGTGCCAACGCGTCTGAAAGTAGAAAGTATGTCTACTCTCGGCGTCAGCGCGCTTTGAAGCTCGCTGGCAAAGCGCTATTGTAGATGACTTCATACAATCGCTTTGATTTTACTTTTGAGCCTCGAACTGTCAACGCTGAAGCAAGTTGCAAAGCGCTATTGTGGTTCCACTATTATGAAAAATTTCGACCTCTTAATTTTGCCTAAAATACATTTTCCGAGTACTCCTGAGTCGATTGGAGTCATATTACAAAAATGTCTTTCTATCTGTTAGTCTGTTCGTCTATTAGTCTGTCAGTCTGTCAGTCTGTCAGTCTGTCAGTCTGTCAGTCTGTCAGTCTGTCAGTCTGTCAGTCTGTCAGTCTGTCAGTCTGTCAGTCTGTCAGTCTGTCAGTCTGTCAGTCTGTCAGTCTGTCAGTCTGTCAGTCTGTCAGTCTGTCAGTCTGTCAGTCTGTCAGTCTGTCAGTCTGTCAGTCTGTCAGTCTGTCAGTCTGTCAGTCTGTCAGTCTGTCAGTCTGTCAGTCTGTCAGTCTGTCAGTCTGTCAGTCTGTCAGTCTGTCAGTCTGTCAGTCTGTCAGTCTGTCAGTCTGTCAGTCTGTCAGTCTGTCAGTCTGTCAGTCTGTCAGTCTGTCAGTCTGTCAGTCTGTCAGTCTGTCAGTCTGTCAGTCTGTCAGTCTGTCAGTCTGTCAGTCTGTCAGTCTGTCAGTCTGTCAGTCTGTCAGTCTGTCAGTCTGTCAGTCTGTCAGTCTGTCAGTCTGTCAGTCTGTCAGTCTGTCAGTCTGTCAGTCTGTCAGTCTGTCAGTCTGTCAGTCTGTCAGTCTGTCAGTCTGTCAGTCTGTCAGTCTGTCAGTCTGTCAGTCTGTCAGTCTGTCAGTCTGTCAGTCTGTCAGTCTGTCAGTCTGTCAGTCTGTCAGTCTGTCAGTCTGTCAGTCTGTCAGTCTGTCAGTCTGTCAGTCTGTCAGTCTGTCAGTCTGTCAGTCTGTCAGTCTGTCAGTCTGTCAGTCTGTCAGTCTGTCAGTCTGTCAGTCTGTCAGTCTGTCAGTCTGTCAGTCTGTCAGTCTGTCAGTCTGTCAGTCTGTCATCTGTCAGTCTGTCAGTCTATCAGTCTGTCAGCCTGTCAGCCTGTCAGTCTGTCAGCCTGTCAGTCTGTCAGTCTGTCAGTCGGTCAGTCTGTCAGTCTGTCAGTCTGATAGTCTGATAGTCTGTCAGTTTGTCAGCCTGTGTAGAATTCTCAAAAATTAATACAGCTAGAGCCAAGAAATCTTACAGGCATGTTTGGTCCTGGAATGCGACGATCCTATCAACTTTTGGTGGAAATCCGTTAACCGGAAGTATAAACAAATTATAAGAAGACTGTTTTTTTCTAACAACTCCCCCCAAAGCAGCAGATATGCATGCGGTCGGCATAAGAATTCAACGAGAATAAAACTTAGTTTTAACAAAAGGCGAACGTAAGCAGCGACATGAAGGCGATCACCATGGCTGCTCGTGGCTGCTCGTGTGTACTGCCGACTAGCCGGCAGCTCTTAATTCACGATGGGGGATTATTTTGAACTTCGTTTTGCACTAATTTGAGTTGTTAGAAAAAAATGATCTCTATAACACATATTTTTTGCCAGAAGTAACCAAAACAACGGCTTTTTAAAAATGGCAATTTCGATTTTTTGTTATTTACTCCGACAATTACGCGTTTTCAGTGGTCTTATGTATGACAAAAGTTGGAGACAATAAAATTTCCTACATTTTTGTCTTCCACTAGAACTTCATATCCGAAGCCGTTATCGAGATATGCCGTTATTTAAAAAATATCAGTTTTTTTGCAATTTTCTCGAAAAATACCGGGTTTTTGGTAATTCATTGTATAAGATGAATTGAAAAGAATAATGTTTGCCAAAATTTTGTCTCTAACTTTTATATATTATCTTTTATCGCTATTGAAATATTTTCATTAAAAGTTAAAAAAACAGATTTTTGCGAATTGCTTGAAAACTAACGGTTTTTCGAAAAAATAGTTAAGGAAAAATTAAAGACATCAAAATTCTTTGCATTTTTGCATTTTATCGCAAATAGATTGCAGGACCGAAATACAAAATCGCCAGAAAAATTAGCTAAGTGAATTTATTCTGCGATGGATGAATAAAATTTGCGGAATAAATTCTGAAAAAAAATCGCGGAAAAAACCAAAAAATTTAAGTTTCTTACAATGGTTTTTTTTGCTATTCCAGGCTCTTCAACAAGAATTGAACGACACCAAATACGAGCACAATCGGGATCTGCGAGAGCTGGAAATGACACAAAATGAACTCATCAAGTAAAACAATTGAGAACATTTAAGATTTCTTCATTGAGTAATTTTTGCGTTTATTTAAATTTTAGGGAATTGAAACGCTTGCTGTTAATCATTGACAATTTTGTTCCCGTTGAAGTGAAGAGTCGTCTCTTCACCCAGGCTAGATACGATGAGGAGCAGGAGGAATGGAAGCTCTGTGCTAACAACATAAACGACAATGGGCCAATGCGCCGGCCATTTTCATGCCCTGGACGACGTCGGCCTGTGTCAGAGTACGCAATTCAAGAAGCTAAGAAGAACAGCACGAATGCAATTCGATATAAGGGCGAGAATATCGTGAGCTATGAATTGGACATGCCATGTCGAACCACCCACGAATATCAGAGCCCCAAAGTCTCGCCATCCTTGCAAGCAGTATTGGCCGAAGCAATGCAAACGGACGACGATATCGATATCATAGACAATAGTAACCACAACAGTATTCGCAATCGTCTCGATCGGATTATGATGAGCCAGAATAATGCACAAACACCAAACACAAATGGAATCAGGTGAGGTTTTTTACAAATTTAAACACTTTTCATGGTTAATTTGAATTTATTAAAAAAAATTAGTGAAAATGAAACACTTTGCAGAAATATAAAGTCATCGAAAACGGAAAGCAATAAAAGGCATAGTGCTGTTAAGAAGCCAGCGTCAGCATACCCAAAAGCTAGAGGTCTAGTTAAGAAATAAACCAAAACCATACCGAATGACAGAAAAGACTATAAACTAACCAAAAAACAAAAGGAAAGAAAAACTCTTTGAATAATCTTAAAACTAATTTTAATAATAATATTAATCCAATTTAATATGCAATTGGCGTTTAGGCACAATAAAGTCAATGAAAAAAGAATCCTTAAATGCAACCGCATTTATTGTACTTCTCATCAAACTTCTAAATTCACGCCAATTGATTATGATTTCGGTTAACACATTTTTTTTTGTTTCATTTGTGTCTAGCGAGTAATATTATATACTAGCCATTA
This sequence comes from Chrysopilus asiliformis, assembly GCA_964034945.1. Classification (NCBI taxonomy): domain Eukaryota; kingdom Metazoa; phylum Arthropoda; class Insecta; order Diptera; family Rhagionidae; genus Chrysopilus; species Chrysopilus asiliformis. The sequence continues at coordinate 81,708,798 of OZ035962.1, forward strand.
ATGCGCTTTTTCTTGCCTGTCCAAAATTAATTTATTAGTAAAAAATAAATAAATATTACGATGTAATTAATAAAAAATCCACATAAAAAAGAACAATTATGTAGGTAGAACAAAGTATTTTTGTTATGTATTTATATTTTTGTTAAAATATTTTTGTAGTATACTTCTATTATACATAAAAAAAAAACTATTTAGAAACGATATTATTTTTTAAGTAATATTTTTTTCCAAAAAACAAACTTATTTATAGAATGTTATTGTGATTTATTAATTTATTGCAATAATTGATGATTACGTTGCAAAGCTTTTATTTTTTAAGTTTATCTTGTGATAGCAAGCTATGTTTTTTATGATTTTTAATATTATAGGTTTTTTTGGAAACTTTTGTTATATTTTTTTTGTATTTGTAAATTTTTTTTTAAAAATATGTTTATGAATCATGTCTATTTTGATTATTTTCTGCATTTATTTATGCATTGAAATTAAGTCGCACATATACTCAAACTCATTGAATAATTAAGAATGAAATCTAATTGAGAGGAAACTAAAAAAAGATATTTGTGTCTCTGTTGAAAATAAATTTAATTATCTTTACCAAACCCAACAATTTGTCTTTGTATGCCCTATACTTTTTGAAATTTAATAAAAAGTAAGAAAAGATAAATATTAGCTGTTTTTATTATAATTGTGGATGATATATGGCAGATTATTCTTAAAATTTTAAGGGATTTCTACACTTTTAGGATTAAGTAGCCAAAAACATAAATACGTCATTGCGTTTAATTCCCTTTAGTCTCAGAAATAGCAATTTATTTCCTGCGTTTCTGTCTTTTAAAATCTACCATCTGTGGTTTTTTCTAGATTTTTATGCAGAAATGTGTTTAAAACCAAATTGCAACAAATTCAAATACTGTCGAGGCTTGGTTTGGGAACTCGATCTGTTCCTGAAATACGTTTAACATATCAAGGCTTTCACGAACCGAGGTTTCACTGCGTAGCAAGTTTTCATATTTTATTCATAAACATAAGAAAAGCTACAATTCCCAGGGCCAATCTTCAAATACTCTATATGATGACAGACAAAATGTTTATTAAAAAAACCCATTTGTATAGGTTATGGTGAAAGAAGTGGTCCGATGTATAGGTGAGTTATGTAAAATCCTATTCTAAACACATTTTACCTTCATAAATTTTTCAAAATGACTCGTCGTTTTCGAGAAAATTGCAAAAATGTGTTTCGTTTGTATGGGGGAGGGGGGAAGCAATGATCCAATTTTCCCCGTTCACGAATTTAGCCTAGCCATTTACGAAAAACGCAACTATACAAAATTTCAAGTCTCTAGCTCAATCCTTTCAAAAGTTATGGTGTTTACGGATAGAGGGACGGACAAACAGACAGACAGATGAACGGACATTCGGAAATCAAAATCTTTTGTCATCCCTAATATCCTGGTGTAATTTATTTTTGTGTCTGACGATTGGTTCCATGTATTACAAACGGTATACAAAATCTAATATACTCTTATATTATATTTCATGTAGAGTATAAAAATATTCAATCATTTGCCGCCATGAGAGATCCTTGATATTGAGAAAACAAATATCATTTTAATTATTGACCATAATCCCTATATAGCACTAGCAACCACCACAAAGCTGGTGCGTGACTAATTTTCTTACTAAATTATAAAAAAGGACATATCAGATACAATAGAAAGTTACATTGGTAGGATTGCTGCCGAAGATTTTCCCTCGCTTGCGTTAAATACATTAACCGCAATTTTAGAAAAAAGTTACGGTTTCTTCCTACTAATAGTAACGTATTAAGATCTTTTATTAATTTCTTCAAAGCCTAGAAACTACGGCAAATCAAATATTATTTCTAGTTCTAAATGTGATCCACGAGTATAATTACTCCACGATTTTAAAACATCTTAATACCTCAAATTTCAACTGATATAAGCCTATTTGTAAAAACAATATTAAAATGATAAAACTGAAAAAAGGCCGAAAAACTTACGGCGAATTCAGTTCGAACTTAGCGCTAAAGTTTTAAATTTCCCATATTGCCAGCTTGTTTGTTTTAAGAGTTGAAGCGACTTGCAGTGGAATTGTGGGATTTTAGAAATTCAGCCCGTATTTCATCAACCGACAGTGCACTTTCGTATCAAGTCCGCAACAAGCTTAGAGTACTCTGAAATAAAGTACGAAAGTGTGTGAAGAAAGTGAAGTCTCAACAAAAAGTCTTCGTGGTGCAGCTTTTCTGTTTGTGCACAAAACAGTGGTTTGTTTTGATTAATTGGTGATTTAGGGCTGATTGGACCGCGAGTGCGGGCGCGACAAGCAAAAAACTTTCGCGGCACAGTACTTAGCAAACAATTCGGGCGAGGAATCGACCGAAAAACAGGCCAAACAAATTCAAGAGTTCTATCCATCCAGTAATTAAAGTTAAACAGTTTGCCTTTGTACCTGTGCTGCAGTATGCAAAAAACCTTGCCATCAACAATGGGGTCGTCCTGCTGCCGGGGGCCCCACTAACTAACGTACTTACCCAGTGAAGTCTCGCTGCTCGTCCCGCATTCATCCCGTCTCGCAGTCGTCTTCGCCGTTCATTCGCGGGGGGATCACTCAAATCGCTCAAATAAAACTCAGCTGGTTCTGGTGATTATCGCGGGGGCAAAATGGGAGCCACCCCGAGCCATGAGGAGGACGAGATGGCCGAGGCCGAATCGGACGATGATGATATCATTAAAATGCAGAATGGACGGTTCAGGGTGAGTATTTTAAAAAACTACCCTTGCTGTCTCGCAATTAACGCCTGGCTAGGCTTAAATTAAATTGTGTGTCCTAATGGAGCCCTTTTATTGCTTGCCAACACCCGGACCAACATCAAAATGCAAATATTTGCAATAAGATTTAAATAAATGCTTTGTTTTCGAAAGACTTATCGCCTCCCCGAAGCTATCTGTGGGTGGCGGAATTCTCGGTATCCACGTGCAGAGGCATACTACCATATCTCTTTGAATTCAATGTCGCACTTTGTTATTGATTTAACTGATGAATCTTTTATTAATGCGAATTTTCCGTCTTGTCGGGTGCCATGAAGAAACTTCTTAATCACTTCATTCTAAATTTTGGGCAACACCTCTTCCATAGTCCACATTTTCACTTGAATTTCAGTTAATCCTTATACCAGCAAAACAAGGGAGGATGAGGCGAGGTCGGAGTCTACCTGAGTAACAAAAACTTCCAAGTATCGGCTTATGTAATGGTTCTCTGGTGAGGACATTTCGCTTCGATTTGTCATTAATTTAGAGGACAAAGCATATTATTGCAGATCCAAACTACGTTCAGTTGGTAGGGCAAAACTTCCGCTTGTTTAGAAAATTCCTGGAATCACATAACGACCCCACACTCCAAACACGAATTTATAAGTATGAATTCATGAACATAAATCTACTCCAGTCATCTTTCCTAAAGGGATGATAAATAGATATCGGTCTAGTAATAAAAAATCGGTCAACCGATGGATACTTTTAGTTCATAAACTCATCAAAGAAAATCTGATTTGCATGAAAAAATACATAGAAGTAAGAATGGATATTTTTAATGGTTTAGTAAAGAAAATGTATAAAGAAATACCAGTTGCCTGTGGACAGGTTAAAGTATAGTACAAGGACGTGTAGGTTGTGAGATAACGATGAGAGTTTTTGGAATGACTAATATTCGAATATTGTTTTCTAATAATTCCAAAAATTTGATGGAAAAATTATAATTGTTTGGGAAATCTTTGATTTATCAACACATGAAGATTTTCAACAAAAGATTCACTCAAAAAAACAGGTTTTTATCAAAAGACTAGCTTGCATACCCGTCGTTAACAAGTTAAAGTTTTTTGTATAAGTTTCAGAACACAAAAAAAAAACAGAAAGAACTTAAAAACTTTTAAGAAAAATCTTATGCTTGCATGACTCCGTTTCGATTTAGTCTAACACCAGATTCGTGATAAACGACCCCGAAAACCCCCTAATGCCAATTTTTCGTGGGAAAAATGGTGAAGGGATATTTCCATTTTCCTTACAGAGCCTTTAATTTGGATTTTTGGAATTCTAACTCCGTATTCGTGATCAGTGACCCCGAAAAGCAATTTTTGCCGGGGAAAACGGCGAAAAGTATATTTGTGTTATCCTTACAGCACTTTCCATTAGGATTTTTGAAATTGTAACACCGGATTCGTGATTAGCGACTCCGGAAACCCCCTAATTCAAATTTTTCCCGGGAAGATATTTGCGTTATCCTTACAGGACCTTCCGTTTTTGAAATTATTTTGAAATTCTAACACGGGATTCGTGAATAGTGACCCCGAAAACTCTCGAGTGATACTTTTCAGCCTTCTGAAAAGCAGGATTCATTGCGAAAATCAAGGTTTTAAAACACCCAAACCCTCTTTACCCCCCCCCCCCCCCCCCTCCAGTTTACCCCCTTAAGGGTAAAATTTTGAAAAACCCCGCCTTAGTGAGCGCATAGGTGACGGATGGGACATAGTGTGAAAATTTCAAGTTTCTAGCTTCTGGCGTTGATGAGTCAGTCAGTCAGGCTAAACGATTTTATATATAACTAGACAAACCTCTTCCGAAAATGGGAGAAATTGAACCACCCCTACCTGCCTTTACCATACAAATCGAAAAGCTTTTTGCGATTTTCTCGAAAACGGTTCGTCTTTTTCCCATAGGATTCTATGGGACAATAACAGCTTTCGAATGCATAAAACTGCGTCGAAATTCGTTAAAGTTTGCTGATACACGTCGATTTTACAAATTTCATTACACACATACGAACGAACACACACAAATACTGACATGTGCAAATTTAAAAAAAATGCTTTTATTTTAAAAAAAGTAAAAAATATTTTTTTGGGCACTGCATATCAAAAATCAAAGCAAGATAAATATTTATTTTATGTTTTATGTTCTTATTTCGCTTTTATTTCTGATTCACAGTGCTGAAAATTTTTTTTTTCCTTTTTATTGCAATTTTTTAAATAAAAGCTTTTTTTTAACAAAAAATGTTTTTTTGTTTTTTGCTTTGATACAAATAAGTATGTATATAAATAAAAGCTTTTCATTGCAATTGTCTAGTGTACAGCGGTTCATTGTATTAAAAGTGCAAAATAACAATTCAAGCACATACACCAGAAATATATAAATAGCGCCCGTTTTAATTTACCCGTGTAAAAAAAAACATTCTGTTTTTTCGTATTTATTTCGCATGACTGCATAATTTGTTTTAATACGCTTACATTTTGTAAAGTTATTCAAAATGATTGGAAAAATAACCATCGGCCGGTGAATGCCTCGTTCAAATATTTCCACAACACGAAATAAGTTTTCCTTTACTGGAAAAAAAGGAATGCTCGTCCCAAATGAGACTTGACGCAAACAATAAGAAAGTTTATTAGAAGCAATACAAAAATGTTTATATTTATTAACTAAAAATAATGGTTATTTGAAACACTTCGTGTTTAGGCTAAACAGTTTTATGTGGTACGTTCAAACACTTCATAAGTAAAGTGTTTGAAACAATTAATGTTCCTAAACACTTTCTGTTCCTAAACATTTTCTGTTCCTGTATAATATTTAAATGGTCTACACCACGATATAATAATATTTGGCACTAGCACTAATTGTTTATCTTGTCAATGTTTCGGAAGTTCATTTCAAATTACATTTCGCCACATGCACAATTGAAAATATGCTCAACATATTCATTTTTAAAACAGTTTTCCTATTTACACTAGCACAATATATAGAACTCCATATTTATACTATTTTTCACCAAAACTAAACGCTCAATCAATAATACCTTTTTTTCACTAATTTTTTTTTTTTCACAGTTCAAAATTTATTAACAACAATTATTTGCAACAAAGAAAAATTACTCGGGATCAACACTTAAAGGGCCCATAGACGGACAACTTTGTTGCCAACCTGGTCGCCAACATGCAATGTTGGAGTCGATGTTGTACGTCTGTGGCCAAGTTGGCGGTTGGTTTTTCATGTTGTCGACAATTTTTTGTGTAAAATCAAAAAATTTTGAAAACTTAGCATGTTGGCGTTCATGTTGGGGTGTCTGTAGGCAAGTTTACAACCTGGTTGCCAATCTCAGTTGCATTGAGTACTGCAATGAGAACAGTGAAGTGTCAAAAATAGTTTATTTGATTAAGTTCGGTTGAGTTTGGTTAATTTTACTAGGGTTTTGATCGTACGACCTGACTCCAAGACTTTGTGGCGATATTCCAGTGAGAAATTTTAAGTCCTCGAAGCTCTGGCCACTTGCCAAAAACCGTAGGGTTGCAGACAGCCTTTCATTTGCAGGAATAGCTATTCTCATTATCGTGTCCTTCTTTTCAATGAATGGTCTTACTGCATCCAATAATTCATCGTAGGTGTTGCTGTCCATTCTTGAAAAGTTTTTGAAATCGCCAAGTGCAGTCACACGTAGTTCACGCATTAAATTTGAATGAGAAAACTGAGCACGGTTCTGATACCACTCCTTTGCCAAATTTTTTTTCTTTTTCAAAGGGGGCACCTCATCTTCGCACAACTCGTTTAAAACCAATACCAATAACAAATCCTTACTCATTTTTCACTAGTCAACATATACCCTATAGTTGTCCTATAACCATATAGTAAACTATAAACAATAAAAAAAATTAGAGAAATCACCTAAAGTCGACGGGATCTTGTTAAAAATGATGTTGACAACTTGGTTGCCAACATTCCGTCTCGTCTGTGGTGAAAACTACCAACCAGGTTGGCGACCAGGTTGGCAACAAAGTTGGCCGTCTATGGGCCCTTTTATTGTTTATTATTAAAAATTTCAATAATCATAGTTGACCATAAATATTTATATTTTTTTAAAAATATTTTTTTGGGTTTTTCACAAACTACTTAAAGTTAAAGTTTTTGTCTTAAACAATACAAATATTTCTAAGAAAAAATATAGGTAGTGTTTTTGATAAATATTTTAAATTTTTTAAATGGCTCCATCAAAAGTGTTTGTCGCAATAAATAAAAAGTGTTTAAGACAAACACAGAATTTTTCAATCTGAACAGAAATGGTTTTTTTGAAGTATTAAATGTTTGGAATGCACATTATTAAACAGTAATTGTTGTCAACGAACATATCCTGTTTGCTATAAAAATACTTCTTTTACAGAAACATATAATTATTGCTGCAAACACTCAATAGGTGTTGGCAAACACTTTCCAAACATTCCTTTTTTTCAGTGATACTTGAAAATTCGTCTTCTGTGTGCAAATGCCGATAAAGTTACAGATTTTGGTATAAATTCCTGTAATTTTGGTTCTTCCTTACAAGCCACAATGACTAGAAAGTGAAGGCGTATCAATGGTTAGTGCCATTGATTGATACTAGCGTAGAGTTCATGCAACCAACTAATATTGATTTGTAATCAATGGAACCAACATCGTTGTAAACCACAAATTGACTCTTATTTTTTTTGCTGTAGTTCGTTAACTTTGTCACCTCAAGACTAGGGTGGAGAGAAAATCAAAAGTTATCAGATTCCTGCATGACACCCAAAAGAATTGCGAATCGATGTAAAAAAAAACTCCACTTAAAATATTTTTGTTAAATTTTGATATTCTCAGGTATCACAGGCCGATAGAAATGTGGAAATTTTTGTGTGAAAAAGCAAATTGGTTATTTTCCTTTCAAAGCATCTTACATTTACAGTCATGTGCACTTTCTGATTTTTTTTTCGATTTGATGTTGCTAATGATTTAAAGACAAGTTACTTGTAATTTTCTTTGACGGGAACAACCCTCGTTGGGTCAAAGACGGAGAAAAACCGAAATCATGTTAACTTTGAATATTTCAATATACTCCTAAACACCTCAACTAATTAAGATCAAACTGACAATTTTGGAAAGAAAAAAAAATTTGACAATTTTTGTTTTTAATTCTTGTGAGAGGGGTGGTTTTTTTTTAAATTTTGGACCACTTATTTTTTTCTTCGTTGTTAGCTTGTTAAGCGCATTCCTGAACTTGAGCTCAAAATTCGCAAAATTTCTCGAGTTTCGGGCGTGCAGGCATTCATGAAGATTTATGTTAAACCCATTTATAATGTCAAAAATGCTTGGGCGCCTAAAACTCGGAAAAATTTACTTAACGAGCCTATAAGACTTGAAGAAAAAAATTAATAGGTCCAAAGGGAATAAACTACCGCTAGGAAAAGGGTTAAAAAAACAAAAAAAAAAGTATTTTACGGGACCTTAGGATATCAGAATACGACAAAGATATTTTGCACAGCTTAAAATTAGACAAAACGGAAAATTATTTTCACTGTCACAGTAAAATGTAATATTATTTTCACTGTTTCACTGTCACAAACAAAAAAAAATCAATAAAATTAACATATATAATAAGAAATCCAATTCATCGTCTGCAACAATTTATCGAAGATCTGGATTATCGTTATGTTGTTTCTTAATTCTAAGTAGTATATAGTTGTATACCACTGATCCAATCGACATATGCTGTCATAATCTTTTACGGCATCAGTAAAGCCCTCGATAATTTGCTCTTCCAAATGTTCGCTAAAAATTAACAATAAGGCGAAGAGGAACGCCCAACCTCAGATAGCAAGACGGCAGTCACTAGGACGCGAAGAGAATTGGGATACAAAACTGAAGGACATCGGCACTTAACCGGGACCTCTGGCGAGAGACATTGAAAAAATAAAAGTCTCCATACATTTTCACTCCAACCTAGTCAACACATTCTGTAAAATGATTATATTTTAATTGGCCAAATCAAAATATGGTTTGGCGTGATTTAGTATGAAATCATAGAAAAAAGTTACTTTTTATGGAAGTCCAATTAATGGGAAAATAAGCTTTTCGTTCGACCTTGTTTGTGACTATTAAAAATTTGAAGTGTGTTTTTAAATACAATTTAAAAAAATAAAGTTATAAACATTTTAATATAAAAATTTCAGTAAAATCAGCACCCTGTTTTGATACAAAAAGCAAATGTAAAATTTCCATTCATTCTTATAATTTTATTTATAGCATTTCATTTACAAAATATTTTGATCTTAACAAATATTGGTTTAAGTAAATTCAAATTCTTAACAACGTCACTCACTGGAAAACGTTAAAATCCAATAAAAACTTGATATTTATTCTGTTGATTTACATTCAACGAGGGAATTTATTAATCTAATAAATATAAGCTGATTGAAGATCATTTGATGAATTTCTCATTTAAATATATTGCATAACGTATTTTTAATAATAATTGCACCAGAGCGGGGACACGAGATGGGAAAATTCTTGTTAATAAGATTTATCCGATTTTAATGGAAATCATTCAATCTTAGAAAGAATTTTCGCGTTCTGATGGGACCTTGAAATATAAGTGTAGTTGTTTTGATCATGCAGGAGCGATGTGTAAACTAAATAATTGATCCTTTGTTGGATTTATCGAGACTTCGATTTTAGATTTTATCGTGAATAATTTTTTTGGGCTGTTTGGTAAATTGCGTCACTCGATAAAGATTAGCTGATGTTATTTACATTTAATTCATCAGAAAATGCAATAACGTGAAAGATATTAATTTGAATCAATCCCAAATAGCATCGAAAAGCACGGGCACATGAGGTGTGTTTTTTTGCGGCTTACAAATGCAACAATTTACGCAATCGGGACTAAAGATTTAGACCTATAATTCACATTCGCGTACAAGAAGCGTAAGAAGTGATGAGTACGACACGCTGACTAATAATGTGTCTGCAAAGCCACAATTGCTTTAATGGAGGGCGACATTGTCACCGTAATCTGTCGCCGTAAATGTTGTGTCGGGCCATTGTATTCCGGAGTTTAGAGAATTTGTAAGAACCTTTAACAAAATTTAACGAATTAAAGAAACTTTTCAAATGAGCAAATTTTTAAATTGAAGAGCCTATGGGCAGAGTTGTGTAAAGGACAGAATGTGTGGGGAGAGGGAGGGGGCTGTATTAGGCGTATTTTTCTTTTAAAAAATTAATAAAAACAAGTTTTTTGTCTAGAAGATGGACCTCAGATTTACCTGAAATTTTGCATACATGTAGAGTTTGGGATTTTATCAACCAAAGGTAAGTCGCAAAAAAAATCTAGGCCGCAGATTTTCTGGGAAACAGAATTTTCCAATTTTCTCGAAACTCACTTGTTTAAAAAAATCGCAAACGGCTATCGTAGATCCATTATATTTATGTTAAAATGGATGAAAAAGGTTTCATATTTTCGTGTCTGATGATTGGTTCGATGCGTTACAAATGGTACACTAAATATAATATACTCTTATATAATTTTCATATAGAGTATAAAAAAATATCAATTGTGATAAATACAAAACTTTTTTCTGCAATATTTAATCTCGAAAAAAAGATGTCTACAGTAAAAACTAGGAACGGGTGTTACTTTTGTTGGAAATGTCCGTTCTTCTCTCAGCCCTTAATACATAGTAATGATTCCCGAACAACTAGGTGTAGTTCCAACATTTATGGAAGCTTTTGCTACAAAATGGTGTAACCAGTCATATAATCGCTTTCCCATATTTTATAGGAACGTTTCTTATGCGGATTGTTTTCTGTGTGGAGTTTTGGGTTGATTCATGATCTAAGACCCGCCCAGTGACGCTACTAAGCTCCCGTGAAAGTTTCATACAAATCGGTTCAGTGGTTCTCGAGTTTTACGCGAACAGACAGACAGACAGACACACAAGCCTATTATATGAGGCGTTGAGAGCAAGAGTGGCCCAATCCACATGTCGAAACCGTGAATTTTTTGTGTTTGAATCGAGTGGGTTAGCCCGATTTTGCTCTGATAGCCTCATATAATAGATCTACATATTGCGTGGAGTCGCACAGATTGTATACCCCAGCAATCTACAGGTTAAACTATATTACACTTTATACAAAAGCTTACTTATTTCATAAACTCTGTTTAAACACGGTTATTTGATTAATTGAATCTCGCATAAAATCGCCGACATCAAATAAACAACTTTCAGTGACTAATAAATAAACAATAATCAATTTTTTTTCCGTTTTGTCGTTATCACAAACTAATCATAAGCAGACTAACAATTTCATTCAATCCATTCTAGAACAAAATTGAATTTCAACTTCCAAAAAATAAATACCCATAGCAGCCATGAGCTTTACTGCCAACAGCACAAGACTTCGAACAGATTTATCGGAATTTTACTGCTGGAAAGCTTGCATCACGAAGTCTTGTGCTGCTGGCAGAAAAGCTCATGGCTGCTACGGCTGGAGTGGCTGCTATGGGTATTTATTTTTTGGAAGTTGAAATTCAATTTTGTTCTAGAATGGATTGAATGAAATTGTTAGTCTGCTTATGATTAGTTTGTGGTTAAACTATAGTTGCGTTTTTTTAATGTTCTAGAACACGGAACATTAAAAAAACGATCCAGAGTAAGTGGGAAATTTCATTGAGTTCGAATGGCAACTAACTTCACGTTGATTACATCAGTAGGCCGTTACTGCTATATTTTCTTGATATAATCATGATTCGCTATCTCCCATGATTAAAACTATTTTGCTGTCGAACAGAACCAACAAACCACCAACATAAAATCCTCAATTGAGAATAAAATGTCAGATTTATTATGTTGAAGTTAGCAGCATTTCATTACCGTACATTACCGTATAAAATTTCCCTTTGTTCTAAGCGCTGTTCGAGATGAAAAGGTGGTGCAGCATTTTGTATGGAAAGCTTGTTCTGAACTGCTTCAGAACATTAAAAAAACGCAACTTATATTACACTTTATACAAAAGCTTACTTATTTCATAAACTCTGTTTAAACACGGTTATTTGATTAATTGAATCTCACATAAAATCGCCGACATCAAATAAACAACTTTCAGTGACTAATAAATAAACAATAATCAATTTTTTTTCCGTTTTGTCGTTATTAACATCAGATGATAGTAAAAACAAGAAAATAGTAAAAAAAGCTCACATATGGCATATGCACTCGTGCTTAAACACTCCATATGTTCTGCTCCCCTTGACTGTTTTGAATCGACAAAAAACATAGTGGGGATGAGAATACGCGAACAAAATTAGTTTTAAGAATTAGTCTCACTTTTAGCTAAGTAGCGTGTTCCTTTGTTATGTTGTTGAATTCTGAAGAGATCCATTCATCTGGGGAACTCCACTAACTGCTCACCTGGGGAGCTCTGCCAGCACAAAAATATTTGCGGCAATAGTCGGACAAACACATTCCCACCTGTCTGAATGCAACTACTTCTAGTCGAGTTTTTTTGAGCACCACTCTTAGTATTTTAGTTGCAAATCTGTGCACTGAATCAGTATTCTTGCTCTGTTGCTAACATCATTGCTAACACCAGAAATTATGTAGTGTATTATATTCTAGTGTATGAATTACTTACACTACACTATGACTATGTTGTTTATATTAGATGGCGGAAAATATATGTGAATCTCTTTAGAATGGCAACCAGCAAATCATAAAGTATAGGAATAACAAAATTTTTGTATTTGTTAATTTTCCGCGCGCTACGTGCGCTCAGTCTCAATCGAAAATAAAAGCGGAAATTTTCTTAACGCCGGGAAAATTCCGACTAACAACAGCTTTTACACTCCAACTAAAGTGCACAGTGTTTTAGTAGTGTAAATTTTAGCACGAAAGAAAGATTACAATCAAACAGTGCTCCCCATTTCCGAAACGTTTTTTTTCGTATCTTTAGCGAGCGAGTTTTTCGGTTTCTGCCGCGGCTTTGTTTATAACAAAATTTTTATATTCTCCACGCACTCCCACCCATGAATATATCCAAATCTAGCTAAATTTAATAAACAATTTGAGCTTTTTTCGAATCCATCGTTTATCCGTTGGTTTGTTATGTAGTCAGGTTTGGTTATAAGAGAAAAGCGCGCGTGAACACAATTTCAGCTCCTATGGTTTTAGCGATTTTCTGAAGAAAAAAAAACGTTCGTTTTGATCGTCTAAATTACGCATAATTGTACAAAGAAAATAATTTCGCTTCGTTCTTTGTTGTTCGCTAGTGGAAAATTGTTTGTGTTTTCCTCGAGATTTGAAATTAAAAAAAAGTATTCAAAAAAATTAAAGTGCATTGAGACGAACTCTCGGTTAAGTGAGACGATTTTCAATTTCGTTACGACTCACGGTCAAATTTTGTTCGCGGTGCAATGAACAGACGGCAAATAAAACAGCTGATCAGTGGATAAAAATAATATGCTTAATAATCATCATTTTAATTTATATCTGTGAGTGTATTATTCGAGTTCGCCAACGAAAATCGAAAACACTGAAAATTTGTTGAGGAAGATTGATGAACATTTTACGAAATTCTCTTTTAAAAAAAAAAAAGAATTTTCAAATTTTTGGTGTCGATTATGGTGATTTGAGTGATCAAAGTTGGTATACAAAATAAAACGGAAGTCATTTCATTAACAAATGTGTGATTTTTCGATGATATCTGGCTCAGTGAGGATGTGGGTTTAAAAGCTTTTAAGTTGATTTAAAAATAAATTTCTTTCTCAGTAGAAGAAAAAAAAATTAAAAGAAAATGTTTGCCTTACGTACATGAACGGGTAGGTACCCAGCAACATGTACTTAACTTTACTTTTTTCCCCGTAAGAATCAAAAGAATGATAAAGAGAGTGAGGGGCACCACGGATTCAACAAATTAGTGTTGTGTTATTCATTCAAAAAGAAGCCCTAAAGATTTCACTGGAAAGTAGTTTCATTTTCCACTGAAAAGTTTCACCCACATAAAAGATTTTCTACAGAAATTGATTTTTAATGTCATACAGTTTAAAGTAGATTTTTTCCAATAAATTACGTGAATCTTCTTATTTTTCTGTAGAAACTATTAAAAATTTTATTCGTCACACGAAAAAAACTGAGTTCTTTTTCACAATTTGAAATTTTTCAGCCTTTCGTTATGGTTTAATTGCGAGAATGCCGAATTTATTCCGGTGACGAAACGTTTTTGTATACGAAGGCCTAGGCATGATGCCAAAAAAAAAATATATCAAGAAGTTCGTCTTGTCTTCAAGTCCATTTCAAGATCGCGAATTTGAAGAAGATTTATTTTAAAAATAAATGAACCGATCAGTTGACAAATCAGTTTTTATGTTTTGCATATTGACTGTTGTCAAATAACAAAATTATGTATTGTATAAAAAATTAATGTGTTTATTAAATTGCTTTGTCGCATTCGAAATCGTCATTTCTACAATGGAATAATTGGAAATGTGACCTATTTTATGACGAAATGAAAATGAATTGCACTTGTGAGAAATCACGAATGAGGTGAATTGTTAGCTTAAAATTACATTTGTAGGTTGAAATATTGAAAAAGAAATTTGAAAAAGTCAGCAAGCATAAAATGACACAAATTTTCTGTGTAAATAACACTTTGAAACAAGTGTTTACATCTTAAGCCCCCCCTACCCCCCACCTTCCCTTAGGCACGGTGTGTTCTTCATTCTCCACCTGATAACGGCCCCTAAACCATAAAATATCCGTCTTGATAAACACAAAACTATCCTATACAATATTTAGTTTCGGGAAAAATATGTAAAAAATAATTACAGATACAGAAAACCGTTCAAGCAAGAATGTAGAAAATTTTATATCCTTTAAATTTTGTAATATTAATTTTTTCCCAAAAACTCATAAATTTCGAGAAATTTTCAAAACTATTTAAAAAAATGTATGGAAGGTATCCGTTATATTTAGGTATCGTTACTTTTTCTGAAAATTGATAGAAAACTACGATTTTTGTAAAATTTAATTACGAAAAATTTTAAGTCGCTAGGTGCGTTCTCGAGTGATTTAAGATACGTACAACGGACAGAGTGACAGACCGACAGACAGATGCACGGACATTCTCAAAATTTTGTCTGAAACGGATGTCGTACAGATCAGAAAGTTTCTACCTGCCCTCGTTCTTGAGCCGGCCTCCATCGTGAAGACAATACTTTCCCTCTATAAATGAGGGAAGTCAAAAAGCCAGTTAGATTCGTCTGGGTTTTCTCTAGTAAATATTTAAGAAAAGGTCCTCAAATACGTCACACTTTTAGGGGAAAGGTGATATGCGTATGCGTTAGTGTGACAACGGGTCAAAAAGCCTAAAATTGTCGGTATGAATTTTATGGACTGCACCTAAGAAATAATTCAAACCGTTGCAACATTTGTAATGTTTTGTTACCAATTAATTGCCACCAGTAGATGTAACCGGATCTAAAACAAGCAAAATGACCAAAGGATATAAATCCCCGGATAAGGAAGAGGGGGAGATGGGGGGTGATGGGGTAGGGAGGGGGGGGGGGGGGGTGGCTGAGGTTTAAGATTTTTAGGGCTTTGAAGATCAGTCGCTAAAAAAATAGCTTCAAATTTTGGGTCGTCGAAACAAATTTTTTTGTATTTAGTCAAACTCAAACACACCTTATTGTGCATACATAAAAAAAAACTTTGTGAAAGGTTTTTTTCCATTCTTACACTCTAAATAATTTGTGATCATATCGACAAAATACACGATAATGTAACAAAAGCGTTTTTAAATACCAGCTAACAAAACTCTCGCTATTGGATTAACAAAAAAGGAAATTTCTTAATTGTCATATTTTTATTAATAAAATATTTTTATCATGAAAACTAATTATTCATTTGATAAGTTTTTAATTATATAATCAAATTTTATAAAAATTACAAACCAATTTTTATAGAACCGACAAAATGAAATTATCTTTTTGATAAAATTAAACCAAGCGATAAATTTTTATTTTAATAACAAAATTTTGTTGTATATACAAAAAATCATGAAATAATAATACGAAATTGTTACTATAATTGATAATATTTTCCGTTCAGTGTAGCTATTTATAAGCCGCCACCTAATCCTATAAGCTCTAAATATTCCGCAATAGCATCAAATTAACAGTCAAAATTTTCCATGTTTATCACAAGATACCAAAGCAAGTTTGACTTTGATTTTTCCGAAGACGCGAACAGAATAAATTCATATACAGACATAAAATGTCATCATCATCAAATGATTTGTTTTTAAATTTGATTTCATTCAATTGAGCACGAAAAAAACTACCAAAACCAAAACAATAACAAAAACACAAGACACCTAGATAGTAAGTTTACCTTGACATTGATCAAATGCCTCAAGCAAAGATTAGCATTACATAAAATAAGAAGCACAATATATTCGTAAATCAAACACGTTTCTTACGTATTAAGAGATTGAGATATGACCGCAAAAAAATTCTGTTAACCGCTTGTTTTTGCCGTAAACAAACCGTTGAAAAAGTTCTAAGAAATAATCGTAAAAAAATCTGTCGTGCACGTTTTAAACCAGTTTTAAATGATACTGAAAACATTATTATTATTGGATGGAATTTAACTTTTATCTTGGAAAATTTCTGAATAATCGTAAAGTTTCCGAATTCACTCTATTAAAAAAGCTGTTGTGGTCGTATTTACAGGTAGTTTGTAAATTATACTACGAAGAAAAATGAGTTAAGCGTTCTATATTTGCTTGGAGTGTTTTGAATCTTAGGTAAAAATAAGGCTAAGGTAAAAAGAAAGATAAAAACATAACAAAAGCTATAATTGCCAATCTGGCAATTATTGAAAACCCGTATGGTGATTTAAGTGAACGGCAAACAGTTGTATCAAAATTCCACTTTGAAGTCAAACTTTCCAATAAGATTTTTTTAAAACTTGTTCCAATTGGATTTTGATGTATGGAACTTTAATGTAGAATCATATCCTAAATAACTTTTGTTCTTGGACTTTTTTGATAAGATGCATCGTTTTTGAGATATTCGCAAAAGACGTTTTCGTTCGTATAACGGTCTAACGGTCCATTTTTGCCCATTAACGAACTTCTGTCTGTCCGTCTGTCTGTCCGTCTGTGGCACGGATTGCGGGCGCACGGATTGAGCTAGAGACTTGAAATTTTGCCTGGATCCGTTTTTCGTAAAATGCGAGGCCAAGTTCGTTCATGGGCAAAAATGGATCATTAGGGGGGGTACCCCCCATACAGACGAAAACGTTTTTTGCAAATATCTCAAAAACTGTGTATCTTATCAAAAAAGTTCCAGAACAAAAGTTATTTAGGATATCATTCTACATAAAACTCCCATACATCAAAATCCGATTGGAATAAATTTTATAAAATCTTATTGGGAAGTTTGACTTCAAAGTGGAATTTTGGTACAACTGTTCGAATTTTGATACGATTATCACCATACGGGTCTCCAATGATTGCCAGATTGGCAATTATAGCTTTCGTTATGTTCTTATGTTTATGAACACACTGGTGTAATTCATTTTTGTGTGTGATGACGGGATCTTGGCGTTACAAACGGTAAGGAAAAGTTAATATACCCTTTGGTATACATACCATACGGGTATAAAAACTGATCAGATTTTTAATAACATGTTTCATTATTCTGATGTCCTGTGAACTTGATAACTCACGAAACATTTTCAAATCTTCAAGATTTTTTTTTTGTGAAAATGCCAAATGTATCTGCGTTTACTTGTACCGCAACCGCATTTATGCCAACCGTGACGTTAGCGGTTGACATCTTATGTCCTCACATAAATGCTGCTTGGGCATATTTCGACCATATCTGAATGGTTTCACTTCTGTAACAACAAAATTCAAGTATTTGACAATTCTCGTCAGTAAAATTTTAAAAATAAAACGAAACAAATCCCAGTATTATGATTGAAGGAAGAATTGAACCGATGATTAATTAAGGGGACTATTAACAATCTAAATTTATGTGGCATTGAATTTTCCTACCTTTAGTTTCTTGGTTGTCCCACACAACTAATTGAATTTTCTTGATTGAATTTGGCAAAATTTCTTTTTTCGTTTTGTTTCGTGATCATGTAGAAGACATGTAACAAAAATGTTCACGTGTTTTCTAAATTCCGAAAGGTGAAATATTCATTCTGTGAATGCAAATCTTGTAATTCATTAGATAATTTTATAACAAAAATGATTTAAATTTTCACCATTGTTGTGATGTTTAGTGTTTGGTGAAAAATTTTAAATGTTGGTGACAATTTTATCACTGACAAGTGAGGTGTACCTCTCAGATATTTATGAAACTTATATATCTGAAAGAATGCTAAAATACGTATTTATTTTACCGGTAATCATCCATGTTGGGGATCTCTTTTGGCCTCCCTAAAAGTATGCAAATTTTCGTTTACTCCTATTTTCACTATTTTTTTCCAATTGAAATTTTTTAAACGGTTCCATTTGTTTACAAATGTTGCAATTTCCCTCCAAAGAAGCTTCCCTTTTTTACCCGTATGGTGCCAAGATCCCGTCATCACACACAAGAATGAATTACACCAGTGTATTTAGAATGATAAAAAAAAATGAATTTTGCATGTCCGTCTGTCTGTCCGTCTGTCCGTCTGTCCGTCTGTCCGTCTGTCCGTCTGTCCGTCTGTCCGTCTGTCCGTCTGTCCGTCTGTCCGTCCGTCCGTCCGTCCGTCCGTCTGTGGCGCGGCTTGCGGGCGCACGGATTGAGCTAGAGACTTGAAATTTTGCACAGGTCCATTTTTCGTAAAATGCGAGGCTAAGTTCGTTAATGGTCAAAAACGGACCATTAGGGGGGTACCCCCCATACGAACGAAAATGTTTTTTTGCGAATATCTCAAAAATGGTGCACCTTATCAAAAAAGTTCAAAAACAAAAGTTATTTAGGATATGATTCCACATAAAACTCCCATACATCAAAATCCGATTGGAATAAGTTTTAAAAAATCTTATTGGAAAGTTGGACTTCAAGTGGAATTTTGGTATAACTGTTCGAATTTCGATACGAATATCACCATACGGGTTTTCAATAATTGCCAGATTGGTAATTATAGCTTTTGTTATGTTTTCGTTGAAAAATTCAATTTTTTTTGGTTATATCAACCAGAAAGTAGAAATTTTAAACTATTTGTTTGAAAAGGGCTTTATTTTTCTATCAGGAAAATATGAAATTTTGATCAATTATATATAAACGCAATTACAAAAAAAAGGTTACTTAAAAATGGGCGTCATCTTTGCAAAGATATCTACATTTAAAAAAATGCCACAATTATCTCTTATCACAAGAGTACCACATGAGTGCAGTAAATTTTTGTTTATTCTTTAACTGAGCAAATTCTAAATTTTTTTTCCATAAACAATGTCTGAGTCTGTCGATGGGTATTCATCAAACAAAATTCGAGATAAATTGACTCTATATTTTCTTTGTTTCATTCTATTTGATTAACTCAACTCGTGGGGAAATAAGTATATTAAGTTACTAACCAAAAAAAAAAAAAAAAAAAAAAAAATCACGCAGCAGAGCAAAAATGATAAATGTTGAAAAAATGATTCAGAAATTTGTTTACGAGTATTCTAGAGCAGTGTTTCGCAACCTTCTATACAAAATGTTGGCATAAAATGTATCGCAAAAATATACGTATTTCGAACTATAGAATTATAAGATTTTTGCAGGCGAACATTTTTCTGATTCGATGACAGACTGACGACTGACGACTGACAGACCTGACAGACCTGACAGACCTGACTGACCTGACAGACCTGACAGACCTGACAGACCTGACAGACCTGACAGACCTGACAGACCTGACAGACCTGACAGACCTGACAGACCTGACAGACCTGACAGACCTGACAGACCTGACAGACCTGACAGACCTGATAGACCTGACAGACCTGACAGACTTGACAGACTTGACAGACCTGACAGACTTGACAGACTTGACAGACCTGACAGACATTTTTGTAATAATCCTCCAATCGACTCAGGAGTGCTATACTACGTATAAGAAAGTAAAAAATATGCGAACCACAGGTTGGTCATACAGCAGCCAACGTGTTAAACACATTAGTTCGGGGAACGAAAAAAATGTTTGCGATCTTCACGAAATTTTTTGAAGCGAATAATCATGGAAGGACTAATTTATTTGTAGAGTGAGGTATTATTATAATTGTATGAAGAATATAAAGTTTTTATGTTTCTACAAAGAATTTAAGCTAACATAAATACAAAACAAAACACCAAAATATTTTCAAAAAAAAAAAAAAAAATACAGATAGTTTTTAATTTTTTAATAAAAAACCAAGATAATTTGTTTGTTTATAACATCTTGCAACTCTTTTCTGAAAGTCGTATTTGTGTCAACATAATTTCATTTTTTATCTTTTCTTCTACCATAACAGAATTCTGTTAAAACAATCAATTTTGACCTCGATTTTACACTCCATGATAACAAGGGTGACTTCATGTAACTTATTTTCGATCGACTAACTTCACTGAGAGGAAAGATAGTAAATTTAACTATTTTATAACTATTACTAAAATAGTTAAATTACAAAAATAGTCAAAATCGAAAATTTTTATAAGAAATTTAACTTCTTAGTAGTAAAATCTACTATTTTATATTTAAATTGACAATTTTTTCAATTCAAATTAATTATTTTGTAATGAAAATTAACTATTTTAAAGTAGTTAAATTTACTATGTTTTTTCTCTGCGTGTAGTTGAAGGAAATCTTTATTCGATAAATTACGGGTAGCTTTTAATTTTTTAATAGAAATCCAAGATAATTTGTTTGTTTATAAGACCTGGCACCTTTTTCAAAATTTTGTTGCCGCCATTTTGTTTTTCAGATTTCGGGTACCCCTCTGGAACCAGCCGATATGCCCCTAGACGTACATGTAACCATGGTTGAGAAACACTGTTCTAGAGCGTGGAACCTTGTCAAAAATAAATTTTCATTTTTTAATGCAAGTTTCAAACCTTGTGGGGTTTATACGTGATCCTCCTTCACTGTGAAATGTTTATTCAATATTGTGTTTTTCTTCGATTGTCACACCTTGATTGATTGCAATTGACAAGGTGAAAATGGGTATTTAGCAGTTGCAATTATATTGATGAATCGCATGGAGAATTTTTCTTACTTCCAATACCTTGTCGATTGCCCCGAAATGCAAATTTTCAATGATGCGAAATTGTAGAAGAACGAAATAATTCTCATATGTTACTAGGTTAGTATCATGAAAAATAAATTTTTATGACTGTGTGGCGTCACGTCGAATGAAATACGAAAAAATTGTGTCTAAATTGTTTTTATGTTGTAAATAAAATGGAATTCTTCTTTTTATTGTCAAACAGTTAATGTCAATATTATTGTAGATAGGCGAATAATTGAGTAATTTAACTCATGATTGAGTAATTCACTGATTGATTGAGTGCTTGCCGGTACTATTGAGAAAGTTTTCTATCTTCCATACATAAATTTTTCTAACACAAATAATTTAACAAAAATTCCTTAGGAAACACGAAATCCTCCAATGATAATTTTATCAAATTTCTCTCTTTATTATTCACTCATTTATGATTCTTATGGGATAAAAAAACTCGCCTCTAAACTATTTACAAATCAACGATTTTTAATTGTAGTGTAAACATTGCTTTTAATCATCGAACAAAAATTTAACATTGTTTTGTTTCAATCGAGGAAAATACATTTATATAAATATTTAATAAACTTTATCATTGATAAATTAATAAAAATATAGTGCATTATTCCGAGATAAATAAGTGTCCAATGCACTTTGGAACTAATAGCCTAGATTTTCTTTTCCTACGAGTATGTGATATTAGTCTTCCGACAAAGTAATAGCGATAATCTAGTGAATAATGAATTTATAAAAAAAATCAAAATAAAGTATTTATTATTTTGTAGTTCTGTGATAGTTCAATGTTGATTGGAGAAGAAAGAAAATCTGGTGTTTGAAGAAAATATTTATAATTTTTGAGTTTGATTTTGTATTGATTGTGGTAAAATCAACCATCAGTGTTTAGAAAGCTTAAAAGAGACCTGAAAGGAGGAAATCTCTCATAATGTCTCAGACGCAGAATAAGCCCATTGCCAGAAAAAATCGTAAGATAAGTCGGGTAAGTTGGAATTCACAGTACTATCATATATGAATGACTAACATAGTTTTTATCGTGAAGGTCGTATTTGGGTCAACATAATTTCATTTTTTTTTATCGTTTTTTATTGTTATGGTAGAATTCTGTAGAATTCTGATGAACTCGATTTTGCACTCCATGATAACAATGGTGGCTTCATGTAACTTATTTTCGATTGACTAACTTAGTCGAAGGAAATCTTTATTCGACCAAAACTGATTAAACAGGCCGACACTCATTCTGGTGCACACGATATAACAGTCTTTTCTGGGTAATTTGGTAATTTGGGGTCACTAAATCCGAATCTGGCAGTAGTTTTCGTGTACCAGCTATACTTTTTCCGATATGGCGGGTAATTCATAAATTGGTTTAAATATTTATTATCTGGAAGAATGTTCTTTCCAGCTAGCTCGACGGAAACGGGGATAGTTCTTTGCCCCCCCCATTTGGGGATAGCAATTTACAAAAAAAATCGTGCCTAAAAAATCAATCATTTAGGCCATTTACCAACCTGACATGGAAAAAGGGAAAAAAAGGAAAATAGAATCCTTGCCATAACGTTGGGCGCCATATTATTGCCACCAAATGTGGAGGACAAGCCATAGCGTTTTCTGAAAAGATGGGATAGCACTTTCCGTGAAGGACTTGGCTGCATGTCTGAGTTTTCCGTGGAAGACTTACTGTACGAGACGTTGAGCGCACATGTAGACCTTGTAGGAGAGCAACTCAAAAATAAATTTGAAGCATTGCTCGCCGGTAAATTATAGTTTCTGTACAAAAAACTGCTGGGGTCATACATGACCCCGCGGTCTCAAGGTGTTAAGAACTCTGTACGGATAACGAAAGATCCTGTAAGGATAACGTAATTATCCTTTTCATCTAATTTTCTGGAAAAAAAAATCTCATTTGGGGGTTTTGGGGTCGCTGAAACCGATTCTGCAATTAAGAAGTCGATAAGGATAACGTAATGTCTTGTAAGGATAACGTGATTATCCTTTTCCTCGAATTTCCCGGGAAAAAATCTCATCGAGGAGTTTTTGAGCTCGCTGAATCTGATTCTGGAATCAAAAAGTCTGTAACGATAACGGAAGGTCCTGTAAGGATGACGTGATAATTTTTTGGACACTATGTATCAGAAATAAAAGCGAGATACAGCATAAAGAATAAAATAAAATAAATATTTATCTCGCTTTTATTTCTGATAAATAGCGTCTGAAAAATTATTGTATTTTTCCTTTTTAGTGCATTTTCCATTTTAGTACATTTTCCATTTTAAGTGCATTTTCCATTTTAGTGCATTTTCCATTTCGCTGTCGTGTTTTTCGCTATTGTGTTTCAACTCTAACCCTAATTTTGCTGTCCTGCTGTGCAGCATTTTAGACAGCTGGTTTTCTGTCGCTTTAGTTTTATAGAAGAAAGCACTACCTAATTGGAACAATTCATCGAATAATTATTATTAATGACACATTTTAATTAAATTGTCTCTTAAAAATCAACAAAAATTTTTAAGGGATAATAAAAATCCACAGAAAATAAATTTCAGTAAAAACAAAGAATGCAAAATTCTCACTGTCGTCAATTCAATGTATTTCACATGATAGCATTCTTGTTTTTGCTGTCGCTGTTGTTGTTGTCGTCGTCGTCGTCCACTCTAATTGAGGCTTAAAAATCCAAAATTACGTCTGTTTCACAACGCTTGTTAAGTATTCGAATACATATATATTCTTGCCTTTGAGATATCCTTACAGATTTCTTAACGCCTGAATCGGACTCTAAAAACCCCCAGATGAGATTTTTTCCGAAAATTTTGAGGAAAAGGATAATCACGTTATTCTTATATGACCTTCACTTATCCTTACAAGAACGACGTAGTGAAAATATCGCTTTGTCATCGGAGTTACGTATATCTGCAAAGTTTCAGGTAAATCGGATGAGTGGAAGTGGGTCAAAATTAGATTGCACGATTTAACCCTGACAAACAGGCAGACAGATACGAAAGCCTTATGCTTTTATCAATATGCATACCTACTAAAACGAAAAAAAAAATTTGATTTTTTCTTCTAATTGTTAAGACAATTTCATGCAGTTTTGCAATGTTTTCAAGACTTTTGTGCAGAGAATTCATGCCGATAACTTTTTACACTGATACCCTTGATTGTTCAACAGCAAATACTTAAGTGTCTGCTATCTAATCAGATTTTGTGTATTTCGTTTCTATGTTGATGCACGTGACTACAATTCCATAAAAAAAATAAACGTTATCAGAAATATCTTTAATATAGATTTTCTATCATATTAAATTTAAACAATTCGCATTGTTCGCTTTGAAGAGTTTGTTTCCAACTCAATCGAGACAAATGACTGGAATATATACATATATGTTTTTTGTTATGCAAGGCAATGTATAGATTTCATTGCCAGTATCCATGTATACTACTTAAATTGTTATAAGAGTAACTAAACTGCATTGCATCGTCCGTAACCAAAGTGTTTACCCAAGCATAGATGAGTCGGGAATCCGTCCGGCTTATGCAAACTTGTGTATTTTTATGATATAGAGCCAATCAATAATTTGACATTGACCGGCATGTGGATAGAATATCGGGTTGCATTTTAGCTGCATTTACAGTACATGAAAACATTTAGTTATGTATAGTTGAAAAGTAGTTAACTATAGATGGGTTTATGTTGTGTGAACTTACAGTCTTTGTCAGAAGAAAAGAACCGCTTTTTCTTGCAAAGTAAAGGGTCTTTCAATAAGGACGCTCAAAGTTTGTTACATAGGTTAAAGCGGTCATGCTGTCAAAGCCACAATTTGTTGTGAATTGTTCAGTAGTGTATGGCAAATCACCATGGAAGGTTGAACCGTTGAACAACGTGTGCAAATCACTAAATTTTATTTTCTACGACATTTTTTATTAAATTTTATTTTGTTTTCTAAATTTAACGAGTCTTATTTATGGATAAATGGATATGTGAACAAGCAAAATTGTCGGATTTGGGCCGATACAAATCCACACAAGATAAACCAGCATCAAATGCATCCCAAGAAAGTCACTGTTTGGTGCGGATTTTGGTCTGGCGGAATCATCGGTCATGAAAACGAAACTGTCATAACCATAACCGTCAGCGGCGAGTGCTGCAGATCGATGATAAGTAACTTCTTGTGGCCTAAACGGTATGGATGCCGACAACATGTGGTTCCAACAGGACGGCGCTACATGCCACACAGCGCATGCCACGATTGACATTCTGCCCGAGCGATGTGTGGGCATGGCAAGAGGATCAAATTTTTCGAATAGTTCATGTCAGCTGCTTCAAATTGTAGACAGGCATACCGGCGAGATTCGTCTTCATAGTCCCCCACACATTTTCAATGGGATTGGCATCTGGGGATTGGGAGAGCCAGTCCATTGTGGTGACATCATTTTCCTCTTTCCAGGTCTTACAGAGACGACTATGGTGTTTCGAATCATTATCTTCTTGTAAAACCCAATCTTCGTTTTTCCGTGTAAATATCGTCTCCATTGATTTCAAAAACTTGTAAATGTTGATTATTTTCTCTGCGTTCAAATTTTCGGTCAAGAGCTCCAAGCAGTCGAAACTACGCTCGGAAAAGTATGTCCAAACATTGACCTTTACCAAATGTTTAACAGTGTGCTGGATAAAATGTGTAAATGTATAAATGTGAACTTCTTCGATTTCTTAATTGCTTTTGCAGCCACGAACTACGATAATTTTGGTCCTTTTGGATGCGAACATAAAAATACTGCCTGGTAACGCTGCGCGTACACCGCGGTCATTTCGGTTAAGTTGCGATCACTATGAGGTTTTTAGCGACACTATAATGAATCAATGACTGTGTCGTAGCCATTTGGTGGCACGATCGTGACCACAAAGGCTCACGCAAATATATTTTCTACTTTTCAAAAAAACGCGGTTCTTTTCTTCTGACATAGACTGTATAATTGAACTCGTAATACGGTGGTAGTAAAATTGTATTTTAAATTACATTTTCCACTTTATCGCATATCATTTACACTAAAGTTGATCTTTCTGTATGAAATTATATAGTGATGTTGATGTGAGGAGGATAAGTTTTTCATAGAGTCTTTGCTTGACATTAAATGAAAATCCGGTAATTGTCACATGACAACCATTACGAATAGAGTATACCCGATCAATTCAGCTTCTATTAAATAGTAATAAAAATATTTCTACATAAATCGAGTTCAATTTCGATTTTATTCGCTTTTAGAAGTCACAAATGAAATAAGAATTTTGGGTCAATACCTTGGATAACTCGCATGGAAACCAAAGAATGTTTTTTTTATTTTTTAGTTTTAGAATACTTTCTTGAATTGCAAAGTTAACACTTGAGATTAAAGTGTTGTAAAAAAAGGTTGTCACGTTTTGATTAGAGCGATTTTCAGTTTGGATTTCGATGACGATTTAAAGTTGGTTTTGATTATTAATCTAGTTTAAAAATATTTACTCGATGATGGTATTTAAGTTGATTTATGCAAATTGGTTAAGTAATCGCTAATTTTTTGATAAAACATGTCTTTTATATTTTCTATTAATGGAAAATGATTTTGAATTTTGTTAAATTTTGCTTGAACTGAAATCAGTCTCGTTTTGCTGTTGAAATCCGAATCGATGCTATTTTTGGCTTTTAGAATTGCTCATTTAGCACAATTTACCCAATAAATAGTAACAGGTAAAACGAAAAATCAATGATTGCGATTGTTTTTCGTTCTCTACTGGAAATTGAAAATAAAGTTTCTCTTCGTTTTGCCATTCAGCTCGAAAGTTTTTCTTTAAACTTTCGGTTGTTGTTTGGAAAATATTTCTGAAAATTACACTTTTTTAATTTAGACGAAAACGTCTGCATTTTCTATTTAAATCATCAAAATTCAAATACAGCTCAATTTTCTAGACAATAATTCTAAGTTATGCTTGCACATAACTTAGAATTCATTGAACTTTTATATTTTAGTATTTATTAGCCGTTGGCACTTAAGTCGCTCTTAATTTTATTATGAGTTTTTTTTTTGGAATAACAAAAAATTGTTTCGCTTAGTGCGAATGCGCTTTTAGTCGAGATAATTTTGGAGATTGGCCAGAAGTTATTACGAAAATTTTCCACTATTACTTTGTAATTTTATTACTTCGTTGATGTGTTCGACCTTCTTCGGGCATTATGATATAAATTGAAAATGTTTACGATATTACTTAAATCTAGAAAATCTGAAATGAATCATTTTTAGGTAGTGTCCGACCGAAACCGGATTTTTAGGCCGAAACCGAACTTTTGGCGAGAAGTTAGTTTTGGCCGTAACTGAAACTTTTTATAGGAAGCTCTGTATGACCAGAAAGTTTGAAAAAAGAGTAAATTTGGTCGCAAAAGTTAAATTTTGAATAATAAATTAAAATATTTTTCAAAAAAAAAATCGAAAATTTATTTGCATAATGTACAAACTTTTTCTACACACAGAAATCGATATACCGCGGCGGGAAGCGATCCGATTGCGCGATCCGGTACCGCCGTTTTCCAATAGATGGCGCTAGTAGTAAAATGCTGGTCAAACATGTTAAATCTGAAATATGAAATGATAAGCTAGGCAACTGATAATGACTCCTTATCATAAATTTGTTTATCATTTGTTTATCATTTTTATCAGCGTCATAAATTTTTTTGTGCGTGAGCATGCCGACATTTGAGCCATATAAAAGAGTAATTTGCGGGAAATTTGGCTTTTTGTCTTCAATTTGAATAAATCGGCGTCTCAGGCTCGTCGAATGATTGTAGAATAATATGATGAGGTTTCTATTAGTGAAAGGTGAGGTTTCTTTTAGTGGTTTCTATTAGCTCTTATAGTGAGGCTTCTATGAGGCTTCTATTATGTAGCTCTTATGGTGAGGCTTACATTAGTTAACAAATGTGTCGCGAATGGTTTCAACGCTGAAAAGTGGTGATCTTGACGTGGAAGATAAGAAGCGTCCCGAGCCGGTGAAAATTGTGAGGTGTTGCAACCGGGTGAAACCATCACAGGAGCTCGCTACCGAGCACAGCTAACGCGTTTGAGCCGAGCATTGAGGGACAACGGCCACAATTCGGTTCAAAGACATGAAAAAATGATTTTACAGCACCACAACGCTCGGCCACATGTTACTAATGTCGTTAAAACCTACCTGGAAACACTGAATTAGGACTTCCTACCCCACCCGCCGTATTCTCCAGACATTACCCCTTCCGAGTACCACTTGTTTCGATCGATGACGTATGGCCTGGTTGAGCAGCACTTCCGTTCATACGGAAAGACCAACAATCAAAAATTGGGTCGATTTATGGGTCGCTTCAAGAGACGAGCAGTTTTTTCGACGCAGCATCCGCATGCCGCCAGAAAGATGGGAAAAAGTTGTGGCTAGTGATGGACAATATTTTGAAGAATAAATATGTAAGCATTTTCCACAATAAAGCCTCAAATATTGAAAAAACAGCGGTTTTCCATTTGTACTCCCAAAATATTTTCTTGGTGATGCAATTTTTTTTTACGTTGCTCCAATTTTTTTTTCGTCTTTCACATGTCAATTATTTGGCATGTTTTACCGGCATTTTGTCAATTTGTGCGGGACAAAAATATTTTCCAATTGACAGTTTTGAAGAAAAAATTTGTGAGTTCCTCAGAACATCTTGTTATGTAGCAGGTATGTCAATGGTAATTTTAAATAATTTTGTGCTAGTTGCTCGGAGTTACGTTCTGTTTACTTTTTCTTCCCAAAAACTAGGCAACTGAATAAAAAAATTTATAGCGCCCTAACTCCGATTGAAGTTGATCTGAGCAAAATTGCTATAATCTTTTCAGATATTTTCTAATCTATCCATCAATAACATTTTATCGTTTAGAATTTTAGCCACCACATTTGAATAAAATCAATAATGAAAGCATCTTTAAACGTTTCATCGTTACGAAATAGCAAAAAAATCTTTTAATTGTTAACTCGCAAATCATCACTTTAAACGATTTTTCTTTTTATTATTGTTGACTGAAAAGTTTTCGGAGATGGTAAAAACACGAATAACAAAAAAAGCATATTTTTTCTTGGCAACGAAAATAAACTAGTCGTGGGGTAGATCGGTCATAAATACAATCCACCTTCCAACAGGTAGCACTTGAAGACTTTTACTATTTTATTCTAAAGATAAGGTTTTCTCGCAATTGTGTTCAATTGTTTGCTATTTATGCAATAAATTGTAGTTATATTTGTATATTTTTAGAAAAATATATTTTGGGAGTTTTTTGATTTTTTTTGCTTTGAGTATTAGTTTTGGCATTGTACCTGGATATTCGCTTTAGTAGAATATAATCATTTTATACTATATATATCATATAGGAGTATATTAGATTTAGTATACCGTTTGTAACGCATCGAACCAATCATCGGACACAAAAATGAATTACACCAGGGTGTCAGGGATGACAAAAGATTTTGATTTCCGTCCGTCCATCCAATCCGATAAATTTTTTGTCGCCCCACTATTTTTGTATAATAACCCCGATTTAGATAGTTGTGTCGTCTTCGACAAGAGTCGTTTGACAAGTTGTTGTTAATGCTCTTTTTACCAACAAAAACACGTAAAACGACTGTTTTCAAAAACGACACGGCTATCAGAATCGGAGTGATAATCTCTTGTCATTGTAAAATTCGATTATATTTTCAAAATTTCCCACAGTGCGCCTTTCAGAAAATTTGTTACAAAAATGTGTCTCAGGAAATTCCAATATCTTATACAATTCGTACCTTAACCCGTTCGGTACATGCTTTTTTTCTATGGGGGTTAAAGATTCTCTTTATACAAATTAATGATGTTTAAACTATTAGTATTCATTTAAAACAAAAAAAAAATAATTAAAAATTTTATTTTTTACAAATACGTC
Source organism: Chrysopilus asiliformis (assembly GCA_964034945.1). Classification (NCBI taxonomy): domain Eukaryota; kingdom Metazoa; phylum Arthropoda; class Insecta; order Diptera; family Rhagionidae; genus Chrysopilus; species Chrysopilus asiliformis. Next base: position 81,738,839 of record OZ035962.1, read on the forward strand.
CACTGTGGTCCAGCTTTTTACTCAAAAAATCAAAATTGGATCACAAATGCACTTAGAGGTGCACTGAATGAGAATAGAGATAAATAATAAGACAATTCAAATTTTTTAGCATGATGCCATATGGCATCAAAATACCGAATGGGTTAACAATGTAGGAATGTGAATTTTACAATACATAATCTACCTAATAATACATGTTTGGCCTTCGATATTCAAGATTAATGGTGTTATCTTCCACACAATATTAATTGGCTATCTAAGATAAGGACGAAACATTGTATTTGTTGGCTAATCTATTTTTTTTAGATTAAGTTGAATTAACGGTTTTCTCCATTTAATTAACTTTGCTTCGGCTTAAAAAGCTACCTTAAGAAATTCGTCGAGTTAGAATCAAGCCTGTTAGTTGCCCTTAAATAGTTTGAGAACAGAGCCCGGGGAAAAGGATGCCATTCGTCCCTATTTTCAATTTTTATATTGAAAATGTGGCAATTTTTTTCACAATATTTCAGTTGAAATTTGATACGTTAAAAATTTATGTAAAATCTATTATAATTTTTTCGAATTCTGAAAATTCCTTTCTTATATCGCAATGTTTTTGAGAAAATCCTTAAAAAATTTGTTTTTCGCATGGCAGAGGAGTAAAGTAGGGCGATTATTTCTGGTCAGACAATAGGGTCCGGAAAAGACAAAAACTTGTATAACTTACTTTTTAGACCAACGTTTTTTATAAATATTTTAAGTAAATTTGACATAAATTGTTGTGAAGAGGGTGTTAGGTTGACGTAAGTACTTTGGATGATTTTTATACTATTTAAAATGGAAGTCATCGTCTATTTGATAACAATAACGAATGTTGAAAAGTGTCAAAAATATTTTTTTTTATTTATATAAAAACAGAAACGTGGCTCTCTATGCACTTGATTTGAGCAATCGAAATTTTTCAATGTGTTCTTAAATTAAATTGATTAAGATTACGATTTGATTTCATTGACTGTTAATGCGTTATAAGTTTTTGAGTCTTTTAATATACTTGGGTGTATCGCATTTGGAAATTCAAAATTTCAAGTTCATAAAAAGTTGTCTCTATGGACTCACATATACCACAAAAAAAAATTGGTCCAATTGAAAAAAAGTTCAAGTCTCCCGCAAGAGGCCTAAAGTTAATAATTTTCTTCAAAAAATAATTTTTTTTCATATTTATTTTTCTAATGAAGTTATTTTTACCAAATTGAAAATTGTGAATAGGGTGTGATTTTTCAACTTGAGAAAAATAACTTCATCCTTTATTACAAAAAAAAGGAAAACATAACAAAAGCTATAATTGCCAATCTGGCAATTATTGAAAACCCGTATGGTGATATGGCATTGTTCGAAGTTTAAGTGAACGGCGAACAGTTGTATTAAAATTCCACTTTGAAGTCAAACTTTTGAATAAGATTTTTTAAAATTTATTCCAATCGGATTTTGATGTATGGGAGTTTTATGTAGAATCATATTCTAAATAACTTTTGTTCTTGCACTTTTTTGACAAGATGCACCGTTTTTGAGATATTCGCAAAAAAACGATTTCGTTCGTATGAGGGGTACCCCCCCTAATGGTCCATTTTTGCCCATTAACGAACTTAGCCTCACATTTTACGAAAAACGAATCTGCGCAAAATTTCAAGTCTCTAGCTCAATCCGTGCGCCCGCAATCCGCGCCACAGACAGACAGACGGACAGACAGACAGACAGACAGACAGACAGACGGACAGACAGACGGACAGACAGACGGACGGACGGACGGGCAGACGGACGGGCAGACGGACATGCTAAATTCAACTTTTTTCATCATTCTAAACACACTGGTATAATTCATTTTTGTGTGTGATGACGGGATCTTGGCGTTACAAACGGTAAGGCAAAGTTAATATACCCTTTGGTTTCACCATACGGGTATAAAAAATAAGAAAAAAAATTTTTTTTGAACAAAATTATAAATTTTAGACCAGGCTTGTCCAACCTGCGGCTCGCGAGCACATGCGGCCCAGGACGTGTTTGAATGTGGCCCAACAAAGACTGATATAAATAGGTCTGTTCGATATAAGTCCTGGACTTACTCCGAGTATTTTTACTTTACTCCACAAAATGGCGCATTTTCTTACTCTGAATTTGTTTTTATCGAACAACTTGGAGTAAGTTCAGAGTAAATCACTAACTCTACATTATGAGTTTATAATTATAGATTATAAAATATAACAAATATAATAAATAAAACTCGAAACTACTCAAGAATATATATTGGAAATAATTTATGATGTCTTTTGTTGCATTTCTTCTTCCAAACGCTGTAAAAGAGAGGTTATGTCTGACAAATATCAGCTCTCAAAAGTTTACTCCAGCTAAAAGCAAGAGTAAGTTCGGAGTAAGTTCGGAGTAAGTCCAGGACTCATATCGAACAGAAAAGAGTAAAAAATTTTACTCCGAGTAAGTCCAGGACTCATATCGAACAGACCTAATATTTACAAAGTTTTTAAATTAATGAAGTTTAAATTACTTAAAATTGTTAATTGTTAACTTATCAGCTATCTTTAGGGTTAGTATTTGTGGTCCAATATAACGAGGTGTCCAACCTTTTTGCAGGAAAGCAAAAAGGTTTGACACTCCTGCGTTAAACCTAAACTTTTTTCAATTGGACCAATATTTTTTTGTGGTGTAAGTGGGTCCATAAAGGCAACGTTTTATCAACTTGGATAAAACATTGCCTTTATGGACCCACTTAGTTTTTCGTTGTACACGGTAAAAAATCTTGGATTAAATTTCAATTGATTTTTTTTTGTTTTTTTTTACAAAGTTTTAATTATTTATCAGAATAATATTTTACAAAAGTTTCATATAAAATGAAATTCTATATCAAGTGAGAGTACAAAAAAAAGAACAAGTTTGACAACTTGCACGAGTTTACTTGAATTCACGGCATACAGACAACCAAGGTATGCAGTAAACTTTTGATAGTCAGGTGTGACGTCATTTGTGCCGACTTTTTTTAATTAATTTTTATGTTTATTGATCACTATTTAATGCAATCAGTCCACTAATTTACAAATATCTTATTTAGATCGCACAAAAATTTAAATAAACATCCACAAAACAAAATTCCTTCTGAACTTGACGAACTAATCGGCACAAGTGACGTTGCAACGAAATGTCAGATTTGAGTTTACAGCATACCTTGGTTGTCTCTATGCCGTGACTTGAATTGAATTCATATAATCATGTTCTGCAAACAACACATAAGATTCAATTGAACTAAAGTCCACTTTGAGAAATAATCTTAGCTTGACACACCATAATAACTGGGGTGGCATTTCAGTTTATATTTCGCTTTTGAAGATATCACATCCATTTCTATTCTGTCGAGATCTCATCTTGACTTCAATGATCTTGAAGTCGTTTATTATTTGAATGAAAAATTAATTTAACGATGTGAGCTTGTTTAGCGTGCGCGAAGTGAATTTTGTATCTAAATGCCTTTTAGCAGCATCTTAGTTTATTAAGTCAATAAAAAAAATATTTTTTTTAAATTTTTTCCTAAAAAAAAATATTTAAATAATTTAAAAGACGATGGGCGATTACAAGGAACGTTTGGTGGGTAACATTTCGTAGCAACTTTGTTTTGTTAATTGATTTTTTCAAGAAAAATGTATAAAAAATGTTAAAATTGTTAAAAAAAATTGAATTATTCAAACTGTCGTTTTCTTAAATAATGTTATGTAAAACACATATGATGAATTATCAAGTTTTGTGATATCTACTTACGAGTATAATCTTGAATAGTTAAGAAATTTATTCAAGTTACATGACAGATGTTAAATTTTTAATGAAATCTGAAGTCCACCCGATTTTTTTTAAAATTTTCTAGTGGTAAAAAATGTGATGTGGATCTTTTCCACAATAAATCTAATATAAAAAAAATCTATTGGTGAGTGTTGGTTAATTAAAAAATTGTCAAATATCAATGGTCAAATATGCCGATAAGTTCCAAGTGTTTAGTGCAATTCTGTTTGTTGTCTTAAAAATATGTTTTTTCTGTTAAAAAAAAGTTTTACAATGAAGCTCTTTTTTAGAAGAATTTAAAAAAAAATCATACCACTGCAACTTTGTTTTTTTTAAAAGAAACAACTTTGTTATTCAAAAAAAAAATAATTAAATTACCCAGTGATAAAATTTGCAGAATTTTTTGAAGTGTAGTAAATTTGAAAGTGTAAATATCTTTTCCGTGGCAGAATATAAAAATTCCTTTGCAAGTTGCTAGGAAATTCGTAAAGAATTTTTTTGGGCAAACAAATTTTTTAAAATAATAAACAGCAACTTTTTCGCATTTGTTTGATCTTTAAAAGAAAATCAATCAAAAGCATCGGATGTTGACTTTTAGAATTTTTTGAAATATTTATTGACAGCTATAAAAATTATTTTGATAGGGGAGAGCGGCATCAAATCACACACGGTGTAGTTTGACACAACTGAAGCTTCACATCAAACATACACCCAGGGCATAAATTACTATTTCTAGGTGTAATACTTATCTTTAGATATTATTTGGGGTACAGAAATTTCATATGTTTGAACGTTGGTCGCACTTACCTCTACTTGAAATTCCCATATTCATTGATTACGGTTGCTATTGCGAAAGTACTTGAAATAAAAATTTCTGTGTTTCCATCCACCTTCATGGATAACTCAGGAAATACTTTATTAAACTGAATGATGCTTTTAAATAAGAGACATGAAATCATTCTCGTGCTGGGCGTATGTCCATTGTGGACAATTTATTTGATTTGATTTAAATTTGACGGGCCTTAGCGCCATTTAAGTGGAACTGCTCCATTCTATTCCCTGCAGTTTCATTCAATTTGACTTATGAATACGTCTTATGAACGGCAGAGTAAATGTAAGAGATTTTGGATGTGTGTTTTAAATTCTATGAGTTCTAAGGAACTGTTAAATTCCAATCATTAAGTGCACCCTTCGCCCCGGCCCCACCTCTCTCCCACTTCTGTCAGCGAAAACATTTTTTTTGCACATTTCCTAAAAATCACAATTTTTGTTAAACATTGTTTCGACGATTGCGATATTAAGGACCTTCTTATAGGACCTTTATAGACCTATTTTAGAAGAGCGATCTGCGATGTCCAAGTCCAGACTATACGATTGACTTTTTAATTTATTTTGCATTTTGTCATCCTCAAAAATGAGTTTTCTTTAATTTTTTTCAATTAAAAATTTCAATTATTAAAAATTATTGAACAAAATATTAGTTGGAAGGGTACCCAGTCCAACATTCATTTTGGTGCACTCTATATTTTGGGTAATTTAGTGTCGCTGAATCCGAATTTGGAAGTGATTTCGCTGTACCAGCTCTAATTGTGCAATACTGAGGATTACTCGTAAAAACCCAAAACTAATTAAAAAACCCTCCTGCCCATCTCAAAAACTAGAGCTGGTCTAGCAAAAAAATCTGATTTTGTTGGCCTGTGTTATTATCAGTTTAGTTTCCACATTAAGGTAATCGTCAAGTGTTGATTTGTAATTCCACAAAAGATATAATTGCCAATCTGGCAATTATTGAAAACCCGTATGGTGATATGGTATTGTTCGAAGTTTAAGTGACCGGCGAACATTTGTATCAAAATTTCAGTTTGAAGTCAAACTTTTCAATAATTTTTTTTAAAATTTATTCCAATCGGATTTTGATGTATGGGAGTTTTCTGTAGAATCTAAATAACTTTTGCTCTTGCACTTTTTTGATAAGATGCACAGTTTTTGAGATATTCGCAAAAAACGTTTTCGTTCGTATGGGGGATACCCTCCCTAATGGTCCATTTTTGCCCATTAACGAACTTAATCTTGCATTTTACGAAAAACGAATCTGCCTAAAATTTCAAGTCTTTAGCTCAATCCGTGCGCTTGCCATCCGCGCCATACACGGACAGACGGACGGACGGACATGCAAAATTCAATTTTTTTATCATTCTAAACTAATTGCCGCAGAGCACTTAATCAACTCGGCCTCCGACATGCCGTTAGACTTTGCTGGGTCCCCGGGCACAGCAACATATATGGCAATGAGAGAGTCGACGAACTGGCAAAATTTGGGACCGAAATGTCTATGGAGAGCGCGGACCGCTGACCGGTCGCGGACCGGTCGATATGCCGATCGAATGCGCAAAAAGTATAATTGATAGGAAAGGGGTGAACAACATAAATATCCGTTGGCAAACAAGGAGCGATTGTGTAATCACAAGGTCACTCTGGCCTAGATTTAATAGGAACAGAACCGACACCCTTCTGAGACTCAGCCGGACCTCCGTAAGACTACTCACAGGCTTAATCACGGGGCACTGCCCCCTTGGCGCTATGGCCAGAAGGTGGGGCGCGGCCGCAAATGATTTTTGCCGCAGTTGTGGTGACGAGGAGGAGCCGGAGACCGTGAAACACTTACACTGTGAGTGCCCAGCCCTACAAGCACGCCGATATGGGACGCTTGGGGCCAGATTTTATAGTAGCCTGACGGAGCTTGGCAACCACCCACTCGAGGATATGCTGGGCTTCGTCAACAAGTCGGGCTGGTTCAAATAGGATCAGCTAGTTTGATGAAAGGTCTTATGAGTACTGAAGACATCACAATGGGCCTGTAGGCCTCCGAGTGTAGCGCTGTGCTCACGCCTGGGCGTGCGCGGTCTTCTTAACCTAACCTAACCTAAACACACTGGTGTAATTCATTTTTGTGTGTGATGATGGGATCTTGGCGTTACAAACGGTAAGGCAAATTTAATCAACCTTTTGATTTCACCATACGGGTATAAAAAACCTTTCTATCTATGGCATTACATCCCCAAGTACCACAGGGCTCCTCTATCGGGGTTTCGTAAAAAAATTTCTTGCTTCTGCTGCTTGCACCTGCACGTTTTGTTCATTGAAATCCATCAACAGTCTAGATCAGGCCTGATCAACCCAAATGATGTTATGGACCACTTTGCAAATGCATTATAATCCCGCGTATATGTATATATAAATGAAGCTAATCCTGAAACGTGTGATTCTTTGGACAATTTCATGAACAAAAAAAATCTATCGGGGAGGTGGCAAGGGGTCTAGCTTGTGGCTGAAAGCCATATAAATTATAAAAACTAACCCCAAGCACCAATAACGATATTTTATCCCTTGAAATATCTCATCGGAATGAGATTTTTCTTGGGAGCTGGGCAGAGAAATTTCATGGAATTTTATTTCTTCACATTTCCTCTAATTTTCCGGAAAAAAAAATCTAATTTGGGGGTTTTTGAGGTCGCTGAATCCGATTATGCTGTAACGGAAAGTCCGGTTAGGATAATAGGCATATCCTTTTCATTTTGAATTTTTAGTCATACTAATCAAATACAGAATGACTAAAAAGAATAAAATAAGAAAAAATTAAATTTTTTTTTAAATAACTTTAATTTAAAAAAAAATCTTTTTAGTGCATTTTTTTTAAATATGGAGAATTTTTATATAACTTGGAAAACTCCATGATATTCTACCAATTGAGATAAACAAATTAAGTGATTAAAAAATAATTCTGTCATCAGCGGAAATTTGAGCATACAAATTTGAGTTTGAGTGTTTTTTTTCTTTGACAGCAATGAACAAATGGAAAAAAAACTTCAAATATATTAGTTCTCAAACTGGTGATAAACAATCAAATAACGAAAAATTTCTTTTTATTGCACTTTAAACTATTTCTTGAGCAAACATTTAATTCGCTTCATATGATGACAGCACAATAATAATCAAGCAGATTTATTTATCAAAATCATATATGGAACATTTTTGTTTTTAATTCTGTTGCCGCTTGGATATCGTCGTCTTCATGTCTAAACTGACTGAAATGTTGTGCAACAAGCCTAATGAAATAATTTATTGAACATGCCTAAAAAGATGGTGTTCACTAGCACAACTAGTGGTGATAGTGCTATATTATGGCTTGTTTAACTTGACAATAGTGTTGATTAGGTGATAGGTTAAATAATTTGAACTGTTTCCGACGTAACATACAGTCAACAACCCTGAATAGTTTTCTTTTTTATCTATAATAATTCGTTAGAATTGACGATGATTTTGTAAGAACTAATCTTTATGTGATAAATTGTCGAGTGATTCATTCGCATTGCATAAACAATAAATTTTGAGTAATTTCATAAAATAGTTTTCATGTTGATTGCTCTAAATTCACAAAGAAATTACTTTGGTCACTAAGTAAATGATTTGAACGCAAACAGATCAATTAAATGACTTAAGAACTTCTTAATTTGTATCATTGTGCAGACCGATAGCGAAATAGCTTGTGAGGAAGCGGCCAGACTAACAGCTGAAATTCAAGAAGACAATACTCCAGATGATGATGATCTCTGCGAATATCATGAGATGCCACCTCCACCGGATGGTGGGTAAGTAAAGTCCATTTATTATTATTTTTTTTTCTTCAATCAATTTAGCATAACTTGATCAGCAGCAGCTTAACTCGTAAAATACGTTCTATTAGTTCGTATTTTTTTGTATTGCTTTTTATTTGTTTGTTTTCGATTCTGGTAATCCAACATCTATTGATTGAAAGATACTTACGCGAATTCTTGTTTTTTTTTGCCGTTTTGTTACAGATACGGGTGGGTAATTGTTATTGCATCCTTCATGTGTAACATGATAGTTGACGGTATCGCTTACACTTTTGGAGTATTTCTAGACGAATTCGTAACTCACTTTCATGAAGGCAAAGGCAAAGTGGCATGGGTTGGAAGCTTACTCAGTGGCGTCTACCTTAGTGCGGGTAAATTTAACAAAAATTGATTTTCTAAAAATTTTTCTGATTAAAAAAGAATTTTGATTTTTCTCAACAGGTCCCATCGTTTCGGCACTTGCCAATAAATATGGATGTCGAGCGGTTTGTATAGCTGGCAGCATCATTGCTTGTGTTGCTTTCGTTTTGGCTACGTTCAGTCCCACTGTGAACATACTTATGCTCACTTATGGCGTTATAGGAGGTAAACAATTATCATAAAAAAATTGCCTTTAGGGGCTTTGCAAAAAAAAAAAACACACGTTTGGCAGTGAACAAAGTAGATGCGATGGACTATACGATGCGATGCACGATGCTGTGGAAAGAACTTAACTAAATGAAAACGTCCATAGTTGCGACGATGGGATGTACGATACTGATCGATGTAAACGATGCGATAGAATCGAAACTATTTCGTCGCATACAGCGTTAGCCACTTCACAGCTCAGAATTTAATTTCGATTAAAATGCGGTTTTTAGCACACTACACTTCGTTTTTAGTTAAATTAGTCAAAATAAAGAGTGGATCGCATCGTAAAACGCATCGCAAATCGCCGTGGCATCCACTTTGTTTGCAGCCTTTAATGGGAAGCTTAGGGGGGTTCTGTGATAGTTTGACGGCGGCAGAAGTACTAGACAGCATAGCCAGGGCATGGTGCAAAAAATAGTGTTTACACCCAAATAAGTAATTCTGGCTTGGGACAGAATCAACCGTGTGGAATTCAACGCATCTAAAAAACCCAATCAATGCTCTTGTCGATGAAATGCGAAAAATCCCCCGAAACGGTCGAATTTATGAATGAGTCCATTAATGACTAAAACATCAGAATACTGGGCATCGAAATAAACGAGAAGCTCCAATGGAGCGACCATATTTTTAAAATAGCAAAGGAAGCGTCGCAGTGCCTAGGCTTTCTGGGGCTTTCTGCAAAAAAAATATTTCGCGCCAATCGACGTGCTCAACATCTACAAGACGTACATTCGACCGAGATTTGAGTACAATTCGCACATTTGGGTGGAGTCCCAAAGCCTGTCCTGCAACTGCTGGACTGAATTCAAAAACGTGCGATCCGACTAATTGGAGACAAATCTTTGTCAGATACATTACCGTCTCTAGAGCATCGTCGCTCTGTTGGGGTACTCAGCATATTCTATAGATATTTCCATGGGAAATGTTCCACCGAAATTTCCCAACTTATTCCTCCACGATATATTTTTCCTAGACTCTCTCGTACAGCTGCACGCGCGCACGACTTCTTTCTTGACCCTACAAGTTTTCATACAGTAAAGTTTAGGAGTTCCTTCATTCCGCGAACAACAAGACTTTGGAATAAGTTACCATCCGATGTGTTTCCCCCGGACTATAAGTTCAAGGAGAACACAAACCTACATCTTATTTTGTCCTTCCGGCCATCCTGGGCTGTGCTTCGGTATTATAGGGTCTTCCCCTAAGCTCTGACTGAAACTATAAAAAAAACATTTATTGCGTAGTAACAAGAAATATTACTATTATCACATTTTCGATCATTTCTGTTCTTTTTTATATTTTCGATCATTTCTGTTCTGACGCTACGTTCTATCTATGCTGTCTACCCTGATTTTATGAGGGTTAACTGAAAAGTTTTAAGGCTGACAAGTTCTCTTCAGTTTTCTGACTCCTTCTATTAGAATATGTAGTCAAAAATTTAACGTCAAACTTGATGTTCGTTTTTTAAAGATAAAAAAGGGCTTTTTCCACTTTCTCTCCCGCTTTTTGGCTTTAATTTTAAATTTTGCCATAACAATCTACAATTTTAAATGGATTACGTCCAATATTTGTAAGTTTTTGTTAAAAACCATCTACAGCAAAAGTCTTTATCTAGACTGGTGATATCGGTAGCACCAAGTAGGGGGGGGGGGGGGGGGGGGGGGTGTTGTTTTCACTGGAGAAAAAAATTCTTTGGAGATTACCTGTCGAATGGTGAAAACAAGATCCAAATCTCATCGCAATTGCAGGACATAGCAGGGGAGGGGTAAATACAAAAAAGTGGTAGGGTAGGTAAAGTTGAGGGTCAAGTTTCCTTAAAATCGGTTTGATAAATTTGAAGAAAATGGCATATAAATGGTTTAGTAAATAATCTGGTCTATCGATGGGGATACGGTCTGAAAAAGCTACACAATAATTAATAAGTTTTAAAAAACATCAACAATTGGAGCTCAATTAATTGAAATTTCAAAAAAATCCTTTTTAGGTTTCGGATTCGGCATGATTTACTTACCTGCTGTTGTTGCTGTTGGTTATTATTTTGAAACGAAGAGATCTCTGGCAACTGGTATTGCTGTATGCGGATCTGGTTTTGGAACATTTGTTTTCGCACCACTGGCAACATTTCTACTTGAACAATTCGATTGGAAAAATTCGCTTCTAATATTTGCTGGCCTTATTTTAAATTGTGCTATCTTTGGTGCTATGATGAGACCTCTAACGTGAGTTTTTTTTTCTATTACTTATTTTTTAAGAATTAAAAAAAAATGTTGGTGACAGGTATCCAAAAGAGCCGAGGAGGAAACCGTTGATGCAGCGCATGTACGAGGAGAAACGTTTACAAATGGAGCGTGGCTCAATCGGTGGATCATTCTTTGTTGTACAATTGCCCGATGGAACAATGGAGAAACGCATGAAAATGCCACTTAACGCTGATCCTGGTGTTCATTCTAGTCTTAATTTAGATCAATTGGCGGGTATGTAATTCGAAGCAGTTTGTTTTTTGAATTTTTCAATGAATAAATTTTTTTTTTCATTGAATTTTTCAGCTCAACAGCAAAGCGGGACTTTGCATCCAGTTCCAACTCTACCGACAATTGCAGAAGCGCGGGTAGCTGAACCTCAGAATTCACCTGATACAAAAAGTCAATTAGAGTTAAAACGGCAACGTCAACGCCAGCATCGGAATTCCGAATCGGATACATCCGATGTTGGACAGAAGAATATGCCAAGGAATGCTTCGCAGCCAGCATTCTCGTCTCATCAACAAGGTTACATTTTGACAATAATTTTGAATTTTTGAATGTCGTTTGAAAAATGAAATTGCTTTTAGGTCTTCCGAAAAATGGATCCGTTCCGACATTCGATCGAATTCGTAAAACATCACAAACGGAACGCTATAAGCCGACGTTAGCATCCATACGTGCTTCATCCAGAGGCGATGTTGGCAATAATGGTGATGTACGTAGAATGGTAATTTTAAGGCAATCAGCAAATTCGGCAGGCAGCAGGTTAAATACCGAGGAGACCGTTAGTAAAAACCCAAAAATCTTTATAACTCCATCACGCTCTCGGCTAGAGGATACTTCTGTAAATCTTATTTCGATATCATCTTTTCTTTATTTATGATTTGGTGTAGAATTGAATTTGAATTGAATTGGCGTTACCCGTTTATAATGAATTTGATTAATGCTTTTAAATAAACAAAGAAATTTTAATGCTTTTCCATATTTTTCGCAATTAACAAGTTTTAAATTTTGAAAAAATTTCTATTACGATGAAAAAAATTTTTTTTTAACCAAATTGTTTAGAAATTTATGCCAGTTTAATGAGAATTTATTGACATGCTTTTTAAATTTTTGTAGAATATACATCCTACTCTCCTCCTGTAGATAAACAAATTCTTGGGTGTACGACAATAGTTTGACAATAATGATCAACTCCTTTTATCTAAAGTTTAAGTAGATTTGTTGGTATTACTCGTAGTAAAATGAATTCTGGTATTTGAATTTTTTTTAACAAGATCCCTTGGTAAACAGTATTTCTTTCTTACAATTATTATCATTAATATTTTGAACATTTTAATTAACTAATTTGGGGATTTTTCTACTACTATCGGATGTCATTTGTCTTAGTCAACGAGTAAAGGCACGATGATAATTTTCTCGAGATTTTTAGTGTAGTAAATTGATTTATTTGTTTTATTGGTTTTCAGTAGTGATACTAGAATGTCGAAGAATTATCGTGAAAGTTGACTGCAAACAATGAAAAATTGAATTTATTGTAAGATTATTATTCAAACATTTTGACATGATTTCTCGCGAAGAAATTTATACGTACAGTAAATTCAATTTGGGCATCTGTGGATAAAGCAATCTTCAACACTTTTGTCTAAAAAATACTTTTATACTTGGATTAGGATTCTGAAACCGCATTCACATCGAAAGTTTCATTATCGACACGCACGGATAGCGGATCAAGGATGGTGCGGCCGCTTTCACGTAAGGATATTTTCTATTCTGGTTCAGTGACAAATCTACGTGAATTTCAATCGCAAAAATCATTGACCAACTATCGAAATTCTGTGATATCTCTGACAAAGTACGAAAAGAGCATGCGTGAATTGCAAGGAGACCCCATGTCAGATATTGAAAAGGCCAGAGAAGGTGAGATAAAATCATCACATCGAATTGTCAAGTAAAACTATTTTTTTTTAAAATTTCATTTCAGGTATAGATCTCTGCCCATGTTTAGTATTACCGGATTCGTTTAAATCGGCCTTAGCAACTATGATGGACGTGAGCTTATTAAAGGACCCCGTTTTTATGCTAATTGGAATTTCTAATGTATTTGGAATGGCTGGATTGTATGTACCTTTTGTTTATTTAGTGGATGCAGCTGTTAAAAATGTAAGTTGAATTTATTTTCATTAAATTTGGGTAACTCTCTTTGAATTTGGAGATATTTTTCAAGTTTTGGGTATCTTTCATTCTCTAATTTGGATTTTTTTTTTTCGTCAAAAAAAAGTTTCTAAAAGCGGCTTTAATTCCTATGAATTTCGACTTCAAAATTTTGTGAATAAAATAAAATTCTAGATAGGTGGATAGGCTCGAATCGTTTTACAAATGTCTCTTCTTAATCGGCCCTGACAAATTTATTGAAAAGTTTTATCTGACTAACGCCATCACGATCTTGGTGGTGAATTTTGTACACATCACACTTTTTTTTACAATCATTTTTAAGTCCAAACAATTTTTTAATTTCTTAAAAAACCGAGCTTAACATTCACATAAAATTATTTCGACTTTTTGAAAATTTAATTTTTTTCTTATAGTGATATGTTGTTACTTTATCTCTGCTTAACTTCTTTCATCGAGATGAGCAGTGATCGCCACTGATTTTCGACAGCCCGTCTTTCCATGATTTTCAGAAAAACCTTATAAATGTTATTAAATTCGAATCTATAAATCAGCCTGAGGGGAAAACTTGAGATAACACCTCGATTTAGGAAGACAATAATCCTATTTGGGCTTTCGTATCACTGAAAAAGAAGTTGTTCCAGAAATGTTTAAAAACAAGTTCTTATCTGATTCATCCACAGCCTGTTTTTAAGCAAAAAAAAAACTTTTTATGCTCTGCTTGAGCGACAACCACAAACTACTAGTTTTTCCCTTAAGAGTGATTTGATGGTTAGAAAAATAGAAAACTTCTGATCAGTACGAAATCCGTTTCAGGCAAAATTTTGAGGATGTCCGTGCATCTGTCTGTAGGTCTGTCTGTAGGTCTTTCTGTAGGTCTGTCTGTAGGTCTGTCTGTAGGACTGTCTGTAGGTCTGTCTGTAGGTCTGTCTGTAGGTCTGTCTGTAGGTCTGTCTGTAGGTCTGCCTGTAGGTCTGTCTGTAGGTCTATCTGTAGGTCTGTCTGTAGGTCTGTCTGTAGGTCTGTCTGTAGGTCGGTCTGAAGGTCTGTCTGTAGGTATGTCTGTAGGTCTGTCTGTAGGTCTGTCTGTAGGTCTGTCTGTAGGTCTGTCTGTAGGTCTGTCTGAAGGTCTGTCTGTAGGTATGTCTGTAGGTCTGTCTGTAGGTCTGTCTGTCAGTCTGTCTATCTGTCGGCTTCTCCATTTTACGTATCTTAAATATCGCAAGAACGCGTTGAGCTAGCGACTTGAAATTTTTTGTAAATGAGTCGTAGTGATTTATCAACTTTTGGAAAAGTAACGGTACCTATAACGGGTATTCCCCTAACAATTTTTTTTGAAAAAAATACCGTTTTTTAAAAATGTCTCGAAACCTATGCGCTTTTGGGAAAAAGTGAATATAAAAAAATTTAAATGATATAAAATTTTCTAGATATTTTTCTATAACGGTTTTTTTTTGTACATCTAACGGTTCTCAAGATATTTGTAGAAACTTCAGTTTTTTGAAAATCTCTCGAAAACTTTGCACTTTTATGAAAAATTGCATATAATCAAATTTATAAGAAATAAAAAAGGTTTTTACCTATCTTTAACGGTTCTCGAGATATTTGAAAAAATAGTATTTTTTACATATTTTTTCCGAAACTAAATGTTGCAGAGGAAAGTTTTGTTCACAACTGATATTTTTCTAATAATATACTTTTTTTTGCTTTCAGGACATTGATCAAAGTTCAGCCTCTTTACTGTTGTCTATTATTGGTATTACGAACACATTTGGCAGGGTTATTTGCGGCTATGTTGCTGATTTCCCTCAAGTTGATTCGCTTTTAATGAATAACATTTGCCTAGTTATATCAACTATTTCTGTTGGCGTAACACCATTTTGCTCTTCCTATGCTTCATATGTCGCCATGTCAATTTTCTTTGGTATCGCTGTATGTAAGTATCTTTTGGTTATATTTTTATTCGAATAATTTTTCTCAATAATTTCGATGCAACATTCAGGGTATTCACAGTCCTCTCTTAAATTGCGAGTAATTATACCGCTCGGTAATTCAGTCAAATTTAACAGATTTTTACCGAGACGGTAACTTGGTTCATGTAAAAATGAATTACCGGATTCGGTAATTGTAGACATGCCTTGAGTCGTGTTTTCCGGCCCGGTTATTCGGTATCAAGAATCAACCGCGAGTGGCGCTAGTAATGTTTTTAGTTGTCAAATTTTCTCGCTGGTTTTTTGTTAATCTCATCGGACTGATGCAAATTTTTTCAATTTTGATAGCCGTTGCCACAATAGAAATTCAAAAGAATACATCAAACATGGATTTAAAGGTATGTGACAATCAAATTCGCAGTTCATGATTTGGTCACGTATCAAATAAAAGCGCTGTTCTCAAATCTGTGCTGTGGTATGTTCACAGCAGAATATTTTCAGTCTTTTAATATTACCGAAAACACCGAATACCGAAAATTAAAAGAGGACTGTGAATACCCTGATTATAAAAAATTGATTTTTTTTAATTCGGCGAATTTTTAAATGCTTAATAAAAATTTTGAAATAAAAAGTAACTGATAAGCATATCAGTAACTTTTTTTTAGTTGGAAAGTCCATAAATTTGAAAAAATATTGTGGAGATTAGAAAGTGGGGAAGGGCATGTATCAATCAGCCCCTTATCTAACATTTTTATGAAATTGACAAGAAAATATTTAACTTAAAATATAAAAAAAAATTGCGCGTAAAATTTTGTAAAATGTAAGATTTGCCAATCGATTGATTGGGAAATTACATTGTGTCGATTTCATTATCTTGTAATTAATCAAAATTAAATTTTAATTTACAGCTGGTTATATTTCACTCACATCAATTATACTCGTTGATCTACTTGGATTAGATAAATTGACAAATGCTTTTGGTCTGTTGATTTTATTCAGAGGTGCAGCTGCCATAATTGGTTCGCCATTAGCCGGTGCTGTTTACGATGCTACAGGAGAATATGATATTCCATTCTTTATGGCTGCTGCCTTCTTTGCTGTTTCGACAATAACAAGCTTTATGGCACCATGCTTGAAACGGTATTTATTAAATTTGTTACTACAATTTTTCGTGGCATGAAAGAATGTGTTTACACTGTGACTCACTTTGAGGCGGCACGTCATTCGTGAGGGTGAGGGACGCAGTGGGGAGGGAAATCAAAAAGAGCGGACGAAGTTTAGATTCACTTAAAATTATCGGTCGCAAACCGGTTTTTGAGTCTGGTCGTTGAAACCTGTCGTTTAGTTTTGTTGATGAAACCGGTTTATGAATCCAGATAAAGCGAACCGTGTGCACACGGCAGAAAAATGAGGAAAGACGTGCCGCCTGAATCCCAATGTAAACACAATCAAACGTATCTACCACTGATGCGCTTCTAGTGGCAGATACGTGCCATATACCAAAAATAGTAGTTGGGAAAATGGTGGAGAACTTGAAATATTAAATTACGAATATTTTTCTTGAAATAATTTTTATTTAATTTTTCTAGTTGCACAAAACAAGAGGAACCACCAGTTCATGTGGAAACATTGCCAGCAATCGATGAAGAACCAGCCGAGGATGAAGATCAGCCAATAACAATGGTACCAAGAATTGTTAAAACGCTGCCAAGTCCATTGGCTGATGAACAGCCATCTATACCAAATCTAACATCCACATCGACTGTCAATAATGATGATACAAAGAAATTAATTCAATCGACGACTACCGAAAGCAATAATTCAAAGCCAATAAGTCAGATATCGCCCACATCGCCACAAAATGCAAATTCAAATGGTAAAACTGCCATTGATAAGGAAGTTAGTCAAATTGAATCGGTTCTATAAGAAAATTCTATTCTATTTTGTAGAAATCAAGTTAACATATTATTATTTTGTTTTTTAATTTTTTACACAACAAAAAACCTTTCTTGTTTCAGTGTTTTTTAGTGCGTGACTAATTCAATCAATAGGCTTATTATTTTATGTTTTCTATTTTATTTTTAGAAACCAATTTTGATATTTTGTTGATATTTTTAGTGAATATTTAAAAAAAAGAAACACGCATTAAAAAATGGTGAAATTAAAATTAAGAAAGGTAACATTTGAAGGATACGGTAGATAGTTGTAGTTGTAAATAATGAAATTGATAAATTAAGATGATTTCCGTTAATTGAAATTTACATGAAATTCATGTAATTTGCAACATTTTTATTAAGTAATCGTCTGTGTATATTTATTTAAGCAAAAAGTTGTTTGCAAAAAAAGAGAAGTCTTTTTTATTTAACAAATTTAACTTAAAATTTAGATTCCAGTATTATTAATAAGTACCTATATAAAATAAATGTAGGAAACATACTTCTTAACAGTGCTATATAGATGATATATTTTTATATTATGTTATAATATTTTAATGTGTATTTTCATTTTGCCAGCTTGTTTGTTAAAATTTATTCTTTCAATTATGAATATTAATTTACATAGTATTAAATTGGTTTTTAAATAATTTTATCATTTTTTTCTTAAAATTGCGGTATGTTGTATTTTTGTATAAAATGCTGATATATACAATAATACAATAGCAACAAAATTTTAACCCTTTATTGATTTTGTACTCCTACAATTTTCATTTTTTTTTTTCTTCGAAGCGAAAAAGATCTTTGATTGAGACAATTGATTGCGGCTCAATTATTTCGTAGCCTTATAAAAAACGATCAATTTTGTCTAATTGTTTGGGACATTGAGACCTAAGTAGCATTTAAATTAACCATGACGAATGCTATTAATGCTACTTAAGGAGAGTTAGAAGGGCAGATTTTTTCTTTGGTATCGCAAATAACTTATGTTTTCGCTAGATGGTCAAGCTGTTTGTAAGAAAAAAGCGCAGAAAAATTGGTTGATTAACTTTTAACCCATTTTCATGTCATACAGATATTCAATTTTATTCTGATCGCTCCGCATCCAGTTCCTTCCCACGAAACGAACTCCCATTTAACTCGGCTCTTTGTCGAACTCCCGTTTCACTCGGCATTAGACTTTGCGCTAAAACGATATATTTGTAAAAATTGAGTTGAACCTGGAATGGTAGGGTTCGGTTAGGTTGGAGTGATTGCCAAAATTGACGCATGGTGCCATAAATTGGCCAATTGTGATACCACATGGATATTTTTGATTTCTTTCCTAAAACTGAAACCATTTTGATGTTCTTATGAAGCGTAGTAGTTATGTCTAGATGAAATCCAGGTTATCCATATTATTTAGGAACAAACTACTCAGATGAGTACTTCTTTGTTGAGCCAGACCAATGAGAAAATAAATATGAGGTTTTCGTTTGACTTAGAAGACTTATGTAACAGTAACAGTAAGAACCAATAAGAACTGTAACAGTAAGAGCGGCTCAAGAGATATCAGAAAAACGGAAAGCGGGATTTTAAGCACGAACCCCGATTGCGAGTGTCGTGTCGTTTTCGACAAGAGTCGTTTTACGTGTTGTTGTTGGTAGAAAAACACTAACAACAACACGTGAAACGACTCTTGTCGAAACCGACACGACTATCAGAATCGGGGTGAAAAATTGATTTCCTATATTGTTGAGACATCTGAACATTTTATTTTTGAAAAGAGAAAAACAAGCGAATTGCACTTGTAAGGATGTCAAAACCTTCAAAATAGTAAAACAAAAACACCTACTAGTAAACTAAAAACCAATAGATTTTGGGGTCATAGAAAACGATGAACCAGAAATCGTAAAACATTCGCAAAGTCAAGAAATTAAAATCATTTGTGGCCCTGCAAAGATATGATGCGCCTAATTCCAGCATGTGAATGCCATTACTTAAAATAATTAAAACATCTTCGAAGAAAAAAAAAGGTTTTAAAGTAAAAATTTTATCGATTTTTTTTGACAATCCACAGAACAATAAAAATATGACATAAATACTAAAGCCTGATTATATATTTTTGCTAAACTAATTTTAGTCTATTTTCAAGAAGCACAAACCAATAAATAGTTTTTTTTAACTAAATAACTACATACATAATTTGTTATTCTGCTATATTTTTCAATCTAAAATATTTTATAAACATATTATGTAATTTCTTTTTAACTACAACTGGATAAAAATACTAAAGTTTATAACTGTGTAATTTATCATTGTTGTTTGTAAATATATTTCATGCCTATTAACTGTTTTTGAAACTAAATGAAGAAAAATGTACAAAACTTTGCATCAAAGTTGAACACTATTATGTAAGAATAAAAAAGTGATTAATTATTATTGATAATAAATATTAATATTAAATAAAAATGATAATAGAAATAACTTCTAATACTGACTTAATTTTTTAAGTTTTATCGTTTGAGTTTTTTCGGGTTTGCGATGAAATGTTGCAGTTACTTTATAGTTTCTTTTTAGCGCAAATTGTAAATTAATGGAAATCATCTAAAAGACAGAAAAAGAAAGAAAACATATTTTGTGTGAGAACAAAAATTTTAGTTATATCGTGTATAATGTTTGTAGATATGTTTATAGTTTTATCTATGTATCTTATTTTAATATAAAAATTTGTGTTGTTTTACAAATATTTTTTTTTTGTGAATTGTATAAAAGAATGAGCGATATTTAAATAATGTGAGAAATTAGTTAAATCAATGGAAATTAATAGAAAGGTTAAAAAAACAACTCAAAATATTACAGAACTGTTTACCATATTAATCTGTTTAAATAGTTTTATTTTTGATAACAAATTGAAAAATTATGAATGGGAAAACAAAAAAAAACAAATCGAATAAAATTAACATCCATATTATTATAAATTAATACCGCTAATAGAGAAACCAAATGCTGAATAGAAGAAAAATCACACAAATACACCTCTGACACACAACCGTCAATATTATATTATTTAATAAGAGAAAAAAAAAGAAAAAAATGGTTAGAATTTAAAACACAACAAAATAAATATATATATATAGGATTAAGCGATATGCCAATTTCATATTAAAGTAATTAATTTTTTTTAAAACAAAACCAATGAAAAAAAAACCGATAGGTGTATGAGAATTTTGTTTGTTTGTTTTTAGCACTTAATCTTAAGTTACAAATAAAAATTATTACAAAATAAGCCATACTAAAAAAAATTAAAATTAGATGCGTGAACAGTATGTAAAATAAAGTTATAAAATAATAGATTTATATATTGTGCACATCATTTATACAAAATATATAAAACTGGTAATATAATTATTAAAAAAAGGGAAGAAAAGAATAAACTTTGATATTTTATGTGAATGCTTGTAAAAGATATCGTTAGGAAGCAAGTAAATCATCAACTACAAGTTGATCAATACTTTTGAGAAAGTTATACAAATTGGGAGAAGACAAATTAACACGTAAGGAAGATATTTTAAGAAAATAAAGATCTTTGAGAAGAAAATGAAAAAAGGAGAAAAAAAAAATATTGTGAGTGGAGCTTACTTAGAGGACAAAACAAATAAGGCAAAATCTTTTCAACGTTTATAGTTCGTTATGAATATTATAAATTTATTAATTTATTTGTTTTTTTTTTTTCAGTTATTGAAAGAAATTGTGTATTAATGTTATTATGAGTATTTTTAACTGTAATTTGCAAAGCTACATTTTTTTCAAAATAAAAAAATATATTAATGAAAAATCAATAAAAGTGTTTAATTATGATGAGTTACGTACTATTTTTTAATGTTATTTATCTTAGTTCATAAAATACGTTACGAAAATTTTAGACGTTTTATTTGGACACTCCGCCACTAGTCAAATTTTCGCGGTTTTTTGAATATAGTTTTAGAAATTCCCCCTCCCTAAAACTGACGCAATATGCGTTTCTCTACAATGTCTTCTAGTGATTTGTATAAAAAAACCATATGGTGATCAAATAAAATTTAAATGGACTGAAATGCCTAAAAGTGTGCAAATTTTTACAGGGTGTATGTTAATTGGAAAATTTTGATCGTGGAAAAAGTCTAAAAGTAGCAAAATTGAAGTAGTTTTGCTACTTTTAGACGTTTTTCACGATCAAAATCTTCCAATTAAAACAAGAAAAAAAATTGATGTACAAAAAAAAGGATTTAACCGATTTGAATTAAACTTTTAGAAGAGCTTGTCATTGGTAAAAAAAGTGGACAGAGAGGGTTTAGGCCAGAGATGTTCAATTCATATGAGTTGAATTACTAGTCTCTTATTGCACACAAAAACAAAATTGAGAGAATAGCGTACTGACGAGAATTTTGATTTCAAATAAAACTTCGATATGTATTTTGATGTCTTAGATTTTCGTCTTATTTTATTAATTGTTCTCACGAGTATAGAGAGAAAAGAGTCGACCCTGCCAGAGCTATGGAATAGGAATACAAAGCATTAAAATGGCAATCAAAATAATTTTTTTTTTGCAAATGTAATCACATTTCCAACACAGCAAATTTCCATTATTGTCTGCAATACCTAAAAATATATTTAATTCGTGGGTTGAACTTTTGTACCTCACTGTACATCAGTCTACCAGAGGAAAATAATTTTTTTTATCAGTGAAACCATGGCCCGGAGATGATCTTGTTTTTTTTATAATGAACCTTAACCAGAGAACAAATAATCTAGAGCAGTGGTTCCCAAAGTGGTCCCTACGGACCCCCAGGGGTCCCTGGGATCATCCAGGGTCTCCGTGGAAAATTAAAATTGATTTGGGGGTCCCTGAGCAACGTCAGGGGGTCCGCGCAAGGTTTAATATAAAATAAAAAAAATTGTGACATATTTTTATTAATATGGAAGTTAAAATAAATAACAGAAGCTGTTGATTGCTTTTCCGTTTTCCTATTTGGTAGAACGTAGATTCAGTGCCGCTATGAGCCTCATCACAAAAAAAAGAAACCGACTAGAAATTAGTACTTGTGGGGATTTGCGGTTGCTACTCACAAACATTGCGCCGAACATAAATACACTCATAACATCCCATCAGGTTCATCCAAGTCATTAATTTTTTTTTGTGGTTTAAAACAAAAGTTATAATTTCAATAAATACTTCTTCAACAAAATGTTTAATTTATATTTTATTTTTGCGTCACCATTTAACATTCAAGACATCAAAGTTAAATTTGTAATTTTTCTTTAAACATTTATGTAGTTTTTCACCCAGGGTCCGTGGGCAAGTTTTGACTATCAACATAACAAAAGCTATAATTGCCAATCTGGCAATCATTGGATATTCGTATTAAAATTCGAACAATTGTATGAAAATTCCTCTTTGAAGTAAAACTTTTCAATAAGATTTTTTAAAATTTATTCTAATCGGATTTTGAGTTATGGGAGTCTTATGTAGAATCATATCCTAAATAACTTTTGTTCTTGGACTTTTGTGATAAGATGCACCGTTTTTTAGATATTCACAAAAAACATTTTCGTTCGTATGGGGGGCATCCCCCTAATGGTCAATTTTTGCACATTAACGAACTTAGCCTCGCAGTTTATAGAAAACAGATCTGCGTAAAATTTCAAGTCTCTAGCTCAATCCGTGCGCCCGCAATCCGCGCCAAAAACGGACGGACATGCAAAAATTAAATATTTTTGTCATTCTAAACACAATGGTATAATTCATTTTTGTGTGCGATGACGGGATCTTGGCGTCACAAACGGTAAGGCAAAGTTAGTATACCCTCTGGTTTCACCATACGGGTATAAAAAGGGGTCCGTGGGCAAGTTTTGACTATGAAAAGGGGTCCGTGGGCCAAAAGAGTTTGGGAACCACTGATCTAGAGAATAAACTCTTAGAACAAATTTTTAGAGAAAATTTTTCCACTGTGAGATAAAGCAAGAGGATCCGATGTAACACGGAAAAAATTATCCATTCGATTCCTCCATCTCATTGAATAGATACGACGAAAATGATTAGAAAATGTTCTCTCTGCTTCGTGCTCCCTAGTCTAAAAGTAATTAACTTTTAGGCCGTAGCTAGTGAATGATAGGGACATTTTTCCCCCCTTCGAAGGGGAAATTTGTCAAAAATTTGTTCGGCAGAGTTTTTTCTATATATTCCTTATTCTATACCTTAACTACTTGTACAACATAGTAAAATTTCAGGAAAATCGGATATAACGTTTGTTCCAAAAAAAAATTCTTTTAAGTTAAAAAAAATTAAAAAAAATATATTTTATTGTATATGTATTTGAAATTTTTTTAGATCAAATAAATTTTTCAATAAAGGAAAACTTTTTTGAACCTTAAATTCCCGGGAAATTCTCGGTTTTTCCCGGGAAATCATTAAATTAAAATTCCCGGGAAACGTTTACACTAAGGAATTCATAAAATTCCAATGCCAATCTCTTTTAAACCCCTTCACTAATACAAATTTGGTCGCTAACTTTAACCCCAGAAAAAATTCACACCTACTATATTCTAACTCTTTTTCTTCTGAACCTGTTTTTCTACGATATGCTGAATCTCTAAGGGTATGCGCGCACTGCGATAGTAAGCATTTGGAATGGTGTTGCCTAGCTGGCAATTGGAGTTTTTGAAACACATGAAAACCATGTTAACGTCTACTTAGTGACTATCCAAAATTTCTTATCTTCCGACCCCCGTGTTGTCACGTTTTTTCGCAGTTTTTCGTATGGTGTTTATTCCGCAGTCTTTAAAAATATTTTGACTTGATTCTAGTGCGATGCCGCATGCCTACCTTGGGGGCGTGCTGGAGCAAAGTCTATAATCTTTGTAAGAAATGATTAAAGCAAATCAGATGATATTTAAACTTTAACCTGATCATTTAGAATTTCTTCATTTCACTTTTAGACACATTGAAAAAAGTTATTTTGTTTGAAATATTTTTTCAAAATGACATTTAAATCAGGTGATTAAAAAATTGTTTTCTCCAAAAACCTTGAATTTTTCCCGCATGATGTTTACAAAATTTCAAAAACACCGAGTGACACAAGATTAAAAGAAGACAAAATAATTTAAGTGGGATTAGAATAAAAATTATGCCCCCACGGTGCGGATTTTCATTAATTCAGATAAGAAAGATTGATAAGACATTTAACATCAAATTCTGTTAATTTTAAATAGTTGCCAGTTTCAAGTGTAAGTGAAATTATTATTTTTTATACTCTCGCCGAAATGCTTTTTAAATTTCCCAGTCAGATATTTCCAGTTAAAATAAATAAACAGATTAGGTAAATACAGTAATCAAGAAAATCTATTTTGATTGGAATACTTTGTATTGCCGTTTCAAACTCTATGTAAATTTTATGTGACAAATCTGTGAGAAAAATATGAGAATTTGCAAGTTGGCTTCATGCATTTCAAATATGCGTCATTGTTTATCACTAGTTGGACAAATGTGATTTTAACTGATCATCAGTTTCATATCAAATTACATCAATAAAATGCAATTCTTGCAGTCCTTGACCTCATGCAAATAATTTCGTTGGAAATTTCGAATACACCCACATATGACTAAAAAAGTGAATCAAAATAGGTGAAAAAACTCTCTAATCATGGGTCGAGGTGAATAACATACCTTTTCTACCCACTTCAAAATATAAACAAAAACACACAATTCGCTGGTGTTTGTGTCAACTGGAAATTATTAGTCATTATTGAAAAGTGCGGATTCAAAAAAGATTTTTTTAGCGTAATTCGACCTTCTTTATTATGATTGCAGTTCAATACGTGGTTCTTCACCCTTTTTGATCAAGTGATCCAGTCGGTGGCATTGCTCTTAGCTTGATTCTTAAAGCGTACTATGTTATAAACTTTTACAATACTATTCCCGCCAATGTTGATTTTTATCGTAAAGTAAATAAAATTTCACGCAAAAATGCATTGGCCAGATTTTTTGTTATTTTTATATAATTTTCTTGCACACGCATCATTTGAGCTGCAGCAATGGGCCGGAGTATTTTGATTTCATGGGAAAATAAAAACCTACGTTACAACGTTCAATCAACACGCTAATAGGTCATGTTTAGCGAGCTTGTATTTTGGTTGCATTGCTAATTGGAAAATGTTATCGAGTTACTTGAAACAATTTCAAAAAAGCTTTTTTTTTTCTGCCCGCAAGCACTTGATTTTTATGTTTAGCATAATTGAGTTTGTTTTGGACATGTTTTAAATTTTCACATTGGGATTTTCCCAACTAGTTTAGTGGTACTAAGAACTTGAGTATCTGGTAAGTGATGTAATTTAGGATTTACGCAATGACGTAAAATGCGTCGTGATTCTCTTTAGTCATTCATTCAGTATATATATTTTTTTACATATATGGCCAGAGATTAGAAAAATAGGCTTTAAAATGCCTTATAATAGCTAATGAGATATAAAATTTAGAGAGAAGTGGCATTTGGCCCTGTGATATTTCTGGGCTTTAAAAAATTTTGGGGGTGTAAGAGGGTTTTTTTGATTTGTGAGAAAAAGCTTTTAGATTCGTCTAAACCAGACTTGAATTTGATTTCCTTACCCAATTCAGTATAATAATTCTGTATATTCAGTATATAATTACCCAACTCAGGATTCAGTATAATAAAGTTATTTAGCTTTTAATTTTAGGATGTAATAGACATTGACATGTACAAATTTTCGCCTACGGCGTATTTTTCTATAATTTTTGGGCCTATAAACAATGGGTTATAGGATTCACAAAAATGTCAGAAGTTTTAGACCTTCAGGGAGATACTAGTAATAACCAGTGACAGCAAATCCATTAAAAATCCTAACCACTACTAGAATATATATTTAAAAAAATAATGTATCTATGTAAACAAAAATATTTATATTACTAGCTTGCATACCCGTCGTTGCCGGGTTAAGTTTTTTGTATAAGTTTTAGAATACGAGAAAACCCGGAAAGAACTTGAAAACTTTTGAGAAAATCTTATTATTGTAGGACTCTCCGTTGCAAATTATCCTAACACCGGATTTGTGATCAGCGACCCCGAAAGCCCCTAAGGCTATTTTTCCTCGGGAAAAATCGGAAAAAGGATATTTGCGTTATCCTTACAGGACCTTCCGTTTATAATTTCGAATATCTAACACCGGATTCGTGATCAGCGACCCCTAAACCCCTCTACTGCCGTTTTTCCCCGGAAAAAATGGGAAAAGGATCCTTACAGGACCTTCCGTCTCTAATTTCGAAAATCTAATACCGGATTCGTGATCAGCGACCCCGAAAACCCCCGAGTGAAAATTTTCAGCCTCCTATTGAGCAGGATTCATGGCGAAAATCACGGTTTAAAAACACCTAAACCCCTTTTCACCCCCGTGTACCCCTTAGTGTTAAATTTCAGAAATCCCTGCCTTAGTGAGCGCCTACGTGATGGTTGGGACATACTGTGAAAGTTTCAAGTTTCTAGCTTCAGGGGTTTGGGCTGGGCGTTGATGAGTTAGTTAGTCAATCAGCTTAAACGATTTTATATATATAGATAAGTTCCTGAAATTTTTGTAGGGGGTGCGGGAACGTGGTTTGAGATTCCAAGGGGTGCGCAGACAATTGGAAAGTTTGGGAGCTACTGATATAGAGTCTAAAAACGCTATCTTAGTTCTTCGGTATCCAACAAATATTTTGTTAAAACAATGGACTATAGGCAGAAAAAATTTAAAAAAATTGCGCCGCAGGCGAACTTAATTGACCTAACAGTTGCCAGAGAAGCGTAGGTCTAGGTTTTGTTCTTCCTGAGATCCGAGTTTGACGCAGCAAATTTTCAAATATCTCAAAATGGTTCTTAAAGCGAGCCTAAGAAACATAACGCCCTAGGTTAGTGTCTTTATGCTAGAACCCAGCCTCAAAGTCTAGTAAATTAGTTTATAAAAGTAAACATACAAGAGCATGGAAGAAAATGTTGATCATTTTTGGAAGGTTTGAATTTGTTGTACTACTCAAAAATTTACATCCAGCTTCGGCACAATTCTTGATTTGATAATTTAACGAGGAATTGGGGTAGAGACAATAAAATTCTATATAATAGAAACAATATTTTATAGGAAAATTGGTAAAAATCACAATATTTCAAATGTGTTACTCCAGTCACAATTAATCGAAAGTTCCCAATATGACTAAAATTAAGTTCTATAAAGAAATTGGTGAATGTCTCTTGAAAGTTCCAGATTTTTTTTTTTGTTCATATGCACATGCCAACAATAGTCAAAATCATTGAAATTTTTTCACGATCTCATGGTCAATAAATTTTATCAGTTAACAACATTATTTTCTTTTTGTTTTAATAACGTAAATAAGAAATTAAAATCTTAAGCGATTTTTGAGGGGCTATAAATCGTTGTTATTAAGATTATAAAACACTCAAATTAATCATGGTCACAATTGGGTTTTCCTCGAAAAGCGCAAATAACAAATTTTTGTTACTGAGCGCGAAGCATTTTCCTGTAATTTCCTATGCATCAAAAAATTATGGAATAGTGAAATTGACTTCGATACAGAATCAGAAGGATTTTTTTTGATAAATCTGATATTTTTTTTGTTGTTTTGAGCAATAAAATAATATATCAAAGTGATTTTTTTTTTCGTTGTACACAAAAGATATAAGAAATTTATTGCATTTTTTTCAATTCATCATTTCTTTCATATTTTGATTTGTTTTTGTAAAGCAGGGCGATAACCTTTTCTGATGTTTATGCAACTAATCTAATAAAAACATGAGTGTAATAATTCACACGATAACGTCAGTAAATTGTGCGAGCCAAATAGAAATTCGAACTAAATTTTCATTTCTTTTATATCCCGTTTAAAAAGTTCTTATTCTAAGTTTAAATATTTCTATTGGCTTTATCGAGCTAGCACATATTTTAATAGACTAGTGATTACACATTGTTTACCAAATATAGGAAAATATTTAAAATTTTACTATAATAATGATTAAGGCGTTTGAAAAATATTTGTCAATTTCACAATGACAACAGTCAGATCAATTATCTGGAAAAAATAAACATCAGTGTTCCATGATAGTCTTATTTGTAGACCGTATCATGTTAAACAGTTTGATTGGATTATTTGAAATATTTTCTATGTTTTGCTTATTCCCTATTGATTGCAAGATTGAATTGTTGATTACTTGAGGAAAATGAGTTCAGTTTTCTTCCTATCATCAGTTCTTATTTGAATATCAATATAATGAATGCGACATGTCTCGACGTCGAGTTACTAATCTGAATTTTTGTATTTATTACAATATCTAAAGTGGTGAAAATTCATTTAATGTGTAAAACACATTTTATGAATCCAATGTGATGTAAATCGATTTTTGTTATTGAGGAACTTTTTAATTGTTTTGTATAACACTCTAAATTTTTTTTTTAAAATTTGATCTGATACATATTTTGTTTTTGCACGAATTTACACCTAGAGAAATATTTTATAATATACTAGCTTGCATATCCGTCGTTGTCGGGTTAAGTTTAAAAAAAAAATTTTTTTTTATGGTCTATGTTGCAGCTAAACTTCAGGCCACTCGGCTCGGTAGTTTCCCCGCGAAAGGGTAACATAGAGGAAGAGCTAAGTTTCGAGATCACTTTACCCCCTTCCCTTACTCCCCCACCCCTCGCGCTACTTTTCCGTATGCCTATGTTGGAACCAGAACTACCACAGACACTCGTACCAAATTTCAAGTCAATCGGTTCAGCCGTTTTTGCGTGAAAGAGGAACAGACAGACAGACAGACAGACAGTAACTCATTTTTATACCCGTATGGTGATTTAAGTGAACGGCGAACCAATTAGATTTTTTAAAATTTATTCCAATCGGATTTTGATGTATGGGAGTTTTATGTAGAATCATATCCTAAATAACTTTTGTTCTTGCACTTTTTTAATAAGGTACACCGTATTCACAAAAAACGTTTTCGTTCGTATGGGGGGTACCCCCTAATGGTTCATTTTTGCTCATGAACGAACTTGGCCTCGCATTTTACGACAAACGGATCTGCTCAAAATTTCAAGTCTCTAGCTCAATCCGTGCGCCCGCAATCCGCGCCACAGACGGACGGACGGACATGCTAAATTCAACCTTTTTTCTCATTCTAAACACACTGGTATAATTCATTTTTTTTGTGTGATGACGGGATCTTGGCGTTACAAACGGTAAGGCAAATCTAATATACCCTTTGGTTTCACCCACAAACTAATAAGCAGACTAACATTTTCATTCAATCCATTCTAGAACAAAATTGAATTTCAACTTTCAAAAAATAAATACCCATAGCAGCCACTCCAGCCGTAGCAGCATAAACAAATTATATAAAGACTGTTTTTCTCTAACAACTCAGCTTTGAAAAATAATCCCCCAAAGCAGCAGATATGCATGCGGTTGGCAGCGCACACGAGCAGCGGAGCATGTCGCTTGGCCGAAGAAAAACATTCAATTCATTTTCAAACTCTCCGATCAACACGAAGTTTTACCGAAATCGTAGTTTTCTATCAATTTTTGGGAAAGTACCGCTAGCTACAACGGTTACCTCCCATACAATTTTTCTTAAATACTGATTTCTCGAACACTGCGCTTGTGAGAAAAAATGCATATAATCAAAATTAAAGGAAATAATATTGCCTACATTTTTAATTTTAGGTGAACTCCACCTCAACTCATACTCTCGTTTACAGTTAAATTCGATTTCTTAACTTTGTTCGATTGGATATTGTTAGGGAATCACAAAAACTTTAAAAATTTGTAACGGCTTAACCGATTGAAATGATATTGAGCATTTTCGAAAGGTAATTTCTTGTCACAAAAAATATTTTTTGACTTCCTCTCCCTCCCCTTCACCGTCATATTGTAAAATTAAATTTGTTCGAGAAATTAGTATTTAAGAAAAATTGTATGGGAGGTAACCGTTGTAGCTAGCGGTACTTTCCCAAAAATTGATAGAAAACTACGATTTCGGTAAAACTTCGTGTTGATCGGAGAGTTTGAAAATGAATTAAATGTTTTTCTTCGGGCAAGCGACATGCTCCGCTGCTCGTGTGCGCTGCCAACCGCATGCTGCTTTGGGGGATTATTTTTCAAAGCTGAGTTGTTAGCGTGGTATTACACACAGCAACTTTCGGGCTTATTTAAGCCGGCAACTTTTGGGCTTAATAAGCCACTGTGCTTACACTTGTGGCTTAAATAAGCCAATCCTGTTTGCATATGCTACACAAGATTACATGGGTGTGTGTGGACTCAAACCATTGAAATTGCTGCTGCTCATATACTTCCCACGATCTTTACCTGCTGACGGTCAGAACGAAAATGATTTCTGCCTACTACTTTTCCCAAACCGGTTCACACGCTTTGCATGTATGCAGATTGTCGATAAGCCATGATTTCGAGTGGCAACTTTTCCCTCCTCAGTCGTTTCTCCCAAAAATCGGCTTAAGTAAGCCCGAAAGTTGCCGTTTGTAATACCGCGCTTAGAGAAAAACAGTCTTTATATAATTTGTTTATGCTGCTACGGCTGGAGTGGCTGCTATGGGTATTTATTTTTTGAAAGTTGAAATTCAATTTTGTTCTAGAATGGATTGAATGAAAATGTTAGTCTGCTTATTAGTTTGTGGGTGAAACCAAAGGGTATATTAGATTTGCCTTACCGTTTGTAACGCCAAGATCCCGTCATCACACAAAAAAAATGAATTATACCAGTGTGTTTAGAATGAGAAAAAGGTTGAATTTAGCATGTCCGTCCGTCCGTCCGTCACTCTGTGGCGCGGATTGCGGGCGCACGGATTGAGCTACAGACTTGAATTTTTACGCAGATTCGTTTTTCGTAAAATGCGGGGCTAAGTTCGTTCATGGGCAAAAATGGACCATTAGGGGGGGGTACCCCCCATACGAACGAAAACGTTTTTTGTGAATACGGTGTACCTTATTAAAAAAGTGCAAGAACAAAAGTTATTTAGGATATGATTCTACATAAAACTCCCATACATCAAAATCCGATTGGAATAAATTTTAAAAAATCTAATTGGTTCGCCGTTCACTTAAATCA
Organism: Chrysopilus asiliformis; assembly: GCA_964034945.1. Lineage (NCBI taxonomy): Eukaryota > Metazoa > Arthropoda > Insecta > Diptera > Rhagionidae > Chrysopilus > Chrysopilus asiliformis. The sequence continues at coordinate 81,770,352 of OZ035962.1, forward strand.
CCATACGGGTTTTCAATAATTGCCAAATTGGCAATTATAGCTTTTGTTATGTTTATATATTAGTATGATTGTCAAAATCCCAGATTATATGGACCTAAAATGTTGTTGAAAATCGATTCTACAAAATGCTTTTGTCATACAAAAAAAACTTTGTCATATTGGCAAAATTGGAAGATTTTCCGGTTGGGATATTTTTTCTCACACATTTTTTGCCATTATGATAAAAAATTGTTAAATTGATGCAAAAACTTGGTCGTATGGACAAAACTTTTGTCAACACGATCAACTTTTTTGTAAATCTGATAACATTTTTTTTTAATTTGACAAAGTATTGTTAACACGATAATTTTTTTTATTAATTTGATAGAATAAATTGTTTAATATCAACAAAAAAATTGTCAATATGGATTTTTCACGAAAGAACAAATTTAAAAGAACTTTATTCAACGTTTTATTGTTAAACAAATTAACAATAAACAGATCACTATAATATTGCTTAAATAAATTAACACTATAATCCCCTTTTCGCTGTTGGAGCCTTCTGTTATCAAAAAAACCCGTAGTTTTTTACGTTTTTTAAATTTACTTGTGGTCAAATAAAAAAACAGGTGTTTTAAACAACTATCCAGTGGTATTGTTCTTGGAAAAAATTATATAATATACTTGTGTATATGTCTGTCTGTTTGTTCGCTGAAAACTCGGGAATCACTGAACCGATTGGGGTGAAACTTTCAGGGGAGCTTACTAGCGTCAATAGACAAGTTTTAGACTATAAGTCAACCAATGGTTCCATATGTCTCTTACAAATTTCCTCGATTTATGTATATTGCTTTTTGTTTTTTTGTTTGTTTGCCAATAGATTGTGAACAATTGATCCGATTGGGATGAATTTTTCAGGAGAGCTTACTAGCATCAATCGGCGGATTTTAGACCACGGGTCACCTCAAGGTTTTTCTTCTTTCTTACCAGTTATGTCGATTTATTTATATTACTTTCTGTTTTACTGTCTATGTCTGTTCGTAAATAACTTGAGAACCATTGAACCGATTTCAATGAAACTTTCAGAGGATCTTACTAGCGGTATTCAATATTTTAAAGTAAATAATTTTTATAGGTGTTTTTTTTATAAAATTTACAATACCATAAAATACACTATTTTAGAAAAGTTTCGCACCATTCGCACATTTCCAAGGAAAAGGGATATTTAATTCTCTTCCCATTTTACCTCTTATGGGTTAGCAAAGATTATAAATATAATCAGCAATCTCGGTGGACACAACACTTATTTTTTTAAAAATTACATTACAGTCGAACCTCGATAAGTCGAACTTCTATTGCATCCAATTCCTAAATAACTCAAAGTTTTTTCTGTCCCCTTCGTGTTCAAGTTATCGAGGTTTGACTGTATTTGAAATTTTCTGCATTAGGATTTTTTTGCAATGGTGTGGAACTTTCTTAACTTGGTAAGGATTTTTACCACGTGATTATTTACTATCGACATTCCATTTCGTATTAAACGCATCCGGTTTTAAACTTTTCTAAAACTGCTGTAAAAAATTGCACTATTTTATCCAAAATTTGTATTTTTAATTGCCTTTGATTTTGGCAAAAAACTACAGAAGTGATATCGAAAAATTGTTATGTGAAAGATATGTTGATGACTCCATGCCCAATGGAAGCGCCACTCAGCGAATCACATTTTCGTGGACACTTTTTAAATTCCAACTGAATGAAATTCCAAGAATGCGGACATCGAAAAAGGGACACAAACTACAGGTTCGAACACTATTATTTACGTTTGATAACAAAATAAAAAACTGTCCGCATTTTTACGATAGCGACGCTCTTATCTGTTGTTTGTGTTTTTATCAACATTTCTGAAAATCATTTACGTATGCCATTCAAATCCACTAAAATCAATGTTCTTTTATTTATTGCCGTATGCTCCTATATGACTATTAGCTACTATCACAAACTAATCATAAGCAGACTAACAATTTCATTCAATCCATTCTAGAACAAAATTGAATTTCAACTTCCAAAAAATAAATACCCATAGCAGCCACTCCAGCCGTAGCAGCCATGAGCTTTACTGCCAACAGCACAAGACTTCGAACAGATTTATCGGAATTTTACTGCTGGAAAGCTTGCATCACGAAGTCTTGTGCTGTTGGTAGTAAAGCTCATGGCTGCTACGGCTGGAGTGGCTGCTATGGGTATTTATTTTTTGGAAGTTGAAATTCAATTTTGTTCTAGAATGGATTGAATGAAATTGTTAGTCTGCTTATGATTAGTTTGTGCTACTATACTTGATCGTCAAAAAATATCAAAATGCTTGCATTGGCGGTGAAACGCGCGAGTGTTAGCGCCACATGGTAATAGGCTGCCACCTTTTTTTTCAAGATTAAGAAAATCGAGATTGAGCCAAGTGGTATGCGAGTGAATTGAACGAACAAAACTTCAACGTCGACGTCGGAACACGTAACGAAAACTATGCTGAATGGTTCGAAGACGTCTGAGCTGTTGTTGCTTCCCATCCAAAGTTATAATCAACATTTAGTTATCTTGAGACTTTCATGTGAATCGGTTCTAAAGACTCCGCACTGGGTGTTATCTCTTGAAACCCATTCGGTTTCAGTTAATTTTGGTTTAATTTTGTTCAGTTTAGTTCCATTGTGGGGCGATTAAAAACTTTTGGTTCTCGAATAATTTGGAATTTTGTGGAACTGTGAACATTTTTCCTGGACTTTTTTTTTGAATTTTCTTCTGTTAACATTAAAAGGGCCTGATTTAGAAGATTAAAAAAAATCCAACATTTAAATTTAAAAAAAAATCCAACTAGGACAGTTTTCTAGTGAAGTGCGTGCAGATTCCGTCAAAGTCACTGTAGTGATAAAATTTATCTGTTTCTTTTGTGTGTTCAACTGCTGCTAGTGCATTTTATTTTGGGACTGCATTTTTATACTCGTGTGATATAAAAGAAGGGAATTAAAATAGACTTTTCACAATTTTCCTAACGTGTTGAATGCAATTTCATTATAAGGGATTGGATTATATTTAAATTTAGGACCATCTACTATAAGCTACTTTGTCTATACTATTGGTAAGTTTTGAGATAAATTGCTTGCGTATGCTAAAAATTCAAAAAAAGGTTATATTCTAAATATTAGCTTTTAATAAATTAATCGAAATTGTGCAATTCTTTTATTAAATAAAAGTCACCTAAGTGCATTTTATCTCCGATGGTGTGTTTTTTCGATTTGTTGTTTAATTAAAAACGATTTGAGGTGATAAAAAAATTTGTTTTAATTCCATTTAAAAAAAATATCTTCGTTGGCGACCGGTTGTTTGTGTGGCAAAGTTCAACAACGAGGTTTCCAAAGAAGTGAAATTAAATTTCATGCGATAACATTCCAGGCGGAAAACCATTTTTTGACTGGCAAAATTGATAAACTTTGTCAGCTTTTATTTTCTCTCTTATATTTTTTTTTTTGCAAAATACAAAAAAACATGTTCAATTTTTTTTCCTAGATTTTTATTATTTTATCATTACAACATACATGATTTGGTCGGAGTTTTTATGTAAAAAAAATGTTTTGATAATAGGAATGGTTTTGAGCAAAATTTGGCAACTTTTGAAAGGGCATTCGCTCGGATTTCAAATGCATCTTAGGTCAGGTAAGACTCACGCCCGCCATACACTTGAGCTAAGTTAGCCTAAGCTATGTGCCTGTGTAGACATGGACGTTTAGCGGTTCATATTATCCTCACTTTGATACGTAACGAAACACACCACATTAAGCTCTAAACTGGCACATAGCTGAGCGAACTTAGCTCAAGTGTACGGCGGGCGTCAAAGTTTTCTCCCAGAAACAAAAAATCTGATTTGCACAAATATTCAACGGTTAAATTATTCTTAAAATGCTTAATTTGTGAGCGGCAAACTGTCTGTGGTTGGTTTTTTGTCGGGATTTGAAGGTGAATGTGAAAATCAGATTTAAAAAAAAAACTTGGAATTTATACTCCAGATTTTTATGATTATGCAACAACCTTCCCATGCAACAATGTCTTGCATTAATTGAGGAAATTTGGAAGCGGGTGAATGGCCCAGTCATTAAAATAAAGTTGTCGCTCGTTCAGAGTTTCGAACATTATTTTTTGTCGGTGAGGTGTGGAAGGACATTTCAGTTTAATTGTTTTGGTCATGAATGAATTTTGAAAGAGGTGCGCTTGTTATTAAACAAAATATTATAAAAGCAACCGATTTTTTACAAAACAGTTAAAATCATACTAATATATAAAAATGAGTTGGTGTCTGTCTGTCTGTCTGTCTGTCTGTCTGTCTGTCTGTCTGTTCCTCTTTCACGCAAAAACGGCTGAACCGATTGACTTGAAATTTGGCATGAGTGTCTGTGGTGGTTCTGGTTCCAACATAGGCATACGGAAAAGTAGCTCGAGGGGTGGGGGGAGTAAGGGGAGGGGGTAAAGTGATTTCGAAACTTACTTTTTGCGCTATGTTACTCTTTCGCGGGGAAACTACTGAACCAATTGGCCTGAAATTTGGCATAGATGTTCGTCGGGGGTCCAGCCCCAATACAGACCCATTAAAAAGTAGCCCGAGTGGTGGGGGGAGTAAGGGGAGGGGGTAAAGTGATTTCGAAACTTAGTTTTTGCGCTACGTTACTCTTTCGCGGGGAAACTACTGAACCGATTGGCCTGAAATTTGGCATAGATGTTCGTCGAGAGTCCAGCCCCAACACAAACCCATTAAAAAGTAGCCCGATAGGTGGGGGAGTAAGGGGAGGGGGTAAAGTGATTTCGAAACTTAGTTTTTGCGCTACGTTACTCTTTCGCGGGGAAACTACTTAACCGACTGGCCTGTAATTCGGCATAGATGTTCGTCGGGGGTCCAGCCCCAACACAGACCCATTAAAAAGTAGCCCGAGCGGTGGGGGGAGTAAGGGGAGGGGGTAAAGTGATTTCGGAACTTAGTTTTTGCGCTATGTTACTATTTCGCGGGGAAACTACTAAAGCGATTGGCCTGAAATTTGGCATAGATGTTCGTCGAGAGTCCAGCCCCAACACAGACCTATTAAAAAGTAGCCCAATAGGTGGGGGAGTAAGGGGAGGGGGTAAAGTGATCTCGAAACTTAGCGCTTCCTCTATGTTACCCTTTCGCGGGGAAACTACTGAACCGATTGGCCTGACATTTGGCACAGATGTTCGTCGGGGGTCCAGCACCAACATAGACCCATTAAAAAGTAGCCCGATAGGTGGGGGAGTAAGGGGAGGGGGTAAAGTGATTTCGAAACTTAGTTTTTGCGCTACGTTACTCTTTCGCGGGGAAACTACTTAACCGACTGGCCTGTAATTCGGCATAGATGTTCGTCGGGGGTCCAGCCCCAACACAGACCCATTAAAAAGTAGCCCGAGCGGTGGGGGGAGTAAGGGGAGGGGGTAAAGTGATTTCGGAACTTAGTTTTTGCGCTATGTTACTATTTCCCGGGGAAACTACTAAAGCGATTGGCCTGAAATTTGGCACATATGTTCGTCGAGGGTCCAGCCCCAACACAGACCCATTAAAAAGTAGCCCGAGCGGTGGGGGGAGTAAGGGGAGGGGGTAAAGTGATTTCGAAACTTAGTTTTTGCGCTACGTTACTCTTTCGCGGGGAAACTACTTAACCGACTGGCCTGTAATTCGGCATAGATGTTCGTCGGGGGTCCAGCACCAACATAGATCCATTAAAAAGTAGCCCGAGGGGAGGGGGTAAAGTGATTTCGAAACTTACTTTTTGCGCTATGTTACTCTTTCGCGGGGAAACTACTGAACCAATTGGCCTGAAATTTGGCATAGATGTTCGTCGGGGGTCCAGCCCCAATACAGACCCATTAAAAAGTAGCCCGAGCGGTGGGGGGAGTAAGGGGAGGGGGTAAAGTGATTTCGAAACTTAGTTTTTGCGCTACGTTACTCTTTCGCGGGGAAACTACTGAACCGATTGGCCTGAAATTTGGCATAGATGTTCGTCGAGAGTCCAGCCCCAACACAAACCCATTAAAAAGTAGCCCGATAGGTGGGGGAGTAAGGGGAGGGGGTAAAGTGATTTCGAAACTTAGTTTTTGCGCTACGTTACTCTTTCGCGGGGAAACTACTTAACCGACTGGCCTGTAATTCGGCATAGATGTTCGTCGGGGGTCCAGCCCCAACACAGACCCATTAAAAAGTAGCCCGAGCGGTGGGGGGAGTAAGGGGAGGGGGTAAAGTGATTTCGGAACTTAGTTTTTGCGCTATGTTACTATTTCGCGGGGAAACTACTAAAGCGATTGGCCTGAAATTTGGCATAGATGTTCGTCGAGAGTCCAGCCCCAACACAGACCTATTAAAAAGTAGCCCAATAGGTGGGGGAGTAAGGGGAGGGGGTAAAGTGATCTCGAAACTTAGCGCTTCCTCTATGTTACCCTTTCGCGGGGAAACTACTGAACCGATTGGCCTGACATTTGGCACAGATGTTCGTCGGGGGTCCAGCACCAACATAGACCCATTAAAAAGTAGCCCGAGCGGTGGGGGGAGTAAGGGGAGGGGGTAAAGTGATTTCGGAACTTAGTTTTTGCGCTATGTTACTATTTCCCGGGGAAACTACTAAAGCGATTGGCCTGAAATTTGGCACATATGTTCGTCGAGGGTCCAGCCCCAACACAGACCCATTAAAAAGTAGCCCGAGCGGTGGGGGGAGTAAGGGGAGGGGTAAAGTGATTTCGAAACTTAGTTTTTGCGCTACGTTACTCTTTCGCGGGGAAACTACTTAACCGACTGGCCTGTAATTCGGCATAGATGTTCGTCGGGGGTCCAGCACCAACATAGATCCATTAAAAAGTAGGCCGAGGGGAGGGGGTAAAGTGATTTCGAAACTTAGTTTTTGCGCTATGTTACTCTTTCGCGAGGAAACTACTGAACCAATTGGCCTGAAATTTGGCGTAAATGTTCGTCGGGGGCTCAGCCCCAACACAGACCCATTAAAAAGTAGCCGGAGCGGTGGGGGGAGTAAGGGGAGGGGGTAAAGTGATTTCGGAACTTAGTTTTTGCGCTATGTTACTATTTCGCGGGGAAACTACTAAAGCGATTGGCCTGAAATTTGGCATAGATGTTCGTCGAGAGTCCAGCCCCAACACAGACTTATTAAAAAGTAGCCCAATAGGTGGGGGAGTAAGGGGAGGGGGTAAAGTGATCTCGAAACTTAGCGCTTCCTCTATGTTACCCTTTCGCGGGGAAACTACTGAACCGATTGGCCTGACATTTGGCACAGATGTTCGTCGGGGGTCCAGCACCAACATAGACCCATTAGAAAGTAGCCCGAGCGGTGGGGGGAGTAAGGGGAGGGGGTAAAGTGATTTCGGAACTTAGTTTTTGCGCTATGTTACTATTTCCCGGGGAAACTACTAAAGCGATTGGCCTGAAATTTGGCACATATGTTCGTCGAGGGTCCAGCCCCAACACAGACCCATTAAAAAGTAGCCCGAGCGGTGGGGGGAGTAAGGAGAGGGGGTAAAGTGATTTCGAAACTTAGTTTTTGCGCTATGTTACTCTTTAGCGGGGAAACTACTTAACCGACTGGCCTGTAATTCGGCATAGATGTTCGTCGGGGGTCCAGCACCAACATAGATCCATTAGAAAGTATCCCGAGAGGTTGGGGGAGTAAGGGGAGGGGGTAAAGTGATTTCGAAACTTAGTTTTTGCGCTATGTTACTCTTTCGCGAGGAAACTACTGAACCGATTGGCCTGAAATTTGGCATAGATGTTCGTCGAGAGTCCAGCCCCAACACAGACCCATTAAAAAGTAGCCCGATAGGTGGGGGAGTAAGGGGAGGGGGTAAAGTGATTTCGAAACTTAGTTTTTGCGCTATGTTACTCTTTCGCGGGGAAACTACTGAACCGATTGGCCTGAAATTTGGCATAGATGTTCGTCGAGGATCCAGCCCCAACATAGACCCATTAAAAAGTAGCCCGATAGGTGGGAGAGTAAGCGGAGGGGGGTAAAGTAATACCGAATGCAAGTGCTGTAATTTTTTGTTAGTTTGTTAACCCGTTCGGCACATGTTTTTTTCTATAGGGGTTAAAAATACTCTCTATACAAATTAATAATGTTTAAGCTATCAGTATTCATTTAAAACAAAAAAAAAAAAACAAAAAGAAAAAAAATCAAAAATTTTTATTTTTTACAAATACGTCCACTGTAGTTCAGCTTTTTACTCAAAAAATCAAAATTGGGTGACAAATGCACTTAAAGGTGCACTAAATGAGAATAGAGTGTTGAAAATAAATAAATAATAAGTCAATTCAAATTTTTAACTGCGTTGCCATATGGCATCAAAATACCGAATGGGTTAATCATTTTCCGAAGAGAAAAAACTAACGAACAGCATGCAGGCTACCTAATTTTTAACCAAATGCATTTAGTTTTCCTAAGTTTTTTTTCTGTTCACGCTTTTAGCCGGGCGAAGCCGGGTCCAAATTCTAGTTAAGTAATATAACTTTTACTTTAAAAACGAGATGAGTTTTCAAGGCCATGTTTATTATTTAATTATGCTATTCAGAACTAGCTTGCATACCCGTCGTTGCCGGGTTAAGTTTTTTCAATTTTTTTTTTTGGAGGGTCGATGTTGGAGCTAAACTTCAGGCCAATCGGCTCGGTAGTTTCCCCACGAAAGAGTAACATAGCGCAAAAACTAAGTTTCGAAATCACTTTACCCCCTCCCCTTACTCCCCCCACCCCTCGCGCTACTTTTCCGTATGCCTATGTTGGAACCAGAACTCCCACAGACACTCATGCCAAATTTCAAGTCAATCGGTTCAGTCGTTTTTGCGTGAAAGAGGAACAGACAGACAGACAGACAGACAGACACCAACTCATTTTTAAAAGCTTTTATTTAGCTCGCTATCTTGTCTGTTTGTTTGTCTGTTTGTCTGTCAGATCAAATCTTGCAACCCAATTTTGACCCACTTCCACTTGTCCGATTGACTTGAAATTTTGCACACTTATATAAGTCCGATGACAATACAATATTTTCACTACTTCGTCCTTATAAGGATAACGGAAGGTCCTGTAAGGATAACGTGATTATCCTTTTCTCCAAATTTTCCGGAAAAAAATCTATCCTGGGGGTTTTTGGAGTCGCTGAATCCGAATCTGTCATTAAAAAGTCTGTAAGGATAACGGAAGGTCCTGTAAGGATAACGTGATTATCCTTTTCTCCAAATTTTCCGGAAAAAAATCTATTCTGGGGGTTTTTGGGGTCGCTGAATCCGAATCTGTCATTAAAAAGTCTGTAAGGATAACGGAAGGTCCTGTAAGGATAACGTGATTATCCTTTTCTCCAAATTTTCCGGAAAAAAATCTATTCTGGGGTTTTTGGGGTCGCTGAATCCGAATCTGTCATCAAAAAGTCTGTAAGGATAACGGAAGGTCCTGTAAGGATAACGTGATTATCCTTTTCTCCAAATTTTCCGGAAAAAACTCTATCCTGGGGGTTTTTGGGGTCGCTGAATACGATTCTCAAGTTAAAAAGCCTGTAAGGACATCTCAAATGTAAGGATATATATTCGAAGACTAAAAAGAACAAAATAAAAAAAATAAAAAAATTTTTTTTAAAAAAAAGCTTTTATTAAAAAAGAATGCACTAAAAAGAAAAAAATAATTTTCTGGGCGCTGTGTATCACAAATATAAAAGCTTTTAAAAAGCGAGATAAAGCATAAAACAATAAAATAAAAATTTATCTCGCTTTTTAAAAGCTTTTATATTTGTGATACACAGCGTCCAGAAAATTATTTTTTTCTTTTTAGTGCATTCTTTTTTAATAAAAGCTTTTTTTAAAAAAATTTTTTTTTTATATATTAGTATGATAAGTAGAATAAGTAAAAATATCAGTTGTGATTAACACAAAATTTTCCTCTGCAATATTCAGTTTCGGGAAAAATTATGTAAAAAAAATATTTTTTTCAAATATCTCGAGAACCGTTAAAGATACGTAAAAACCGTTAAGAGGAAAAAAGCATGAAATTTTATTTTCTTTGAATTTGATTATGTAGATTTTTTCATAATAGCGCCAAGTTTTCGAGAGATTTTCAAAAAAACGATTTTTTTTCAAATATCTTGACCGTTAGAGATACAAAAAAAACCATTAAAAAAAGTAAATTTTTTTAGATCCTTTAAACATTGTTATAGTCATTTTTCCTCAAAAGCGCATACAGTATTTGACGATTGGCAATTGTAGCTTTTTTTTGGTTTGGGAATGTAAAACTCTTTTCCTGACGATCAACCTTTTTAAATCTGTAAATAACTTGATCTTAATTAATTTGATATTTCAGAAATAAAATTTAAATAATTTTTTGAGTGCAAAATCAAAATTTTGTTCAAACATGGACGATTTCTTAAAAACTGGATATTTCTCGATAGTCTATCTATAGTAACTCAATAAAATTTATTCTTTCAAAATACACTTGTTAATTGAGGTTTGTTACAATAATCAATTTTTAATTGGATTAACATAATACCGAGAAAACCCGTGGCGAATATGAGTCAACGCTACTTCTTATGAAGTTCGATAAGAAAACTTGAATAAGCGCTTTAAATGTGACCAAAATTTTGTAATTTTGTACGGAAAATTGAACCAACTACCGAAAACCAACATCCTCTGCAATATGATTAAACTCTTTGATACAATTAGAGTAAATTAATAGTAAAATTTATAGCTTGCTGTACACTAATTTCACGATTTTTTTCGTTTGTGACAAAGAAATGTCAACCAAATTTATGAAGTTCACAATCACGATTTTTAGTTTAAATCCTACTAATGAGTGAAAGACCAAAAATATGCTAGGAACAACATGAATGGATGATTCACTTTCTATGTTTCAAAAAAATCCCATAAAGTCACTTTAAAAAAGATTTTTTTTTATCGGCGGCAACAAAGAAACATGTGAGTGTTTTTTATGGTAAGGACCTTTCTTTGAATCCTGAGGGTTCTTAACAAGTGTCTTTTTTTAAATTTTCTTTATGAATTAACAAAGTAAATAACCGAAAATTCATTTCGTTTTTCTCTTGAAAGGATTTTCGAAAGGGATCGTGTAAAAGGCACCAATTTAATTTTTTTTTGGGACACGAAGAAAACATTACTTAGAAACATTGATTGAATCACTTAGGCGTTTGTTGCGCGACCTACGACAGTGTGTTTTCGTCAAAAATAAAAGAAAATAAACAAGAAAACCCATCTCTCGGAAAACATAATGAGATAATCTAGTAAAATGGGCCATCCGCATACAGGATAACCCGTCGTCGTCTAATTAAAATCGTCTATTTCTGTCAATTAATTGACATTCAACTACAAATGAAATACGTAAACGGTATTTATAGTAAAACGCCACAGACCTAATTTGGTTTCATATTAACAACTAAATAAACATAAAGAGAGACGAATCGAAAGCATATAATAATTGCATAAAAAGTGAATGAATTTTTGGTTCAAGGACATGATTTGAGAAGACTATACAATATAAATGTTAATTAAACATTCTTATATGCATATCAATTTTATTTTATGATAATTTCTGGAAAATCATTTCTTTTATCATAAAATGCTACACTAGTTATCTCTGTTGCCACCTTCATTTCCGTTTTTATTCTGCGGTTTTTCGAAAACCTCAGCGAGACCAGTTTTTAACGGAACCTGGGTTTTAAAATTATGCAATTAAATTCAAGGTCCCACAAGTTACATATATACAAGTATGAGAGGTCAAAAACCAGATTTTTTTCTTTTCTCAGACTACTTATGTGAAATTTTCTGAATTGGCAAGTTTTGCTTTGATTTTCATTTTTACTTTCTTATACGAGGTATAATAAAGTATTGTATTTATGAAAAATTTCGATGTCTTAATTTTGCCTAAAAACATTTCCCGAGCACTCCTGAGTCGACTGGAGGTATGAAAATGTCTGTCAATCTGTCAGTCTGTTACCTTTGCCAAATTTAAAGAAAATCAAATTTCCCGAATTTTTTCGTTTACCAGTTTTTACATATCTTAAAGGTTCTTGAAATATTTGAAGAAATATGATTTTCAACATATTTTTCCAAAACTAAAAATTGCACGTGTGGAAAAGTCCGCATTTCGAATTTTGAAAAAAATTAAAAATTATATTGATGGAATAAAAAAATAAAGAAGTATTGAAGGAGTATTTTTTTAAATTATACAGACCTTAAGTTCTTAATAAAATTTTGTCTTTTCATCGTTCTTACAATATTTTTTTTTCCCAATTATTGATTGCCCCGAAGAAAAACGTCTGTGACTGTTTTGAAAATCTGTTCATTGATAATAAAAAAGGGCCAATCGAATTTAAAAGACCAAAAGCACATTAAAAATGGAACAGCAAAAAAAAAAAAAAAATTGACCACAGATACAATAAAATTTCTGATAAAAAATTTCATTGTGATTGACCCGATTTTTCTACTAAAGTTCGGTAATCTCAAGTTATCTTCTCGCTTATTGATAAATTAATAAAAAAAATCATCTCATGGTTTCTAAACATTAAGAAGTATTGGACTGATAACAGAAGAAAGGCTACAATTGCCACGATGCCATTGTGAAATGCCTGATACGAAATCTTAATTTGAAGTTATGTTATCTAATGTCGGCCACACGCTGGTTCACCCACGAATATGTCTATTGTACTCGGTTCTCCCGTCTTGCACGTGAGTGTGAAAAAAAATGTCATTAGGCAATTTTATAGAATTTTACAGAATTTTCACACACACACATGGGTCGGTTTACCTGGAAAGGTGTATTAGATGGTCACCGTTCGTGTCGAGCATCAGTCGATTTTTTTATGTTGGTTCAATAGGCATTTGAAGCATAGACAGTTATATAGAAATGCATCTTCAACTTTTGATCATTTATTTGATACGACACACAGTTGTCCGATAACCTAAAAAATGGCTCTTTCGTTGTTTTTGAAATTTGGGTATTTAGAGTTTTCGCGGAAAAACAAGTGATTACATAGTGCAATATTCGACTATCGTTTTTCTCATTTTTTCTAACAAAAGTTATTATTAGGGGATTTTTAGGGTCGTTGATCGCGAATCTTATGTCGGAGTTGCAAAATCTGAAACGGAAAGTCCTTTCTGTTATTTTTTCTTTAAAAATTATCATTGCACGGCTTTTTATATTGCGATTTCTGAGGAAAAGTCCTTTAAGGATAACGGAGAATAACGCAAATATACTTTTTCCCGGGAAAAAATAGGAATATTTTTAGGTTTTTTAAAATGACATTCGAAGCACGCTCTATTTTTATACCCGTATGGTGAAACCAAAGGCTATATTAACTTTGCCTTACCGTTTGTAATGCCAAGATCCCGTCATCACACACAAAAATGAATTACACCAGTGTGTTTAGAATGATAAAAATAATTAATTTTTGCATGTCCGTCTGTCCCTCCGTCTGTGGCGCGGATTGCGGGCGCACGGATTGAGCTAGAGACTTGAAATTTTACGCAGATTTGTTTTTCATAAAATGCAAGGCGAAGTTCGTTAATGGGCAAAAATGGACCATTAGGGGGGTAACCCCCATACGAACGAAAATATTTTTTGTGAATATCTCCAAAAAGGTGCATCTTATGAAAAAAGTGCAAGAACAAAAGTTATTTAGGATATGATTCTACATAAAACTCCCATACATCAAAATCCAATTGGAATAAATTTTAAAAAATCTTATTGGAAAGTTTTACTTCAAATTGGAATTTTGGGTACAACTGTTCGAATTTTGATACGAATATCACCATACGGGTTTTCAATAATTGCCAGATTGGCAGTTATAGCTTTTGTTATGCTTTATTAGTACGTGTGGTGTGTTTATGTGAGGGGGGGGGGGGGGGGGGGGTGGATGATTTTTCAAGGGAAATTTCAAGTCAATCGGTTAGTAGTTTTTTACATGAAAGAGAAACTGACAGAAAGGCATGATAAGAGGTTTAATAATTTTAATAATAAATTAATTATAATGAAAAAAAAAAAACTGCCCTATAGCCCGAATATTAACAAAAATAGCTTTAAAAACAGCTTTTATCAATTTTTTATATACATTAGTTTTTAATTATTTTTTTTGGAAAATTGACAAAGGTTTTTTTTTGTCTATTAAACCTACCTTCATTCTAATTGATTTCGGTTGGATTTCACTACATTCAATGTAAGAAACTGAATGCCTGCATTAAATGTAGTGGTTTTACAATGCACTGTGTTTGGAAAATAGAGCGTTTATTTACACATCAAAACATGTAGTGATTTCACACAAAAACCAACAAACGAATAGTAAAATCACACAAAAAGTTTGCGATTTCACACAAAATTTTGAGTGAAATCACATTCCTGTTGGGATTTTACTGTCTGCGTTGACGTATTTGACTTTCATTGTGGGAAATCACACAAATTTTGTTTTAAATCATGCAAATTTTGTGGTGGAATTACTCAAAAATGGATATTTCATAAGATTTTTGTGAAAATACTCAAAAAAAGAGATTTTCTAAACAATATTAAAATTGTGAAAATACTCAAAAAAAAGTTTTTCCAAACAAAACAAACCATTTAGAGTCTTGATTATAATTATTTAGTTTGCATTGACCATTAATATTACTTGAGTATGTATAAAAACGTTGCTCGAGTTAACTCGAGTGAGTGTGTAAAGACATTACTTGTTCATAAAATTGCAAAAATGTGGCAAAAGAATATTATAAATAGATGTCTCTTTTGATCACAATTTAACGATTTCAATAAAAAATAAATTACTTTATCAAATAAAAAAAAAATGCATAACCACGAAAAAAGTCAAGAATTTCACCTAAAATGCCATCAGCAAGCGCCTCGATCTAATTTGAGTATCTATTTCTTGTCGTCGCATAAATTTTTTTTACGAATAGAAAAAAAATGTGTTAAGTATTCATTTCACATAGTCTTGGGATTATTAACCGCAGCAATTTTGACAGCTTGCAGTAGACGCTCTTTAAAAGAAATGGACGCACCTATAATCAAGTTCATTTATTGCGATCACAAATCTAAAAGTTTCAAGGTGTTCTTCATTGATGTCGGTTAATTTTAAATTGAAGGAATTAAAACGTGTGGAAATACTCGATCTGATTAAAAAATGCAGAAGTGAAAGAAGGAAAAATGGTTGAATTGATACAACAATTTTTTTATGACGACGAAAATACTGCATGTACATCTACCGAACGTAAAGCATGTGCGAATAACTAGTTTGGCTAAAAATAGCCGCAATGGAACGCGGCGGAGTCGCTCCGGATATTTATGAGCCACACAACTTAACCACAAACCATTCAACCTACCGACTTCCCAACTATTTAACCGCGAAACTAACAAACCTAACTACGTTTGAAGTTTGTTGTTTTGTTTTTCAAATACGGTCTCTCCGTCTTTTAAACTCTGGGTGAATATTAACGGATTAACTTCTTGAAAACCCATCAGCGACTCATAGTGGATATCATTGAAAAATCCGGGGGGCTACAGAAGGGCGATGACTTTGGCGGGAATGGATCGCAGAATTTCACAGCCACACTTGATGGAAGATGATGGGTGATTTGCCCCTTGGGAGGCTCGTCGTTAGCCCACGTAACTGCGGATTTTGTCGCAAACGCCTTCTTCTGGTGATGAATTTTAGTCCACATGACGGCGGAACCTATGCGACTTTCCATAACGACGAGTTCATACTTTGCAATTCCCAGCTTTGTGGCACATTTGAAATTCTCGATTTGCAGTGGAATGCCGCAGGGCAGCGATATTTCACCCGTTCTGTAAATGCAGACGTGTTTATGGCGGTTTAACCTCCGCTTTTATTACAAATGGATTGGTTTCCATTTAACCAGCATTTTAAGATTAACGATAGTCGTCTGGCTGTGGATGGCTTTAAGATCTTGAAAGAGGAGAATTAAGTTGCAGTCAATGCAGACAGAGATAAAAATATTTGTGAAAGATGCGAAAACAAAAATGATGCTAAAATGCGTGGAAATTATCCTCAACATCACTCTACGCAGCTTATTGTTGGTGGTGGTGTTTCCGTTGTGGTTTTCACCATGGAGAAAAACTTCTGATAACCAGAATTGTGAAATATTCTCAAAAGTAAGAAGTGTGGAATTCTTTTAGGAATTTGCGATACAGTGGGTTGCGAATATTTGAAGGATTTTGAATTTTTAAAACAATCAAAATGTGCAATTAAAGTAAATTTTTCGTTGTTATTCTCTATATGATAATCATATAGTCGTATATATTAGATTTAGTATACCGTTTGTAACACATCGAACCAATCGTAGGACAAAAAAATCAACTACACCATTGTCTCTGGTATGACAAAAAATTTTGATCGTCGTCTATCCGACCGTCTGTCCATCCTTCTGTCCGCACGCGAACACCATAACTTTCCAAAGCATTAAAACAGAAAAATTTGGACTACTGAAAAACGCATAATTTCCATATTTAAGACTACTGAAAAACGCATAATTTCCATATTTAAGACTACTGAAAAACGCATAGTTTCCGAGTAAATAGCGAAAAACGGAATTGCGATTTTGAAGAGTCGCCATTTTGGTCACATCCAGTTAACGGATTTCCACCAAAAGTTGGAAGGATCGTCCAATTCTAGGACCAAACATGCCTATACAATTTCATGGCGCTAGCTCTAAAAAATTTTGAGAAAAAAGATTTTTTTTTCAAAATCTGAAATATCTTGATAACGGTTTACATTAAAAGGCGAATTTATAGAAAATTTTAATATCTTTAGTTCTTCCCTTAACTATTTTTTCGAGGAGCCGTTAGTTTGCATTGCTTGCAAAAATATAATATTTACCTTTAAATGAAAATATCTCAATATCTGTAAAAGACAAAATTGTGAGTTAATTGCGCAGGAACGTAGATTTTGTATAAGAAAGTCATGTGCTCTTCACATCATATTTTTTTTCAGTGCGGTTTCATTTTTTAACCGGGTTCCAAAAAGCATGAGAATATTCATCGCTTACATTTCTTTTCATTTAGAAGAAAACTAAATATTTGCAGAATAATTAGAGATATTTAATACGCATCATTTGTCGATTCGTTTAGTTTGGATATTGTCATGTCATACGTTTTTGTTTGTAAGCATGTGATACGACAATTATTGTTTGTTTTAGTTTTCCAACTATGAAATCGAGCCAAATTTATACGAAAATTCGAGGGTAAAGTGATAAGTTCAACACCTGTCAAGCAAATTACAGGATTTCGCACCAGAGGACGCAAAGTGTATGCTGCGATCTCAAAGTCAAGATATTTGTTCAATATTGTTCAACGCTGGCATAGTTTGCTTTAGTTTATAAGTATTCATGTAAATATTCTGTAATAGTGTTCATTAATGAAATGGCAATAAAAAAATCTTGAATCTTGAATCTTGATATTTGTTCAAATTTAAGACGTGGTGTCGACTGTACGACCTCTTACTTGCATTGCGAGAAATCCATCCCTTCGGGTTTTTTTTTCGGAATGCATAGCTCAAAATTTTAGCTCAATTAGTTCTCTATTTAGAGATTTCGAAAGCATGTTCACGTTCAGGCTTAAATGTTTGTAGGGATCTCCGTTTTTAGATCGTTTTTGAAATACAGTAGTATCTCGATAATCTCGATAATCCGATTAAATGAAGAGGAAAATGGTCATTTATTGTGTCTAATACATCCTGAATGATATGGGCGAATATGTTTTTACAGTCAGAAAATGCTTTTTAGCCCCTTTTTCAATTTCTATATCTTAATCCATTTTTTTTTTAAATTTATTCAACTGAATTACGTAAACTGCCATAATACCTAACATTTCCGTAGTTGTAATGAGATGACCAATGGCGTAATTTTAAATCTTCATCAGCCATTTTTGCAAAATATTTTGATGCAAATTAACAGCCCTATACGTGGGCAAAGTTGTGGCTTTTGCCAGTTTAATACAACAGCAATTAAAGATTTGGGATAAAATGATATTATTTTAAGATTCAAAAGACAAAATTCGACAAGTTTAATATTAATATTTGTGTTAAATTATGCCAATAGTCGTTAATCCGAATTAGGGTGTGTAATAAATTCTGTGGTGAAAACCCAAAACATCTTGAATCGGTTTTCAAGCGAAGCCAAAGTGCTCTGTCTGGAAATGCAAACACAGACCACTTTGGCTTCGCCTGAAAATCAAATTAAAATATTTTGCCCAAAATTATTTTTTTGACACCGAACGAACGAGCATAGTTCCGCTTTCATGATGACCTTTGGATCAGATGTTGTTGCCAGATTGTATTTTTTACATTGTCGACTGCGTTTCGTGGAGGGCATTTGTATATAGTGTGGCGCCGTTAAAATATTCGAATTCATTGAAAGTCTATCATACTCATACTAATATATAAACATAAAAAAAGCTATAATTGCCAATCTGGCAATCATTGGAGACCCGTATGGTGATATTCGTATCAAAATTCGAACAGTTATACCAAAATTCCACTTTGAAGTCAAACTTTCCAATAAGATTTTTTAAAATTTATTCCAATCGGATTTTGATGTATGGGAGTTTTATGTAGAATCATATCCTAAATAACTTTTGTTCTTGGACTTTTTTGATAAGATGCACCGTTTTCGAGATATTCACAAAAACCGTTTTCGTTCGTATGGGGGGTACCCCCCCTAATGGTCAATTTTTGTCCATTAACGAACTTAGCCTCGCATTTTACGAAAAACGGATCCACGCAAAATTTCAAGTCTCTAGCTGAATCCGTGCGCCCGCAATCCGCGCCACAGACAGACGGACAGACGGACAGACGGACAGACAGACGGACAGACGGACGGACAGACGGACGGACATGCAAAAATTAAATAATTTTATCATTCTAAACACACTGGTGTAATTCATTTTTGTGTGCGATGACGGGATCTTGGCGTTACAAACGGTAAGGCAAAGTTAATATACCCTTTGGTTTCACCATACGGGTATAAAAATGAGTTGGTATTTGTCTGTTCCTATTTCACGCAAAAACGGCTGAACCGATTGACTTGAAATTTGGCATGAGTGTCTGTAGTAGTTCTGGTTCCAACATAGGCATACGGAAAAGTAGCGCGAGGGGTGGGGGAGTAAGGGGAGGGGGTAAAGTGATCTCGAAACTTAGCTCTTCCTCTATGTTACCTTTTCACGGGGAAACTACTGAGCCGATTGGCCTGAAGTTTAGATTCAACATAGACCATAAAAAAAATTCG
Organism: Chrysopilus asiliformis; assembly: GCA_964034945.1. Classification (NCBI taxonomy): domain Eukaryota; kingdom Metazoa; phylum Arthropoda; class Insecta; order Diptera; family Rhagionidae; genus Chrysopilus; species Chrysopilus asiliformis. Next base: position 81,789,643 of record OZ035962.1, read on the forward strand.
AAAAAACTTAACCCGGCAACGACGGGTATGCAAGCTAGTATATTTATATACAAGAATTCAAAACCGGGACAAAATAGCAAACTGGGGGGGGGGGGACCCTTGGGATACATTTTCAAATCGGGATAATCCCGTCCAAAACAAAACGTTTGGTAAGCCAATTTTAACATTTCGTTAAAAATGCAGTGAATCGAGGAATCCCTGTACCTGAGAAAAAGTGACGACCAGCTAATTTCATGTCTACTTTACTCTGTATATATACAGTAAAATCTCCTAATTTGGACACTCTTTTATTGTGAAAAACCTTGTAATATGGGTCAGTAAATTTTTGGCCTCATCGTTGTCCCGATTATGAATGTTTATATACTGTATATAATGCTCCAATTTTTTCTCAATATCTTATCAATTAATGCATAATAACACATGAGAAAAGCAACAATTTCCAAGGGCCAAGCGTCAAATACTCTATATGATGACGGATATAACATTAATAAATTTTTCAACATGACTCACCGTTTTCGAGAAAATCACAAAAAACTGTTTCGTTTGTATTGGGGAGGGGGGAAGGGGGAAGGGGGAAGGGGGAAGGGGGAAGGGGGAAGGGGGAAGGGGGAAGGGGGAAGGGGGAAGGGGGAAGGGGGAAGGGGGAAGGGGGAAGGGGGAAGGGGGAAGGGGGAAGGGGGAAGGGGGAAGGGGGAAGGGGGAAGGGGGAAGGGGGAAGGGGGAAGGGGGAAGGGGGAAGGGGGAAGGGGGAAGGGGGAAGGGGGAAGGGGGTATGGGGAAGGGGGAAGGGGGAAGGGGGAAGGGGGAAGGAATGGTCCAGTTTTGCCAGATCAAGAACTTAGACTCGCCATTTACAAGAGACGTAACTATACAAAATTATCCCTAACACCCTGATGTTGTTTTTTTTCTGTCCGATGATTGGTTCGATGCGTTACAAACGGTATATTTAATATACTCCTATATGATATATCATATAGAGTATAAAAATCCGACATGTAATCTCATACAAAATTTGTTGCGTGCTTAAAAGCTGCAGTTAACTGCTTTGATTTAATCTAAATCAAATTGACCTCATTTAATATCATTAAATTTATAAATCTTCGAAACGTCAAACAGTCGGATCAAACACAGATTAAAACAAGATGTTAAAATTCCCACAGGAGCCCGAGTCCATCCCTTCTCATTATAAATATTATACATTTATCTAAAGATGCCTACATTTACAAGAGCGAGCAGAAATGTTCATATATGATAAGAAGCCAGCTTATTAAATATTTTGATAACAAATTCCGGATTAATTTCTACTCGCGGTTGACTGATAGTCGATGATATTTCTATAATATACATACGAATATGCTTTTATACATTCGCGCTAATGATACAAATTAACTGATGGCTGCTGGTTACTATAAAACCCGTCGTATCTATATCAAAATTTCTCCCGCAAAATAACAAAACAAACTTTATTAAATTTGTTTTTGATTGATTCTGGAATGAATGATGTTGAACAATGTAATCTTCTATCCTAGTTTAATATTTACTAATCGATTGTAGATACTTAAATACCAGTCCGTTCATTGTCTCAATATAGGCTGTTGTTTACTCCAATTTGAATGGCGGCATCATAATTGCCGCAGACAATATAAATACATGATTCAGAGAACATATTATATGGAAACCATGAAAATGGGACAAAGGGTTATCGGGCTTGTAGAACACAATTGTTTTTGTACTTTGAACTTCCTATTTTTGGGGTTTTGACCTCTTAAAATATTATTTGAAAAACTCTGAATGTTTTTTTTAAATTTTGAATTTGGCACTGACTTTGATCTTGACCAAATATTAACTCTTATTGAGGCAGAAAGATGTTTTGTTAGACAAACTGCCCAAGTAGCATAGTGTGTAAATGTATGTAGGGAGGGCGAAAAGTTTTCAGTCCAATTATGCTGTGGCATGTCAGAATATTAGACACAGACTTTTCATCTGCCAAAACAAAAGCAAAAATCAATTTGTCTTGTCAAATGCTGGTGGCTTTTTCACCGGTCGTCGAAAATTTTTACATTTTCACCGGTCGTCGAAAACTTTTACGGGGAAAATATTGTATTCATAACGGAGATCGACTCGAGAACAGGGACACACGCACGAATTCCCCTTGGGAGTCATTGCCAAAAAGTCATTACCAAAAAATTCGCTGTCTCGCATATTCCCATTTTTTGTAGGAAAACATGTTTTGGATCCCATTATTTTTCTCTGTGCAGATAGAAACTTTCTGATCAGTACGGTATCTTAAATAACTCGAGAACGCGTTGACCTAGCGACTTGAAATTTTTATACCCGTATGGTGAAACCAAAGGGTATATTAGATTTGCCTTACCGTTTGTAACGCCAAGATCCCGTCATCACACAAAAAAATGAATTACACCAGTGTGTTTAGAATGATAAAAAAAGTTGAATTTAGCATGTCCGTCCGTCTGTCCGTCTGTCTGTCCGTCCGTCTGTCCGTCTGTCTGTCCGTCTGTCCGTCTGTGGCGCGGATTGCGGGCGTACGGATTGAGCTAGAGACTTGAAATTTTGCGTGGATCCGTTTTTCGTAAAATGCGAGGCTAAGTTCGTTAATGGGCAAAAATGAACCATTAGGGGGGGTACCCCCCATACGAACGAAATCGTTTTTTGTGAATATCTCAAAAACGGTGCATTTTATCAAAAAAGTACAAGAACAAAAGTTATTTAGGATATAATTCTACATAAAACTCCCATACATCAAAATCCAATTGGAATAAATTTTAAAAAATCTTATTGGAAAATTTGACTTCAAAGTGGAATTTTGGTACAACTGTTCGAATTTTGATACGAATATCACCATACGGGTCTCCAATGATTGCCAGATTGGCAATTATAGCTTTTGTTATGTTTTGTAAATAAGTTTTACAAAAATCGTAGGTTCCTATCAATTTTTGGAGAAGTAATGGTAACTATAACGAGTACCTCCCATACAATTCTTTGAAAAAATACAGTTTTTTGAAAATTTCTCAAAACCCATGGGCTTTTGGGAAAAATGAATATTACAAAATTGACAGGAAATAAAATATCCTTCATTTTGTCTTTAACGGTTTTTATGTATCTTTAACGGTTCTCGAGAAATTTGAAAAAATATTTTTTCTTGCATTTTTCTCCGAAACTAAAATGAAATATTCTTAACACTCTAACTGCTACGTCAGTCAAAAAGGCTTGACACCTAACTATACACAATGGCCACAATGAAAATTATTAAAGTGTTCGCTGCAACCGCAACGATTTTTTGTAGTTGCACACATTTTATGGTAATAAAATAACATTTAGGTATAATTTTGTATCAATTTTTTTTCTCTTAATGCCTTTTTGACTGACAACTAAATATTCGAAAAAGGCTTAACCTCTAACCGGAATATTTCCGAAAAAAAATCACCAAAATATGACTTTCAATTTGCGACAGACCGTAACCAAGACAACGTACAGGGCTAAATTTTTTCCAGCATGTAAAGCGATAACTTACAAAAGTCAGTGTAACACGTTCCGGCGATTTCCGGCTATTAAAATTGTTACCCGTTATAAACCAGTGTTGTGCCGCGTAGTCTACGTGATGTAGACTACACCATTGTCTACGCGTAGACTATTACTGTAGACAATGGTCTATTCTCTACGCGTAGACAATGTAGACAATCAAGGATAGGTGATTTAGTTATAAAATCTCATTTTCTTCAATTAATTTTAACATAATAAAGCACAATTTCCAGGAAACAATCGCCAAATGCTGTGCATGAGAACTTCGGAGCAAACTTTAGTGGCAATTTTAATTCTTTTCATGCAATCTAAGCGGTTTTTTTTTAATTTTTGCAATTGAAATCACATTGCATTCTAAAATCTTTTTGCTTCACACATTTTTCAATATAACGAACCGATTATTTAAAAAACTGATTCATTTGTATGGGATGGCTTTGCTCATCTAAGAATATCTGTTTAATTTTTTCGAAAAACACGTTTGTTACTAGTCTTTAGCTTAACTCCCTTGACAGTTGTCGTATTTACAGATAGACGGAAATCTATACGGAAGTAATTCAAATCAAATACCCCTATGTCTACATTGTCTACCCCAAATCGATTGTCTACGCTATTGTCTACACCAGTGGTTCCCAAAGTGGTCCCTACGGACCCCCAGGGGTCCCTGGGATCATCCAGGGGGTCCGTGGAAAATTAAAATTGATTTGGGGGTCCCTGAACAACGTCAGGGGGTCCGCGCAAGGTTTAATATAAAATAAAAAAAATTGTGACACATTTTTATTAATATGGAAGTTAAAATAAATAACAGAAGCTGTTGATTGCTTTTCCGTCTTCCTATTTGGTAGAACGTAGATTCAGTGCCGTTATGAGCCTCATCACAAAAAAAAGAAACCGACTAGAAATTAGTACTCATGGGGATTTGCGGTTGCTACTCACAAACATTGAGCCGAACATAAATACACTCATAACATCCCATCAGGTTCATCCAAGTCATTAATTTTTTTTTGTATTTTAAAACAAAAGTTATAATTTCAATAAATACTTCTTCAACAAAATGTTTAATTTATATTTTATTTTTACGTTACCATTTACCATTCAAGACATCAAAGTTAAATTTGTAATTTTTCTATTAAACATTTATGTGGTGAATTCCACACCAACTCATACTCGACTTGTATGGAGCTTGGAAGTCACCTCTGTTTTTTTAACTTTTTTCATTTGGATGTTTTTAGGGACTTAAAAAAAAGTTACCCGTATTTTTTTGTTTGTCGGAATAACGTCCGGTAGGCGGAGGGGAGGGGGTCAAAGTCGGCGAAAACTGGAAATCACAAAAACTTTAAAAATTTGTAACTTCTGAACGGCTTTACCGATTGTGATGATATTAAACATTTTGGAAAGGTAATTAAATTACCTTGTCACACAAAAATACTTTTTGACTCCCTCCCCCTCACTTTTATATTGTAAAATTCAATTTAGTGACAAAATTTAAAATATCTCGAGAAAGACATTTTTTTTTCTTTTGAAATTTTTTCTGTAAATACCTACCATTATACCATACAAATTCGCTAAATAAAATTTGGGGGTAAATGCGTTGTTGATTTTTAAAAAAATTTCAAAAAAAAATCGAATGCAAAATTTTTCATATATTTTACTGATTTTCGATTGGTTTTTATGTTTTATGTACATAATATTATTGCAAAAGTTTTAGGAGATTGAAATTAATTAGAAGTTCATTTATAAGAAAAGTTTTAAATATACATATCACCATTAGAAAATTTTTTTACTTTGAGAAAATTTCCGTTTTGAATAAATCCGAGAAAATTTTGAGATCCTGGAAGTGTTTTGACACTTTCAAACCTTTGAAGTTGTTTTACCTCATATTCTCTCTGTGTTACAAATTAAACATAACAAAAGCTATAATTGCCAATCTGGCAATTATTAAAAACCCGTATGGTGATTTAAGTGAACGGCGAATAGTTGTATGAAAATTCCACTTTGAAGTCAAACTTTTCAATAAGATTTTTTAAAATTTATTCCAATCGGATTTTGATGTATGGGAGTTTTATGTAGAATCATATCCTAAATAACTTTTGTTCTTGGACTTTTTTGATAAGATGCACCGTTTTTGAGTAATTCGCAAAAAATGGACAATTAGGGGGATACCCCCCATATATTTAAAACTTTTTCTTTTAAATAAATTTTTAATTAATTTCAATCTCCTAAAACTTTTGCAATAATATTATGTACATAAAACATAAAAACCAATCGAAAATCAGTAAAATATATAAAAAAATTTTGCATTCGATTTTTTTTGAAATTTTTTTAAAAATCAACAACGCATTTACCCCCAAATTTTATTTAGCGAATTTGTATGGTATAATGGTAGGTATTTACAGAAAAAATTTCAAAAGAAAAAAAAATGTCTTTCTCGAGATATTTTAAATTTTGTCACTAAATTGAATTTTACAATATAAAAGTGAGGGGGAGGGAGTCAAAAAGTATTTTTGTGTGACAAGGTAATTTAATTACCTTTCCAAAATGTTTAATATCATCACAATCGGTAAAGCCGTTCAGAAGTTACAAATTTTTAAAGTTTTTGTGATTTCCAGTTTTCGCCGACTTTGACCCCCTCCCCTCCGCCTACCGGACGTTATTCCGACAAACAAAAAAATACGGGTAACTTTTTTTTAGGTCCCTAACAACATCCAAATGAAAAAAGTTAAGAAATCGAACATGACTGTAAACGTGAGTATGAGTTGAGGTGGAGTTCACCATGTAGTTTTTCACCCAGCGTCCGTGGGCAAGTTTTGACTATGAACATAACAAAAGCTATAATTGCCAATCTGGCAATCATTGGAGACCCGTATGGTGATATTCGTATTAAAATTCGAACAATTGTATGAAAATTCCTCTTTGAAGTAAAACTTTTCAATAAGATTTTTTAAAATTTATTCCAATCGGATTTTGAGTTATGGGAGTTTTATGTAGAATCATATCCTAAAAAACTTTTGTTCTTGGACTTTTGTGATAAGATGCACCGTTTTTTATATATTCACAAAAAACATTTTCGTTCGTATGGGGGGCATCCCCCTAATGGTCAATTTTTGCACATTAACGAACTTAGCCTCGCAGTTTACAGAAAACAGATCTGCGTAAAATTTCAAGTCTCTAGCTCAATCCGTGCGCCCGCAATCCGCGCCAAAAACGGACGAACGGACGGACGGACGGACATGCAAAAATTAAATATTTTTGTCATTCTAAACACACTGGTGTAATTCATTTTTGTGTGCGATGACGGGATTTTGGCGTTACAAACGGTAAGGCAAAGTTAGTATACCCTTTGGTTTCACCATACGGGTATAAAAAGGGGTCCGTGGGCAAGTTTTGACTATGAAAAGGGGTCCGTGGGCCAAAAGAGTTTGGGAACCACTGGTCTACACTAAAGTGTAGACAATTAAAGTCTACGCGTAGAGGAACAACACTGTTATAAACAAGCGAATTCCCTGAAGGGCATTCCGGCTAGAGGGTTAAAACTGTCGTGAGTGGTTGTCGAGACTTTGAAAAATGTTCGCCTCAGATGAGGTTCCGGCTGATCAAGGGATCTGTTTAGACAGATTTTTGTAGCGTCGATTACAGAAAAGAATCATAAAACAATTTGTGCTGAAAATTTAGTAATCTGAGTTAGTATATTGCGCTCGAATTAATTCGAGCGAGCTTGTTAAGAGTGTAATGGGTCTTTTCGTTGTTCTAAAACCTCTATTTAAAATCTCGCTGGTTATTTAAGAGAGAAATTACATAGGATTTTTTATATTATTTTTCCGTGGTTTCATAAAAATTTACAACAACATTTTTTCCTAAAATTTCTTTGTAATTCCTTCTTAAATTCTACATATTTGCAAACCAAACCTGCTTCTTGAACGACTTTGACTTTATAAACTCCAATCGGTCTTGGACTTCGACAATATTGTTATATGTTCGTCGATTTCTTAGCTAATTTGCAAAACTAATTAAGTTAAGAATTAGTAATGCAAGACATGGCTCACCCAACCACTGAGTGGCGCTTAAAAATATTCTTCAAACCAAGAACAAGTTGACAAAATGGTGTTTGTATTATGCCAGTATATGCAGACCCTTAGCTGACATTCCTTACTTGTTCTGTCTTCTTTAGTTGAGATCATCGATTTCGTGCCGTCTACAAGAAACATACCGGAACTATGGATTTAAATGAAGATATGCGTAAATAAATTTCACCATTCAATGTCACAGTACAGAATAAATTTTAGAACTTGTGGGGATTAAGAACCCCAATCGATGACCATACGTACGACGACTCGATTGATAAAAAAATCAAAGTAACGTCGCTTTGGAATCACTATCAATATGTGTATTTCAAACCAGTTGAAGGCTAAATGTCGCTGGGATATTAACTAATTTTTTGCATGATTTTTTTTTTCATGCTTTGATTATTTGCATACCAAATTGGTATATCCGAATTCGATCAACTCAAGACTTGTAATACAAGTATTTAATATTCCAGTGCAAGTCGGGGTTAGTTCGAATAATTTTGGGTATAGATTCTCAAATACTTGACATATCTAAATGTTGGAAAGTGTGGAAAACCTGAGGCCCTATCACCGAACACGATACGATTGGTTCGACTCGTTAATCCAATATTGTTGTTGGTACAAAACACTAACAACAACTTTGAATTTACGATTCGAACCAATCGTATTGTGTACGGCGCTAAGGCCTCTGAACTAATATTTAAAGCTATGAAGAGATGTCAAAAAGCCAACACAGGCTCTTTCACGTGTTGGGATGTCATCCAAATTTTACAAACATTATGACACTTTGTCATTTGAGCCGGAAATCTTTTTTTCCAAAAAGCGAAAATTGTTTTTTAAGTTCGATTTGTCAGGATTTTTATATTTTGTCAATAGAAAAACAGTAAAGTGGTGTCCACAAATACGGACTCTATCGTAGAGCAATGGTGGTATCCATACAAAAATTAGTTAAGAGTTTACACGCAGGTAAAAAATAGTAAGCTAATCAAAAAATATCAGTTGTGGTCAATACTTCTTCTACAAAATCTACGACCCTGAATTTACGTTATAGCCCTGTCGTATTGTCAATAAATTCTTGGTTCATCCAAAAATATCAAAAACGTACAAAATTTGAGATAACTTGAGAACTGTAAAATATATCAATTTACGGTAAATGGCAAAAATGTAGAAAATTTTAACATCTTCAATTCTTCCTTAAATTAATTTGTCGAAAAACCGTTAGTTTGCAAATTATTCGCAAAAATATAATTTTTTACATATTAATGAAAATATCTCAATTACGGTAAAATATAACGTATAATGGTGAAAGACAAAATTGTGCAGAATGCCATTCTCATTAATTCACTTCATACATTCAGTCAGCAAAAACCCGTTAGTTTTCGAGATAATCGCAAAAAACTGTTTTTTTTTTTTTGGAAATAACGGTTTATCTCGATAACAGGTGGAGATATCGAGTTATAGCTAAAGACAAAAGTGTGGGAAATTTTATTTTCTCCAAGTTTTGTCATACTTAAGGCCACTAAAAAACGCGTAGTTTGGGAGTAAATCGAGAAAAACGAAATTGCGATTTTTGAAAAACCGCCATTTTGGATAATGGATAGGATCGTCCCATTTCAGGACCCAACATGCCTATAAAATTTCATGGCTCTAGCTCTATTAGTTTTTGAGAAATCTTGTACACAGACTGACAAACAGACTGACAGACTGACAGACTGACAGACAGAAAGAAATTTTTTTAATATGACTCCAATCGACTCAGGAGTGATCGGGAAATGTTTTTTAGGCAAAATTAAGAGGTCGAAATTTTTCATGAATACAATACTTTATTATACTCCGTAGAAGAAAGTAAAAACATAACAAACCCCCACACGAACGAAAACGTTTTTTTGCGAATATCTCAAAAACGGTGCATCTTACCAAAAAAGTGCTAGAACAAAAGTTATTTAGGATATGATTCTACATAAAACTCCCATACATCAAAATCCGATTGGAATAAATTTTAAAAAATCTTATTGAAAAGTTTGACTTCAAAGTGGAATTTTCATACAACTATTCGCCGTTCACTGAAACTTCGAACAATGCCATACATCATACAGGTATAAAAAAAGGGGCGGTCGCTCTCGCTTCGTGGAGAAAGCTCAACGTACAACAAAGCTGAGCAAAGCTGAGCTAAGCTGAGCTAAGCTCGTATTGGGCCCAATACTTCCTGTTGTTTTGTTGACTTTCCTTTTGGAGGACGTCGGCTATTGTGGTGGCTTTCACTCACAGTGTCAGCTCTAACTCTAAACCTGCATTTCCACGAGACCTCTGACCGCATAGAACTTTTTTTTATGTTTCTTATATATCTTTTGAAACACATTTCCAATATGCGAAGTATAAAACTTGTGAAAAATGTTTCAACAAAACCTCATAAAAGCAAAAAATTGTTTGATTATATACACGAACCGAAAGAAACAAAAATTATATTTTCATTTTATTGCATATTTTTAGTGTATTTTTTATTTTTTTAGGATTGAAATAAAAACGCCAAGTTGATTTTGATAGATGTAAGTTAATTGTGTTTTATTAAATAAAACAATTAGAATATTTTAATTTAGTATTTCCTAAAATTAACGCCTTTATATTTTTAATGCCTTTTTCCTTTTTGGGAAAATTCAAGATTTAAAAAAAAACCTCACAGTTTTATTATATGAAATATCAGTTGTGGTCAACACAAAACTTTCTTCTACAAAATCTACGACCCTGTGCAATTTACGTTATAGTAGGCTTGCCAGACGTCACTATAAAAATGACAATTGTCACTTTTCGACCAATTTCTTTCTTTTTCTTTCTTTTTTTGTTCTTAGTCACTTTTTCCACTTTTTTCATTTCGCATTTACAGCATTTTCAACAAAACAAGTTTATTGTGTTAAATTTTGTAATTAACATAAAGAAATTTCTAAATATAGGGTTTCCCAATAACCCCACCTATTTTTGAAATTTTGCTAACAAAATATAATTTTAAAGACTTAAATTGTATGCAATTTTATGAATTCGTTCAAAAAGAAAAGGAAATTTAAAAAAACATAAGGATTCTAGAAAAATACTATGTATAAAAGTTTGATTATGGGACCAAAGTGTAATGTAAAACTGAAATAAACCACATATTATATTTATTTTTCTTTTAATATATATGTCACTTTTTGTTATCACTTTTTGATTTGTAAAAGTCACTTTTTTGTACGCAATAATCACTTTTATTCTCTCCAAAGACACTTTTTCGGTTTTGCCGTCTGGTAACCCTAGTTATAGCCCTGTCGTATTGTCAATAAATTCTTGGTTCATCCAAAAATATCAAAAACGTACAAAATTTGAGATAACTTGAGAACTGTACAAGATATCAATTTACGGTAAATGGCAAAAATGTAGAAAATGTTAGCATCTTTAATTATTCTTTTAACTGATTTGTCGAAAAACCGTTAGTTTGCAAGTAATTTGCAAAAATAAATTTTTTTATATTTTAATCTAAATATCTTAATAACGATAAAAGATAACGGATAACGATAAAAGACAAAATTGTGCAGAATGCCATTCTCATTAATTCACTTCACACATTCAGTCAGCAAAAACCCATTAGTTTTCGAGATAATCGCAAAAAACTGTTTTTTTTTGGAAATAACGGTTTATCTCGATAACAGGTTGAGATATCGAGTTATAGCTAAAGACAAAAGTGTGGGAAATTTTTTCCGCGTAACTCGAAATTCGCGTAACTCAAGTACCGCGTAATTCGAGGGGTACCTGTACTTTGAAAAATGAAAATTTCACAGCGTTTTTCCGAAAGGTGCGGCATCTACCCTATACTATTTAGATTATCAATTGATTAAACACATTTGTCCGTCAATTTTGGAGATTTTTCGTAGGGTGTGACTTGGCACACAATTTTTCAAGTTTGTTTTGTTGATTTGATAAGTTGTTTATTTGCTTTTTAAATAATACGATATCGAATCAACTTCTGTTTTTAATATTGCAAACAAGTTAAAAAAATGGCAAAAAAACTGTTCTCCGACAAAAATGAAAGCGATTAAAAGTGAAAACGATTTTAAGGCTCCGTTTTTGGTTGAATTTCTCCGGGAATTTTATTCAAAATTTATTTCGCGAATTTTATTTATCTGTCGCAGTTGTATCAAAATTCCACTTTGAAGTCAAATTTTCCAATAAGATTTTTTAAAATTTATTCCAATCGGATTTTCATGTATGGGAGTTTTATGTAGAATCATATCCTAAATAACTTTTGTTCTTGGACTTTTTTGATAAAATTCACCGTTTTTGAGATATTCAGAAAAAAGTTTTCGTTCGTATGGGGGGTACCCCCCCTAATGGTCAATTTTTTCCCATTAACGAACTTAGCCTCGCATTTTACGAAAAACGAATCTGCGCAAAATTTCAAGTCTCTAGCTCAATCCGTGGGCCTGCAATCCGCGCCACAGACAGACGGACGGACAGACAGACAGACGGACGGACATGTAAAATTCAATTTTTTTTATCATTCTAAACACAATGGTGAAATTCATTTTTTTGTGTGATGACGGGATCTTGGCGTTACAAATGGTAAGGCAAATCTAATATACCCTTTGGTTTCACCATACGGGTATAAAAAATCGAGTTCGGGCATCTTTCAGAAATAAATTTCGAGATTTTTTGTGCAAACGGTTGTGCAAAATGAATTTAGTGCCACAGAAAAAATTCGCGGAATAAAATGTTAGGTGTAAACGGGGCTTAAAACAATAAAAACATCTTTGGCTAAATTCGGTCATGAGGTATTGCAGGAATCAAACAAATTGATAATTTATCTTCCATTCAAATGCGGTTTTCTTACAAGTTATGTAAGTTATAGAGAGATTTTTTTTCATAAGCGCACCTAAATAAACATAATTTCCTTAAACATTAAATAAAAATATCATTACGTGAATTGGAACAACAGTGTTTGTTATTTGTTGTCTCAGAAAGCCCAGAAATGTGATCATTTACGTGAATTGAATTTTATTTATCAATTAGAAAACAATTTCACATTAAAGGCATTCGCGTGGAGCAAACGTGTTTTTACTTTGTAAATTACTTTATTATTATTGTTATGCATACAAGAATTTTAACTTCTTAAAATTAAATAAGAAAATTCTGCGACGGAACTTATAAGAAAAGTTCCCCCTAAAAAAAGTTGAAGCTGGAAAACAGTATAAATGACGCAATTTTATTCAATTTCGAACGGCAGCTGTGTAAATTTTGCTCCATTAAAACATATTTCTTATCAAAATTAACTTTTATCGCTTTCGTTTTCGGCCAAAAATTTGGTTAGAATTTAAATTCCCACACTAAACCGCTCAAAAATGATCACCATTTAAATTTGGGAATTTGCTGAAAAATTTAGAAAAACTTAATCTTTGGCTAATCTTTGGTGAATGTCTAAATAAAGTCATAGTTCCAATCTCTTTCATAGAATTTTTTTTTTCAGCTTTTTGCAAATAACACGAATTTTTAATTAGCGATTTATGGATATGAATTTTTTTTTCTATGATCATGCAAAAAAGTTCGATGACTTTTTAGCAGATTTTTTTTTGAATAGTTTGTGGAGTTTTATGTGAAAAACTCGTGTTGGTTACAGCACTGCCAAAAATTTAGGTGAAAATCGTGGAATTTTAAGTTGAAGATTATTCAAAATCAAAGTTATTATTAGATTTAAGGTGATTCGGATCCGTGTTTTCAAGCTAAGAGATTAGAATTGAACTGTAAAACAACCATAAAAATTTTCAAATATTTTTACATTGTGTCATTAAGTTGTGGTGTTTATTTTTATTGAAAATATTCATTTTTTCCCTTCGAATTTTGCCGAATTTCAAAGAAAACGAATCGTTCCATATGTACATAACTCAGATGGTGTGCCAATTATAATAGTATTAACATTTTGAAAAATTCGAGTAGAGAATTTTTTTTAATCAAAATTAATGATTTTTTGAGGAATTTGATTTGTAAAAACTTGGAAACACCTCAATTTGATGTGTAAAATCTGGGATTTGAACTAAAGAGCATGTAAAAAGTTTTCCCTTGATTTTTTTAAGTAAAAACTTTGGTTACACGAAAAGAAGTTCTTGTCTAAGGCAATTATGTGAATTATGTTTGAATACAACTGTTAGTGGTTGTTAATTGTAAGCGGAGGGGTGGACCCATGGTCTCCTTGATGCCAGTAATTTCCCCTGAAAATTTCATCCTAATCGGTTCAGTGGTTCTTGAGTTTTAAGCGAACAGACAGACAGACTGACTGACAGACATACAAGCCAACTTTTTCCCAGTAAATTTCCCAGCGAAATTTTACTGGGATTTTCCTGGGAAGACCTGTATATATTCCTTTATTTACTATTTTTCCAGTAAAATTTACAGAACGACAGTAATATTTACTGGAACATAGTAAATTTTACTGACAACTCAGTGAATTTTGACTGGGGAATCACTGATTTCGGTACGGTATTTTATATTTTTCCCATCTTCCCAAGAAATCTACCTGATTCTGACACCTTTCTGTTTCAGCCCAGTGAATTTGTCATCCGTTCACCCCAGTAAAGGTCACTCACATTTAGAATCTATTTATTAATTGGCTTCCATAGTCTAGCAGAAAGTGGGCTCGAGCCTCGACAGTGATAAGAGACACCACATTCTCATGTAAAATAAAATATTTAATAACAAAAAAAAATATTTACACTAAATTCAGGTTTTATATCAAAAGCATCTGAGAGATTTTTAAGATTTTACTATGATTCCAGTAAATTTTACTAGAATTTCCAATAAAAATTAACTGTTATTATACGTCTTTCCAGTTTTTCATTATGAGCATTTTACTGGTAATACAATTCAATATTTACTGGGAGGAACAATTAGTTTTATTTAGTAAAATAATTTAGTTTTATTTAGTAATTTTTTTATTTTGTTTTATTTAGTAAAATTTAATGTACTTCATCGTGGTTACCTTTTTACTGGGCTCCCAGTAAAATCTGGAGTGATATTCCGTAACTTGTTTCAAGCGTTTGTTTCGAGTTAGAAGAACAAGAAGTATTCGCTGTCTCTGTTTTGACCGACATAAATGACAGAGAGGAACCGAGATAGCGAATACCACTTTTTCTTCTAACTCGAAACAAACGCTTGAAACAAGTTACGGAATACCACTCCTGGTTTAGAGTGTAGATTATCGAGCAAAAAATGTTAAACTATTGTTAATCTTAAAAGGAGAATTAATTTTTTTAGCACCCTATCAGTAAAAATGTGCAAAAAAGCCTTATGCAAAAATATATTTGGCCAAATTCGATGATACTCACTGCTTTTAAGTGCATTTCAATGACCCAATTTTTAAATATATTTTTTGTTGCGAAAATGTAGCAAATTTCAAGAAATTTATATCGCAGTCAATAGCAATCGTCATTATTTATTCTAGAAACGTAATTTGGTTCATTTTATTGCGAAAATAAAATTGATAAATGTTAATTTGATTGGAAAAACGTTTTTAAGCCAAATTACAGAAAATTCCAATGATTTGATTATTTTCTACTAGTTTCTTTTTTAAATTTCCATAACGTCTTTTTTATGATTTCTAGTATAAAAACACAAGTTTTATATTCAACATACGCTGAGCTTCTATAAACTGGCTTTTTCTTATTGTATTTGCTAAAAAATTGTGTGTAAATAGAATTTTTTCTCATGTGATGTAAATTTTTGAACAGTTTCAGCACACGTCGAAAGTTTAAGTACACGTCGAAATATCTGGCTTAATTGCCAGAAGAATTATGGGCACGTTTTTTTCGTGGCTGACAAATGAATCCAAGATAAAAATGATGCTTCCAAATAAAACGATGAATTATTTTTATTTATTTGCCGGTTCCGAGACAAATGCCACGTAAAGACTGGCAGAATACGTTCATGTTCCAAATGTTTGACGTAACATATGTTTTGCACATTTTTTACTCTGAATTGTGCGTTTGTATTAAAATGCAGTTTTTTGGTCCTGGCGGAAAAGAACAGCGCAAAAAATTATCCCTTAATGAATCTTCCGAGAATTCTTTTTATTCTCGTTGTTCTCACTGAGAACAATGACTTTTTGTTGTGCAAGAAGTCGGTTTTTGGGTCATGTTTTTGAGAAATAAAAACGCAAGGAAATATTTTTAAGGGTAGGTCATATTTTAAGAAAAAAGAACATTTTTGGAACACATTTTACATTTTTTTTTGTAGCGCCAGTTTTTTGTGGAGATTCTCTCGTAAATTTTGTCTAAACTACAAGATTTTGTTGACGTAGTCGCAATATTTCCTGCATGAAATAAGAAATAAAACTAAAATATTTAAATCGATGCTTTTTTATGACTTTATGGGCAAGGAAATATTCTGGTATCTTTATAAATAAAATTTGTTAAACTTTTAAATCTTTCGACCTTGAAGCAATAAAAGTATAAAAACTTATTATAATTAGAAATTGTTGCTTGTCAAATTCATCACACAGATTAGCAGGTCGTAAATACAAAATTAAAATTTTTAATTAAAAAAAAACAAATGAAAACTCCAATTCAGTGACGTAAGTACAAAATTGTCCCACCCCCACAATTTTTGGGGACCCTTGAATATTAAAACCATCGTTTATTTTTGTTTTGTCTTTGATCGATAAACTAAAGCCCTTATAAAATCTTTTATGTGAACAGCACATGATTTGCTTGTACAAAATCTACATTTCTGCACAATTTACACTATAACCGATAACGGTAAAAATTTACGCCGAAAAACGAATATGTAGAGAATTTCAATATTTCCTTTAACTATTTTTCGAAAAACCGTTACTTTGCAAGCAATACGCAAAAATCTGTTTTTTAAATTTTTAATTATAATAAGGGTATTTGCAGTCCTCTTTTAAATTGCGAGTAATTTTACCGCTCGGTAATTCAGTCAAATTTAACAGATTTTATTCGGTATCAAGAATCAACCGCGAGTGGCGCTAGTAATGTTTTTAGTTGTCAAATTTTCTCGCTGGTTTTTTGTTAATCTCATCGGACTGCAAATTTTTTCAATTTTGATAGCCGTTGCCACAATCGAAATTCAAAAGAATACTTCAAACATGGATTTAAAGGTATGTGACAATCAAATTCGCAGTTCATAATTTGGTCATGTATCCAATAAAAGCGCTGTTCTCAAATCTGTGCTGTGGGATGTTCACAGCAGAATATTTTCAGTCTTTTAATATTACCGAAAATACCGAATACCCAAAATTAAAAGAGGACTGTGAATACCCTTAATATCTCAATAACGGTAAAAGGTTAAAAAATAACAGTAAAATATAAAATTGTGGAAAATATTATTCTCTTCACTTCATAGCAAGCATAAAAAAAGAGAAAACTCTTGAGTTTTTACGAGCATCGTAAAAACCGGATATTTTTGAAATAACGGTATATCTCGATACTGGTTTAAGATATCGAGTTTCAGTAAAAGACAAAAGTGTAGGAAATTTTACTGTCTTCAACTTTCGTCAAACTTAAGACAACTGAAAAGGCGTAGTTTCGGAGTAAATGGAAAAAAATGAAATTACGATTTTTAAAAAAACCGCCATTTTGATTACTTCCGATCAACGGATTTCCACCAAAATTTGACAGTATCGTTTCACTGTAGAACCAAACATCCCTATATAATTTTATAGCTCTAGCTCTATTATTTTTTCAGCAATCTTGTGCCACAACTACCACTACCAAAAAAAAGTAGTAAAGTATCCTACAAATGTGAATTGGAAATAGTCGTTTATGAGCGCCAAATTGGAATTTTTCAAAGTTTGTTCCAATGGGAATCCACGTCAAATTGGAATTTTTCAAAGTTTGTTCCAATGGGATTTTTGTGTATGGGACACTTATTTTAAATATCTGTTATCCTTATAATATTTTTTGAGAAAATGAAACGCTTTCGAGAAAATTGGAAATGGGTGGGCCGAAGTTTTCTGATGGCGAAATCGACTTCGAAATTTTACAAAAGCTGAATTATATCCCGAGTTTGATTAGTTCCCGAGTTATCGGATCCACTGACGACCCAAGCAGCATTTATGTCAACCGTGAAGTTCAACGCCACGGTTGACATCAGGGTTGAAATAAATGCCATTTTTTTAAATAAAATAATTCTAAAATTCTACCTGTTACTAACGAGGAAATAAACACTAATCGATTGTCCTTAAAATCCAATGAAATTGATTTATAGTCAGTGCTTTATAACATAAATTAAACATCAGCAAAATATTTCAAATTTGACGTTGTAAGCCGGCATACTATTAATGTTGAGTAAGAAATGTGAAAAAAAAGTAAATAAATAAACACTTTACAATGTCTGTTTATAAAACACCCTGAGAACTGGGAATCGAGAGCAAACTTGGGAAAAAAAATGTTGAAATGCGTGGAACGAAGATCTTTAGCAATGCTAACGACTTTCGTTCGATCACCTCAACAAATGCCATTGTCAGTGTCACATTTATGCGAATTATTCCTTATCCATAACAATTTTATGCGATGAGATATTTTCAAGAAACACTGGCTTACAAAATCCAGTGGTGAACAAATTATTTGTAATTTTCAGGGTTTTAATTGTGATTATTTTATTAATTAAGTGATAATTTGTTAATTACAGTAGTTTAAATTGAAATTCACTCCTTGAGGTTAATTGAGGTTTAAGTTGTTTATTGTTTTAATAAATAAAAAGTAGTGTACAGTTTATAATATGTTTTAAGTTAACAATCGCAAAATCGTTTAATAGTGCATTTTAACAATGTATTTTTTTATGTTTTGCTTGAGTGGAGACTCTCTCTTCCCGCCAGCACGCGAATATCTGACCTCCAACAACATGAGTTCATTAAGACGGAGTTTTTTTATTTTGATTAAGACAAGACAAGAAGCGATATTTTCTTATGAATGAAATCGTGAGTTGGAAAATTGAGAACATACGTTGAAAAACCTAATAAAACTGTACATATATTTCGTGATAAGTAGGTATAAATATGAATATTGATTTAATTAATGCATTTAGGTATTGGTAAAAAAACTGTTTGTTTTTCAAATTGAATTAAATTGCGCAGAACAGGTGCATTAAAAAGTATCAAAGACGAGGTCTTAATAAAAACATTATATCCAACGTAATAAATCGATAACATTCGTGATTGATTTTTAAGGTCGGTTTTATGAAAAGTTTACAAATAGAAAAAGAAAATCATATCGAGAAATTATCATCAGAATTTATATTCGATTAAAATATTTTCTGGGTTTTACTTCAAAAAAATTCTTTTTTTCTGAAATTTTTCTAGTATTAACCTATGTAGGGTCGCTTGCACCAACGAAACTTAGCAACTTATGGTTTAAGAAGGCTAAGCACAACTTAATTTTTTAAGAATAGTTGGCGCAAACGGGCTCTAAGCCTAATTCAGACTAACGATTGCGACCAATGAGATCAAAGGTTTCATTTTCCTATCGTTGAAAGCTTTCATCTCATGGGTCGAGAAGCTTCAATCGCAATCGCAATCGTTAGTCTGAATTGAACTTTAGATCCCAAACTATTTATTTCATAATTTTATGACATTTACAGTAAAAATATAATTCAACTCCCCCAAAAAACCATCAGAGAAAAACTAAAAAATAATTAACATGAAAGGATTGCTGAAAGCCACGCGTCCCATATATTGTAAAATAGGCACACGTATACAAAAATTGAGGCAGTACGTCAAGAAATTAATAAATGAATTGTACCGTATATGGGCGGTGGGTCTATGTAAATGGGTTTAAAAAATATTTTTGGTAAAGTTTTTCTAAATTTTGAAAATTTTACATTCAAATTTCATAGCATTTCTTGATTTTACTACAATTACATACGACGTAATTTCAACCATACTTCCATTTTTTCTATGTTACACGCTTTTTGACTACTTATTATCATCTAGATGTTAATTACATAAATTATATTAAAATTGAAACTGATGTCAGTATTTTCTTTTATTCCAGTATATTTCTGTGGAGTACATTGAAGAGAGACGAGGTCATCTTGACCAAATAAGACTGAATAATTTCATCTCATATCTTTAGTTTATAGGTGGGTATTTTTTTTTGTTATTTTTATTAAAAAAAGCTGAATTTTTTCATCTTTGGTTGCCAAGATATTATCATTCCTGATAAAATTACACTTTCGATCGTTAGTTTCCAATTCATTCATTTGAAAGGCAAAAAGTTTTTTTCTTCGCAAATTGCGTACCAAACTAGTTTATCCAGAAACATTTAATATTTACATTTCTGATCAATTTTAATATGGCATTTAATTTTCATACAACGTGTGTCTTTTTAAGATTAAAAAAAAAAAAACAAACGTTCGGTCTGGATAAATTCATTTTCGGCTAAATAATTTGCATCAGGGTTTGGAATTTCGTGTCACGTGAAATGTGGCGAATGAGATAATTTTTAAGGTACACAGAACTCGAAAAAATCTTTATATATTGGTTCAATATTTAATCGTGATGTGGTTTTTGCATTTATAAATGATGATTTTCCGAATTCGGGGATTTTTTTTATTAAATCAAAACTGGTTAGAAACCAACTGCACTCGGAGAAATAATTCGTAGTATCTATGAAAAATTTAATAAAGTTTATGAAAATTTAGGCGTGATTTGGAACCATTGAAGTGTGGTCTTAGCCCCTGTGACAAAAAATTAATTATTCTTATGAAACGGATTTCATAGCGTTTATGAAGTTTTTCATAGATATCATGAAGTTTTTGATGGAATTTATGGCACATTTTCATAAAATTTATGAAAATCTACCCATAGAATTTATGAAAACACTTCATTGATCAATCGTCATAAATCATAACAATTTCAAAATTTCAGTTCTTCCCAATGATTTTGATTTCTGTGGCATTGGTATATTTTTACTATTATCATAGGTAAAACACTAAGATAGCGCAAGTTTAACGAAGAAATTTTTTGATTCAGTGAACTTTTAAGTTTTCTAAAAGCTTCCAGCAGTAAATAATAATATTAATAATATATGTATGGGGTGGTGCTCTTCTCGCTCCCTTGTCACCGCGACCTTAAGATCTATTGTGACTTCCCCATTTTTACGTTAGCCACCCCTCTTCTAGATCCTTAGTGAATCTTAGAATGGTTTTGACTGGAGTCCTCTTTATGTCTTCTGGTAGTACTTGTGCCTTTCCCATTAAGGACATCCTTGTTCGCGCCAAGGCTGCGCATTGGCACAGTATGTGCTCTGCAGTTTCAACCTCCTCTAGGCAGAGTCTGCAAATGTTGTCGGCGGTTATGCCTATGTTGTGTAGGTGGTAGTTTACTAGGCAGTGACCTGTGAGGAGGCCCACCACTGTCCTCAGCTCCTGCTTATTGAGGTTTAAAAACTCTCTTGCTCTCTTTTTGGAGTAGTGGATGAATCTTTTTGATTGTCTTAATCCTGGGAGGCTTTCCCAATAGGCTACAGTTTCCTTTTCCTCCCAATTATTGATCTCCATTTTTTGGAGACTCTGCGGAATTGCGCAAAAAGGCTCTGGGCCAATATGCGTAGATTCAGCACTTTTCTTGGCCAGGAGGTCTGCTGCCTCATTACCTTCGATGCCTTCGTGGCCTGGCACCCATATTAGGGTGAGCTTATTGCGTTCGGCTAGTTTTTTCAGAATTGTCAGGCAGTCCCATACGAGCTTTGAAGTGCACATGTACCCTTTGATTGCTTTTAGGGCCGCTTCACTATCTGTTATTATATAGATCTTTTGTCCTAGTGGTCTTTTAGATAGACACACTCTGGCGGACAGTTCTATTGCATAAACCTCCGCTTGGAAGATTGATGGATACTGCCCTAGGGCTTTGGATATGTTGCATTTTGGACCT
The DNA here is from genome assembly GCA_964034945.1 of Chrysopilus asiliformis. NCBI lineage: Eukaryota > Metazoa > Arthropoda > Insecta > Diptera > Rhagionidae > Chrysopilus > Chrysopilus asiliformis. The sequence continues at coordinate 81,811,147 of OZ035962.1, forward strand.
GCTATTCCGATTCCGTCTTTTCCGTCCATTTTTGATCCATCCGTATACCAGACTAGAGATCCTGTCTCTAGTCTTGGGCCTCCTTCCAACCATGTTTGGCGGTCAGGTATGACCACTTCAAACGTTTGGTTGAAGTTGGTTTTAATTGGCATACGGTCGGATAGTAATAATGTTCCAGCAGTAACTAAAAAAGCTTTGAAGAACTCTTCTTTCGGTGCACTGCAAATAAATAGTGAATGGACTTCATATTTGTGTGTGTGCATCCGCCACCGATCAATATTGAACAGATAAACGATCGAATTTTGCATTGCGTATGAAGTTTCTGTAAAAATAACTTCATATAAAGATCTGGCTACAATGAGTTTTTCTAGAAATCGTCAATAAATTCTAAACCACGAATTAAGAGATCTTCCATCCTCAAAAACATGAAACGAAACGAAAGTTCGTCCTTATTTTCCTGGGTATCGATTTTTGACCTTTGAGGTTTTCCACATTGTGGGGTCTTAGATATCCTAGTTACGTCACTGTTTCGATGAATCAATAGGTATATCTTTCAAATTCAAAATCTACCTGCTAAATCTTGAATTTTCTGATTGTATACTTGCTTAAAATAATTCAACATTTTAGAGAAATATTGTGTAATACCTTGAATGTGGTCAATGAACGTTTTATTTATGCTTTTATGCATCGAATGTTATTTTGTTTTGCGATGCATCAGAGACTAGAGTTTGTAAATTTTCTTTTGGCGTATTTTACTATTAAAAGATTATTTTTAGATTGAAGCATTTTTCTTTTTTTTTATTGAATGAGTTTAATAGAAATTCGTTCAGAGGAAGTGACAGTAAGTTAAAAGCTCTATTTACTAACGGTCTAATGTAAATAAATACAAAGATGCGATTTTATGTTAAGAAAACGATGATTGGCACTCATATTAGAAGCGTTCATTGGTTCAATTGCCATTAATCATGAATCTTTATAGTAGATCGCAAGAGTTTTTTGCAATGTGAGATATACATATGGGCAAACAAATACGTTTCTGAGTATCTTACAAAAAATATTGGGAAGGATTTAAAAGAAAAAATAGTAAATTTGTATTATTTTAAGTTTCTGAAAAATTAATGCAGATTTTTGACTACTTTTCGGCTTTTCGAACTCCTTTCCTCGTTTAACTTTTTCGGGATTTTTTGTATGTGGTACTAGTTAGCCAAAATTTCCTCTCTTTCCCTCGAAACTGCGACGTATTTTATGAATTCGCATAGTTTGATCTCTTCGCATTTTTATACTCTATATGATATATCACATAGAAGTATATTAGGTTTAGTATACCGTTTGTAACGCATCGAATCAATCATCGGGCACAAAAATGAACTACACCAGGGTATTAGGGATGACAAAAGATTTTGATTTCCGCATGTCCATCCGTCTGTCCGTCTGTCCGTGAACACCATAACTTTCGAAAGGATTCAGATAGAGACTTGAAATTTTGTACAGTTGCGTTTCTTGTAAATGGCTCGGCTGAGTTCTTGAACGGGTAATATTGCAATATTTCTTCCCCCCTCCGCCACACAATCGAAGCCGTTTTTAGCAATTTTCTCGAAAACGGTAAATCATATTGAAAAATTTATAAAGGTAAAATATGTTTAGAATAGGATTTTACATAACTTATCCATACATCAAAATCCAATAGGTTCCCCCTCTCCTATACAAATGTCATACTTTACATTTTCTTTAAAACTGTGCATCGTGAAAATTTGTGAAAATTTTATAAAGATGAAGTGTGTTTAAAATATTATTTTACATAACTTATTTATGCATCAAAATCTAGTTGGACAACTCCTTCCCCCTCCCCCTCTCCTATACAAATGGATTTTAAAAAACATGTTTTGTCTGTCATTTTTAATTTCTGAAAAAACAACGCAAAAATATTTTTTGATAGTTTTTTTTTATACTAAAAACATTTGTATTATTGCATGGAGATATTTTGTTTTAATAAAGTGTGTTTTTTTTTATTCTTTTTAGTTAAATAATGCCACCACAGAATACTACAGAAACGGTAGCTGCCCCAGAGAAGCAAAATGGAATTAAAACATTGGAGCTAATAAAACCCGAAAAAATCCGGGAAGAATTTAAATTCGAAGATATCGAAGAGACAGCGGCTGTGATTGTCCCGCCAGATGGTGGCTGGGCGTGGGTAGTAATGGTTGCATCCTTTTTGTGCAACACAGTAGTGGATGGTATTGTGTTCAGTTCGGGAATGTTCCAGACAAAAATGCGAGAGGAATTTGAAGTGTCCAAGGGCTACATTGCATTGGTCAGTTCACTGCTCAGTGGTTTCTATCTGATTGCTGGACCTTTCGTCAGTGCATTGGCTAATAAATTCGGATTTCGTCCCGTAACAATATGTGGAGCCTTTGTAGCATCGTTTGGATTCGGAATATCCTATTTCGCTACTAGCACGGAATTCCTGTTTATTACGTACGGCGTTATAGGAGGTATTGGATTTTGTTTGATCTACATTCCATCCGTCATAAGTATTGGCTATTATTTTGAGAGGTGGCGCGCTTTGGCAACTGGAATAGCGCTTTGTGGTTCAGGTGTTGGTACATTTATCTTTGCCCCGTTGAGTACTTACCTGATTGATGAATATGGATGGAGATGGGCTCTAGTCATACAGGCGGCCATGATCTTGTGCTGTGCTCTTTTTGGAACAGCCTATCGGCCAATTCAGCCAATTCAGATTCCTATCACCGAGAAACCCGAAGAGAATGCGAAGTTCCTGAGCAAAAATAAACTTCCTGCGAGTATTGCAAAACCACTTCCGGAAGGCCGATTCGCCTATTCCGTACCAAACAGCGCCCATAACACTTATATGGGACACCCAAGTTACAGTCAGTATCCAACGGCAGCAGAAGTATTTCGTGGAAGTGCCGCGAATCTCGAACGCAGACTTTCATCTACTTCCGGTGGCGCCGGTTTGAACGACACTAAGCCTTCGGAGAAGAAACGAAAATCGCAGCCAACAACTCCGAATGGTGATGTTCCTCAGCCAAACTTTAATCTGAACAAGGAATTAACGACAGTCGGGGAGAACGAGGAGGAAAATGAAGGACATAATTTGCTAGGAACAGAAATCAAATCTGTGGTAACCGCTCGAAGACACACAGTATCAGGACGTCGTCCCAACGATCTACGCCATCATAACCGACCGGATTCCGCTGCAGAAGCCAGACCGATGTACCGTGATGATATTTTCTTTTCAGGATCTTTGGCCAGGATTCCTCAGTACACCTCACAGACTTCGCTGGGATATCACATGTCCGTAACGAGGCTGCCAACCAAGCAGGATTACATTGATGAACGCGAGCGGAAGTGCCGATTGTGTCCGGAAGCCGTGCGTAGGACTTTGTCTACAATGTTGGACACATCACTCCTTAAATCTCCCTCGTTTATGCTGCTATCACTGAGTGGCTTCCTGACTATGATGGGATTTTTCGTGCCCTTTATCTACATAACTCCACGTGCCGAGGAATCTGAAATGGACAAAAATGTTGCCAATTTCATTGTGTCGGCAATTGGGATCTCGAATACTATTGCTAGGATTGGGTGTGGACTTCTAAGTTCCTTCAAGGGTGTCAATGCTCTACATTTGAATAATATTGCAATTACTGCGGGCGGAATTGCAACTATATTCAGCGGTGTCCTGATCACCGAAACTACTCAATTCGCTTATGCTGCCGTCTTTGGAATTTGTATCGCTTGTTTCTCGGCGTTGCGGTCGATTATTGCTGTTGATCTAATGGGATTGGAAAAACTCACCAATGCTTTTGGTTTTCTTATGCTGTTCCAGGGACTTGCAGCTGCTATTGGCGCACCCATTGCTGGTGAGTAATTTTAAAGCAATTTGGAACTAGAATTTTTTAGTTTCTTAAAAACTCTTAGTATTAGGGAGATTTAGTCTAGTTAACACAACCCAAGCTGATTTTGATAATTATATTATATTATACCTAAACTTCTTATCTTGATTTTTACTTTCTTATACGAAGTATAAAAAAGTATTGTATTCATGAAAAATTTCGACCTCTTAATATTGCCTAAAACACATTTCCCGAGCACTCCCGAGTCGATTGGAGTCATATTACAAAAATGTCTTTCTGTCTGTCAGTCTGTCTGTCACTCTATCTGTCAGTCTGTGCCTAAGATTTCCCAAAAAATAGTGAAGGTAGAGCCATGAAATTTTAGAGGCATGTTTGGTCCTGGACTGGGACGGAAATTCGTTAAGTGGAAGTAACTAAAATGGAGGCTTTTTAAAAATCGAAAAATAAAATTTTCTACATTTTTGCCTTTTAATGTAAATTGATATCTTTTACCGTTATCGAGATAATTCAGATTTTGTTAAATTAAAATTCATATTTCATAAAAAAAATCGTCAGGTTTTAGCGTATTCGTAAATTGCGCAAGGGCGTAGATTTAGTATAAGAAAGGCATGTGCTGTTCACATCATATATTTATATTTAGTTTTTAATTTTTGTTGCCTTTTAAACCATGATATTTTTAACCTATATTTTTATAAATTTTCCTTTTAGGCATGTTTTATGATAGGACTGGAAGTTATGATGCATCTTTCCAGCTGGCTGGAGGTCTCATAACAGTTTCGGCACTACTTTGCTATCCACTTAACTGGGTGAATCGATGGGAAAAGAGACGAGAAGAGATAAAAACTTCCTCAAAAGTTTGAACATTCCCATAAAAATGTCAAGAATTAAAATTACACCAGTAACTTTTATAATTCGAAAATAGTCATTGGGATGAGATTGAATGCCTTCTCTACACGCTCCCCGAATGTAGGCGAAACACAGTCTCGGTTGCCAGGTTGGCCTCCTTTTTGTGTAAATTGAATCTTTAAATTCCGGTGTACGATATAAAATATTTACAATATCGTAGACCAGAATTTTAAGTCAGATAAATGGATAAAACCTAATCCATTTTACGAAAAAAAAACCTAATCCGGTAGCCTGAACTGTGATTCGCCTGCAGTCGAGGAGAGTGTAGAGCAGGCATAATGAGAAAAAAAAAACTAAAATTGAGGATTTATTTTTTAAAAATTAAATTAAATTTTCAAATCGTAGTAAAAATTTACATTTTGATTAAAAATTAAGAAAATTAGATATGTGGCTGGTATTTTGTAAAAGTCATGTTGTAAACTAAGAAAAACTTTTACTTGAGATTGAATTCAAAGGTGCTAAATAGAAAAAAATATTGAACTTTTTCGTTAAAAGCTATTAAAAAGTGCCAATAATATTAATCTATGATAAGTTAAGTATAATTACATTTATTATAAATATTATAATTTTTTATTGAACAAATTAAAAAAAAAAAACACAAAAAAAATTGAAAAACGAAAAAGCTGAAAAAAATCAAACCTAATGTAGTACAGGAAAAATAGGTTTTTTCCAAAACAAAAAAAATCCTTCCCACACAATGCCAAAAAACGTAATAAATGACACCCCACCCCAAGAAATTGAAAAAAACAATTTCTTCAAGACCCACCTCTCATCCCCACCCAGAAAACCACTTTCCGAAATTCCAATTTTTATGGAATCTTTAGATTCTTAAATCTTAGGCCAAATGTGACCTATAATCAAAATTTCCTGTGGGGAGGATTTTTTTAAAACAACACCTTTTTTGAACAATGTTTCCTGTACTAAATGATATTTTTAAAAAAATTGATAACCCTTCAATTCTAAGAAGGAGGTCTTAAAATTTTATTAAAAAGAATATATTTTAAGATAAAAAGTGTTTTCTTTTTAAGTGAACAAAAGATTAAAAATAAGCATTTTAATTTTAAGTCTCGATTAGACATAAATTGCGATTTTTTCACGGCCTGCCATTAAAATGGCACTTGCGGATATATTTTTTCCGAGCATGTTTGCCCAAGAAATCAATTTTTTTTAACAAATCCTGTCTCCACAGGTCAATTTAATGGCAGGCCATGACAAAACCCTCAATTTTTGTCTAATCAAGACGAGGTTTAAGATTCTAATTTTCTAAAGGCTGATTTACAATGAAGCAGCAACGCCAACAGCAACAGCAACGTCGACGTAAAGAGCGACGGCAAAAAGAGAAATGCTGTCGGATGAATTACAATTAAGTAGGAACAGCAACAGCAAAAATTGACGTTCCCGAATTGTTAAAAGTTTTTTGGGGATTAATCTTTCATTCATGATTACCTAAATTAAATTTTAATTAATTAACAATCTTAAACTTCATTTTAAATACAAAATTCGCCACCAAATTCGTTCCTAAAATGTCAATCACTTGTAAACATAACCAACAAAAACCAGCTATTAACGTTGCTGCTTAGCGTTGCTGCTCAAATTTAGGATTAGAAATGAATCGGCAGCAAAATATCTCTCTGAAAATCTGACGTCAAAGAGTCGATTCTCGACTATTCAAAACACTTTCTCCGTGACGTTGCTGTTGCTGTTGGCGTCGCTGCTTCATTGTAAATCAGCTTTAAGAATTGAGAGTCTTATAAATTTTAAAGTAAAAATTTTCAATAAGCCTTTCGGAACTCTTATTGTACTGTAAAATGCGACTTAAGAATAGTTATATTTATAGAAAAATTATATCGACGACCTAATGTGCCAAAAACTTTTTACGGACAAAGCATATTTGTAAGAGACCTTTTATGTAATTTAATTAAATGTAACTTAATACTAAGTTCAGACCGACACAAAATCACGTAATTTTGAAGATTTTCGTAATTTTGAACGAAATCTTGCTCGAAATCACGAGATTTCCAGTACATTAACCTGTTTTCAAAAATCACTAAAAGTATGCAATTTCCACAAAATTAGGAACGAAATCAAGCAAAAACAATGAATTCAACCCTGCATCACTCATTGAGCTCTCTTGAGTACATCAGTTTTGACATTTGTGATGCATTGGAAAAATGGAAATATAAGAAAAAGAAGCCGTGTTCCGCACGCGAAAAGGATATATTAGTAAACAACCTACGCGGGGGAAAAAAAATTGACTTGTTTTTGATGTGATTAGATATGAAATGGAAAATAATTGTTTATTTTCATTACAGATAATTTCCATTGTCGTCTAAAGTGTCTAATTCTGTTTGCACATATTTCATCGATGTTTGGAATTGTATTATTCATCATATTACTAAAATTCATAGCAATCCTACACTAAAATTCATAGCAATCCTGTAGTTGAAATGTCAAATCTAACCTCTGTGTGAACACTTTGGTTTAAGATCTAAATCATTTCGCAAAATTACGTGATTTTGCGTCAGTCTGAACTTAGTATAATTCGTTTTGTTAGATAATGTTATAATTGTCGTAGTGCTTTTATTTATTTTTTTTCTCTCGAAAATTTCCAAGAAAAGTGTTCCTCGGAAAACGTTAGACACGTGCTAGGTACCTTAAATTTTTATTCATTGAGTCGTTGATAAAAAGAAACCTTTTTACTGTGATATCAGCATTATAGCTTATCTTATTTTGTTGATATTAAACACAAAGTTTTGTGTTGGCTTTATTCATTTTTTAATATAACATAATATTTTTAATATAAAATACGATAGGTAATAAAAAGATACCGAAAACAAAATATTTTTTAAGGAATAGAAATCAAAAAATAAAAAAAAAACGCAATTTGAAAATGAGTGCCCGGAATTATAATATCGTTTATTCTTTGTACATAAAAAATATTTTTAGAATTTTAAGTAAAATTTTTGTAATCTTAATTATATCTTAATAAATAAATAATTATTTTTAAAAATACTGGCATAAAATTAATTTATTACTACCTTTTTATGTATTACAAATTTTGGATCTGTTCGAACCAATCATCGAACACAAAAACAAACTACAACATGGTCTTAGGGATGACAAAAGATTTTGATTTCCGCATGTCCATCCGTCTCTCCGTCTGTCCGTCCGTCTGTCTGCCCTCAACACCATGACTTTCGAAAGGATTGAGCTAAAGAGTTAAAACTTTGTAGTTACGTTTCTCGTAAATGACTAGGCTAAGTTCTTGAACGGGCAAATTGGACCATTCCTTCCCCCCTCCCCCATACAATCGAAACATTGTTTTTGCAATTTTCTCGAAAACGGTGAAATTTTTTAAAGATAAAATATGTTTAGATCATGACCGTATACCAAAATCCAATCGGACCACTTCTTCCATCCTCTCCCATACTATTTTCGCCACGAAGTCAAAGACAGAAGGAAAGCAGGCACAAGGATGAGATCGGTTGGTACATTCAGCTGACCCAAGCCAAACGTAGTTAAAATTTGGCAAATTTCGCGTTCGCCGTGTTTCATGTGTATTAGAGGAGAGCGTAGTGCCGACATAAATGTGGCCGACTCTATTTTAAAAGTGGTAACTTCAAAACCACTTGACTGATTAAGATGAAATTTTTGCTCAAAGTGTTTGACAACATATTTAATCGTGTTCAGTATTTTTTTTTTGCCATATAATATATTTTATTTAAAAAATTTGCTAAAATGTTGTATAAAAAATAAATAAAGTTAAAAATTTAATCTAAGCTTCTTCGGTAAAAGTGACTCTCTTTTTGGGAACAAGTTTCTGCCTCTCAATCTTTTGAATCGTTGGCACAATTATTAAAAGTACCCCAGCCAGGAATATCGTAGCACCTGAGTAGAAAAACACGGCATTAAAACTTTTTGTTTTTTCATGGAGGATTCCTGCCAATGGGGTCCCAATTAATCCGGCAATTCCCATCAAGAGCGTTGAGATACCAAAAGCGTTTGTTAATTTATTGAGTCCTAAACAGTTGACGAAAATCCCAGATCGAAGAGTTGAGAAGGCGGCTAAAAGCAGCAAATAATTTTTTTTATTATTATTTTTTTTTTTTGGCTACAAACAGAAATCGTTTAATTTACCCAAACTAGCGCCATATACTGCGCAATAAGAAAGTTGAAAGATCGGCATGGTTTCACCGAAGAATCCACTTAGGAGTAGTGAACTGCCACAAATCATGGTCGCTATTCCACTGTAGTATTCTGGGACGATTTTCGGGATAAATGAGACGAGGCCGGTTGTCACCCGAAAGCACGTGTTGCTCAACCCAATTGCTGACACCTGTTGAAGATATTCGATATTTATATTTTCATCAAAGGAATATGTAAATTGTTTATTATCAGGGTATTCACAGTCCTCTTATAAATTGTGAGTAATTTTACCGCTCGGTAATTCAGTCAAATTTAACAGATTTTTACCGAGACGGTAACTTGGTTCATGTAAAAATGAATTACCGGATTCGGTAATTGTAGACATGCCTTGAGTCGTGTTTTCCGGCCCGGTTATTCGGTATCAAGAATCAACCGCGAGTGGCGCTAGTAATGTTTTTAGTTGTCAAATTTTCTCGCTGGTTTTTTTGTTAATCTCATCGGACTGCAAATTTTTTCAATTTTGATAGCCGTTGCCACAATAGAAACGAAAACACCGAATACCGAAAATTAAAAGAGGACTGTGAATACCCTGTATGAAATATTAATCAATTTCAAATTTATAATTAAATTTTGAAGTCAGATATGTTTTATGATTTCTTTATTGTTAAGGCTAAACTTCTTTAATACCATCCAATCCAAATAGTCATCCGGTATACGGTTTGATTGTGCTCGGCCTAGAAATTTGATTAATAAATTGAGTTAGAGATCATTTTTTGTAATAATTTGATTAATAAAAAAAATTGATTAAAAAAAAAAGACCGAACCAGAAACAGGCTCCTAATGGGGTTACAGGGCAAAAATGCCTGACCTGTTGGGGGGGAATTGGATGTGAAAACATCCACAAAAATAATACAACATTTGTTAATATTATTTTTTTTGCAGAATTATATGCCAAGAAATTCCAATAAAAAAAATTATTTGATCAAACAATACCAAGAAATGGAAGATGTAAAAAATTGGAACTAATAAACATTCGACGTCGAAAATCTTCAAATGTTGTCATTGGTTTTCTTTTGGTATTTTAAACATAGGACTTGAGCGGGGTCAAGGCAAGGTAGTGCGCGAGGCAAAATTTGTATTTGGCTCCTATTCCGTTTCGAAAAAAATTGTTAAAAACGAATTTTGTTGTATGCTTGGAAATTTTGAAAGATCGACCAGAGTGAAGAGGTCAAGAGAAAATTTTGGTGATTATATAAATAGAAACCGTATCTTCGTTCTTCGGTATACAAGAAAAATGACGCCGCAGTCAAATTTTTTATTGAAAAATTCCAAATATATATTAAAAGAATTAAATTGCGCCGCAGGCGAAAATATTAAAATTATTAAAAGAAATTGCGCCGGAGGCCAAAATTAAAGGTTAAAGATACCATTAAATTGATCAAACAGCTTTTCTAAACAAAATTTTCAATTCCAGTGAGGGTTTTCTTATCTTACAAAAATTAATAACCGTAGTTGATTTGTTTATCTTCAATTTTTCTTCAATCAAACAAATTTCAGTAAAATTTACTTACTGGGTGCGAAAATATACGGCACATTACTTCCGAGGGTAATGAAAAAGCATGCGGCTAGGACCAATCGAAATGATGAATTTTTAAGGATATCAATGTCAAATAATAAATTTAAGGCTTCGGCAATTAGTGGTGAACATTGACATTTTCCTTTTTTTGGCTTCGTTGCTGGAGTTCGCGTCACAGACAAGGCGTATTGAATAGATCTGGTCTAAAATACACAAAATGTTTTCATGTCATAAATGAAGGACAATTATAGAAATTCAAGTTCAATGTTGCGACAACAAAATGCTAAATTTACCCTTTCTTCGTCTCCCGGTAAAAATCTGAGTTGTGGAGCAATCGGTGTTGAGATTTTCGTGTAATCTGGCAGCAAATTCAGACTGCCATGGAAAAGGATATCACTACGAAATAGTGGCCTTGCTTCTAAAATATAATCGCGTGGGATGATCTCTGTCGAATCCTTGCAGTGTTTACAACATGCACAGCACATGCCACAGATTCTTTTCATGAAATTCGGTCTTGGTGTGAATTTTTCTTAGATAAAATTTGGGAAAGAAAGATTTAATTTATGATAATTAAAAAAATATTCTCGGAATTATACTAAATTTTGTTTCCACGCTAACTAGCGAGTCTTGAGCGCTGAATGATGATCTTTGTTGCATATTTTCGGGCGTTTGATCAAATTTCGGTGGTGTCAGAAACTTTGAATATCTCGCTGAACTAATTTCGATTGACGATCCACTGATTGACTGAGAAATTCTCTGATATGCAGAAGAAAATGAAAAATTGGTAAAAATTAAATATGATTCAAAATAAAACATGCGGAAATATTTTAATGAAAATATTTAATACACAGCCCTATTCCCGTAACCGGCGGGACGTGTACGCCGCGGGATTTGGCGTTTCCCGCAGAAAATTTGCATTCGGCTAAACGCAATTGTCCCGGCGTGTGCCGTGGTGCTGAAAACGTTTTACTTTCGGTATTACACTAAACGCACCCGCGAATGTTTTGACTTTTCCATACATTTATTTCCCGCGAGTAAATCGTTGCGGGACCAATCAATTAAATAGAAAGTTTGACTAAAAATGTGAATTTTATTTATACATTCAATGAATTTTAACTAAACATAAGTTTTGAAGGTCAGGAAAAACTAACTAGACGCAGTACAATCATTTAATCGAACAAATAAAACTTCATGCGTATCAAATCAGCAAAACTGTCAAAATAATCAGCGCGGGGCTAAATAAAACTGCGTTTCTACGTCTACTAAAATAAGAAAATTTCATTCGATCGAGATAAAACTTGCGTGGCGTATACACGTCCCGCCGGTTACGGGAATAGGGGTGAATATTTTTTGAAAACGCGGATTTTTATTTGGAGTACAAATGGAAAACCGCCACTTTTATCCAAAATTTTAGGCCTTTTGTGGAAAAATGCTTATATATTAATTCTTCAAAATATTGTCCATCACTAGCCACAACTTTTTCCCACCTTTCTGGCAGCATACGGATTCCAAAAACTGGTCGTTTTCTGGAGAGGACCCAATTTTTGGCTCTCCGTAAAAATGGAAGTACTGCTCAAACCGCCCATGCATAATCCATCGGAACAGGTGGTAGTCGGAAGGGGCGATGTCTGGAGAATACAGCGGGTGGGGTAGGACGCCCCAATTCAGTGTTTCCAGGTAGGTTTTAACGACATTAGTAAGATGTGGCCGAGCGTTGTCGTTCTGCAAAAACACTTTATCATGTCTTTGCCCGAATTACCAGATACCTAGCTTATCATTTGACGTTTCTGATATGACATTTTTGACCAGCATTTTTATGGCTGCGCCATCTATTGGAAAACGGCTGTTTTCCATTCGTACTCTCAATATTAGGAATAATTATATCAAAAAAAAATAAAAAAAAATTTTTTAAAAAAAGCTTTTATTAAAAAAAATGCACTAAAAAGAAAAAAATAATTTTCTGGACGCTGTGTATCACAAATATAAAAGCTTTTAAAAAGCGAGATAAATGTTTATTTTATTGTTTTATGCTTTATCTCGCTTTTTAAAAGCTTTTATATTTGTGATACACAGCGTCCAGAAAATTATTTTTTTCTTTTTAGTGCATTTTTTTTAATAAAAGCTTTTTTTAAAAAATTTTTTTTTATTTTTTTTTATTTTGTTCTTTTTAGTCTTCGAATATATAGCTTTACATTTGAGATGTCCTTACAGGCTTTTTAACTTGAGAATCGTATTCAGCGAACCCCAAAACCCGCAGAATATATTTTTTCCCGGAACAATTGAGAAAAAGGATAATCACGTTATCCTTACAGGACATTCCGTTATCCTTACAGACTTTTTAATGACAGATTCGGATTCAGCGATCCCAAAAACCCCAGAATAGATTTTTTTTCCGGAAAATTTGGAGAAAAGGATAATCACGTTATCCTTACAGGACCTTCCGTTATCCTTACAGACTTTTTAATGACAGATTCGGATTCAGCGACCCCAAAAACCCCCAGGATAGATTTTTTTCCGGAAAATTTGGAGAAAAGGATAATCACGTTATCCTTACAGGACCTTCCGTTATCCTTACTGACTTTTTAATGACAGATTCGGATTCAGCGACCCCAAAAACCCCCAGGATAGATTTTTTTCCGGAAAATTTGGAGAAAAGGATAATCACGTTATCCTTACAGGACCTTCCGTTATCCTTACAGACTTTTTAATGACAGATTCGGATTCAGCGACCCCAAAAACCCCCAGAATAGATTTTTTTCCGGAAAATTTGGAGAAAAGGATAATCACGTTATCCTTACAGGACCTTCCGTTATACTTACAGACTTTTTAATGACAGATTCGGATTCAGCGACCCCAAAAACCCCCAGGATAGATTTTTTTTCCGGAAAATTTGGAGAAAAGGATAATCACGTTATCCTTACAGGACCTTCCGTTATCCTTACTGACTTTTTAATGACAGATTCGGATTCAGCGACGCCAAAAACCCCCAGGATAGATTTTTTTCCGGAAAATTTGGAGAAAAGGATAATCACGTTATCCTTACAGGACCTTCCGTTATCCTTATAAGGACGAAGTAGTGAAAATATTGTATTGTCATCGGACTTATATAAGTGTGCAAAATTTCAAGTCAATCGGACAAGTGGAAGTGGGTCAAAATTGGGTTGCAAGATTTGATCTGACAAACAGACAAACAAACAAGATAGCGAGCTAAATAAAAGCTTTTAATAAAAAGAAATAACTCTGAAAAAGAGTAACATATTAGCTGTTTTATTTTAATGATCCAATCACAGATCCAGGTAAATTCTCATACCAATTCGTAATCCAAGTTTTATCGGGATCATTAAAAAAACAGCTATCGTAACCACTGGAGTTGCAGTTGACTGCAAAATATTCAATCTATGTATGGTGGTACATCCCAACGTGGGACTGGGCCTTTTCAAATTGAAGCTTTGTAACTATTTTCGTTCCTCCGGCGCACTTACAATTTTCTATTCATTGTCAACCATGGTCAAATCGCTACATTTGTAAGGTTTTTTGTGAGAGCCGTTGGTATCGTTAGCACCAAGTAGTGACTATCGCTACCTATCTTGATAAGGCTAGTAGAACAAAATTTACGAATTTTTGATTTTTTTTTTTTAAAGTACAACAGTTTTTTTTTTAATATAGGAGCTTCTTAGAAAAAGGGCTTTTTAATGGTAGAGCTTTTTAATTAACGAAAAATTTACAAAGTTATTCTTATACGTTTTCAACTCTATCCATTCTCAATATTATTGTGTAGACCACTGTAGTCGATTGCAATTATTGGAGAGTATGGAGAAAACTTAGACGTATGTAACAGAGAATAACTTACTGGAGCTTTCATGGGTAATTTTATATTTATAAAATAAGAGAATTTATGTTTTGGTTTGCACAAATTTTTTTAAAAAACAGTGGGTTACAAAATTACCGTATTTTCTTCAAATTTCGCCACCTTCTGTGGTGTTACTGGTCGAAAAGCCAACGTCAGTAGTGTGGCTAAAGCACACAAAGCTGCTTGAACGTGAAAAACCATTTTCCAGTCATATTCGTCAATTAAATAATGAGTTATCTCCGACATGCAGAAGGTCCCAATACCTGCTCCACAGATCGCCAAACCGCTTGCAATGGCTCGGAATTTTTCAAAATAAAATCCCACAATTAGTTGGGATGAAGTAATTATCATGCCGAACCCGATACCCGCTGTTTTTAATAATAAACAAAATCAAAATTTTATAATAAAAAAGTTCTATTTAAAGATGTGTTTTTCACCAACAAAGCCATAGCAAATGATCAACTCTATTAAATTCGTGCAAAATGTGCATCCGAAAATACCAAGACAGCATAAAGTCCCCCCAAAAATGGCAACTGGTCGAAAGCCGAATTTATTAACAATGGCACTTGCTACCGGGCCAATCAGGTAATAACTTCCTATTTGAATCGAACTAATAAAGCTTGCTTGGCTCCAGGTAAATTTCATGTCTTGTGTTAAATCAGCTAAAATGGCTCCGATGCTAGAGACGATTCCGTCAATAATGGCGTGGCATAAAAACGCAACGAACACAATTACCCACCCCCAGCCTCCATCAGGTGGTATGGATATAAACACCTTTTAATTAAAAATTCATACCTTAAATGTAAAAAAATATGCAAAAAAAAAAAAGTTTACATAAACAGAATTCTCCTTTTCTTCATTTTTATTTGTGTTCATATCGTCTTCACTTTTATAACCAAATAGAAGTCTATTTAACCGAAAGGATTCATATATCTCAGCCGATGATTCTTCCTTTAAAACGAATTTTGAGTTTTCTTCCTGATTTTGATGGTTTAAAGATTCATTTGAAGATCTAAATTGGAAATTTTGTTAGCCAAATTAACTATTGCTACTGAAATTTTGAGAAATACTGGGTAATTTTTTGATTTTCGATTGACATTTTGCCTGTCGCCTTTTGCTTACAAGGTTTGAAATCAAGGCGTCCTTCGGTAATGTTAGAAGTTTCAAAGAAAATGTATTGTTTCTATTAGAAATTGTAATAGATTTTATAGATAGATTCATGCCAATTTCATTTCTATCTTTATTCAATAATATTCTTCGACCAAAGACAAAGTTGTAAATCCCAGACTATATTTCGCTTTTAAATATCTGGTTTTTATACTCTCTATGAAAACCATATAGTAGTATATTAGATTTAGTATACCGTTTGTAACGAATCGAACCAATTGTCGGACACAAAAATGAACTGTGTTTGAGATCCCATAGAGAAAAAATAGTAAATCTAACTATTTTATAAGGCGAAAACGGGATTATAAATACAATAGTTAATTTCAATTACAAAAATAGTCAAAATCCGATATTTTCATAAAAAATTTAACTACTTAGTAGTAAAATTTACTGTTTTTTGGTTAAATTGACTAGTTTTGCAGTTAAAGTTAATTTTTTTGTAATTCAAATTAAATATTTTAGTTATAATCCCGATTCTCGGTTATCAAATAGTTAGAAACCCTATTTTTTTTCTCTGCGTGATGGCAAAAGATATTGAGCTAAAGACTTAAAATTGTTGTCCAGTTGCGTTTTTTTTCGAAAATAGCAAAGCTAAGTTCTTGAACCAGCAAAATTTCCCACACAAGCGAAACAGCTTTTTGAAATTTTCTCGAAAACGGTTAGTGACATCGAAACATTTAAATAAGCAAAGTGTGTTCAGAATATGATTTTACATAACTCTTTCACACATCCAAATTCAATCGAACTATTCCTTCATCCTCCACCAAACATAATAAGTACAATCGATTTTTGCAATTTCCTCGAAAACGGTGCATATAATTGAAAAATTTATGAATCAAGACTGTGTTTCGTTTATGTTTTTACTTAACCGTTCCATACGTCAAAATCCAATCTGGCAAATTCTTCCCCTCTTTCCCATACAAATGGATTTCTTTTCATGAGCAATTTGTCTGTTCTCATATATAGTATTTGATGATTGGCCCCTGGCAATTGAAGTTTTTATTATTTTTTATAATAAAATCGAGATGATATAATTATTACTAATCGATTGAATTCATGTCGAGCGGTCAAAAAATTTCAAACATGTGTAAAAAATCGTTTGTCACAAGAATAGTTTTATTTCAACAGTCATGGCGATAAGTTTGATATCTCTATAAAATTTTATTCAACAGAGATAAATTTCGGTAGACAAAAGGTAGTAGGTACCTAATTGTTAAATTAAAAAGGTGATAAATAAAAATAATCAAAGCATGGTGTTAATAAAACAAATACAATTTTAAGGTCAAAATTAGGTGTCGGTGATACGCCTGATAAACTGCATGATTATCGAATTTAATATTTTTACATCTAGCAGTTTATTAACATCGTTATATGAAAAAGCTCTAGTTAAAATGTGCGTGGAAGACTCTTTTGCAAATAAAGTGTTTTTATACTCTGATATATCATAGAGGAGTATATTAGATTTAGTATACCGTTTGTAACGAATCGAACCAATTGTCGGACACAAAAATGAACTGTGTTTGAGATCCCATAGAGAAAAAATAGTAAATCTAACTATTTTATAAGGCGAAAACGGGATTATAAATACAATAGTTAATTTCAATTACAAAAATAGTCAAAATCCGATATTTTCATAAAAAATTTAACTACTTAGTAGTAAAATTTACTGTTTTTTGGTTAAATTGACTAGTTTTGCAGTTAAAGTTAATTTTTTTGTAATTCAAATTAAATATTTTAGTTATAATCCCGATTCTCGGTTATCAAATAGTTAGAAACCCTATTTTTTTTCTCTGCGTGATGGCAAAAGATATTGAGCTAAAGACTTAAAATTGTTGTCCAGTTGCGTTTTTTTTCGAAAATAGCAAAGCTAAGTTCTTGAACCAGCAAAATTTCCCACACAAGCGAAACAGCTTTTTGAAATTTTCTCGAAAACGGTTAGTGACATCGAAACATTTAAATAAGCAAAGTGTGTTCAGAATATGATTTTACATAACTCTTTCACACATCCAAATTCAATCGAACTATTCCTTCATCCTCCACCAAACAAAATAAGTACAATCGATTTTTGCAATTTCCTCGAAAACGGTGCATATAATTGAAAAATTTATGAATCAAGACTGTGTTTCGTTTATGTTTTTACTTAACCGTTCCATACGTCAAAATCCAATCTGGCAAATTCTTCCCCTCTTTCCCATACAAATGGATTTCTTTTCATGAGCAATTTGTCTGTTCTCATATATAGTATTTGATGATTGGCCCCTGGCAATTGAAGTTTTTATTATTTTTTATAATAAAATCGAGATGATATAATTATTACTAATCGATTGAATTCATGTCGAGCGGTCAAAAAATTTCAAACATGTGTAAAAAATCGTTTGTCACAAGAATAGTTTTATTTCAACAGTCATGGCGATAAGTTTGATATCTCTATAAAATTTTATTCAACAGAGATAAATTTCGGTAGACAAAAGGTAGTAGGTACCTAATTGTTAAAATAAAAAGGTGATAAATAAAAATAATCAAAGCATGGTGTTAATAAAACAAATACAATTTTAAGGTCAAAATTAGGTGTCGGTGATACGCCTGATAAACTGCATGATTATCGAATTTAATATTTTTACATCTAGCAGTTTATTAACATCGTTATATGAAAAAGCTCTAGTTAAAATGTGCGTGGAAGACTCTTTTGCAAATAAAGTGTTTTTATACTCTGATATATCATAGAGGAGTATATTAGATTTAGTATACCGTTTGTAACGCATCGAACCAATCATCGGACATAAAAATGAACTACAATAGAGTGTTAAGGATGACAAAAAATTTTGATTTTCGGATGGCCGTCCGTCTGTCCGTCCGTCTATCCGTCCGTCTATCCGTCCGTCTGTCCGTCCGTCAATCCGCCCGTGAACACCATTACTTTCGAAAAGATTGAGGTAGAGACCTGAAATATTATATAGTTACGTTTCTCGTAAATGGCTCGGCTAAATTCTTGACGATTTAGGTAAAATGTGTTTAGAATAGGATTTTGCATAACTTATCCATACATCAAAATTCAAAAGAACCACTGCTTCCCCCTCTCCCAAACAAATGGAATACTTTTTTCCTGTTTTCTTGAAAACTGTGCATCGTATCGAAAAATTTATAAAGATGAAATGTGTTTATAAATCTGTTTAGAACATTATTTTGTATAACCCTTCCATACACTAATCGGACCACTTCTTTCCTTCTGGTTTTATGACAATTTTTTTGTGCAATAGCACACAGACTTTTACCTGAGTTTCGAATCATTGATGATATCAAAATATTTAGAAGGTTTTGTTGTAAACCATCAAGAGCAGAGGTCTGGATAGTAGATGAGGCTGACGGTTTTGTTAGCATTAAGCACTCACGTAACTAGCTAACGTGGCGCAACTAGAAATTTTATGCATTTACAAAATTTCTCAGGCATCCCCGCGACGACCGAATTTTCAAAAACCTTACTTTTTGCGGAAATCTAGAGATTGTTTATAAGCCTACCAGACCTCGATGGCGGACGTTTAAAAAATATATGATTTGACACGGAGAGAAATAAATGACTCCCTAAAAGCGGAATTATTCCTATATTTTTGGGAACATTTCCATTTGTTTAGCACGAATTCCCTTTTGTTTGGGAGACATTACCAAAAAATTTGACTGTCTCGTATACTTTTTGTACACTTTTTGTAGGAATCTGTCTAATTATTCCTCTTCGCGTATATGCTTCAATAGGTCTCATTCACTTAAAAAAAAAAAAAATGCTTTACGTCAAACCGTAATAAAATCATTAAAAAATATACATTTTGTACCGTTTTAAATGAAAATAAACCTAATATGCAAAAGAAAACAAAAGTGTTTTCAATATACTCATCTTTAAGCAACCCAATGAAGCAATAATATTCAGAATAAAGTCTTTTTTACCAACTCCAGCAATCCACCATAATCTGGGAAATCTGAGCTAAAATCTGCTCGGCTTTGTATACAGAAAAAAAAAACAAAATACCACCACAGAAATTCAAAGTTATGATCAAGTTTACTAAGTCACTGGGTCTGGGGTAGTAAAACCAGGCGAAAAGCAGAAAGTATATCGGGTAACAGAAAATTAGCCATGAAACCCTTAAGTGTTGATTTAAAAAGAAAGAAAAAACTCTGGCGACAACAAAAAGTTTCATTTCTCAGTGTAAAATTTACCATGAATGAAAACAAACCCCAAACTCCAACTATATTCAGTATTGAGCTCAATTTGCACCAAACACCCTGAGTTTTCCAGTTTCGACTTCATCCCTTATTTATCGGCCGGTGTTATTTTCAGCCATTCTTTTCTTGACATTTATGGGACGTAAGGGGAACAAGAGATTTTGTGACGACATGACGTCTTTATTGGGGATGTATTTTACCAAAGGGGTGGAAAAACGAGAGAGAGAGAGAGAGAGGGAGAGAGGATTTCAATAAAAGCTCTGATATTCTTAAGGAAATTTGTTAACAAGATTTTGCGCATGACATGACAGCGATATTTTTGTTCGGTTAATGATGATGTTACACAATTCAGTTTCTTGTTGTAAAATACGGATTTTTAAGGTACAGTATTTAATATTTTGAGTTTATAAATGCAAAAAACAAAATTTACCATAAACTTTTAACTTTAAAGCCATGAAATTTTGCAGCCATGTTCTGTTTTGAAATATAACCGTAATCTTGTTAACTGAAATGCCTACAATGGCGGGTTTTTTGAATTCGTTTTTTCAGCGATTTACTTTCAGTACCTTATTTTGTTGGAATTTTTCGGCTTACAGGTCATAAAAAAATATAATAAAATGCTATATTATTTTTGTGGATGTTTTCACATTTGAAAAGTTCCTTCCAACAGGTCAGGCATGCTTGCTCTGAAGCTGGCTCACAGTCATCAGAGTCTGTTGTAAGCGCAAAACACAATTTGCCCGACAAAACATTTACGGCAACATTTCATATTTTAAACTCATAGTACTTCTGTATACAATCAATCCGATCAACTTTGTCTTCGTAAAAAGTTGAATCGAATTTAACTTTTGCCGCGACAGCTCGCAGACAAAATTTCATACTTTATTCAAAATTAAATATTGTCGTGATGTCATAGAATCTAAATTTCGTCACTTAAAGAAAGTATCAGGAAATATAGTTCGTATGCTGTGTTGCTAACATTCACATTTCTATTATGTATGATAATTGGTAACAAAATAAGGTTAGATGTGGCTTACAATCCCATTGTCAAAATCAAATGAAAAGCAAATGACGTTTAGAACAATAAAGTGTGCGCAATTGTGTGTGGAAGACAACTTTGTCGCCATAATCTGTCGCCGTAAATGTTGTATTGGGCAAATTGTATTCCGGCCTTTACCAGCTTCCACGTAGGCTTAGGCTAAATCTTATGTGAATTATAAGGAAAGGCAAAAATAGCTCCATCAGTACCTTATTTTTATTATTCCTTGTTCTTAGGTCCCGTTTATACATGCCACTTTATTCCGCGAATTTTATTCTACTCCCGAACTCGAATTTTTCCATATAAAACTGTCCGAATAAATTCAAATTTTGGAAATTTTTGCTAGGGCCCCGTTTACACGTCCGATTTTTTCTTAAATTTCTCGGCGAATTTTATTTTAACTTTTAAAGTTGTCAAGATTTGAATTTATTCCATCGTGCCGGAGCAATTTTATTTGAAAAATTTCGAGTTTCGGCGTCTTTCAGATTTTTTTTTTTTTGAATTTTGTGTTGTAGTGTAAACGGTTGTACTAAAATGCGAATTTAGTGTCGAGAATTAAAGTGCGATATGTAAACGGCACCTAAGTGATTTTATTCTGCGATAGATGAATAAAATTCGCGGAACAAATTCTGCATAAAATTCGCGGAAAAAATTTTGAATAAAATTCACGGAGAAATTCCAGAAAAATCGCAAGTGCGATATGTAAATGGGGCATTAGACTCAAACTTACTCCCTTATTCTAGCATTCTGACCGGTCGCAAGTCACAATCTGTATATAGCGACTTTGGCACAAAATACGATAATTTCCAATGCGTTTTTCCGTGATAAATGAAATGGGAAGTTTTTCAAATGAAAACACGAAAATGTTGTGACTGAGTTTTGACTATCGGTTAATTATTTTAAGAACACAAAAATTTTAACATCAACGGTTCTAGGGAAAACCTTAACGGTGATTGGGGCAATATTTATGTCAACTGTGACGTTAGGTTGTTTTCAAGCACGCTGCTTCTTTTGTGCAGAAAACCACTTTTAAATATAGATTTTTTTTTTAAAAACTGGAATTAATGCATGCCATCTAACACCCTCTTCGTTAATTTATCTAAAGCATGCTTAGAATAATCAAGAAAAGAAAAATCAAGGAAAATCGTATAAAAGAGCGATATCGTTATGATTATTTCAAACCAAGAAAATTGAATGCGTGCGAACGAATACGCTCTCTCGGCAAATAAAAAAGATTCAATTTTCACACCGTTTTTCTTGGTGGAGACTTTTGGTAGATAGTATGCTCCATTCTATATCGTCACTTTTTTGTAACGAAACGACGATATAGCAAAGAGGAAAATTCTATTAAAGCTATAGGGGTGGCGTTTATTTTTTGGTTTTGCTGAGCATTTCGTTAGTTTCCAATGACATGAGAGAAGCTTTAAATGAGCTTTTTTTGGGGGTTTTATCATTTCATTAGGGGTAGTATCGATTGTATGATGGAGCTGTGACACAGTCTGCCATAGTCGAAACTTGCTATCGATTTGAAAAGTTACATTTTCTGTGCAAAAAAACCACACACAAAACTTGTTAAAACAAATTATAGCAATAAAGTTTACACCGTTTTACATATTTTAAGCACGAAAATTTGAATCGGCATTCGGGGAATCTTAGAAATCTGGTAATGACGGGAATTTATTTTTAATCAATAATATAGATAGATCGTGGTGGTAAAATCGCTTTCATAACGAACAACGGGCTGTGGTTTCGTACGGGTGCGAAAACGGATTTTCATTAGTGTTATTGATTGTGGTTAAATTTAAGAAAAGGCAATTTTCATCAGTTTTAGAGAGGAATATAATCAGTCAATGATTGTGTAGTGTAAATTAGTGATTACGATCTTTTCGGGGTGAATTTACTTGGTCAGGAAGTTCTGGTGAAAATTTTCGGTACACAGGAAAAGTAAGTTATCCGAATTTTCAAGGCAGGGGAGAAAAATCTTACGAATCTCGATGATAGAGAATAATTGAAATTTGTCACTTTTATAGGAAAAAAAATTTTCTCAGCAGGTGATACTCTCTTAGAACGGAAGATATACACAAAAAAAAATGTTAAATTGACAGGAAATTAAAATTTTCTGATTATATTATATCGTTGATAGCAATTAATTTGCATGAAAAGAGACGTAATTGCAAAGTAGGGTGGCAATTATTGCAATTGAGATGACTCTTGTTTGATCTTTGTCAGATTTTTCCTTTTGCTCTTTTTTTTTAAAAACTTACAGTGTTTTCTTTTTCCTTTTAGCAATTCCCGCTATGTCTACCATTATTATTATAAACCACCCCCTGACATGACATTGGCCATTATTATGTCGCCTTCGTCTTTGCTTTCGGTATTGCCGTCGTCGTCGAGAATCGTCTACGGATTGAAATGTTTTATTTAAAAAAAATAGCATTGTCAAGGGAGCTAAACATACAAAATAGCAGATTTTCCTTTTGTCTTGTTTTCCATGTTTCAAAAAATGTCCCACATACAAATATGTCTGGATAGACGAAAAGTTATGATGAGATTCTTGGCTCCGGCAATCACGAGGGAGGATATATTTTGTACAGACAGGGGGCTTCGGGGTGAGAAAAAGGATAATAAAAAGCGGAAGCTTGAAACAATTTTCCAAATGATTTTTGCTATCTGGTAAAAGCTTTTTTCCAGCTCAGTGATATTGAAAAGAAAGATTAAGAAAAACAACATTACATCATCGTATTTAGAGGCAACTATGTAGAATGATTGTCCTTTCATTTGGTGAAATTAAAAGTAAAAATAAGTCATTCCACATTAGGGGAAGAGATGGATTTAATAATTCTGTTTGATTTTTAAAACGATTAATCTTTTTAAAATCTCGATAGATGAATTTCCTTTTAGTAATTAAATTTTTAGTGGCAATCAAAAGTGTATTTTACCCAGAATCCTCTGGAAATTAAGATTGGATAAAAACTTTTTGATGTTAAAAGGAAACTCAAAGTCAGATTTGATTGATTGATGCATAAATTGGTGAAAGGTAGTTTACTGTAATTCAAAGAAAACAAGACTGTTTTTCTGTAAAACCATCACAATTTTAGTACATTTTGTGCTTGTGATTGAATTATTAAAAATTCACTTTGTTTAGTTTTTATATACACCTTGAAAAGATACCAGCAAGACACAAATTCTCAAAAATACTTTTTCAGAGGGCTGTTCATGAAATACGTTATAAATTTAGATGGGGGAGGGGAGTTGAAGCAGGAAATGGAGGCGTTAAATCCCATACAAAACATGACAAAAACCGACACGGGGAAAAGAGGGGCGGATCCTAAATTCAAAACTTAAATGTGGACATTCTGAAAATCGTATCTTCAAGCAAACTGTCTAACATTTACATGTCCCACAAAAATTGCTCTCTAAACAGGGAATATCGCATTTCTTAAAGTGTACAAACATCAGTGGAAAAATGTACGGAATCCGGGTGAAAATTTTACTCAAGTCTTATATTTTTATAACATTAAAGAAGGAGTAACTTCAAAAAGCCTTCAATCTTCGTTAGGGCTCCTTTTTTAGTTGTTGCTCTTTTTTAGGAATATTATGTGTGATTTTTTTTTGTTTAAAGGAATTATCGATTTTTCCGGCGCTTACCACGGTATTTCCATATATGCGTAAATTTGTATATTTTGTGAACGGTGAATCTGTATGAGTTTATACGAATATGTAATGAATTGAAATTGAGGGGGTGGATTTTCAAACTCCTAACTACCAGAATGGATTGGGGTTAAAAGTAAGGCAAATATAAAATCCAAAAAAGGCGACATTAATGCGGAAGATACGGAAAACATTAGGAGAATTCTTCGTTCCGTATTGAATTTATCTTTTATTCATGACATAAGGAGATTTATGCTAGAGCTGAAGTGATCTTGTCGCCCACATTTCCGTCATACAGAGAATAAAATAAATATATATTTTTGTGTCTTTTGTGGACATTCGAAATCAAATACTCGATTTTATACCATTTTTCGCTGATATTAATTTTTTTACGAGTTTTTTTTCAAAGATTTTTTCCAGCATTTTTGTGGTGGACTAAAATATAAATTGTATCCGTTTAATGTCCAAAAAACAGCACAAATATTTATAAGATATTTCAGGGGGCTTTTTCTTATTAAATTATTACCATATTTTTAATATCAAAAGGTTTTTTCGTGCCCCAAATAAGTATCTCTTAGATACGGGGCAAGGTTGTTTGAAGTTGAAATGAGAAATATTTTTGTTTCGTAATCAAGTGTAAGCTTCTTTTATCTAATTTTTCTTCTTATACTTTTACTGGATAAATTTAAATCTGTAGGGGAACGGTTTGTACATTGGATCGATTTTTTTTATAATGAAACTATAAAAAAATAAAAAAGAAAATTTTAAAAAAGCTTTTATTTAAAAAAATGCACTAAAAAGAAAAAAAATAATTTTTTGGTACTGTGTATCAGAAATTTTTTTTTCCTTTTCAGTGCATTTTCTTAAAAAAAAACTCATTTAACATTTTTTTAAATTTTTTTTTTGTATTTCATCATTTTTAGTCATTTTGAATTTTATTAGTATGACTAAAAATTCAAAATGTCTGTCTTTGGCCACGCTTGATTATACTTTTTAGTCTTCGAATATACATTTCTCTTGATGCCTCTATTTTTATGGACTTTTTAACTCCATAATCGGATTCAGTAATCCCAAAAAAAAGTATAATCACGTTATCCTTACAGGACCTCCTGTTATCCTTGCAGACTTCTTAATACCAGAATCGGATTCAGCGCTCCCAAATATCGCCAGATTAGATTTTTTTCCGAAAAATTTGAGGAAAAGGATAAACACGTCATCCTTTCAAAACCTTCTGTTATCCTTACTGACTTCTGAACGTCAGAATCGGATTCAGCCATCCCAAAACCTGTAGATGAGATTTTTTCGGAAAATTTTAGAAAAAGGATAATCACCTCATCCGTACAGGACCTTCCGTTATCCTTCCGGAATTCTTAACATCAAAATCGGCTTCAGCGACCCCAAAAACCCCCAGATAAGGTTTTTTCCGGAAAATTTGAAAAGGATAACGACGTTATCCGTACAGGATCTTCCATTATCCTTACAGAGTTATTAATCTCAGAATCGGATTCAGCGACCCCAAAAACCACCAGATGAGATTTTTTCCGGAAAATTTGAAGAAAAGTATAATGATAGGATCTTCCGTTATCCTTACAGATTTCTTAATGCAAGAATGGGATTCAGCGACCCTGAAAACCCTCTAATGCTAATTTTTCAAAAGAAAAATGGGAAAAAGGATACTTACGTTTTCGTTTTAAAACTGAAATCGTAAAAATGGTTACTACATTTGCTTGGAATGTTTTCATACGAAAATTTCAATTTTACTTGATTGCAAAGAAAATGGATCGCCTAGCGGGAACGTCATGACTCATGACCAATTCAAATAAAAGTTACAAATTTTACGAAACGAAAATTGTTTTAATTTCCTTCCAAGTTTTAGGATTTTAATGTAAAAATACCTAGGATTTCGGCACGAATTTTCTAGAAAAATATAGTTTATGACAGAAAAATTGATTTTTTGTATTGACAGCATATTTTCAAAATACTGATTTAAAAAAAATTATTTGTGTTGCTATAATAAATTTAGCTCCATTATCTCCAGTAACCGATTATCTTTTTTTTTACTTTCCTCTTTCATAGAAGGAAAGTATTGTATTTATGACGGAGACCGACTCGAGAACGGAGGCAGATAGAAAATTTCTTATCAGTACGAAATTCCTTTCAGACATAATTGTGATCTGTCTGTTGGTCTGTCTGTCTGCCTGTCTGTCGATCTGTCTGCCTGGCGGTCTGTCAGTTTTACGTATCTTGAATAACTCAAGAACGCGTCGAGTTAGCGATTTGAAATTTTATGTAAATAGGTTTTACGGAAAACGTTTTCTGTCAACTTTTAGAAAAGTAACGGTAGCTACAACGGGTATCTCCCATATAACTTTTTTGAAACTATACAGTTTTTTGAAAATTTTTCGAAATCAATGCTCTTTTGGGGAAAAATGAATATGACAAAACTTAAAGGCTATCAAATTCTCTAAATTTTTTGCTTTAATGGTTTTTTGTATCTCTAATGGCTTTCAACATATTTGAAAAAAGATAAGTTTTTTGAAACCAATTATTGCAGAGGAAAGTTTTGTGTTGATCACACCTGATATTTTTTTAACACGTTGGCTACCATGTGAGTCACCGGTGTACACACACTATTGTCATTACCGTCAGTTTCTCAAGTTCCATGGTGGAGTGCAGTCGCTCGTCCGGTACAAAGGGGGTTTTTTTTGTCCGTTATATTTTATTCGATTCGTTCGTTTTTGTCTGTATTGATCTTGTGTTCACTGGTGACTCACAAAGCACAGAAATGATTTTTGCGTTTTTTCCCAGTGTATACTAATGGAGTAAGCGTTTTTTTTGGCTGGTAGCCAACGTATTAATATACAAAACACGCTGATACTTTGATTAGTTGGTTTTATTGTTTAAATGCACGTTGGATCATACTTGTCAAAATTTGACCGTTTTGAGGACGCCTCAGACTTTTTTCTTCAATAAAAAACCGGAAATCCGGTTTTTAATTTTACCTCAATTTAATTAAAAACAGCAATTTTAATGATACATTTTTAATTTGCAGTAATGAGTGCGTTTTAAGGTGCAATCATCCCTTCACAAATTAAAGCTCTCAAGGCTGTTCAGCTTGCACACGAGGCGAGTGCTAAGCCGATAAATAGGAGTTTAGTGGGTGTGTGTTTAAATTTTAATCCGGAATAATGGAGAAGTTTTCGAATGAAGACTATGGCGGAGGTGGCGATGGATATGGGGATGGATATGGAAACTATGAGCAGAGTCAAATGGGTCAACCCGCTGGATATGTAGCCCGTCCACGTGTTGATCCAGAAGCTGAAGGGGAGGTAGATCCGAACCTGTAAGTTGTTCATGATTTTCAAATAACGTATACTAGTAAATTTCTCTCTTTTACTCCATACCTTATAGAATGACAATATCTCCTGAATCTTAATCTTTTTTCTTACTTACAGTTACCCCCAAGCTAAGGAGGCGACACACAAAATACGTGGAAAATCGGATTTTATCGAAATGCTGTGTGGATCCGTTGATCAAGAGCTTTTACCTGTGAAAAGTTTTTACTTTTTCTTTTACTCGGCATTCGGCTCCTTATTCCCGCTGATGGGTATATACTTCAAGCAAATGGGAATGAATCCGGGACAATGTGGTCTTTTGATTGGCACAAGACCCTTCGTTGAATTTCTTTCGGCTCCGTTTTGGGGCTCTTATGCCGACAGGTAATTGAACAATTCCACTCTTATCGTGTATAGTAAATCTTGTTTTTATATTTATTTCGTTTCATTTCTTTGTGGCTTATTTTATTCAAGAAAATTCTCAAGTATCATCGATGTCAATTCAATTAACGCAATAAACTTGAGTCGGATAACAAGAAATCGCTTGCTATTTTTTGATTTACTAATACTTAGTTTTAGTTGTATAATGAGAAGATTTGAAATAATATCACACAAACGTTTTTTTCTAAATATTTTTTATGTGAATTTCTACAAACAGATGTAAAAAGGGGAAAATGCTGCTTTTGGCGAGTTTAGCGTCTTGGGTCATTTTCACTTTGCCACTGGGATTTATTCAGCCGCCAGCTACTAGCTGTATTATAAAGGAAAACGATACTTTCTACGAATTGAGAACCCCAGAAGCACCCAAAATTATTAAGAGAGATATAGAGTATGTAACAAACGATATCACGGAACATACAAGGTAAGTCAAGCAGAAAAATAATACTATAGCGATGTGCGAAACTTCAGTTTGTCTGTCGGTCCGTTCGATAAGAGATGAAAGACCACTACACCGATTGGGAGCAAATTTGTGGGTAAACTTTTTTGTAACAAGAGAGCCTGCTATTTTAAGTTCTCTTACGCGCTTTTGCTCTGTTATATCTTGAGCCGTTGAAGTGATTTCGATTCGATTTTCCCTAACAAATTTGAACAGATTTGTTCCGGTTTTTCCAATAAAATGAAACACCCATAAAGTATATGTTCATTTATTAAAACTCATGTCACTTCTACTTTTGTATTATCTTTTGAATATCATGGGGGATTTTAATCTACAATTAGAATCCCGTTGAAATTTATGAACTATGCAAATTCTCATATCCCCTTTCTGTAAACCCCCTCTCCCTCTATGTTCTGAGTTGTGCAAACAATTTTGATCCGGTTTCCACTATTGAAGAGAGAGTCTCTTCTAAAAGCAATAGTAACGCCACGCCGTCTCTGTGATTTTCTGCCATAGCAGTTGTGAGGTTTTCCATGGGTGTTTTTTTCACATTGCCCTTGTATATTTGGATATATCGTGGTGACATGAAATGCTACGCTGCTTTAATAAACAATAGCGTAATTGCGACCGCTCACTGTACTGTACTTGTTAAGGAACAGTCCATAAAATACGTCACACTTTTAAAGGGGCGACCAGTGACAGTGTGATGGCGGCGGTACTAAACTTTTCACAAAAAATCGGATGGGATGGTGGAGGGGGTGGGGGTGTGGATCGAGTAGCCTCAAATTTGCATAAGTGCAGGCGCGCACCGCGTTAGCAAATATGTAGAATAGCGCTAAATTGGCAATTTCAGTTTTTAAAACGCGTACAAATCAATACGGGAACTGGAAACGATGTGTATTTCGACTTACTTTTTTACTACTTGCATATTACTACTCAATTCTACTTCAATGCAAACTGAAATATTAGTTTAAAGGTATTTTAAAAACTCAAATTGCCATTCTGGATGATTACCAATGCTGTGCGCGCATGCACTAAGGTTTTTTTAACAGCCTCTTAATTAATTAAAAAAAAGTCTTTCAGTTACTAAAAACAGTTACTACTTTATTGAATTTTAGAAAAGTACGATCACCTCGTCCGTTGGCTGAAGCTGGTGTTTCACCACTCAATGTAAACTACGCTTTCAATTTTGATGAGCACAAGCACGGCTCTTGGGTATCTCCACTCTTCTCAGCGATCGTCTACAGAACCGAGGTATATAAACTTGGCTTAAAAGTGTCACCAATTTTGTTTAAAATAATATATACTTTTTAGGACATCCAAAAAGCATTCTTCCTACTACTTCTACTAGTCATAATTGGGGAATTCTTCAGTGCTCCGGCGATAACACTTGCAGATTCAGCAGTAATAACGATACTCGGCGAGGATGCGGATAAATATGGCCACCAGCGAATGTTCGGATCATTGGGCTGGGGCTTGGCGATGTTTTTCGTAGGTATAGCCCTTGATCATTCCACATCCTTTCCAGATCATCCATGCGGTCCAGAGAAACAGGAGAAGAACTACACGATCTGCTTTGCGACATTCTCAGTTTTAATGATGGCCGCGGTAATATCCGCAACGCAAATTACCTTTAAATATGACTTCGAAGAGCCCGAGCCAGAGCAGACAAAGTTGGATAATATTCCTAGTGCCGAGGATGAAATGCAAAATCAGTTGGCTGCACAGCTCCAGTTGCCTTCGTTAGCAGTGACTAATAAATCAGGAGGTGGTTTTGGTGACACTAGTGCAGTTCCGCCAGCTCAGCCAGCACTTGGCGCTCAAACGAAAATCTTTGCACAGACGACACGCGAAATGCCCGAGTGGGTAACAGTCCTCAGGCAGTTTAAAGACTTGAAGTGCGCATCCTTTCTATTCGTTGCCTGGTTCATGGGCTTTGGAATTGGTTTAATCTTCACATTTCTTTTCTGGCACCTTCAGGACTATGGTGGATCGCCAACGCTTTTCGGCGTCGCTTCTGTTATCAATCACATCTCCGAAATCTTTGCGTACTTCTTCAGTTTTCGTTTGATCACGCAAATCGGCCACGTTAAGGTTTTGTGTCTGGGTCTAATTGGAAACGTGGTTCGATTCCTCTACATATCCTGGCTGCGGAATCCTTGGTGGGTGTTGCCATTCGAATTCATGCAGGGGATTACTCATGCCGCTGTCTGGGCTGCTTGCTGCTCATACATCGCACATAACACACCACAGCAGTTGCGTGCCTCCGCTCAGGGAGTCCTTCAAGGAATTCATCATGGACTGGGTAGAGGTTGCGGTGCCGTGATCGGTGGTATTTTTGTCACGTACTTTGGCACGAC
Organism: Chrysopilus asiliformis; assembly: GCA_964034945.1. NCBI lineage: Eukaryota > Metazoa > Arthropoda > Insecta > Diptera > Rhagionidae > Chrysopilus > Chrysopilus asiliformis. The sequence goes on from OZ035962.1 coordinate 81,842,141, forward strand.
TGCGACATTCCGAGGTTACGGAGTTGTTTGTTTACTCGTTCTTGGCGTTTTTATTTTCATCAATTTCTATCGAAAGGAACAGGGATTCGTCTCTGAAATTCCAACTACAGAAGATCCTCATCAGGTGGGTGTCAAAAATATTTTTGATTCAAATTTCTTGTTAATTGGAATCACATTAAAATTTTTAGGTTGCTGAAGAAACATCTCATCTCGCCCCGCACGGTGTCCCAAGCAATCCACTTCCACGAGCCTTATCGAGTACTCGATTAAACGATTTAAATCCACAAAACGGTGATAACACCTACGGAACCTACCAAACCACTGGCGGTAATTTAGATATTCCAGGAGCTGCTCCTCGCAATCCATTTGCACAGTAAAAGTAAAATATTCCGTCTAAGAATAATTCCTGATTTTAATTAATATACAAAATTTTTCATTATATAAATTCACTACCAAAAAAAAACCACGTTTGTAACATAAAGGAGTTAGTTTTAAAATTATACAAAGCAAAATAGATTAATGAAGTCAGTTTAATCACAGTTTGATCTTGTGACACTACTGATCTAGCTATTACTTAGAAAGGTTTTCATTGGAATGAAAAAAAAGCTTTCCATGAAAAAAAGCTTCCCAAAGTGTGACCGGAATAGCTTTTTTGTGAAGACCATCACTGATTTAGAATACTGGTTTATAAAACAGGAAAAGGGTAATAGTTTGATCATAAAGTTTTACAAAGTTCAATAGAATAACACAAATACGAACTCATCTACTCATTTTAAATGTATTTAAAATATATGAAACTTGTGTTCATTGAACGGACATAGTTTGAGATTTTAGCAGTGGCTTTTACGCCTTTTTATCTAATTTTAACAGCTAAAGGGCCTTAAATATTACTCAAGTGTTTAAACTCCATTTGTAGTCATCTATGGAAAAAAATCTTGCCGATAATTTCAGGGCTGTCTCCAAAAGTCCTACGAATTGCTATTTTAGCTAATTTCGCGATTAGCATTGTATATCTTTTTTAAAACAAAGTTTTTAAACAGTTTTCGGTGTTTGTAAAAAAGAAAATTTTGATTATTTCGAAGCTGGTGGCAATTTTTTTCTTCGGGTTTTCGCAGTGAAATTTTCGCATTTATGTTCTTGTAAATATTATATATTTGGTGCTTTTGTTCAATTTAAACACAAAATTTTTTTTAAAAGGCGATTGTTTCCTTGAAAAATTGGATTTTTAAAAACTTGTTTTTAGCTGAATAACAATGCGAAATCACGTACTGATTAATTTTAAAACCCTCCACAAACCAAATCACCTTCAAAAATTTTTATTCCAGAAAACTCTGCATCACGCAATGTAAAAATTCACTAAAATTGTTTTAACCCTCTTTTGCTCATTATTTACTTAAGTAGTAAATACAGAATTAAAAATTTTGCGGAAAGAATCTATTATAAAAACGGAAGAAAAATAAGAGTTATGGATATTGAGATAATTAGTAACTCATAAACGTATCGATTTTTCTTGTGCAATCACAAAAAGCGGCTCATAAAATACGTCATGCATTTTGAGGGAGAGAAGGGGATGCAATGGTGTGAAAATCCAGTCAAAAACTAATGCGCACGGTAAAAAATCTTGATTAAATTCCACTCAAAATTGGATTACACTGGACCTATATGTAATCCAATGCAATATTCTAATCCAATAGTATAGACTAGAATTTTTTTTAGGTTAATTTAGTATTAAAGTCTACAATTTTGATTAAATTGTAGATATTAATATTAAAAGTATTTAAATTCAATATAAATATTTAAAAATGATTAAAATATGAAGGCAAAAAATATTAAAATATATTTAATAAGTCACACGTATTAAATTCTAATCCAAAATTGTATTAAAATTTCGTCAATATAATTTTTGTATTGAAAAGTACCCCAGGATTTTTTGCCATGTGAAAAAGCAAATCAAAAAGTATCTTGACGTATTTTATGGACCTTATTTCGACTATTTTTTACATTCCTCTGCTATAGAGGGAAAGTATTATAATATTTATGGCGCAGACCGACTCGAGAACGGTAGCAGATAGAAACTTTCTGATCAGTACGAAATTCGGTTCAAGCCAAATTATGAGGAAGTCCGTGAATCTGTTTGTCGGTCTGTGGTTTGTCCGTTTTACGTAACTTATATAACTCGAGAACGCGTTGAGTTAGCGATTTGAAATTTGTTTGAAAATGTTTCACGGAAATCATAGTTTTCTGTCAACTTTTGGAAAAGTACCGTTACCTATAACGGGTACTTCCCATACAATTGTTTACAGTTTTTAGAAAATTTCCCGAAAACTATGCGCTGTTCCCGAAAACTATTTTGGAAGAAAATAGAATATGATAGTAAGATATAAAATTTTCTACATTTTTTGCTTTAACGGTTTTTGCGTATCTCTAACGGTTCTCAAAATATTTGAAAAAATATAAGTTTTTTTGAAAAAATTTCGGAAACTGGGCTTTTGAGAAAAAATGTTTAAAATAAAATTCAAACAAAATCAAATTTCCTGTGTTTTTTCTTTTAACGGTTTTTTTACGTATCTTTAACGTTTCTCGAGATATTTGAAAAATATTATTTGTAACATATTTTTCCTGAAACTAAATATTGCAGAGGAAAGTTTTGTGTTGATCAGAACTATGTATTAGCAAATTAAAAACAACTAAATGAAAAATTTGGAAAACTGCACGCCGAAAGTTACTTTTATTAATTATTTGTGATAAAACGATTAAAAACAAATACAAAGAAGAATATAAAATGCTTATTACAACAACAAAAATTTCATATCATTTTAACGTAAGAAAAATTAAACAAAATATTCAATAGTTAAACAAAAGATCTTAAAGAGAAAATATTTTATAGAACTAATATACATAAAAACATATTTCTTTAAATATATGTATAAATAAAAAAAAATATTTATATTATATATATATTATATACATAACATTACATACTGATATTAAAACAATCAAATTTACTTTTTAAGTGTTGAATAATTTAATGGAATTCGAATATTTTCTAAATTATATTGCAATATGATCGAAAAATTTCACTCTTTTTCAAATATTTTGCATATTTTGAAATGTTTCTGGTCGGTCATAAAAAAAAATACTCGAAATATTCTTAGATTTTTGTTAGCAAGAAGCGCCACAAAAATGAATTCTGGTAGAACTCCGGTGAAATGAGGAATAATTCTATTATATTTTGCTCGCAAAAACAAATCGCAAGGTGAAAATAAGATAATTTAGATAAAAAAGACATGAAAATTGTATTACAGTAATCGGTGCTAAGTATATTTTCGAATATTTTGTAAAATCGCGAGCAAACATCTTTTGCGTAATAAAATTCTTAGAAAATTGCATTATAATGTGCTGAGATAAAGAAAAGTGGATCAAAAGATGTTTGAAGAATCAAAGTTACCAAAACGATATTATCCATGATTTTAAAATTTCAAAAAAAAAAAATACTTTATTAAAATGTTTCATAATAAAAAAAAATATATTGATATTATGATCATTATTATTATTAAAAAAAACGAAAAACACATGATAATCTAGAAAAACAAAAAGCATTATTATAAAAAAAATCCTTGTTATTAAATAAATATTTGATAAAATATTAAGAATATTAGAAGAAAAAAAAACATAAAATCAGTAAAAAAAACAAACAACTCATAGAAAAATTTATACCATTATTTATTATTGACTAAATTTAATAAAAAAATATATTATACTAAAAATGATTATTATAGTAGATGTACTTAAAAAAATGAAATTTCGAACCATTCGTAAGTTTTTAGGGTAAAAGAATTGAAATAAACAAATGTTACAACATTTACATATATAAATATCATTTAAAAAAATTTCATTTCAAGAAAAAAAAACAAGCAAGTAATTTGTAGTTAATGAATGTTACATTATTTAAAAAGAAATTATAAATAAACAACAGTGTGTGTTTATGTACATCGGAAAAGACTATTTATTAAGGGTAATTGATTAAATGTATATTTAAAAAACTATTCACATTATATATAAAACAAAAGAATAGTAATATTAATACTAAAATTAAAATATTGTTGTGTATATGTACTGTACAGCACTAAAATTTCTGTAAAATTAACAAAAAAAAAATAAAAATTGAATAATAATAATAAAAAAACAAAACAAATGCACTCTATACTATGTTAACGGAAAATTTTGGGTGTTTTATTGAATTTAATAATTTGAATAATTTTTATTTTTATGGTAAGTGAAATGTTTTTTTTACAATATGTAATATTGGATCTGTAAAGCGACCCCTACACGTTCAATCTTGCAGTCAACCATCGCATATTGTGACAGCATTTTGAACGTCTATAGTGATGCCGTCATGCAAAATTCCATGATTGCCAGCACGCTGGCCAATATCGAAATTTCGAAGGAGCTTTGTGAATGACAGCATGCTTGATCGTGTATGGCGAAGCTGTCACCCTTGGAGCACTATGAACGCAACCAAGCCGCAACTATCACGCATCCAAATGTCACTTACGAGTTTATTTCGCAGAAATGCTTTTGAGTAAGCACAATGAACGGATTGAACGCAACCATCGACGCAAAAGTTACCAAACTTTGAACTTTGCCGCGGCAATTCTGCGTTTACAGTTCTGTACAGTCCCAATCAAAATGTCGTTCGAGGAGAAATTAATTGAAGAAGTGCGGAAAAACACGGTTTTATACAAAAATGTATCTTTAAAAATGAGAATATGGGAAAACATTGCTGCAGAGCTGTCAGCAACAGGTATACTTTTAAAAAATTGCGACATTTAATAATGTTTAAATATTTTTCAGTTGAATTGTGTCAGACACGGTGAAAATCCTTGCGGGATAGATTTTCCAAAGAATTAAATAAAGAAAATGCACCGTCAGGAAGTGCTGCATCAGCTAATAACCCGCTGTGGATCTATTTTGAGAATTTGAAGTTTTTACGGGACTTCCGGGTCGGAAGTTTTTATTTGATTGAAGCAAACTTCAAAATATCCATCAATGTCCCGTGTTAAATTCAGTGGCCGCACCCAATATTGTCTTTTTTTCTTTTTATTTATTCGCATCACATGCAAATAGCAAATATGCAAACAAATAAAATAAATTATCGCTTCAAAATCTCCCATTTTTTATATATTTTTCTACTTTAGTTCACTTTTCATTTTTCTGTGTTTGTCTCACAACGCAACAGACGACGATTCTATTGTGCTCAACCGCTCCTGAACTGCGTTGCGTTCGAAGCGTCCTTAGTTGCGGCTTGGTTGCGTTCATTGTGCTCCAAGGGTCAATCAATTCGTCATTTCAGCGTAATTTTTAGTAATGAAAAGATGTCGCATATAAAAGACAGAGTTTTTTGGGAATCTCTTTCGAGTCATATATAAAATAGAATCGCAATGTGATGGTATTCTTGTAGTTGTCATTTTTATTTAGGAATTTTGGCCAAAATTTGGATAGAATTTGGCCAAAATTTGGTCATTTTATTGAAGTCCGAAAAAATGACAGGTGACGGTCACTTTCACTTATCACCTTACGAGATTCTACTCCAGAGTCTATTTTGATATTATGTAGCCTGTTCACAATGGTTAAAATAGTCCGCCTAATCAGGGCAGAAACTGGTAACATTCCTCATCAAAACCAAAATCCACATTTTCAGAATTCCGCTTGTCGTGCTCGGATTGGTTGGCCACCACACTGAACTTGTTCCATTGTTATTATTGTTTCACCATGAATTGGGAGCAAAATATTACTTCTGATTCTTTAGAAATGTTCATTTTCCAAATGTTTCACGACAGTCTGATTGTTCACCGCTACTAGCTTAAATAGTCTCAATGTGAACACGAGGAATATTTCATCCGTCCTATTTAGGCAGACTATTTCAACCAATCTGAACATGGTCATGGGCGCGTGCGAAATGGTCTAATTACATATTAAGTACCAGGAACACCGAGCCATGCTCGGCGACCTCAAAATCCTACTATCGCTGATTTTTGGGGAAAAACTAAATTCACATTATCTTTACAGAGCTTTTCCAGAGTTTTTAAATTCCCGACCTAGAAAGCTAGAACTGAAACTAACGCGCGATATCAAAATTTCATAGAAATCGGTAATCGCTAAGTAATCGCTATAACCGATTTTTGAAAAGTTGTTTTGAGACACCAGGTGAGGGTTATCGAGGGGAGGAAAACGTCAGGTTTGTAGTGGAAAAATCGAAAGCCCTTAGCCCACTTAGTAATACTGTAAAGTTTCATTAAGATCGGACCACCCAATTCGAAGATACCAGGCGAGGGGTATCGAAGGGGAATTTTCTCAGGGGTGAGACCTATCTAGATCGATTCCTTGTCCCCGAAAATCCCTAATCACCAAGTTTCATGAAAATCGTTAGGCGGGTTTTCGAGATCGTTTGTGCAGACAGACAGATAGACATACAGACATTCCTCGTATTATATTATACGATTCGCGTTCTAATATTAGTTTTTATTGAAAAGTTTCTAGCTGTAATTTCTGTACGTTTGACATGTACTCAAGACTGAAAAGATTATTTATCTTGCGTTTAAAACTGAACCGTTTATTAATTTTTATTTTGCATGTTGCGGAATGGATACCGAAAACCAAATAAGTGATAAATCGATAGCGGTCATATTATTTTCAAATTTGAACGTCAAATGTCAAAAAATTAGCCCGAGAAAAGAATTAGCATGCTCGAAAATTTGCTTGCTGAGAATATATTAAAATTAGCATCGTTTCGCACACGCCCTTACAATGTTTATTCTTGATAATCTCTATCTAGAACTAGCTGCGTACAAAGGCGTGCTAGAGGAGGCTAAAGCGCATAAAAAATCTGGGCATTTTCTTTAATAACCTAAAGGTGTTAAACATATAATAAACTAAAGGTGCCGCTCCACATGAGAGTAAATACGAGAACCTCTCGATAGCAGCTACTCGCAAATGGACACGTCTCTGAGAGTCGCTCGCAGAAACTCGCAAAAAGTCGCGAGCTAGTTTCTGCCACGGCATAGAGACAATCAAGGTATGCCATGAACTTTTGATAGTCAGGTGTAACGTCATTTGTGCCGACTTTTTTTAATTAATTTTTATGTTTATTGATCACTATTTAATGCAATCAGTCCACTAATTTACAAATATCTTATTTAGATCGCACAAAAATTTAAATAACCATCCACAAAACAAAATTCCTTCTGAACTTGACGAACTAATCGGCACAAGTGACGTTGCAAAGAAACTTCAGATTTGAGTTTATGGCATACCTTGGTTGTCTCTATGCTGTGGTTTCTGCTAGCTGTCAAAAGTGATTCTACTCTCTAGTCGACACGCACCCATTGAACTCTCGGGGAGTTGCTCGCCAGATACGAACGGCGTTTGAATTTCGCTAGTAGATCTCGAGAACTTGCCAAAGCAAGATGCCAAAAAATAAAGATATTGGTCTTGAAAAGAGAAAAATCGCCGAAATTAACTCTCAAATGGACAACCTCCTGCGAGTAACTCTCGAGAGTTTTTGAGAGTTACTCGCGTATTTACTCTCATGTGGAGCGGCACCTTAATGGAGTGAAAGAAGATTTTGGCAAGCTGTGTACCTTTTAATACTTCCCTGTTGCCATATGGGAACACTAGGTTTAAGTATTAAAAAACCGAGGTCTTAAAAAAGCACTGTTTCTTTCAAAAGTTTCCTTTTCAATAAATCAAATTTCAATAAAAATATTAAATTTGAAAAAAATTATTTTTTTAAATAGCACATTTGTATTACATTGTAATACAAAAATGCATAAAAAAATAATCCGGTTGGATTAAATTTTAATTAAAAAGTATTTAAAAAAAATAGCGCATTTGGATTACAACGTAATCGGAAAATGCATTAAAAAAAAATAATGCAGTTGCATTAAATTTTAGTAAAAAAAGTTTAAAACCAATAACTTATTTGGATTAAAAAAATAATAATCTTTCGTGAGATTAAATTTTAATATTTTTTCTCTGTGGAACCGTATACAATACCAAAAAGATTATTGTATTCAAGAGAGACTTTGTTGGACCGAACCAGCTCGATGACCCATCAAGAATGCAATGAATATCGATCGGCAATCGATCTCACAACACCCACCGAGCTGGCTATCCTTGTCTCCCTTCCCAAGGATAGTAACGCATACCATCAAGCTGGGATTTTGCTTTGGTAATTATTTTGGTTGCTAACAAGATGAAAATTTAGTCCAAAAATTTTTACCGTGTAGATCTGGCACTCCAATATCTGGCGAACCAATTGGTCGTTCTGACGGATTTATTAGAAACTTTCGAATCATTTCTGAATTTATTAGGCCTTCTGTAACCCACTGTAAACTTGAAGCGACATCTCTTTCCAAAACCCTAGACAAAATCCATGAAAACACGACAGAAAGCTTGGAAAGTTCACCATTTTAAAAGTTGAATGATTCTATGGATTGAACAATGTGACGAAGTTTAAATTTTGTATTGAAATCACTCTGACTAAATAACTTGAGATTAGAAACCCAAAATTCCAATTTTGTATGGTAATTTTGCATTCTTTTAAAATAATTAAAAGAAAATATGGATCTCTTCGTTACACGAAGTTTTACAGAAATGGCATACTTCATTCTATGACGGACAATGCAGCATGGCGTAACCAAGAATTAGGACTAAGGATATTTAGTACTTATGGGCAAGAATATATGCGCTGGCAGAACAATTTGAATTTTGAGCTGGGGTTCTGACAAACCTTAAAGTCTATAGAAAACTTGTTTTACTAATTGATAAGACGCTAAACATAAGAAGTCGTAAAATATCACCGGTTTTGAGTATTTTACTTCGTATATATCAACAGTCTAGAAATATTGTGTATTTTAAATTACAATTTTGTTTCAAGATATCAAAAATAACGCATTATACTAATACAGTGGAGTCTCGGTTACGTGAACACTCCATTATGTGAACAATCCAGTAACATGAACCGCCTTGCTGTCAACATTGAGTATCTTACAACCTAAACAAACAAGAAAACTGGTACTCTATAACGTGAACAAAAATTACACTAACTGGAGTTACATATGTGGAATACAACTTCTTTTTCTTCTATATATGTTGGAATATAAATGTAATGAATAGTCTTCTGTATAGAGTTGAAATCTTTACTCGTGCTGTGCAATGGGCCGAAGTTCGAAACCTTGAATGGGATACTGCATTGTTACTCAAGAAATTAAAATAACAAGCAGTAATGGAAACCACTACCAAAACACAAAAACAAACAAAAATTACAGAATACTTATTCCAATGCATCCTCTTGTCACTTTTTCTACTGAACACAGAAATTTCTTTCTTTTATAGTAATGTAAGCATGTTTTTTATTAAAACTTTTTTTAAAAATTTCACCTCTTGAACGTGAACAAATTCACAAATGTAAACAAGCCATGTCTGATGTGTGTTCACATTACCGAGACTCCGCTGTATATAAAAATAAGTTGGTGTCTGTCTGTCTGTTCCTCTTTCACGCAAAAACGGCTGAACCGATTGACTTGAAATTTGGCATGAGTGTCTGTGGTAGTTCCAACATAGGCATACGGAAAAGTAGCGCGAGGGGTGGGGGAGTAAGGGGAGGGAGTACCGGGCGAAGCCAGTAATGACGTATTATTTCAAAATCTATTGTCAAATTTTCCCGATATTTCTCAGTATAGATATAGATAGATAAATTAAACGCGCGGCGTAATGGGGGGGGTGAACCGCGAAGCGGTTTGGGGCGCAGCCTCTAGTAACCGAATAAATGCATCGCAGAAATTTTTTTTTCTTTACTGAAACGACTTTAATGAGGATTGGTTTATTATTGGCCAGAAATTCAAATTTAAATTTTGTCAAAAAGATTTTCTTTTATTGAACATTAACTGAACATTCTTTGAAGATGATTGCTCAAGAGACATAAGGTAATTGTAATTGTGAATAATTTTAAAATTCGACATCAATACAGTTGGTGTTAATTTCCTTTCTAAATAATGATGTTAATAATTGTGACAAGGATATTATAAACTCATTTCCGTTGTAACTCCCTTTTCAGTATATTTCGATAATACCTCTAAAAGATACAATATGTATATTCTTAGATTTCTTTACCTCTCAATATTAGATCTCAATTGACATCCAATTTACAGTATTCCAGAATTTGTATTTCTTCCGATCCCCTCTTACACCCTAGAGCGTTGATTGTTGCAAGTATTGAGAATCAAGGACGCTTAGGGTTGATTTCTATTATCCTCACAAACACAAACATTGAAAGTTGGGGTAAATTGGAGGATATATGGGGGATAGAATTTGAAAACTGGATTGTATTCATTGTCCACAGTGGAAGTGGAAGAAACATCAACCCCAGCTCCAACATTGGAATTGAAGTTAGATTGGGGACGCAAATATAGAATAAGAGGACCAAATACTAGTAGCTCCAACATCAGAATCAGAATGAGAATAGCGCCAAAGGCGATAGCAATTGTGATGGTGCTAGAAATGCAAAAGTACTTTTATTCTTATCCTGACTCAAGGTATTCAAATTGAAAGCCATCACCCAAGATAAATCATTCGAAATGAGTTTTTCTTGTTCCTTGTCACGACTCCTGTAGGATAGAAGTAACTTTGATAAACTTCAGGTTATTTCTTATATTCTGTGACTTTCGACAGAATTGAATTTTCCCTTCGGTCATAGTGTATGCATTTTATCAAAGAATAAAGATTTCCATTCTCTATGCCGAACTGACTTCTGATTAATTATCACGCATTATCATACTAATATATAAAAATGAGTTGGTGTCTGTCTGTCTGTCTGTCTGTCTGTCTGTCTGTCTGTCTGTTCCTCTTTCACGCAAAAACGGCTGAACCGATTGACTTGAAATTTGGCATGAGTGTCTGTGGTGGTTCTGGTTCCAACATAGGCATACGGAAAAGTAGCTCGAGGAGTGGGGGGAGTAAGGGGAGGGGGTAAAGTGATTTCGAAACTTACTTTTTGCGCTATGTTACTCTTTCGCGGGGAAACTACTGAACCGATTGGCCTGAAATTTGGGATAGATGTTCGTCGGGGGTCCAGCCCCAACACAGAACCATTAAAAAGTAGCCCGATAGGTGGGGGGAGTAAGGGGAGGGGGTAAAGTGATTTCGAAACTTAGTTTTTGCGCTATGTTACTCTTTCGCGGGGAAACTACTGGACCGATTGGCCTGAACTTTTGCACAGATGTTCGTCGCGGGTCCAGCACCAACATAGACCCATTAAAAAGTAGCCCGATAGGTGGGGGGAGTAAGGGGAGGGGGTAAAGTGATTTCGAAACTTAGTTTTTGCGCTATGTTACTCTTTCGCGGGGAAACTACTGAACCAATTGGCCTGAAATTTGGCACAGATGTTTGTCGGGGGCTCAGCCCCAACACAGACCCATAAAGAAGTAGCCCGAGTGGTTGGGGGAGTAAGGGGAGGGGGTAAAGTGATTTCGAAACTTAGTTTTTGCGCTATGTTACTCTTTCGCGGGGAAACTACTGAACCGATTGGCCTGAAATTCGGCATAGATGTTCGTCGCGGGTCCAGCACCAACAAAGATCCATTAAAAAGTAGCCCGATAGGTTTAGGGAGTAAGGGGAGGGGGTAAAGTGATTTCGAAACTTAGTTTTTGCGCTATGTTACTCTTTCGCGGGGAAACTACTGAACCGATTGGCCTGAAATTTGGCATAGATGTTCGTCGAGGGTCCAGCCCCAACACAGACCCATTAAAAAGTAGCCCGATAGGTGGGGGGAGTAAGGGGAGGGGGTAAAGTGATTTCGAAACTTAGTTTTTGCGTTATGTTATACTTTCGCGAGGAAACTACTGAACCGATTGGCCTGAAATTCGGCACAGACGTTCGTCGCGGGTCCAGCACCAACATAGACCCATTAAAAAGTAGCCCGATAGGTTTAGGGAGTAAGGGGAGGGGGTAAAGTGATTTCGAAACTTAGTTTTTGCGCTATGTTACTCTTTCGCGGGGAAACTACTGAACCGATTGGCCTGAAATTTGGCATAGATGTTCGTCGAGGGTCCAGCCCCAACACAGAACCATTAAAAAGTAGCCCGATAGGTGGGGGGAGTAAGGGGAGGGGGTAAAGTGATTTCGAAACTTAGTTTTTGCGTTATGTTATTCTTTCGCGAGGAAACTACTGAACCGATTGGCCTGAAATTCGGCATAGATGTTCGTCGGGGGTCCAGAACCAACATAGACCCATTAAAAAGTAGCCCGATAGGTGGGGGGAGTAAGGGGAGGGGGTAAAGTGATTTCGAAACTTAGTTTTTGCGCTATGTTACTCTTTCGCGGGGAAACTACTTAACCGATTGGCCTGAAATTCGGCATAGATGTTCGTCGCGGGTCCAGCACCAACATAGACCCATTAAAAAGTAGCCCGATAGGTTTAGGGAGTAAGGGGAGGAGGTAAAGTGATTTCGAAACTTAGTTTTTGCGCTATGTTACTCTTTCGCGGGGAAACTACTTAACCGACTGGCCTGAAATTTGGCATAGATGTTCCTCGGGGATCCAGCCCCAACATAGACTCATTAAAAAGTAGCCCGATAGGTGGGAGAGTAAGCGGAGGGGGGTAAAGTAATACCGAATGCAAGTGCTGGAATTTTTTGTTAGTTTGTTAACCCGTTCGGTACATGTTTTTTTCTATGGAAACTACTTAACCGATTGGCCTGAAATTTGGCACAGATGTTTGTCGGGGGCTCAGCCCCAACACAGACCCATAAAGAAGTAGCCCGAGTGGTTGGGGGAGTAAGGGGAGGGGGTAAAGTGATTTCGAAACTTAGTTTTTGCGCTATGTTACTCTTTCGCGGGGAAACTACTAAACGCTTTTAGCCGGGCGAAGCCGGGTCCAAATTCTAGTTCTGTATAAAAGTTTCACTTCAACTTTTTTTTTTGATTATGAATTGTGATCATTTTCTTTAATGTTTTGAGGGATTTTTTTATTTAGCCAAGGGGATTTTTTAAAAGAAAACCAGAGAACCACAAGAGTTCTTTTTCTCAAAAAGGGAGGGGGTGTTTACTTGCATGTGTAAGTCAAAATGAAATTGCGAAGACATTTTTGGGAAATTTCTCAGATGTACGAGAAAGATTAAGAAACACAGTCCCTAAAAGGTTGTTTCGAAAACTTGAATGCAATTTGGGAGCGGTGGATAGTAGGTTAACGATACAGGAGGTAGCAGGGAAGGGAAAGGGAGAGTGGAATTGGAGTTACCAGTGTTGAGTTGGAGTTACCAAAGCGTGCTCCTTCGATTCTAAGAAGATCGCCCTAAAGTTTGATGCAAATCGCGTCAGTGGTTCTCCAGTTGTACGCGAACATGCAATCATACAGCGCTACTAGTTTAGTAGATTATGTATTTTAAAAATAGTTTACCGAAAAGCAGTTTTCTTTTCCAGTTTAACGCCGGAATACAATTGGCCCGACACAACATTTACGGCGACAATGTCGCCCTCCATATACAATTGCGCACACTTTGTTGTTCTAAACGTCATTCGGGTTTCATTTAATTTTTACAATGGGATAGTGAGCCACATATAACATTCTTTTGTTACAAATTATCATAAATGATAGGAATGTGAATGTAAGCAACAGAGCATACGAACTATATTTCCTAATACTTTCTTTAATTTCCTCCTGAGTGACAAAATTTAGATTTTATGATGTTCCCATAAGATTTCATTTTGAATCATCCAAGAAATTTTGTCGGCGAGCTGACCGACAATCAACTTTTTACGACGGCAAAGTTGGTCGGATTGATAGTATCAAGAAGCGTAGAGTACTGTGAGTTTAAAATCTGAAATGTCGCCGTAAATGTTGTGTGGGGCCAATTGTGTTTTGCGCTTTAATCAACTTAAATTGTTTTTATGCTCAAAAAAAAAATCTAGTAATCTTGTTTATCAAGGAAAAAGTTCTTCAAAATTTCCTTGACCCAACAGTTGGCCCTTTATAATACTCTCATTAAATTCGACTTTTTCTCAATTATCTCGTTTTTTCAGTTTATATAAAAAATTAAATAAAGAAATATGAGTTTAAGTGAAAAAGCACCTAAAGTTGAAATGTTGAAATGTCGGTCGCTCGCGTCCTTCTAATGTAATGTTGAAGCTTCCCTTCACTTGTTGTATGTTATATTTGATCCAGAGAATGGGCGCTTTTCATACTTAAGTACAGTCTTTGATGGTATAAAATCCAAATTAGAGCTCTGCAAGATGAAACAATTGAATTCTACTTTTCGTTTTCCCAGAACGCAATGGGAATTGCCTCGTCTCATAGCGCTTTTTCCTCAACGTTTTTGAATTCTATGTTTCTTTTAATGTTTTCCTTTCTTTACAAAATTCATTTCTTTTATATTTTTCTGTGCTACAGTTTTCTTTTTAATTTTTTACTTTTTTCTTGGCTGATAAAAAGTTTTCCCTAGTGTTTTGGTGCATGGTGGAAATACATAACACTACATTCTGTAATTGTGAATGCTTCTATTTATACAGATACGACTACTTATGCTTAATGTTGGAAGAATTGTCGGCGTATATTTCTGACCAAGGTTCTTAATTACACAAAGCGGAAGTAGAAAAGCTTTTACTTTTTTTTTTATCAAGTTTTGTTTTAATTAAGACCAAAGGATGAGCGGAGCGTTCAACGATAACTTTGACGGATACGAGGAGAAGTCCTAGGGGGAAAAGTTTCACCAGTTGATTGAGTCAAAAGAAAATTCTAAAGGAAAATGGATTTTTGAAAAACAAAATTAGAGCACAGAGAAAATTTAATGGATTTTCAAGTTATTCGAAGAAAATTAAAATGTGAATTGGCCCATTAGAGGGAGGTATTTTTTCTACAATCTCTTTTGTCACATTTACACACAGAAAAATCTGGCGGTGTGAAATCGATTTCAACTTAAATTTGGGAAAATAGCAATTTTATGTGAAGACATTTGAAGCGTTGGGAACGAAATGGGTTCAACCCACAAAATCGAGATTCTGGAGTTTTAGGTTTTTATATTGCTATTCAGTGTAAATTTTTTGGGGAAAAAATCGGTGCACATTATAATATTATTAATAAAGTTATAATTTCTACAACATTTTCTAATCCATTTATCTCGAAAAGTCGTTTTTGGGGTTGGACTCATTTCGTTCTCAACGCCTCATTTTTATAGAAAACGGCGGATCAAGGATTGATAAATACGAGCCTCAGGCAAAATAAAAAAAGTGCGGCGCAAAGATTTAAATTAAGATACGATGCACAGTTTCCGAGAAAACAGGAAAAAATTATTCCATTTGTATGGGAGAGGGGGCAGCAGTGGTCCGGGCACAAAAATGGACTACACCAGGGTGTTAGGGATGACAAAAGATTTTTTTTGTATGTCCGTCCGTCTGTCCATACGTGAACACCATAACTTTCGAAAGGATTGAGCTAGAGACTTGAATTTTGTATAGTTACGTTTCCTGTAAATGGCCCCCTCTCCTATATAAATGGATTTTTTTCTAAATAAACATTTTCATATAGAGTATTTGACGATTGGCCCCTAAGACCAAAGGATGATTGTAGCTTTTCTTATGTTTAAATTCAAGATTACGCCACATAACATTTAACCTTGAATATCTCAAGAAGCCATGTTTCATTTTTTTTTTGAATAAATTCACAAATATACCTACTTTCATTTCTCAAAATAATTTCTGCAAAGTTCCATTATGGGACTGCAATGGGAACCTATCTTGGAAGTGCGTCAGGTATTTTTTTTTTAAATCTATAAAAATGGATGTTTGTTTGCCTGTTTGTTTGAGATTACAAAACTAAAAAACTACTGGACCGATTTTTACGCGGTTTTTGGCAAAATGATCTGCGTTGCCAGGAGCAGGTTTTAAGCTATGTTAGATTTTCAAATTTCGAAACGGAAGGTCCTGTAAGGATAACGCAAATATCCTTTTTTCCATTTTTCCCCGGAAAAATTGGCATTGTGGGGTTTTTGGGGTCGCTGATCACGAATCCGGTATTAGATTTTCAAAATTCGAAACGGAAGGTCCTGTTAGGATAACGCAAATATCCTTTTTCCAGTTTTTCCTGGGGAAAACCGCCATAGGGGGTTTTTGGGGTCGCTGATCACGAATCCGGTGTTGGAATTTCAAAATTCTAACCGAAAAGTCCTGTAAGGATAATGAAAATGTCCTTTTTCCAATTTTTCTTGAAACAATTGACACTAAGGGGTTTTCGAGGTCGCTGATCGCGAATCCGGTGTTCGATTTTTCAAATGCTAAACGGAAGATCCTGTAAGGATAACGGAAATGTCGTTTTTCCAATTTTTCTCGCAAAAATAGGCTTTGGGATATCACGAATCTGGAGTTTCAAAATTCGAAACGGAAGGTCCTGTAAGGAAACCATTTTTTCCCAAAACTTTTTAAGTTATTTATGGTTTTTTGGCATTCTAAAATTTATACAAAAAACTTTTAGCTGCCAACGAAGGGTCTGCTAGTAAAATATAATACGGCTGACACAATGCCTGTCTCGCTAAATGTGTGGCGTAAAAACTTTAGACCGATTGAGCTCAAATTTTGTCGTTCCTCGTAAAGGAAAATTATGTATTTTCTCATCCGCCCTACCGGACACTTTTCGTACGCTTGTTATTGGATTTTTTAGATAAATACGACGCTAGTTACAAGTAATTCAAGCGTTTATAGTTTTGTTAACAATGACGCCTCTTTTCGTAAATAAATGACCAATCCAACACAAATGGTAGTAGATTTTTGCTATGAAATTGTATTTTATGCTCACTTAACAGCAGCTATAATAAATTCTTGATGAAATAAAAGGATCAAATCACCAGAAAAACCAATCAACGAACCGAATATCAGTAAAAATCTCATCAATAAGCCCTTTCGATTTACCTGTTCGTGTTGTATTCAGACCACAAAGAGAACCCTTTATAGCCAATCAAGCCTGCAATCCGAGTACCAAAAATTCATGACGATCCTTCTATTCTACTACACAAGTGTTTTTATTTATTTTGATATAGGCGAGTGGGATGAACTTCAGCTTTGTTCTCTACCAGCTCAAATATATTTTATCGAATATTTTGATATAACGATTGTATAGCATATTCTTTTTTTTTTGTAAAAATAATAGAGACTCTATAAATACCTGAGCTTCTAATATAGTATAAACTGTAGATATTCGTATTTATTGTGTTAAAATAGTAACGGAGTATTGAAGGACGAGTAGCTCATCTCACGCGAAGACACGAAAACTCTATCCAATAGAGTATAGAATATAACAAACCATCCTATATAGCCGCCATCGTATTCCTTTATTCTCCATCGCCAGCATTTTCCTTACCGCTATAGCCTACAATTTGATCCTGTTTTGTTGTTTTGCTGTTCTTCTACCTGTTCAATTATTTTTATTTGACAGAAAGTGATTTATCTGGGATTGGATGTGCGGCCACTATTCGGCTGGCACAAAATCTCGACTTGTTTTCGGTTGTTTATAATTCCCACAGCAATAAATTTAATCCCACGGGAAAATTGGTAGGAAAATGGGAAAAATACAAACACGACTCGGTATCTACCCCCATCACCTCTGTTGCAGTATGTCGATTTGCCATACACGACTGTATATTTCTTATAAAGAAAGCTTATAAAGAATTTCGGAGTGTGTGACGAGACTTATACAACTCGAATAACACATTTTTCCCCGCAGGACCTTTTGTGCTTTTTCACGGTTAGGTATTGAGCCCTCAAGGCGAAGCGGCAGGCAAAGGCTGATGGGCTTTGTGAAAAAAACAACACAACACAAGGAAGGGAAAACAGGAAAAATTACCACGGATCAAGCGTGAGGGGAGCCATCAAAGGCGAAGAACAAAGGAACAAATTGCTTCGTGTATTCTGGATTTTCTTCATTCATGTTTTTCGCAGTGTTTTCCCTCTATACGGCATTTGTTTGTTTTTATCTATGTTGTTTTTTTGTATGGAACCTACATTGGTGGCTGCTCTTTTCTGTTCTAGCACGCGCAGTGGGGCCAATTAATTTCGAAATTTTGAGAGCAATTAATGGTATTAGCTCGGGATTAATAGGCAAAGGTGAGATTCATAATGAGATCCCTTGAAGCTATACGAATATCAACATATCCCTGTACACAAACAATAAAATCCGTATTACAACATTTGTTTAACTTAAACCAATTCGTATTTTATAGTCGATGTTATTTCAATCGAAATGAGGCAGAGTTTGTAATTTAAGATAACACAATTTTTTACATTAATATTAAAGATTTTGGATATTGAATTTTATTTGGAGATGAGCATAAAAAGTATATTTCGAGATTTAGATGTTTTGTATTATTTTGTAAATTGGGAAAAAATTCTTAAATTGATTCAAGGTTACATTTTGGTTAGAGCCCTTCGAATTGAGAATTTAAATTTCGAAATGAACAAAGTTTAAAATTAAATTGGCTTTAAAATTTGCAGAAAATTGTACCAAACTTAAATATTGTTTTCTACTTAAATTAAGAATACAGTGAGAAGTTCGTTAATTTAATGGCCCTTACTAATGAGCTGTTACTAACTTAGTGACAACTAAAGGCGTGTGCGAAGCATTGGTTGCTGATTCTAGTACGTTTTCATTCATTTCTCACAGCGAACTGGAATCTTTCCAATAAAAATTAGAATTTAGCACGCAATTAGCCCGTTTCGTATCACACCAAAAACTGCTAATAAGTTAGTTACAGCTCATTGGTAAAAGCCTATCTGTTCCTGTTTTTTTTTATGTTTAGAGTTGACCACTGTGGATTTTAATATCTTGAAACTTCAGGTTTACCGATCAATATTTTGAAGAATATTTGCTTCTCTCAAAACAAATTTTCTATTCATTTTTACGGGATATCTTCTAGTGAACGATTGAATATTTTTGAAATCAATTTATTTGAAACAAAGGGAGGGAAAATGGTTCAGTCAAATTTTAGCTCAAAATGTAGTTTGTTCATAAACCGAGGAATGCACAAACCGAAGTTTCACTATATATCGGCTTATTTAGTACCGCAATCTTTTTGAGATTGCCGCAAGTACCGCAATCTAACTATTTCAAATTTTTGTTTTTATTTTTCTTGCTTATGCGGAACAAATCGAAAACTTATCTTTCGCTAAATCAAAATGCAACGAATTGTAAATTTAAGAATTTTTAATTCGATTTGAATTAATTTTTGCTTTTTTTACTTATTCTAAACTGACTTTTGACATCGGATGAGTTAGCTGGCATTATTCAAATTGCGTATGCGATATATCGGGTCTTTCAATAAGGACATAACAATTTTGTTTTTAAATATAACACAGAATAATTGAGATATCGGGCTGAAATTTATTCCAGGTGTAGTGGACATGTTACATTTAAGTATGAAATTCGATGTCGTTCATATGGCCACCGCGAGCACGTTTGCTATTTGATTCTTTGGAGCCAATTTTCCACCATTCTTCCACACATATCGGCCAGAACGTTGGCAATTTCGCGTTCGATATTGTTCCTGAGCTCCTCTAACGTTGCTGGCTTGTTGGCATAAACCAACGACTTAACATAACCCCATAAAAACAAATCCAACGGCGTTAAATCGCATGAGCGAGGTGGCCATTCGACCGGACCATTTCTCGAGATTACACGATTACCGAACTTCTCCTTCAATAGATCAATTGTTTGACCAGCTGTGTGGCATCTAAACCTAAAAAAACCTTAAAAATAAAAAATGTAAACCTTGACTGACGTTTTAGCATTGCCAGATCATAAAAAAAGTTTTAGGCTGCGTTTTTATTAAAATACAAAATTGTTATGTCCTTATTGAAAGACACTTTACAACTGGTTCTCAACCGATGAGTCGCTATTAACTTTGAGGTCCCCGACATTTTTATACTCTATATGAGAATCATATAGAAGTATATTAGACTTACACAGGAACTACATTGACTTTTATCAATGTAGTCCATTGACTACATTGACTTTAAAACTGTTTGCAAAAAGCCAGTGTGGAACAATCCGGTTTACCTGTGTTACTGGTAAGACAGTCCTGGAATACCATTTTCGTAGACAGCGCTGGTATACCAGATGATAAAAATCAGAGTTATCCAAATGGTTTTTTTTTGAGTTAAATTCACACCGAATTTTTCTGTGTGTACTTATTAACATTTCGCCTGCTGAACTGTTTTACAGAATTTGGTCACCAAATAAATTTGACAGATTGCGACTAAAAAGCTTACCAGGTGGTACACCAAAAACGAATGTCAATGTAGTCCCTGTGTTAGGATACCGTTTGTAACGCATCGAACCAATCGTTAGACACATAAATAAATTACACCAGAGTGTTTGGAATTTGATTTCCGCATGTCCGTTGATTTGTCTCTCCGTCCGTCTGTCTGTCCGTCTGTCTGTCCGTCTGTCTGTCCGTCTGTCTGTCCGTCTGTCTGTCCGTCTGTCTGTCCGTCTGTCTGTCCGCCTGTCTGTCCGTCTGTCTGTCCGTCTGTCTGTCCGTCTGTCTGTCCGTCTGTCTGTCCGTCTGTCTGTCCGTCTGTCTGTCCGTCTGTCTGTCCGTCTGTCTGTCCGTCTATCTGCCCGCATGTCTGTCTATCTGTCTGTCTGTCCATCTGTCTGTCTGTCCGTGTGTCCGCCTCTTTCTCCGCCCGTCCATCTGTATGTATGTCTGCCCGCGATCGTCATCGTTTTTCGTAAATAGGAAGGCCCAGTTCTTGATCGGTTTTTTGCGATTTTCTTGAAAACTTTCAGATTAAGGTTTGTAGTTGATTTTACCAATGAATTTGTCTCCATGAATTGAAGAAACGTTTAAAATAATGAGTATAAAAAAAAAATTTACCATGTCACATTTTTTGAGATTTTAAAACTTCACCGCTGAAATATCTTAAAATGCTACTTTCAAGTTTTTGCAAATTTCCAATGAATTTAGCTGATTTAAAAACAAACAATTTTTTTTATCTAAAGTCAGTTTGATATTAAAATTTTCTCTTTCTGATACTAAACCTCAGATATTCAATGACTAACTTTGTGTCACATGCATGAGTTGAAATTTGTGAATACCATGGTGGAAAGATTCATCAAGTTTGAATTTATACTTGATAAACCAACCCACGCATTTTTTTTTGCAATTCTAAAGCCTTGTGTACACGGTAGAGAAAATAGGCGCGGGTTCTACTGAACAAAAATCTCCTTTATACCAAACACGTTTACACGAAATGAGAATTCTACACGGTAAAAAATCTTGGAGTAAATTCCAATCAAAACTGAATTACGTTGGACCTATATGTAATCCAATGGGAAATTCTAATCCAATAATATAGATTAGAAATTTTTATAAATTTATTTTTGGTTTAATTCAGTATTAAAGTCTAAAATTTTGATTAAATTGTAGACATTAAAGTTAAAAGTATTTAAGCTCAATACATAATAAAAAACTATTCAAATATGACTGCAAAAAAGCTAAAATATTTTCAAAAATATTTTGTACCTATTAAATTCCAATCCAAAATATGTATTAAAATTTCGTCAATATAATTTTTGGATTGAAAAATACTCCAGGATTTTTTGCCGTGTACGAGAATGTGACTCGAAAGAAAATTGGCTACACAAGACTCTACCAAGTGTTTACACGGTTGATGATATTTTGCTCTCGACTAGAGATACAGCATTTGCGCTATGATATTTCGTCTCGCTTGCGAAATAATATGACTAAAACATTACACATGACAAGTCTGATCGAAAATCTAAAATAATAAAAACTTTTCGATCCTAAAAATTCAAATTTGATCCGCGCGGAACAAAAAAAAAATTTCTGGATTTGTACGGCATTTGTTTTAAAAACTGGTTTGATTTCGGTTCGGTTCGGCCATCTTTTCTTAAAATTTCGCTTGGTTTCTATTCGTTTCGGTCATATTTTTTCAGGGTAGTTTGGTTTATGGTTTGGCTTTGGTTCACTTAAAGTTCAATAGTTCAGTGGTTTTTGGTTCGGTTCAAAAAACTGGTTTGCATGTCTGGTTTTACCAACTTTTTTAACTTATTGAATAGAGTGTAGAGAAATTTTTGGGACATAGAACTCTCGTCAAACCGTGTTTACATGGAAGAGAATTTTCGCCTAAAATATCTCGCGTGGAAGTCGTGTAGAGCTCTACGGCAGAGCTCTACATGGGTGTTTACACGTCTCTAGTGAGATTTTTCGCAATCTCTCGTCTATTCTCTCTACCGTGTAGACAAAGCTTAAGGTTTATTGCATGAAACTTGCTATTTGGGTTGGTTTAAGATTAGTATTATTTCAAATCTCGGTCGCTTAGGAGTTAAAATTTAAAAAAATGAGTTCAAAAAGAGGATATTTTATATTATCCCTGCTATTCCTTATTTTCTATGATTTTATTGGAATTTCTTCATCGACAACGCTGAATCGCAAGATAGTACGATGTGAGATGATATCGTATAAAAATTTATCATGCTCAGATATTGTTGTAACGGCTGTGGAAAATGAACTTTACATCGAGAACAGTGCAGACGCGAATTCGATTGAGATTAGAAACTCTTCTATGCCAATTTTTCCTAGTTTGGTATGTGAAAATTGCTCTCAGCTGAACGTTTTTAAGGCTTCCGGTTGTAACATTGAAGAGATTCCGGAAAACGCGTTTCCGGAGGGGAATAATATTTTACTTTTGGATCTCGCAGATAATAAAATTGGAATCCTCCATAATGGCTTATTAAAACATGTGAAAAATTTGACAAATTTAAATTTGAGAAATAATAGTATTAGTGAAATTGAATTGGATGCATTTCTTTATAGCTATTCATTGACAATTTTGGATTTAAGTGAAAATTTAATCAGTGACACTAGCACTTTTGACTTATCGGACTCACATTTAATAAAAACACTAATCCTAGCAAAAAATCAAATAAAATCTATTCAGTTCTTGAATAGTCCCGAGTATCGGAAATTGGAAACTTTGGACTTGAGTTATAATTTGATAGAGACATTTGAAGATACTCAATTTGAAACAACATATAATTTAACAACGTTGCTTTTGAAAAAAAACTTGATTAAGATAGTTCGAATCCAACAGTCATTTCACAAATTGGAAACTCTCGATCTTAGTGGAAATCAAATCGAAACGATCGATTCAAATTTTTTGAAATATTTTCCAATATTAACTTCGCTACGATTAGGACAAAATAAAATACAAAATATCAACTTTTTACAAAATTCAAATGTTTTAAGAGATCTGGATCTTAATTCGAATCCGATACAGCATAATTCTGGCCAGCCATTCCGCGATTTATGGAATTTAATCTATTTGAATTTGTCATCAACATCCGTTGATGGTGTGGGCATACACGATTTTCATAATCTACGGGATTTGGAAGTTTTGGATTTATCTAGTAATAATTATCGGACATTTTTCATGGAAAATATTATCCCAATCTACAAACTTCGGAGTCTTTTACTGGACAACAATCACTTGACTGAAATAAATTATCATATGATGAATTTCACGGCCCAACTAAAATTTGGAATAAGAAATAACGATTTTAGCTGTTCGTATCTTCGAAAGCTGGTCCCTATATGCCAGGATAAAGGATACTATTTACTTTTATCGAAGCATGCAATTATGAGAAACGATAGTTTTAGCTTTGGAATTGAATGTCTGCAAACCGAAATGGAATATGACGATGATGAGAATGATCAGGACGGTGACGACAGTTCTGAGGAATTTTCTGAACACTCTACGGAATTTCCAGAGGGTAGTGGGGAAGAAGATCAAGATGACGTAAATATAGCTCCTCATTCGGATTCTGATTCGGGTAAACCAAAAAATTGCAATGAAAACTTTTGTGTGATTTTCCAAGAAATTTTGGATTCTTACAAGCAAACCAGTAACGTTAATATGTATGTGACACATGCTATGCTTGTTGTAATAATTGTCTTATTAATAATATTGTTTTATAAAAATCTGTATAAATGGAGAGGTAGTTGGAAAAATCCTGAACATAAATACATTAAAAAATCAGGTGACACTAAAGTATCCGTTCATAGGGCGGGCGATGAGTTTGATGTAAAATTGAACTGAAATTGTGAAATATTGTTTAAAATTTTAAATTGCTTCCAGTGTATTCAAATAGTTTTGAAATGTAATACTATAAATAAATTAGCTTAATAACAAAGTGATTTTTTTAAATGGACTTTTCTAAACATTTATTGAATTTATGTTACCACAACTATGTATATGCAGAAAAATTCGGTGTAAATTTAACTTCATTTTGCTTGGATAACTCTGATTTTAATCCATTTGGACGAATATTAACAGATAAAAACATAACAAAAGCTATAATTGCCAATCTGGCAATTATTGAAAACCCGTATGGTGATTTAATTGAACGGGGCGTATCAAAATTTCATTTGAATTCAAATTTTCCACTAAGATTTTTTTAAAACTTGTTCCAATCGGATTTTGATGTATGGAAGTTTTATGTAGAATCATATCCTAAATAACTTTTGTTCTTGGACTTTTTTGATAAGATGCACAGTTTTTGAGATATTCGCGAAAAATATTTTCGTTCCTATGGGGGGTACCCCCCCTAATGGTCCATTTTTACCCATTAACGAAATTAGCCTCGCATTTTTCGAAAAACGGATCTGCGCAAAATTTCAAGTCTGTAGCTCAATCCTTGCGCCCGCAATCCGCGCCACAGACAGACGGACAGACGGACAGACAGACGGACAGACAGACGGACAGACAGACGGACAGACAGACGGACGGACATGCAAAATTCAATTTTTTTTATCATTCTAAACACACTGGTGTAATTAATTTTTGTGTGTGATGACGGGATCTTGACGTTACAAACGGCAAGGCAAAGTTAATATACCCTTTGGTTTCACCATACGGGTATAAAAATACCCATCATGCCCTTTTTTAAACTTCACTTTGGTGTTTAAATTTGGAGCATATTGGGTTTAAAAATTATCCATTTGGAGTTTATAAAAAAATCATTTGAAATCAAAAAAAAATCCAATTATTTAAAATTACGCAAACCAAAACCATACAAATGTTTGATTTTTTTACAGTGAGTTTATGGTGGTAGTTTTTATAAAAACCATTTCTATCTCTTTATGGCTGCGTTGTTGATTCATAAAATTTTAATTTAATTTTATTAATTTGTATATACATATATAAAACACATTTCCTCTTCATAAAGTTTTTTTTTAAATTCTCGAATAAACAGGAAAAAGTTTTCCTTTTCTATGTGAGCGGGGGAAGCAGGGATCCGATTAGATTTTAATGTATGGATGAGCTATGTAAAATTATATTTTAAACACATTTTAATTTTATAGATTTTTCAATATGACTCATCATTTTCGAGAAAATTGCAAAAAACTGTTTTGTTTGTATGGGGGAGGGGAGTAGGAATGATTTGATTTTGCCCGTTCAAGAACTTAGTCTAGCCATTTACGAGAAACATAATGCTACAAGATTTCTAGTCTCTAGCTTAATCGTTTCGAATGTTATGGCATTCACGGATCGATAAACGGACAGACAGACAGACAGACAGACAGACAGACAGACAGACAGACAGACAGACAGATAGATAGACAGACGGACGGACATGCGGAAATCAAAATCTTTTGTCATCCTTAACATCCTGGTGTAGTTCATTTTTGTGTCCGATCATTGGTTCGATGTGTTACAAACGGTATATTCAATCTAATATACTCCACTCAATCTAATATAACATTTCAGTAAAAAATAATAATCTACCTTGAGATTAAATTTTAATCTTTTTGGTATTGTATACAGGTTCAATACAATACCAAAAAGATTAAAATTTAGCCCAAAAATTTTTACCGTGTAATAACAACACTGCTTGAATTAAAAATTTAAAAAATCTGATGAAATCGAGTTCACATTGCGAAATTTTTCTTAGTGTAAATAAATGGTTTTATGTTTTATATTGAAATTACTTTTCGGTTTAGTGTTTAAACTGCATTTATAATTAGGTTAACCGACTACCCAGTCCCGGAATTAGGGATGTTGTCCCGGCATTTTGGCCACAAAACTTTTGACCCGGATTTTTTCAATTAAGTGTTATAAAAACTATTTTTACAAATGGCGTATATATTTCAAAAAATTTCACCTGCGGCGCTTTTTTTCTTCATAACTAGTTTTACAAAGTAAGGAGCACGAAAAAAAAGTTAAATTTCGATTGAGACTATAGTTCTTGATTTAAATCTTTGCGCCGCACTTTACTTAAAAAATTGGGCTTGCGGCGCACATTTATTATTCCCTTATTCTTGATTTTCATGCAAATAAAGATTTTCTTTCTACAAAATTTTGTTGTTTCATTGGTGTTCCGATTCCGTCACCCACTCTCTGTCATCTTTTCACGGATTGACCCAAAAAAATATGGTCACCTTACTTATAATATACAAAACCTAATCTTTCTCTATTGAAGTGTTGCCAAAAACCCCCTTTAGTATGGAATCATTTTGTATAAATGTTAAAATGTTGGAAATGAATGGAAATCATATATAGACAATGTTATTTTATTTATTCAGTTAGCTTGTTTTTTTTTGTAAGATATCCAAGTGTCATATATCAAAACATAATAATTCAATGATGTCAATATTTTACAAACAAGAACACCATTAAAGTCATCCCGAACGGGCTCATCTTTGAGACATATCAAATATTGACAACAGGATCCCCCAATGTTATGCCAGCTGACATGAATCTGTTTGTCATCCGGTTCTGGTGATTATTGTGTTGACTTCCCTGAGGGGCCAAAATTCAATATCCCCATCACTTTCCCCCAGCATGACTTCAGTACAACGCTGGCCAAGGGTTTCTTGTCCCCACATTATATTCTGTTAGAACTCATCATTTTACTAAGAAACCTGAAAATGTATCGAATGACAGTGCCATCTTGGCCATTAGTTTATTGTCAAACAAAGTGAACAAACGTCAAATATTTAAACTTTAATTGCATTTGACAACACAATTAGATAACGAAAATATCTATTTTGAGGTAAATTTTGGAAGCGTCATTTATTTATTGGGCTGGTAAGATACCCTAGAGGTCAGGTGAGTAAAGCGGGAAAATTTTATCATGGTGGAAGTTTAACCATTTTCCATTTACCCTCGCAGCACAATATCTTGTCTATTTTTGTTTCAATTTCCCTTTAAGACACAATAATATCAGATTACTGGATCAACAAGATGGCAATTAGGATATAAGAAAACTGGGCACTCGTTAGGTGAGTATACAAGTTGTGTTATAGGTACATTTACGCCTATAGCTGGAAAATGGTTTTTGAACTAGTCAAAGAATATACAGATTTTTCTACTCTATATCAGGATCATATTATAGAAGTATATTAGAATTAGTACACCGTTTGTAATGCATCGAATCAATCGTCGTACGGTAAAAAATCCTGGAGTACTTTTCAATCCAAAAATTATATTGACGAAAATTTAATATAATTTTGGGTTAGAATTTAATACATTCGAATTATTGAAAATTATTATAATATTTTTTGCTTCATATTTTAATAATTTTACTTTCGTCTTCTATAGAAGGAACGTATTGTATTCATGACGGAGACTAGAGAACGAAATTTCTAATCACTACGAAATCCATATCAAGCAAAATTATGAGGATGTCTGTGAATCTGTTTGTCGGTTTGTCCGTCTTACGTATCTTAAGCAGGGTTTATACACAGCGAGTAACTCGCTGCAAGTAAAGAGAGGCAAGTAGTTTGCTTCGTTTACACGTTGCAAGTAAATCGTTGCAAGTAGAATGACAGCCGAAGGAAAACATAACCTAAAATTTTCTGAGAAAAAATATCACGACTCTTTTTTGTGGAAAAATTTGCGAATTTCGACCTAAAACTGTTTGTTGCCGACTAGTTTTTTATGACCGTGTCGTTTTTTCCTTAAAATGTTACGACGTTTTCTGGCAAAGCAGCAAATATAAAATGAACCGAAACACACACACATAAAACCACCTCATTTGTACGCGGTTCCATGTTCTTGCATTGGTTTTACTCACTTCAAAAATAGAATGGCTTTCTATTATTTTCGAGAGAGCAGCAAGTATTCTCACACATATTCGAGCGTCGTACACTAGCTCAAATCGCATGTATTTACGTCTACTTGCAGCGAGTTACTCGCTTCGTCTAAACCCTGCTTTAAATAACTCAAGAACGCGTTGAGTTACCGATTTGAAATTTTTTTGTAAATGAGTTTTACGAAATACGTGGTTTTCTATCGACTTTTGCAAAAGTAACGGGTGGTATCACTCATATATTTTTTTTTTGAAAAATACAATTTTTTAAGAACTTCTCGAAAATTAAGCGCTTTTTGGGAAAAATTGAATATGACAAAATTTAAAGGACATATTATTTTCTACATTTTTTCCTTTAATGACTTTTACGTATCTCTAACGATTCTAAAAATATTTGAAAAAATTAAGTTTTTTGAGAATTTCTCGGAAACTATGCGCTTTTTAGGAAAAATCCGAATAACCAATTTTAAAGAAATTATATTTCCAGCATTTTTTCTCTTTATTTTTTGTTTAACATTTTTACATATCTTTTACGAAATTAAATATTGCAGAGGAAAGTTTTGTGTTGATCACAACAGATATTCTCACATTTTTGAAGGAATACATTTTTTGTTAGGTTTTTTTTTGCAATCAAGCAGAATTTTTGAGAATTTTTAACCACAAAGGTATTTTTGAAGGTCACAAACAAACCAAGAAACAAATAAAATTGAAATGTTGAAACACTGAAACACTGAAACGTTGAAACATTGAAACACTGAACCCTCGAAACTTTGAAACACTGAACCTCTGAAACGTTGAAACATTGAAACATTGAACACTGAAACATGGAAATATTGAAACATTGAATCAGTGAAACACTAAAAAAATGAAAGATTGAAATTGAAATACTGAAACACTGAAATATTTAAATATTCAGATATTGAGATATTAAAAAATCGAAAAATTGGAGCATTGAAACCTTGAAACTTTGAAACATTGAAATATTGAAACATTGAAATGCCACATCAAATTTTCATTTTTTTTTGTAATTGATTTTAAGTAGATAAAAAGAAGAAAAAAATCATTAGCATTCGATTTTTTCAAATTAACTGTCGGAATTTTAAAATTGTAAAATAAAAAAAACTCGAATAATTTAGTAGATTTAATTTTCAATATTTATTTCTATATTTTATGAAAAAAAAAACACAAAGTATAACAAAATCACAGTGTTGAAAGCTTGGGCGATATGCATTTAACGTTTTATAAGCGACATTTTGGCTTACAAAGGTAATTGTTCGGGTATTTCAAGGGATATTCTACCCCGTATACATCCATAACTAACGATCGTTTTACATCAGAACTTAAGCCTGGCGGGATTTAATCCACTTGTTGCAATTTGCATAGGATTGCACTCACGTTCGTTAGCAAGCAGGGAACAGGAAAAAAAAAAATCTAAAATCATATACAATGATGATTCCCGAGGACAAAATTGGATCAAAATAGAATTTGATTCTACTGATTTCCTATAAAACTAAAGTATTTCCGTATTTTTCGATATGTGAGCGTATTTGTAGCATTTGTCCATGTTTGAATGTGATTTGGTAAATCGTGAAGCTTTAATGAAATTAAGCTGTGGCGGATGGGTGGTGATTTCACCAATTTATGATGAAATAGGCTGTGGATAAATGGAAATCTCGTAGCAAAAAATTGTGGGTTAGAATAGGTTTTATGCATATGGAACATATATTTTGTGGCGTCAACGTCAACAAATCATTATTAAATAACGAAATTCGATCTTTATCGGTAATTGAAGGGTTCAGCTTGTTGAAGTATTTGTTCAAAAACATATTTTTTTTTTACTTTTTTCAAGATTTTATTTGTTGGTTTATCACAAAAATATTGAACGACGATAAAAACGTTTTCAGCGTTCTATGGCAAAAAATTCGGCGACTTAAAAAAACCAAGAATTTTGAAACGAAAAAAGTTATTTTTATGTCGTTTTCCAACGAAAAAATGAGATAAAATTTCAATTCAATCAGTCGATTGCAACAAATGAAGCTATCGGAGGACCTCAATCTTGGACATAATGTTCGAGTTAATTTCACAAAAATATTTTTTTATTTTTTTTTTTTTTTTTTAGACTGTCTTCGGTGATCAGGCGTCTGTTGCGGGGGGGAATAGGTTGGCAGCTTGCTGTCGGCCCCGTAACCTGTAACAGCATCGAAGTCCTTCATCACTGTGCCGGTCATGTTTCGGGCAGTGGGGAGGGGATCGATGGTTGTAGCAGAGGGTCAACCCTGTTACGATTCGCAAGTGTACGCATTGCCTCCTCGTGGCGATCACTGGTAACTAGTTATTCTAGGCTAAAATGCGACGCTAAAGGAGAAACCCTTGACAAAAAACCCCAATCCAAGGTGGAACAGCATATGCCGATGGATGAATGGCTAGTGGGATACTAGTCACGAATATGCGAACTCTGGATACCTGGCGCCCTCCAGTTTCAAGCAGCCTTACACCTGTAAAGGAGCTCTGCAGGTGCGGACATTCTTTCTCCAATACTCGTGGGACCAAAATAGAACCATCAACTTCTGCGGAGAAGGACCCCTCCCTAATAGGGTCCACGGAGAAGGATCTCTCCGCAAAAAGATCCAATCCAAAGGAGACCGGATCTCTCAAAAAGCCGGAAAAACCACCCCTAGGAACTGTTTCTGGGAAACCCGCGGCGGGTGCCACTAGGTCTTTGGCCACCAAACCTGGATCTGGTGCGCCTGTCGGGGCAACTCGGAAACAAGGTCCCAAAAAACCGTTGGTGTCGGAAGGCGGCGCAAGAGCTTTGGTCACCAAGCCTGGCTCAAGCAAAACCGGAGACACGATAAAAGCGCTAAACGCGCCCAAAAATGCGCTAAACGCGCCCAAAAATGCGCTAAACGCGCCCAAAGAAGCGCTTAGTGCGCCAAATACAGCGCGACATCAACCGCCGTCAAATGCGCTAAACGCGCCGCCAAAAGCGCCTTCCGCGCCCACCAAGCTGACTGCGCCGTCGAAAGCGCTCAACGCGCCGACCACTTCGAAGGAAACCGGTTGCGCAGCCTCAAGCTCGCAACAAACGTCCTCCTTCGGGAAAGCATATCGCCGTAGAAGGGCGGCTTTCAGGGTAATGGCTAGACTGGGACAGATACCTGAACAGAAACGGACTGCCCATGACAAGAAACAGCTGGAGTGGGCCGAATCGGTCCTCTCCGAGACAACGGCTAATTCGGGTAGCAACCCCGCGTCGAAAAGACCGAGGTCTACTGACGAAGCGCCTATGGACGGAACCGACCCGAAGAGGGCCAAGACACAGCCACTCTCCCAAAAGAAGCAGTTCAGCGAGCTTCTGAAAGATCAGCTGGTGATGGCAGTCGTGGACAAAAGTCACGATGACGGCACTATCTCCATCGCCCAATGGAGGAAAGTTGAGGTTGCGCTGGCCACAAACTTCCTCGAGATTCTCAGGGAAAACCCTGGGCCCGTCCCCACATGTCGCGATGGTGGTTATCACCAAGGACATGTCAAATTAGTAGCTTGTGCAGATCCCAGATCAGCCGAACTACTACGGACAGCTGTCTCCAAACTCGGGGAGGTCTGGCCGGGCGCGGATCTGGAAGTCGTTGCTAGGGATGAGATCCCGAGCAGACCAAGGACACGCGCTTGGATCCCTGTTGAACCTTCCGATCCAACCACAATTTTGGAGATTGTGAAGGTCAGCAACCCTTCTCTGCCAACCCACAACTGGAAGGTAGCAAAGCTGGAAGAGCCAAGGGGTGACTCTCGGGTAGCCACTATTGTGGTGAACAAGGAGTCCTTGGATCCTCTAGCGGAAACCGGAGGGGTGATCAGTTATGGCTTCGGCTCGATCACTCTGAAGGTCTACCAGAAGGACAAGGAGGAGGCAGAGAAGACCTGTCCGACAATGCCCGAAACAGCAGAGACGGAAACGGCTGCTGATACTTTGAGAATGCCAGCAGAGACGGAAACGGCTGCTGACACTTTGATAAGGTCAGCAGAGACGGAAACGGCTGCTGACACTTTGAGCCTCAACTCTTTCCAGCTGGAAGATGGCTATCAGTCATCGAGCTCGGGAATGGCTGAGGAACTCAGAAGTCTTCTTCTGCTCGAGTCGGAGTCAGAAGAAGACACCAACAAAACTATGGTGGAGGTATCTGGGGCCAGTAGTTCTAATGCTGCGGCTGCTACAGATAAATCTCCACCATTCTAAAATGGCATCCGCCTCCTTACTTCTCCGACTGACTACAGGAGGAGAAGACATCGTGTTGATCCAGGAACCATGGGTGGCAAGGAACATGGTTTGTGGACTCAACTCACCGGGCTATAAGCTCATATACGATAGGAATAAAGGTAATCCAAGAGCTTGCTTATTGGTAAAACATAACCTTAACGCATTTCTACTCCCAACTTACAGCGACAGAGATATGGTTACGATCAAGCTGGAGCTAGCCTCGACCAGCTTCTGGCTAACTTCGACCTATCTCGCCCACGACCAGGAAGGACCCCTGCCACCGGATAATCTGGGGAGGCTTGTCGCCGACGCTGGTCTACATAAAACCGGGCTTCTTATCGGAGGTGATGTTAACGCGCATCACACAGTCTGGGGAAGTACGGACATAAACGACAGAGGTGAGTCACTTTTTGAATATATTCTAAGTACTAACCTAAACATCTGTAACGTTGGCAATGAAGCCACCTTCGTTACTACTAACAGACAAGAGGTTCTAGATATTACCTTAGTCTCTGACTCTATCTCCTGCATGGTCAAGGACTGGAGGGTTTTGAAGGAACACTCTTTCTCAGATCATAGATATATTCAATTCGGCCTCGACATACAACCCCCAACCCCTCCGATTTTTAGGAATCGAAGAAGGACAAACTGGGGCTTGTATAGAGACACGTTTAACAGACTGCTGCCTATGGGCACTCCTAAACCCCCCACCACGTTTCAGGATGTGGATTCTATGGTGGAGGACCTAACCAAGGCATTTAATGGAGCAATGGACCTATCCTGCCCGGAGAGTAAGCCAAGGGGCAAAAAAAGACCGCCATGGTGGTCCCCGGAGCTTATGACTCTCAGAAAGGAAAGTCGTAGGCTCTTCAACAAAGCGAAAAGTACCAGACTGCAACAGGATTGGGACTCTTATAAAGGGATGTTGAGAACCCTGAAAAAAGAGGTGAGGAAAGCCCAGCGTAAGTCCTGGGAACTCTTCTGTGGTAAAATAGAAGAGTGCTCTGAAGCAGCTAGGCTTCGGAAAATCCTCTCAACCACTCCTAATATGCCCAGCTATCTAAAAAAAGCTGACGAAACATGGACATGTTCTAGCCTGGAAACCCTAGAACTCTTAATGGATACCCATTTCCCGGGATGCTCTAAGGACTCACCAGGAAGGGAGATTCCGATAAATAGAGAGGAGAACAGGCTTCATAGCAAACTCCTCGACAAAACAAAAATTACTTGGGCAATTAAGAGTTTTAAACCGTTTAAGTCACCCGGACCGGACGGTATAATACCAGCTGAAATTCAGAAAGTTTCAGACTTAGCCCTCCCCTGGCTCGAAACAATTTTCCAAGCCTGCATTACCCTAGTCTATATTCCCTTAAAATGGACAGAGGTCAACGTCGTTTTTATCCCCAAGGCAGGGAAAAACACACATAGCTCACCTAAGGATCTCAGACCGATCAGCCTCTCGTCTTTTCTTCTGAAGACACTAGAAAGATTGTTAGATACTCATATACGTCAAAAAATTGACCCAAATAAGTTATCTACATCTCAACACGCATACTGCAAGGGCAAGTCCGTGGAGACAGCTATGCATACTCTGGTTCACACAATAGAAAAATCACTGGACCTCAAGGAATATACAATGGTTACCTTTCTAGATATTGAAGGAGCCTTTAACAATGTCGCACCCGGAGCTATCATGGGAGCATTACAGTATCTTGGTGTAGAGGCTCCTATAGGCGAACTGATAAATCTAATGCTAACAGGCAGGATTATCAATTCAAAGCTGGGGAACTCATCTGCAAGAAGATATGTAAAGAGAGGAACCCCACAAGGGGGAGTACTCTCCCCACTTCTTTGGATACTAGCAATTAACGAATTGCTTCAAATCCTGGAAGCGGAGGGCTGCAAAGTGGTAGCTTACGCGGACGACGTTGCTATAGCTTTTTCAGGAAAGTATCCTACAACATTGAAAGAGCTAACTCAGAACGCTCTCCATAAACTATCTACCTGGACAAACAAATGCGGTTTAGCGGTTAATCCGCTGAAAACCGAAATAGTCCTCTTCACCAGGAAATATAAAATTCCTCAAATCGACCCACCCTCCATAAATGGTACCAGCCTAGTCTGGACAGACAGGGCCAAATACCTGGGTATTATTCTAGATAGGAAGCTAGACTGGAAATTGAATACTCAGGAAAGGGTTAAAAAAGCCTCAGTGGCTCTCTACTCGTGTAAACGAGCCATTGGATCAAAATGGGGAATGAAACCATACATGGTTCACTGGCTCTACACGTCCGTTATCAGACCCATACTCATGTATGGGGTAATCGTCTGGTGGACAGCTTTAGATAAAGCCATACACCGAGGTTTGCTAGGGAAAATACAAAGAATGGCGTCAGTGTGCATAAGCGGAGCATTGAGAACGACTCCCACGAAGGCACTGGAAACCCTTCTACATTTGGTTCCCCTAGACCTATACGGCAAGCAGATGGCGGCACGCGCAGCCATAAGACTAAAAGCCTCATTAACATGGTATAGTACTGAAAAAGGGCATTCCAGTATTCTTAAGAATTTTCAGGAAGTCCCGAGAAATATAGATTATACTATATCCAAACCGTTCTTTGAAAGGAACTTCACCACTATCATCCCTTCCAGGCAACAATGGGAGGATGGTACTATACAAAACTGTAACACAGTACACTTTTACACAGATGGATCCAAATTGGATGGGAGAGTGGGCAGGGGGATCTACTCTGGTCATTTAAAGATCAGTCAATGCCTCCGCCTACCGGATCACTGTAGCGTATTTCAGGCCGAAATGATGGCAATCAAAGACGTCACAGAGTGGCTCAAAAATAATGTTGTATCATCTAGAGATATTAGCATTTTCACTGACAGCCAAGCGGCAATAAAATCCCTAGAATCTATCGCACTCACATCAAAGGTGGCACGGGAGTGTAAGGCATCTCTCAATGAGATGTCGGAATACTTCAATATCAACATCGTTTGGGTGCCAGGACATAGTGACATAGATGGGAACGAGAAAGCGGACGAACTTGCTAGGAGAGGCACGATTGCGCCAACTCTACCTGCAAAAGAGAGTATAGGCATACCTCTGGCAACGTGCAAACTCATACTAAGTTCTGAAACGCTAAACAATGCAAACCAGAGATGGACACGGGAGAGAACGTGTACCGTCACCAAATGTATCTGGCCTAAGCTAGACAAATAACGCTCCAGTAGACTCCTCTCACTACAAAGAAATGCGATCAGCACGGTAGTGGGAATAATAACAGGGCACTGCCTAATAGGCAGACATGCCGACAGGCTCGGAGCTCCCTCAAACGACTTTTGTAGAAGCTGTGGGGATGTGGACGAAGAGGAGTCGACAACTCATCTTCTCTGTCATTGCCCAGCACTAGCTCAACGCAGAAGAACTCATTTGGGTAGTTTCTTCCTAAACGATCTAGAAGACCTAAGCGCCACAAGCGTTGCAGATCTACTCCGCTTCATCAGAAGCTCCAAATGGTTCGAGGTATAGAGAAATGGATCGTCAAGATTCGCGTGGTATCACAATGGGCCATTTCTGGCCTAAGTGTGCCTTTTTGGCAGCCACTCTAACCTAACCTAACCTAGACTGTCTTCAATAATTTTGTCACAATGAGTTCTTCAGAATTAGTTAAAATCATAGTATTTTTATGTACCATAAAATATCTGCAACCTTTTTCGAGCCAAGTTAAAAAAAGGTTCGAGGTGTTTGCAAAAAATTATGACTCTTAACCCTCTAGCCGGAATGCCCGCCTAAAGGCGGGCTTCAGGGAATTCGCTTGTTTATAACGGGTAACAATTTTAATCGCCGGAAATCGGCGGAACGTGTTACACTGACTTTTGTAAGTTATCGCTTTACATGCTGGAAAAAAATTAGCCCTGTACGTTGTCTTGGTTACGGTCTGTCGCAAGTTGAAAGTCATATTTTAGTGAATTTTTTTCGGAAATATTCCGGTTAGAGGGTTAACAGCTTAGCACCCAAACTACTTGGACGAGCAAAAAACAACCCATCATGTTTCACCTCGAATTCTAAAATTTTTCACGTTACTCTCGTAAAATAAGCAGATCGACAAACCGGTATTTTGAAACGAATCATAAACCACTGAACCCTTGAAATTTCAGTGAACCGAAGCAAAACCTTAATCCGAACTATACTTTGAAAAAAAGTTGGTCCTACCGAACCAATACCAATTCAAGAAAAAAAGGTCCAACTGAAGCTAAATCAAACTATTTAAAAAAAAATGGCTGCACTGAACCCAAATCGAACCAGTTTTTAAAATCTATACTGTAACCAAACCAAAAAACAAAAATTCTTTTAGTAGTTCGGTTCATGTTCGAATTTCTGTAACAATTTTTTGGGCAATTTAAATTTTTTTTTAAATTTTTAACACCAAAACCCAAACCAGAACCTAATTTTTGAAACTAAAACCTAATTTTTGAAACAGATCCAAAATAGGATAAAGTAAGGAATAATTAAATTTTTTTCCTTTAAAAAAATGTACTTAAAAGAAAAAAAAAATATAATTTGGACGCTGTGTATCAGAAATGAATGCAAGGAAAAACCATAAAAAATAAAATATATATTTATCCCGTTTTTATTTCTGATACGTAGCGCCCAAAAGATAATTTTTTTCTTTTTAAAACATTTTTTTAATAAAAGCTTTTTTAAATTTTTTTAAATGTTGAAACTCAATATAGTTGTATTGATAAACATAAGCATGAAAAACCAATTAAAAACAGTTTAAATTTTCATATAAAATGAACTGAAAGAATATTTATTATGAAAATACAAAATTTTCATACATAGTGAGCAGTTAATTAGCTTAAGCAACTATTGTCTACGATTTAAACATGAATGCATACTTAGAGTCACTTTTAAAATAATTTGATTTTTCAATTAAATGCACTCCACGCAAAGTTTACGATCATGGCGAGAAGTAAACGAGCTGGCATGCATTTTGGCCAACAGCAGTTTTGCTAAGGAAAAACAACTCTTGAAAAACTTTTTCGCAGTCAGGCAAATAGGCAAGGATACAGCACTGTGGCCGGAAAAGCAGAAAACTAGAAAACAGCAAAACTATGCTCGTAATAAACGTACAACGAAAGAAATTTAAATCCATTCATGAAATTACAGCTAAACATTAAGTTACACTACATGCTCGAATTTCCTCACCATACCCCGGAATTGTTGCCCTTTCCTCAGTTTAGTCCAGAAATCGTGGACTTATTTTCGAAACGTGACTCGCTGAATACTGAGAGGAAAAATCAAAAAGTTTTCCAGAGCTTATGGCAGTTGATTTATTTTATGCCCAAGTATTTGCTTGAAGGAGTCTTACTTGCTCCCTGGCAGTGTCTAAGATCCTTGCAAGTCCTTTAAATTCGACTATGATCACGACCCGAAGGAGTGCCGCTGGGCAAAATGTTGGTTAGCTGGGCTGATAGACCTTGGCTTATGGTGGCATGGTAGATACTCAATTTGTTATGCAATACGGATCATGTTATCTGACTTTTTACTTTCTTATACGAAGTATAATAAAGTATTGTATTCTTCGAAAATTTCGCCTGAAAAGCATTTCACTACTCGTGAGCCGATTGGAGCATTACCTGCAAACGAAACCGAAGTAATTCTTAACCCTGATTTACCATGCAGCAGCAACGCCAACAGCAACAGCAACGTCGATGCAAAGAGCGACGGCAAAAAGAGAAATGCTGTCGGATGAATTACAATGAAGCAGCAACAGCAACAGTAAATATTGACGTTTCTGAATTGTTGAATTAACCTTTCTTCCATGATTGCCTAAATTAAATGTTTATTAAATAAATGTTTATTAGGATTAGAAATGAATCGGCAGCAAAATATCTCTCTGAAAATTTGACGTAACAGAGTCGATTCTCGACCAATCAAAACACTTTCTCCGTGACGTCGCTGTTGCTGTTGCTGCTGCATTGTAAATTTATGTACACAAACACAAAAAACAAAGCTTTTATGTACACAAACACAAAAAACAAAAAAAAAATTTTTGAAAAAAAGCTTTT
Organism: Chrysopilus asiliformis; assembly: GCA_964034945.1. Lineage (NCBI taxonomy): Eukaryota > Metazoa > Arthropoda > Insecta > Diptera > Rhagionidae > Chrysopilus > Chrysopilus asiliformis. The sequence goes on from OZ035962.1 coordinate 81,880,636, forward strand.
ATTTAAAAAAATCCACTAAAAAGAGAAAAGTCATATTTTGAGCGGTGTGTATCAGAAATAAAAGCGAGATAAATATTTCTTTTATTTTATTTTTTATTTTTTATGCTTTTTTATCTCACTGTCATTTCTGATACACAGCGCCCAAAAAAATGTTTTTTTTCTTTTTAGTGGGTTCTTTAAAAATAAAAACTTTTTTAAAAATGTATTTTTTCACTTTTTTTATTTTATCCTTTTTAGTAATTTCGTATTTAATTAGTTTGACTAAAATTGCAAAATGAAAAGGATAATCACATTATCCTAACAGGACCTTCAATTATTCTTACAGACTTCTTAATGTAAGAATCTGATTCACCGACCACAAAAACTTTCGGGTGAATTTTTTTCCCGAACAATTTAAGGAATTTATCCTTATAGGGCCCTCCCTTGGCCCCTCCATTATCCTCACAGACTTCTTAACGCCGGAATCGAGGTCAGCGACCTCGAAAACCCCCAAATGTTTTTCCAGAAAAATTTGCGGATAAGGTTAATCACGTTATGCTTACAGGACCTTCCGTTATCCTCACAGACTTCTCAATGCCGGAATTGGACTCAACGACCTCAGAAACCCCCCGTTGAGATTTTTTCCCGGAAATTTTGAGGACCTTCCGTTATCCTCATCGACTTTTTAATTGCGGAATCGGATTCAGCAACCTGAGAAACCCCCAGATGATATTTTTCCGGAAAATTTGAGCAAAAGACAATCACGTTATCCTTATGCGGGGGTCACACGACGTTGTTTTACAGCCGCTGGCTGCTGCTGGTTAGTAGCACTGGCAAGTAGCAACAGCAGCCAGCGTACTGAGAGGGTTCACACGATTTCTACTTTAGTAGCGCTAGCAAGTAACAAAACAATGGTTTGATATTTTAATTTGGGAGATTTTTTAAATAATAAACGTAAAACACAAATTTAAATAATTAAACATAAAATAACAACTTACAATAAATAAACTTTACCACTTATCAGACTTTTGACAGCTCAGAAACCATGCGACAGGGTCACGTGATCCCTAGTAGCGCTGGTAAAGTAGAACGGTCTCTACTTCACTAGCGCTGCTAAAATCATCACGCTGCTGCTGGTAGTAGCAACGCACTAGGGTTCACACGGTGCTGCTGAAACGGCTGCTAACAGCCATACAGCCACTAGCGCTGGCAAAACAGCGTCGTGTGACTGCCACATTACAGGACCTTCCGTTACCCTTAAAAGGACGAAGTAGAGAAAATATTGTATTGTTATCGGACTTACGAATGCGCGCAAAATTTCAAGTCAATCGGATGAGTGGAAGTGGGTCAAAATTAGATTTTCAAAATTCGACAGACAAATAAACAGACAGACAGACAAACACGAAGGCAAGCTAAATAAAAGCTTTTAAAAACCAGAAGTTTCTCTGCATTGGTGAAAATTATTGACCTCTTCCTCTAAAAAAGGAGACCGACAGATCACGCTCTTCATCGTCAAGTATTACAAAAATGTCTTTCTGTTTGCCAGTCTGTTAGTCTCTCTCTCCAATCTTGAAATCTCTCAGCCTGTGTACAAGATTTCTCAACAACTAATAGAGGTAGAGCCACAAAATTTTACAGGGATGTTTCGTCCTGGAATGGGACGATCCTATCAATTTTTTTTGAAAATCCATTAACTGCAAGTACCCAAAATGGCGACTTTTTAACATCGGAATTTCGTTTTGTGCAATTTACTCCAAAACTACGCATTTTTCCGTAGTCTTATTTATAACAGATGTTGGAGACAATGAAATTTTCTTTCGTCTTTTACTAGAATTCCGTATCTCAAACTATTATTGAGATATACCGTTATTTAAAAAACAGTTTTTTGTAACTATCTCGTAAACTAACGGTTTTTAGTAGTTCATTGTAGGGGGCGAACTAAAAAGAGTAACGATACCTACAATTCTGTCTTCTACCATTATCCGGTATCATTTACTGTTATTGAGATATTTTCATTAGAGCGTAAAAAAATTGAAAAATAGCAGTAAACAGGAATTAAAGATATTAAAATCCTCTTTAAATTTGCCTAATACCATAAATCGAAATATTTTATCGTTATCGAGATATTACAGGTTTTGTACAATAAAAAAATCATATTTTTATAAAAGCTAATAATTCACGTAGATTTTGTATAAGAAAGTTATGTGCTGTTCACATCAGATATTTAAAATAGTTTTTCCTGGCTTGCTTCCGTTCTAGAAGCTCTGTTCGAGAATTTTCCAAATCGACTTACAGCCAGAAGTCCACGGAAAATGATGAAAACACTCGACTTGGGGACAAAAGTTGGTCCTCCTATAGAAAAGAACTCACAAATTTCATTTTAATTCTGTTTCCAATGCTGCTAGAGAAATATGAAAAGTTTTATGTTACAAAATGCTCAGATGGTGCCTTTAGTCATGTTTCAAAAAATTTTCTCGAGTCAGTAAGTACAGCTGAAAGATGTAGCTTTTTTTTGCATAAAACTATGGCTAACTTACGAACGATGCTACTGTAAATAAACCTTGAGAAGTACAGAACAAATAACAGTTGTATAAAGTGTGGTTTAATTTAAATATTCCTTATTGAATAGAAGCTTGCAACCAAAGTGTAGGCAATTCAGGTGGTTTTAGTTACGTTTTCCAACTTAATGTGGTGCCTCTTTTTTTCACCTGCAGGTTTCTTGCCTTGTTCTTTGTGACCTTCCCAAGTAACTGCTTTCCATAAAATACGTCAAGCCAATTTTAGCCCTTTCAGCCCCCACAAAAGTTTTGTTCTTTATTTCGTTTCGTTATTTCGTTACGTTACGATAACGTTTTTTATTCTTGAATTAAAGTGCAGTGAATTTAAGCTTAGAGAGAAATATAATCGTGTAAAGCAAAATTCAGACTAACAATTACGATTACGATTGCGATTACAATTTAAGGTTCTCTACTAATGAGATCAAAGCCTATCGATGAAAGCTTTCATTTTCCTATCGTTGAAAGCTTTCATTTACCTATCGTTGAAAGTTTTGATCTCATTGCTCGAGAACCTTCAATCGCAATCGCAATCGTAATCGCAATCGCAATCGTAATCGCAATCGTAATCGCGATCGCAATCGTAATCGCAATCGTAATCGCAATCGTAATGGCAATTGTTAGTCTGTATTGGACTTAAGACTTTATCTTGTATCATCACTCATTATTGACCTTGATAACTCCAAGTTTCTTGCTATTAACCCCAATAAGTCGAACCTAGATATCTCGAGATTCTCGATAGCTCGAATATCCGTCAGACTTATCGAGGTTTCACTGTATCATTTTTCTTGTCTGTATAGTGATTTTGGCACAAAATGTGATAATTTTCCCATGATAAATAAAATGGGAAGTTTTTCAAATCTCAATTCCGAGAGATACAACGCAGGGGAATTCTACCCCGAAAACACGAAAACGTAGCTGTCTCCCTAATGCGGTATTATTCAAATGAAAATCTTCGTAATTATTTTCAGTAATAAAATACACTTAAGTTCTCCACGCAAATTGTTTATCTAACTTGTCACGATTTTATCCACCCTCGTAAAACCACTGTGATTAGATGACAGCTAAATACGATCAAAAGAACAAGGTGGTCATATAGAAATTTCGAGGGAAATTTCTAGTCAGCTTTTCAATTAAGATCGACTAACACAGGTGCATAAAAACAAGCCCACGTTGACAGTTGTGTCTTTACGTTGACCACGGATTTGGTCACTTATCACATTTTGTACTAAAATCGCTATACTGGTTTAAATAAATTGAGCCAAAAAATCAATCAAAAAATATGCTTTCGTCAATAATGTTAAATTTTGTCATACTTATACGTTCTGTGTTTAATCATAATTTATTTACAGCATTAGGTTTTCCATACAAATTGTTAATAAATTAATGTTATTGCATCGCGTGTGCTTAATAAAAAACATTTTCCAGTGAATGTAAATATTATCCTGAAACTGATTCAAAAACGATTGAAACCTAATTTTCTGTGCCAATGCATTTCACATATCATTTTACTCAATGCACAATGTGCACTTAAGCGTTTCCCTAAACCATTAAATGGAAAATGCCCAATGCCCATGGATCCAGATGTGTTTTATTTTCATAGATGGAAAAATGAAAAATCCAAAAGTAAATTTATAAAAAAACTAAAAGGAAATGAAATTTTCGATATCTCGAACGAATATCGATTGGTGGAAAAGTGCTTTTAACCGCATGCCATTTATTCTATTTTATTAAAAAAAAACTATTAAATTTTTTCTTCTAGGTTTTTGGTTGCTTTTCAATTTTAAAGCTTTATTATTTACTTTCTGTGGTGAATAAAAATGCAATTTGGTGCATCCGGTTCAGTTTTTGTACACGAGCCTTAATTGGTTTTTATTATTTGTATAATGAATTACTCTGGTAAAATTTATATTTTCAATAATTGTTTTTAAAATAAAACATAATGAAAACTACGATTGCCAGGCAATCGTGAAATGGCGTGACTCTTAAAATTCAAACAGATGCAATTAATATTCCGATTAATTTTTTATACATGAAGCGCTTATATAAAATTGCACGATACGATGTACCGTTGTACCGTTTTCAAAAAAATGTGAAAAAACTGTTCCATTTGTATGATGGAGGGAGTAACGAATGACCCTAGTTTGTCCGTTACGGAGTTCGACATCTCATGTTACGAAAAAAAACGTTTGTGACAAATTTCAAATCTGTAGCTTAATTCCTCCTCAAGTTAACGATTCCACCGACAGACAGACAAACATGACAAACGGACAGACGGATAAACGGACAGATGCACTCAGAAAAATAATAAACCTTATCCACGTCTACTTTTTGACAAGTCAACTCTGGCCTGCAGCAAGCAAACGGAGCTATCCATTACATGACATTACATCGTCGAAATACCTATCTTAGATCAACAAGTACAGCTCTGCACGCCCAACTTTACATGTTGCAGGTTAAATTTTCGAATTTCTCCCGCCACAGGTTGAAACATATTCACTTTTCCCAACATAGGTGCACTCGCGCTTAGCATAGGTTAAATTTTCCTGCAAGAAGTCAATTATGCCGTACGCAAGTCGACGTCTTTTAATTGAATTTTCTGAGTGTGGACAGATGGATAGATGGATAGACGGACAGGTGAGTAAACGGACAGACGGACGTGCTAAAATCGAGTCGATTCATCATTTTGAACACACAGGGGAAATTTATTTTTTGTCTAACGATTAATTCTATGCATTACAAATGGTAGAGCAAATCTACTATACTCTATTTATGCTTTCACCATATAGAGTATAAGAATCCACAATACTTAAATAAATAGCTTAATTTTTATTAGGTTTTTGTTTTCTAGAAAATGTTTTTATTGTGGGAAAATGATTACTTTTCAAATCTAGTAATGTAAAATTTTTGTGCTAAAAATATAAATTTTTTCCCACAAGGTCACAAATTTATCTAACACTATAACACTTCCGGCGAATTTTCAAATTACACGATTTTTAGCTGGAGTCTCAAAAAGATTTCTTCCAAGCTACTTGACCCTTAAACTGAATCTAATCATTGTGTAGATTAAGTACAACTAACAGAAATCTGTAATTTCTAAATAGAATTTTTGCTAATCTTTGGTGAAGCCATCTAAGGTCAGGAATGCTAAATTCCCAAAAAAAAACTACCAGGAGGTACCTAATCTTATGTGCTTGAAGAAAAAATATTTAATGAGTCTGATTTTTTTTTTGTGATAAACCACAACGAATTTATTTATGAAAATTTCTTGAAACTGCAAGGCTTTATTAAGACAATTATAGAGAAGTTTTTAATAGGGAAAATATATGAAAAATCAAAGATTTCAAATCCAAATGTATCGAACGAGTTTATATTTTTTTTGTATAAGATTAAGTTTTTTGTCGTTGTATGAAAGTAGATTAAAAAAAATACACACGAGAAAACATATAAAGAGAAAAAGTTTCGCAACTTAGAGTAGTTCAGTTTTATTCGGTTTCGTGAAAGCGTCGTATAAATAATTTCAAAATGAAAGTCACAGTTTTATTGGCCCTCTTCACAATTTGTATTGCAATCAATTATAGTGGTATGTAAAATTGTTTGTGAAGATTTCTAAAAAAAAATAGCATAAACTGAAGTGGGATTTTTTATTTAAAAAAATAGATGCTGTGAGGTCTTGCACTGAGGAAGGTCACACTTGGCCAGTCGATACCATTTTCACGATACCTGGAACTTGTACTGGAGTTACATGCACTGTAGAAGATGGCGAGCTGAAAACTGGACGAATTTAGTAAGATTCAATAAGTTATCTGTAACACTATAATTCAAAAATGATTTTTAAATAGCTGCGGTCTAATCTATTTACCTCCAAACTGTGAACCTGTCCATGAAGACTTCACGAAAAAATGGCCTGATTGCTGTGCAAGTGTCAAATGTGATAAAAATGCCACTGATTCATCTTAGGTCCAGTGAAACATATTAAATCAAAATATTTGTAAAAATAAGAATAAGAAAAGTTTTGAGGTTGGTGATAGCTTTTAGTTTATTAATACAAATGAAATGTTAGACAGTTTTCTCAAAAATTTATGAATTATATTTTATATATTATTTGTGGAGAGCGGAAAACTGCGTCAATTTATTTGCGGTCAATTAAATATGATAATTAAGTCGTTTATTATAACGAATATGAACCCAATTCAAATTAGGTAGGGATTTCGAATTTTTGCATACATCATCCCCACATCATTAATTTGCGATATGATGAAGCATTTAGCAAGACAACATTATTCAAAGATTATCGTTTTTTTAAGTTTCAAAAATTGAAGGACTTTAAATTTCCACTAAAATTCTTCTCACTTCCTTTTTTGTGTGTGTGTGTCTCATGATTTAATCCTGTTTGGCAAATATGATGTCTGGTTGAAGGATATCCAAGTAGAAAATTGTTTAACTTATGGGAAATGATTAATACTTGCTCTTAACAATTCCTTATAAATATATGCGCCTTTAAGATAGTACCAAGTTGTGACTGGAGAAGGTGGCTTAATTTTGGGATTTCTAACAAACTTTTACTTATAACCTCTTGATGGAACCAAGAAAATCCGATACTTAGAAAATAAGTTTATATGGACATGTATGGAATAACATTCAAGTTTATGCAGAATACGATATTTAAAATATGTTTGGATGAAAAGATAAAGGATGTGGTTTAATGACATTTAAAGGTTTAAAAAGATAAATGGCATTAACTACCAACCATCCATCATTTAAGTTTTGTTTATCTAGTTCAGTGGTTCCCAAAGTGGTCCCTACGGACCCCCAGGGGTTCCCGGGATCATTCAGGGGGTCCGTGGAAAATTAAAATTGATTTGGGGGTCCCTGAACAACGTCAGGGGGTCCGCGCAAGGTTTAATATGAAATAAAAAAATGGTGACACATTTTTATTAATATAGAAGTTAAAATAAATAACAATGAATAAATTATTAGCGATTTTTACGTCTATTTATAGTTAGACATATTGGGTTTTATTATTTAATATAATGCACCCTAAAAGTTATTACTTACTATTTTATATTTTTGTTTAATTTGTTTACTTCTGCGAATAACCAAATCCGCGAATGTTTGGAATTACTGTATATTACTGTATTATTATATTCTGTTGTGAATTAATTGGTACAAAATGAGTACCTACACAATATGTGACATTTACATGAAATTTTATCCTCACATCTCAAATAATTAATTCAAGAGAGCGTTACATTGCAGCATTCAATTTTTATTATAATTAACAGTGGTTTGTTGCAAATAAAATTTTTGATATTGTAACGGTCCACGGGTAAGAAGTTGCAAGGACATTCGACATTAGGGATGCCAACGATAACTCGATGTTTGCAAAACATCGAGGTATCGTTGAAAAATATCGAGTTTTAACCTCGATGTTGAACAGACCGATATATCGAGGTATCGATGTTGTTATCCACGATGTTAGAACATTACTCTTTATAAAATTAGTAGAGCAACTAATTTTAGGACTAGAGGGACTAGTTTTTAGATAGATTTAATATAGCCACTCAAAGATTTGTTTAAATTTTCTTTGGTATCAATTTTCGGTTTCATCTTTCTACAAGATTTCGCAAAAAATACCAGAGCTAGCCATGAAATTTTACAGAAAAGTGTGGTCCTGATGTGGAAATCCGTTAACCGGAAGTAACCAAAACGGCGGCTTTTTAAAAACTATGCGATTTTTTGCGATTTATTCCGAAACTAACCATTTTCCAGTAGTCTTATGTATTACAAGACTTGGAGACAATAAAATTTGCTACATTTATGTCTTTCACGAGAACTCCGTTACGATGATATGCCGGTATTTAAAAAAAATAGTTTTTTGCGAATATCTCGAAAACTAATGGGTTTTTGGTGGTTCAACGTATAAGAAGAATTAAAACCGTGTTAATTCTACCTGAGTGCACGCCACCCACAGTAGAGCATCCGCCAGGTGGCTAAATTATTTATTCAATTTAACTTTTTCAAAACATCGGAAAAACGATGTTTTCAGGACGATGTTTTTTGACATCGATGTCGCCTTAAAAAAAACATCGATTTTCGATATATCGAGGTTTTATGAACGATGTTGCATCCCTATTCGAGATCTGGCGTGAACGCATCGAGAATGTTTGAGATCTGCACATGAGAACGTTCGAGACCTCGGCCGAACATACAGGAACGTTGGCAAACGAGCCACGAATATAAAAGGCCGCGTCTTAGGCGGAGATTCAATAAATACTTCTTCAACAAAATGTTTTATTTATATTTTATTTTTACATCATCATTTACCATTCAAGACATTAAAGTTAAATTTGTAATTTTTCTATTATGCATTTATGTAGTTTTTCACCCAGGGTCCGTGGGCAAGTTTTGACTATGAAAAGGGGTCCGTGGGCCAAAAGAGTTTGGGAACCACTGATCTAGTTTTAAGAGGATCTCTATAAAATCTCAAATCTGCATAATTTTTGCCTTTCGCCTTTTATGCCTCCTTTCCCCTTCGTCAGATTTTTTTTGCGATTTTTATACCCTATATTAGGGTATATTAGATTTGCCTTACCGTTTGTAACGCCAAGATCCCGTCATCACACAAAAAAATGAATTACGCCGGTGTGTTTAGAATGATAAAAAAACTTGAATTTTGCATGTCCGTCAGTCTGTCCGTCCGTCCGTCTGTTCGTCCGTCTTTGGCGCGGATTGCGGGCGCACGGATTGAGCTAGAGACTTGAAATTTTGCGCAGATTGGTTTTTCGTGGAATTTTGATACGAATATCACCATACGGGTTTTCAATAATTGCTAGATTGGCAATCATAGCTTTTGTTATGTATATTTTGGGGGATTAATACTATCGTCACACTACCTTCCGTTTTTCCAAAATTGCCACGTATTTTTTGGTTGTTCCTAAAATGTTTTAGTTTGACAACAGAATATGAAGATAGAAGTCAAGATTTCGATTCAATTAATTTTTTTTTGTTTATTATAAGCAGTACAGAAACGAAAAGGTTTTCCTTTCTTATATGAAGTATAATAAAGTATGGTATTCATGAAAAATGTCCACCTCTTAATTTAGCGTGGGTCAAAATTGGTTTGCAAGATTTGACCCTGACAGATAAAAACACAAACAAATACCAAGACAAGCTAAATAGAACCTTTTAAAAAACACTTGAACTATGCCAACAATCCTAAAAAAATGATGAAATATGCGAATACATATAAAAAATGTCGAGATATGCAAATTCAAATGCAAATATCCTTTTGCAAATATCGATATAATCATTAGGCTTTAAATTATGTATACTCGTACGATCATAATCAAAGCTAAGAAATTGAGTGAAATATCTGTAATCAACATATTTGAGAAACAAAAATAAAAAACACTTTAGTATCGTCGAAAATTTTCATATCTTAAATGCACTCAGAAAAATGGAGGCTAACTCGACGACCTACATACGGCGTAATTGGCCTCGGGCAGGCGCGCGTTCGCCTGCATGTGATGATTAATCAAGAAAACTTAATTTTGTTACAATTAACACTAAAAATATGGGATTTTCTGGTATTGTGTCAATTTGACACATGAAATACTTTTAAGTAACTTTAAATGAAATACGGATGAGGGTTAAGCCACCAGCAGGTGAAGTAGGGCATTGGGAGCTGCACGAGTTGACCTTAGATAGGTTAACTCTGACCGCTAGCTGGCTTACAGAAACCTCTGTAAGGTCAGAGTTAACCTGACAAAAAGTTGACCTGGACATTTTTAACCGACTTCCAAAAAGGAAAAGGTTCTCAATTCCACCTGAATATTTTTTTTTTTTTTATGTATGTTCACGCCTAACTTTTTACTGGGTGGACCGATTTTGGTCATCCAAAAGAGAAAGTTGTAGAGAAAGTTCCTGGTTGGGCCCCGGTTCATTCGTGGGCAAAAATGGACCATTAGGGGGGGTACCCCCCATACAAACGAAAACGTTTTTTCCGAATATCTCAAAAACGGTGCATCTTATCAAAAAAGTCCAAGAACAAAAATTATTTAGGATATGATTCTACATAAAACTCCCATACATCAAAATCCGATTGGAATAAATTTTAAAAAATCTTATTGGAAAGTTCGACTTCAAAGTGTAATTTTGGTACAAATGCTCAAATAAAGATACCAATATCACCATACAGGTTTTCAATAATTGCCAGATTGGCAATTATAGCTTTTGTTATGTTTTTACGTTGTGTTCAGTACAACACAAGGAAGGTTCTTTTATATATTTCCCCCGTGTTAACCTACCCCTTCAAACCCCTCCCTGCTTGGGATATCGAGTAAAATTCTTTGTATTGTGTTCAGTACAATATCTGGAAGATTCTTTTATATATTTCTCATCTGCGGACTTATCCCCTCAAACCCTTTGTAATTTTACCTATATTAAAAATTGAAACTAAAAACGTTCGAAATAAAAAAAAATTTTCTAAAAAAAATAAAACCGACTTTAAAAAAAAACTGAAAAGAGAAAAAAGCACTAAAAAGAAAAAAATAATTTAAAACTATGTCCATTAATAGCGCATTTAAAATTCGGCTTTTTTGGAGTGGCGTTAAATTTGCAACTAAAATAAATTACATACTTTCTAACCTTAAGGCTAATCGTTTACATACTTTCTAACCCTTAAGGCTAACTAAGAACTAAGATCGACTCCAAAAATTTTGTTGTCAAACAGATTAACTATAGACACGGCTCTTAGAAGCACCAAAACTAAGTTCTTTTATGTCCCAAATTGGATTCCCTATTTTTAAGCAATCGCTATAAAAAAGCCCACTGTCTCATATGTTACTATTTTTTGTAGAAATCTATCCTCTTATTGTCTCCATGTACAAACTGATTTTGTGCGAAACTTGACAATAGAAATTTTACAACGATTTTATTTAGTGTAAATTTAACGCCACTCCAAAAAAGCCGAATTTTAAATGCGCTATTAATGGACATAGTTTTAAATTATTTTTTTCTTTTTAGTGCTTTTTTCTCTTTTCAGTTTTTTTTTAAAGTCGGTTTTATTTTTTTTAGAAAATTTTTTCTGAGTGTGTTACATTAATTTTTTACACTCTATTTAAGAGTTATATTATTAGACGCTTGTAACGCTTCGAACTAATCCACGGACAAAAAAATGAAGTACACCAGATTGTTTGAGATGATAAAATATTGGGACCTGTTTGTTCCTCACTGAACTCGAAGGAATTTTGACAGAGACTTGAAATTTTGCATTGATGATTTTCTTGTAAAATGTTCTTGAAAGGGCAAAATTTGGCCATTCCTCCTCCACTCCCCCATACAAAAAAAAAACAGTTTTTTCTTCAATTTTCTTTAAAATCGTGTATTGTATCGAAAAATGTACACAGACTAAATGTGTTTGGAATGTTATTCCACATCACTCTTCTACACATCAAAATCCAATTAGTACACTATTTACTTGCCCCTCCTTCATACAAATAAAAATTTGGTCTGTCCTCATATAGTGTTGACGATTGCTCCCTGGATATTGTAGTTTTTTTTAAGTTTTCAATACTACTTTACCACAAAAATTTATTTGACGCTGTGCTTTAAGTCTGCGTCAAAGATACTTCCACTATTATTAAATATTCGATTTGCTGTTGTATCAATTTAAAAATTAAAAAAAAAATGAAGATCACATTTACCCAGAGATAGTTACGATCGATTCTGAAATATTTTTGGAAACTTTAAAAAACATACACCAAATATCCCGCCCACGCCACGAAATATTTTGCTGAAATCTAAATAACATTTTTGTTGATCAATATGACCTTATTATGCTAATTCTAATCATTGTGCAGATTAAGTAAAACTAGCAAAAATTTGTGGTTTCTAAATATATAGATTCCGTGTCGATCTTTAGTGAAGCTATCTAAGGTCAAGAACGTAAAATTTACCGAAAAGTCCGCATGAAGTACTTTACATGATGTATTTTAAAATTTTCAAAAAATATTAAAATTATAAATTACAACCGCATTTTGAACTGTGTTGTCTTTATAACTTAAATTTTCGCAAAAAAACGGTTCCGTTTGTTTTGGGGTGGGGGGGAAGGAGTGGTTCGATTTTGTCCGTTAACAAACTTTACCTCCCAATTTACGAAAAAAAAAACGGTTGTACCAAATTTCAAGTCTTTAGCCTAATCCTTCTCAAGCTATCGTGTCTACGGACGGACAGATGGACAGATGGACAGACAGACGGACAGACAGACGGACAGACAGACGGACAGACAGACGGACATGCAAAAAATCAAGTCGACTAATCAATCTAAACACTTAAAATTAATTTGTTTGTGTGACGATTAATTTTATACGTTACAAGTGGTACAGCAAATCTATTATACCCTCTATTTATGGTTTCACCATATAGGGTATACACAATTAATAACACAGAAATGTAATGAACTTTTTTATGAAACGAAGCAAACACTTTTTTTTCAAACATATTCTGAAAATTTCACAGTATGAAAAAATGTAAGAAAATTCAAAGTTTTGATAACCGAATATAAATATATAAGTAGAGTATAAAAAACGCTGCCGAGAAAGCATATAAAAAGGCGATATTTTGAAACCTGGATTAGTTCAAATTTATTCGACTTTGTGAAACTATTGAGCAAATATTTATTATTAATTTTTTTCAAAATGAAAGTCACAGTTTTATTGGCCCTCTTCACAATTTGTATTGCAATCAATTATAGTGGTATGTAAAATTGTTTGTGAAGATTTCTAAAAAAAATAGCATAAACTGAAGTGGGATTTTTTATTTAAAAAAAAAGATGCTGTGAGGTCTTGCACTGAGGAAGGTCACACTTGGCCAGTCGATACCATTTTCACGATACCTGGAACTTGTACTGGAATTACGTGCACTGAAGAAGATGGCGAGCTGAAAAGTGGACGAATTTAGTAAGAAATATTCATATATTCAAGAAAACTATATTACTTTAAAAAATATTTTTTAATAGCTGCGGATTGCTCCAAGCCGATCCAAAATGTGAACTGGTCGGTGAGGATTACACCAAAAATTATCCTGACTGCTGTGCCCGTCTCAAATGTGATTAAAAAGGCAGTGATGTAATTAAAGTCAATTTTTACACATTGATTCCAAATAGTGGTGAAAAAATAAAATTTTTTTGATATTGTGAAAAAATATTTTTTTTTTCACTTTTTGTGAGAGTTAAAAACATTGTTGCAGGAAAAATATCGCCAATTTATTTGCGGTCAATTAAATATGATAATTAACTCTATGATAATATTTGCATACATCATATTTTGTAACCTGGATTTCAGGTTTCATCCCCCCGTTATTAATTTAAGGTATGATGAAGCATTTAGCAAGACAGCATTATTCAAAGATTATCGTTTTTTTAAGTTTCAAAAATTGAAGGACACCAAATTTCCACTAAAATTCTTCTCACTTCCCCTTTTTCTGTGTGTGTCTCTTGATTTAATCCTGTTTGGCAAATATGATGTCTGGTTGAAGGATATCCAAGTAGAAAATTGTTTAACTTATGGGAAATGATTAATACTTGCTCTTAACAATTCCTTATATATGCGCCTTTAAGATAGTACCAAGTTGTGACTGGAGAAGGTGGCTTAATTTTGGGATTTCTGACAAACTTTTACTTACAACTTCTTCGATGGCACCAAGAAAATCCGATACTTAGAAAATAAGTTTATATGGACAATGGACATGTATGGAATAACATTCAAGTTTATGCAACATACGATATTTAAAATATGTTTGGATGAAAAGATAAAGGATGTGGTTTAATGACATTTAAAGGTTTAAAAAGATAAATGGCATTAACTATCAACCATCCATCATTTAAGTTTTATTTATCTAGTTTTAAGGGGATCTCTATAAAATCTAAAATCTGCATAATTTTTGCCTTTCGCCTTTTATGCCCCCTTTCCTCTTCGTCAGATTTTTTTTGCGATTTTTATTTTGGGGGATTAATACTATCGTCACACTACCTTCCTTTTCTCCAAAATTGTCACGTATTTTTTGGTTGTTCCTGAAATGTTTTAGTTTGACAACAGAATATGAAGATAAAAGTCAAGATTTCGATTTAATTAATTTTTTCTAGCTAATTATAAGCAATACAGAAATGAAAAGTTTTTCCTTTCTTATACGAAGTATAATAAAGTATGGTATTCATGAAAAATTTCCACCTCTTAATTTACCGTGGGTTAAAATTGGATTGCAAGATTTGACCCTGACAGATAAAAACGCAAACAAATACGAAGACAAGCTAAATAAAAGCTTTTAAAAAACACTTGAACTATGCCAACAATCCTAAAAAAAGAAGGTGTCTGTCTCGTAGAGACGGCCAGAAGACGTGGTCGCCATTAGGTATTTAACGATCGCCATTAGGTATTTAAGTAAGAAATTTTAGTGAAAAGAAAATTAAGGAAACAAATTTTTATTGAAAAATAATTTTATTTATAATTGGTTTATGATAAGAGAAGTATGAAATAAATATCATACATATAGTGTTCAAAACGTTCCCATTTCTGGTCTTTCGTTCTGCCCCTTAAGGTAGAAATACACGACGAGAGACTTCGGTCTCTTAGACCAAAAATTTCGCCTCTGCATACAAAAAGACCTGTGTCAAGTTGACACAGGTCTTTTTGTATGCAGAGGCGAAATTTTTGGTCTAAGAGACCAAAGTCTCTCGTCGTGTATTTCTACCTTAAGGAGGCATTGAAATCAATGGAAAATAAAAATTCAGCATTTCAGTAAACCCCCCAAAGAACGAGAACGAAATTATGGTTTTTATGTTCTTTCTCTTAAGATCTTTACATTGGCGTTTTTTTACGTTCTTTGAGAACATAACTTTAATGCTGGGAGCGAAATATCGCTCTCTTACTAATGAAATACATACTTATCTATGTGTGTGAATCATACCCAACAGCCATCGCTCGAGGTTTTCATTCATTTTTATGCGAGACCCACAAACCGCTTTGAACAAGAAGCGAAAACTTAAATAGAAATAATTTTCGTTCCCAGGAAAGAGACTCGGAAGCCACAGCAAACGCTGTTGCCGTTAAGAGCGAAACTTTTAAGAGCGAAAAGAACGAAATAACATGAGATTCAATAGATCAGATTCAATACACACAAAGGAGCATAAAAAGAGTATAAATGTGAAATCTGTACTACAAGCAGCAAACACAGCATAACAGCGGCAGTGAAAATTTAAATTTTGCTTTTTAAAAAAATAATTGAACATAGTTTAACATAACAAAATACCCTAAACAATGCTTTAACGTAGGCCGCATTTTATAACACAGTTTCTGTTGGGATATCACCACAAACTATCGAGTATCATCGATTGCAAATTTGTTATCATGGCAGCAAGCCGATTTTCTAATTTGTACCCCCATAACCAAAATCCAAGACGTATCCACGTCAAAAAATGATGAAATATGCAAATACATATAAAAAATGTCGAGATATGCAAATTCAAATGCAAATATCCATTTGCAAATATCGATATAATCATAAGGCTGAAAATCATAATTAAAGCTAAGAAATTGACTGAAATATCTGTAATCAACATATTTGAGAAACAAAAATAAAAAAACACTTTAGTATCGTCGAAAATTTTCATATCTTAATTTTTATACCCGTATGGTGAAACCAAAGGGTATATTAACTTTGCCTTACCGTTTGTAGCGCCAAGATCCCGTCATCACACACAAAAATGAATTACATCAGTGTGTTTAGAATGATTTAAAAAAAATGAATTTTGGATGTCCGTCCGTCTGTCTGTCCGTCTGTGGCGCGGATTGCGGGCGCACGGATTGAGCTACAGACTTGAAATTTGGCACAGGTCCGTTTTTCGTAAAATGCGAGGCTAAGTCGTTAATGGGCAAAAATGGACCATTAGGGGGGGGGGGTACCCCCCATAGGAACGAAAACGGTTTTTGCGAATATCTCGAAAACGGTGCATCTTATCAGAAAAGTGCAAGAACAAAAGTTATTTAGGATATGATTCTACATAAAACTCTCATACATCAAAATCCGATTGGAATAAATTTTAAAAAATCTTATTGGAAAGTTTGACTTCAAAGTGGAATTATGGTACAACTGTTCAAATTTTGATACGAATATCACCATACGGGTCTCCAATGATTGCCAGATATGCAATTATAGCTTTTGTTATGTTTTACACTCTATTTAAGAGTTATATTATTAGACGTTTGTAACGCTTCGAACTAATCCACCGACAAAAAAATGAAGTTACACCAGATTGTTTGAGATGATAAAATATTGGGACCTGTTTGTTCCTCACTGAACTCGAAGGAATTTTGACAGAGACTTGAAATTTTGCATTGATGATTTTCTTGTAAAATGTTCTTGAAAGGGCAAAATTTGGCCATTCCTCCTCCACTCCCCCATACAAAAAAAAAACAGTTTTTTCTTCAATTTTCTTTAAAATCGTGTATTGTATCGAAAAATGTACACAGACTAAATGTGTTTGGAATGTTATTCCACATCACTCTTCTACACATCAAAATCCAATTAGTACACTATAAACTTGCCCCTCCTTCATACAAATAAAAATTTGGTCTGTCCTCATATAGTGTTGACGATTGCTCCCTGGATATTGTAGTTTTTTTTAAGTTTTCAATACTACTTTACAACAAAAATTAATTTGACGCCGTGTTTTAAGTCTGCGTCAAAGATACTTCCACTATTATTAAATATTCGATTTGCTGTTGTATCAATTTAAAAATTTAAAAAAAAATGAAGATCACATTTACCCAGAGATAGTTACGATTGATTCTGAAATATCTTTGGAAACTTTAAAAAAACATACACCAAATATTCCGCCCACGCCACGAAATATTTTGCTGAAATCTAAATAACATTTTTGTTGATCAATATGACCTTATTATGCTAATTCTAATCATTGTGCAGATTAAGTAAAACTAGCAAAAATTTGTGGTTTCTAAATATATAGATTCCGTGTTGATCTTTAGTGAAGCTATCTAAGGTCAAGAACGTAAGATTTACCGAAAAGTCCGCATGAAGTACTTTACATGATGTATTTTAAAATTTTCAAAAAATATTAAAATTATAAATTACAACCGCATTATGAATTATGTTGTGTTTATAATTTAACTTTTTCGATACGACGTATCGACGAAAATTGCAAAAAACGGGGGGGGAGGGGGGGAGGGGGGGAAGGAGTTGTTCGATTTCGTCCGTTAACGAACTTGACCTCCCAATTTACGAAAAAAAAAAACGGTTGTACCAAATTTCAAGTCTTTAGCCTAATCCTTCTCAAGCTATCGTGTCTACGGACGGAGAGATGGACAGACAGACGCACAGACAGACGCACAGACAGACGGACAGACAGACGGACAGACAGACGGACGGACAGACGCACAGACAGACGGACACGCAAAAAATCAAGTCGACTAATCAATCTAAACACTTAAAATTAATTTGTTTGTGCGACGATTAATTTTATGCGTTACAAGTGGTACAGCAAATCTATTATACCCTCAATTTATGGTTTCACCATATAGGGTATATACATTTAATAACACAGAAATGTAATGAATTTTTTTATGAAACGAAACAAACACGTTTTTTCAAACATATTCTGAAAATTTCACAGTATGAAAAAATGTAAGAAAATTCAAAGTTTTGATAACCGATATAAATATATAGGATGTGTTCATGTAGAGTATAAAAAACATTGCCGAGAAAGCATATAAAAAGGCGATATTTTGAAACCTGGATTAGTTCAATTTTATTCGACTTTGTGAAACTATTGAGCAAATATTTATTATTAATTTTTTTCAAAATGAAAGTCACAGTTTTATTGGCCCTCTTCACAATTTGTATTGCAATCAATTATAGTGGTATGTAAAATTGTTTGTGAAGATTTCTAAAAAAAATAGCATAAACTGAAGTGGGATTTTTTATTTAAAAAAAAAGATGCTGTGAGGTCTTGCACTGAGGAAGGTCACACTTGGCCAGTCGATACCATTTTCACGATACCTGGAACTTGTACTGGAATTACGTGCACTGAAGAAGATGGCGAGCTGAAAAGTGGACGAATTTAGTAAGAAATATTCATATATTCAAGAAAACTATATTACTTTAAAAAATATTTTTTAATAGCTGCGGATTGCTCCAAGCCGATCCAAAATGTGAACTGGTCGGTGAGGATTACACCAAAAATTATCCTGACTGCTGTGCCCGTCTCAAATGTGATTAAAAAGGCAGTGATGTAATTAAAGTCAATTTTTACACATTGATTCCAAATAGTGGTGAAAAATAAAATTTTTTTGATATTGTGAAAAAATATATTTTTTTTTCACTTTTTGTTAGAGTTAAAAACATTGTTGCAGGAAAAATATCGTCAATTTATTTGCGGTCAATTAAATATGATAATTAACACGTTAACGGTTATGAATATTTGCATACATCATATTTTGAAACCTGGATTTCAGGTTTCATCCTCCCGTTATTAATTTAAGGGATGATGAAGCATTTAGCAAGACAGCATTATTCTAAGATTATCTTTTTTTAAGTTTCAAAAATTGAAGGGCACCAAATTTCCACTAAAATTCTTCTCACTTCCCTTTTTCTGTGTGTGTGTCTCATGATTTAATCCTGTTTGGCAAATATGATGTCTGGTTGAAGGATATCCAAGTAGAAAATTGTTTAACTTATGGGAAATGATTAATACTTGCTCTTAACAATTCCTTATATATGCGCCTTTAAGATAGTACCAAGTTGTGACTGGAGTAGGTGGCTTAATTTTGGGATTTCCAACAAACTTTTACTTACAACTTCTTCGATGGCACCAAGAAAATCCGCTACTCAGAGGATAAGTTTATATGGACATGTATGGAAGAGCATTTAAAGTTATACAAAATACGATATTTTAATAACGCTTGGTTGAAAAGATAAATGATGAGATTTAATGACATTTTAAGAAGTTCTTTCAAACTTCTTAATTCTTTCAAACAAGCAGGGAAAAATTTACATTATTTCATTTTTTTTTGCTCATATATCAAGAACTTTCAGATTAATAACAGTTATTTTTATTTTCGCAATGAGTTTAAAATAAGTTAACATACTTTTCACCCCTATTTTCTGAGAAATAGAAATACTTACACTCGATAGCTTTTTTTATCATCTGTTTAAAAATGGTCGAATATGTATAAAAAATTACATTTGCCTGAAGTTCGAACCGCAGCCCTTGATAGAGGGGCTGTCGCCACATGACGAAACTAGTAAAAAATTAGTACAAATGATAAAACAAAATGCTCTAATGTATTTTGTAAAAGTGTTCAGTTTAATTTTTCAATTAATTCGATGACATCTAAGAAAGTAAACAGTGACTCTACAAAATCTGAATGGTAGTTAATTTTCACTTTGCAAGTGTCTCTTAAGAACTTAATTAATATCCTTCTATCTTTCTGATTCAGTCTTAATTAATTTCTGTCATCGACTTAATTTCCTTCACATAAGACGACTATTATTCGTATTTTTGTTTCAAGTAGAAATTACGCGATTCTGATAAGAAAATTCACCATCGTACAACATTTAGTAGCTACAAAATGTGTGAACAGCTTAATAATAATTTATAGTAGAAATCGTCTATGTCAGTTTCAATGATAAAAGCTGAAATCAAATTATAGAATGAATAACCAGTGAATTTCGTATTACATGAAATGTGTTAAATTATGTTAGTGTGGTTCGTAATAAGTATGTGGTTCGAATTTTTGATGTATGGTTCTAAAGGTAAGTGCACACGATATGATCACTGTTCATATTTCTGAACATACGCATATGTTGCTTATAAGCTTCAAATGCTCATATGTTCATACAATATATGAAAGGTGTTCACACGATATGAACATTTTGTCCCAAAGCTTCAAATTTTTAGGTGTGTTCATATGTGCTCAAATGCATTGTGTTCATATTTTTCTGCGCGTATGAACCACTGTTCAGACGATATGAACGTTTTGTTCAAATTACAGATATGAACAATTTTTAAGAACATTTGAGCACACAACACAACAAATTACAAAACTGTCGAAAACTTTTTTTTGTGTTATATGCCAGGAGCTTGAAGGCGAAGACCAAACTGGTCCGTGTTTTAAAGTCCATGAACAGAAAAGTTCAAATTCGAATCGAATTATTTTAC
This sequence comes from Chrysopilus asiliformis, assembly GCA_964034945.1. Lineage (NCBI taxonomy): Eukaryota > Metazoa > Arthropoda > Insecta > Diptera > Rhagionidae > Chrysopilus > Chrysopilus asiliformis. The sequence goes on from OZ035962.1 coordinate 81,901,405, forward strand.
CCTGAGTGGGATTTGAACCACTGCTCATTGGATCACAAGGCAAGTACTTAACTGACTGAGCCATCCACGCCACAAATCTAAAACCTACTAGACCCAAATAAAAACGAGAAAACATCAATTTACGTACAAATTTTACTCAAAATTTTACATTTGAACATGTTGAAAACTTAGCCCATGTTCAAATGTGACAGTGTGTTCATATCTGTGATCATACGTCCGAATTTTACAAACTGGGTTCATACCGTCCCAAAATAGTGTTCACACGGTATGAACAGGTCGTGCTCATACGTTTTCTCACGGCATGTTCAAATGTGTTCATATGCCTTGTGTTCATACGTATGAACACAAAAATATGGTGTTCAGACGATATGAACACGTTTGGGACACTTTTTTGCTCAAAAATATGAACAGTGATCATATCGTGTGCACTTAACTTTAGGACGCAAATCCTTTTCACAAGCTTTTAGTTTCAATCGTTTGTTTGTTAGGGTCAAATCTTGTGATCTAATTTTTACCCACTTCCGCTTATGCGATTGAATTGAAATTTTGCACACAAACGTAACACCGATGGCAATGCAATATGTGTGTATGCATGTAACATAAAACCAAAATGGCGGTTGGCGGACGCTATTCTTTCCAAATCCAACTAACAAAATACCCATCATGTGGGGTCATACATCAAAAAGTTTCCGATAAGGTTTGCCAGCTGCAGTCAATTTGTTAGCCAAGTGAACTTTCGCCATACTCTGGGGAATAAAGTTCTCCTGCAGTTGGTGATAGGAATTCACAATTATTTACAATGTTTTACAGCTACTGCAGGTGAAGTTTCAGCAACCACAGGAAAACACTTCCCTCTGGAGCTCAATGAACGCAATGCGAACGCAACTGCAACGCTGTGAACTGTCACGCAGCGCAACATTTAAGCGGCAGAGCCCAATGGCATGTCGTGAAGTAGTACAAGTGACATAATATAAAGTGGGTTCCAGACATTACACCGTCTGTGCCGCAGCCAGAAATGAAGTATTCCCTGTCCCAGTTGTATTAGCCCTACAATAGCTATAAGCTTTACTTTTCCAGTTAAACATATACCGCTCATAGTTGAACAAAATGGATCCAATTGACTTACACAGGTGAACTGTTCACCTGTGGAAGTCGATTTATTGAAAATTTTTCCATGTTATTTTCAATAAAAAAAATTAAAATGTTACCAAGCAAGCTTTTCGATGGGTCTGATGGACTTGATCGACAAATACTGAACTCAGCGTGAACTAGCCTTATATACTCCGCGTTCACAAAACATAAGGAAACTTAGCCGGCACTAGCTAAAATAGTCCTGCAGCGGGCATAAAACATTTACTCGATTTCTCTCAGTGCATCTTGTGAGGTCTTTAGCAAAAGAATTTTGAGATAAAAAACTCAGAAAAAAAACTGATGGGATGAAAAAAAATAAAAAAAAAAAACAAGCTTTCAACGTGTACTAACAGTTTAAAAAATAATAATTTTGCGTTGGGATTTGATCTTAAAGATTAAGGCAAGATAAAAGTTAAAACGCAAAAACTCTCAATGCATTTATCTTGGTTTTATTTTTTGTGTCAAATCCCTACTTGTTTGTTTAAATTTTGACTACACTTTAAAACCTTATTATTTAAAAAAAAAAATATGATTTAAAAAAAAGATTTTTCTAAAAGTAGACCCACTTTTTATAATATACTTTATAAAAGTTTTACTGTAATTATTTCAGGTGTAGTAAAGACGTTTTTGGTTGGTTTATTCAATTGTGTTTCTTAGTCAATCTTTTATTTTGACTAATTATAAATGTTTCAAATATTTTTTTTCATTTTAAAAAAAGTTGTTCGATGAGTCGACCAACCCCGTGTCTGGGGCTTGTTGACTCTGTGAACAGGGTTATTTGACTCTATACTTTTTATGAGGAAAATGTGTTGGAACCAGTGTTGTGCCGGTTTTTTACGTAAAGTAATTTACCTAGTTTTTTACGCGTAAAAAATTACGCGTAAAAAACCTCAATTTTAACGTAAAAAACGTAAAAAACGTAAAAAACGTATAAAAACTGTAAAAAACCTAAAACATTGATGATAAAGTTTTATATCGTAGCCAGTCACTAAATATAGTAATTATTCGTCAATAAATCATCTTAGAACAATAAAAAGGTTAATAGTCTTCAGCAAACACAGAAAAGTATTCAAAAGCATTTCCTCTTGAAAGTGAAAAAGATTTTAAACTCGGAGTTCAAAAACTGTTTATATCCTTTCATTACATTACGTCCGCCTACTCATTTTAACGTTAATTAATGTGAATAATGTGGAGAGATTTGCGACATATGGGCTATTTTAACCCTTTGTTGCAGTGTTGTTGTACAACACCTTTTCTAATTCAGTTTTTTAATATTATAACATATATGTCATGCCCTTATATTGACTAAATTCATTTCGTAAGTATCCTAGGACATCAATTGTTATGAAAAAAAGTAATATGCGCCTTTTTTTATAATTACTGCATTTTATAAATAAATAAAGAGCAAAAAAGTATTGCAGATTAAATGTAACTGTGGCAAATCTATTACAGTTAAAAAATCGGTAATTAGCTTTATAAAGGTTTTTGGGGTCGCTAATTACGAATCTGAAGTCAAAACTTCAAATTTCAAAATGGCGGATCCAATATGTGTTGCGGCCACAAAATTTCACTAATTATTTTATATAAAGAAAAAAAAAATATCACAGACTTTCACATCACCCTAATTGCAGATCGAAGACAATTACCTCGCATTCGATCTCCCACGCTTTGCCTTCCACCTATAAGAGGAAAACCAGTTCAGCTGGTCCGTTAACGTTTGATTTCGTATCAGGAGTCAAGTGTTCCTTTTCTTTTCTGTTTGTTCAGTTTTCGTTCGGCTGTGATTAAAATAAAACGGAGTTCAAAGAAAAAACTCCATTCGTGTCCTCTAGCCACTGGGCTTTCTTTTTTTTGATTAACGCGAAAGAGAGGAAAATTCTAAGTCATTTTTTTTGTGAAGTTTGGGATTTCCCAAAATTTTAAAAAAGTTCAGTGCCGAACGAGAAAAACTCAGCCTGGTTGCAGAATTGGATAAAGGATTTTTCCTGAAAATATTTTTTTACACGTTTTGGATAACCCCCATAGAGGTAAATTCTTTTTCTTTCGGTCGCGTATAGAAAACGCTCAAATTTTATGTGGATAGTGTTCCTAAACATGCTCCCTGTTATTTTAGGGGTTATTTTGCATAATATTTTTGTGCACATTTTGAATTTTCACCCACGGTGAGGAAAATTTTAAACACGTGATTCTAGACGTGGTTTTTCCAACGAATCGGACACGTTTTCTCCGAAAGAAAGATTGCCAAAGATTCTTCGAACACGTCTTTTCGAATAAATCAACGAATCCACAGAGAAATCGCATCATTTTCATAGATTTTTTTGGATTTTCCTGCCGGCGTGGTAGAAGAGGCCACATGGCCGCCCACATGCAGAAATCCACCCACATGGTCAACCGCCTGGAACATTCCAGTGGTTCAACTAATCCCAAATTAAGACGCTAAACTATGATCTTCGATTAAGCAGCAATCATCAACTAACAAATATTTTAATTCCGTCTAATTAATGTTAAAGTGCATTGAAATTATCAACTTTTTTGTCAAGTCACACAGGAAAATATTCATCGAGCAAGCGACAGATCTGCCGGCTGCATCGACGATTATAAAGGAAAATCTAAGGTATTTATGTAAAATTACGCTAAAATTTGGATGCACTTAATTCTACCCTTAATTTATAAGTTAAATTATATTAAAATTTACTTAGTTTTAACTTAACCCTAAAATTTGTCTTAACTTTACCTTATTCTAATGAGTTAAAAATTACTTAACCTAATTTTCTAAATTTTCATAAAAACGTGGATTTTCTTAATTTCTATATTAAATTATATTATAAACTAATACTACGTAAATCTAATTAATGCTAAGAATTATTATTATACGCTAATCTAACTTATTTGAATTATGCTATATTATGTTGCGAAATCTTTTTTCGATATTTTCAACATTTTTGAGTTACACATTTGGTGAAATTTTTCATTGTTCATTTTACATTCTTTTTTTTTAATAAAATCCAGTTGAATTTGTTTATGATAAATTCAGTCGTTTTCATAATTCCGCAATGAGCGAATAGATCAGAAAGGTCACCAACTCCAACACATCCTTATGCTACATTAGTTCATTAGGGAGCTTTCGGAAGAAATTAAGATGCGGTATACCGTAAGCTAAAGGTAGGGAAGGGTTAGGCATATTAACACCACTATGCTTATTCGTATCGGGAAAATCATCTGAAACACGGTCAACCTAAAAAGAAAACTCGGTAATCATGTACAGCAAGGCACACACTTTTTGTGGGGAGCAGAGGTGCGGACTGTATGCAAGATCCCCGCCCCATCCGCGAGCTGGCTGGTTTTGTGTGCCGCATTCAGTCCCTCTCCAAAAAGATTAAGTCTATGATTCAGATCATAAGGGAAATTGCTCCTTTTTAACATATGGCGGTCAAAAAAGATAAAATTACGTACTAGTTTTCAGCGTAATCTAATGAATTTTATCTTTTTTGACCGCCATATTGGATCCGCCATTTTGATTTTTGAAGTTTTGACTTAAGATTCGTAATCAGCGACCCCAAAAACCCTCGGATACCAAAAACCGTGAAAATTAATTCCATAGAAAAATGTATGCATGAAAGGGTTAAAGAAACATATTTGGACTAGTTCTTGCAACAACAAGCGTAATTTTAAAGTTTGCATCAAAAAATCGTTTTTAAACACAAGGAGACTCATTCCGAAGGCGGAAATTGAAACAAAACTGGAAAAAGGGAAAAGAAATTTTAAAAACTGGAAAAATTCCATTCAAACAACTGTTCTAATTTGAGTTAATAGACTGTCCTACTTAGTAGTACGGTTTATTAAGTGCTGATGTCCACTCTCTATATTATAGGATCTCTAATAAAATGCTGAGAAAAACAGACTGTCATACTTTGTAGGAACTGCGATGTCCCATTTTTTAGGTTTTTTACTATTTTTTACGTTTTTTACGGTTTTTTACGTTTTTACCAGTTTTTTACGTTTTTTACGTTTTTTACGTGAAAAATGTAAAAAACTGTTTTTTACGCCGTTTTGCCCAACACTGGTTGGAACTAATTAACAACCCGATTGCGAGTGTCGTGTCGTTTTCGACAAGAGTCGTTTTACGTGTTGTTGTTGGTAGAAAAACACTAACAACAACACGTAAAACGACTCTTGTCGAAAACGACACGACACTCGCAATCGGGGTGTAAATTTCATCTAATTTAAAAAAATAAAATCAATTAACAAAAAAATATAGGTAATTCATATCGAGTCATTTAACCCCAGTATACTGTGAGTCAACTAGCCCCAAGCCGCCATTTTATTTTTAACACACTCGTGAAAAAAAATGAAAAAGTATGGGTCAGAAAATGCTTCACTAACTTGTTAACTCATACATAAATTTTCACTTGAAATCACTGACGAGTTCAATACAATGAAAGTGTAAGCTACAACACAATTTAATTAACAAGAAAAAAAATTACTCATACGCTTGAAATTTCGTTTTTTCCCCTCACAGTTCGTTCCAAGAGCACTGTGGTCTAACGACATTGGTTCACTGATAGCTGTCAGTCGACTGAATAAACAGTCCAATTCACGCAGGTTTGTTTTCAACCGTGGTTGACTTAACCGCAATGAGTCTACTTACCCCTATAGCCAACTAAGCCCGGTCAGCCCTACCCCCCAAACGAACGAAAATGTTTTTTGCGAATATCTCAAAAACGGTGCATCTTATAAAAAAAGTGCAAGAACAAAAGTTATTTAGGATATGATTCTACATAAAACTCCCATACATCAAAATCCGATTGGAATAAATTTTAAAAAATCTTACTGAAAAATTTGACTCCAAAGTGGAATTTTGATACAACTGTTCGCCGTTCACTTAAATCACCATACGGGTTTTCAATAATTGCCAGATCGGCAATTATAGCTTTTGTTATCTTTAAAACTCTATTTGTCATTTTTTCTGATCTTTAGAAAAAAAAACATTTTTTTAACAAAAATAAAAACAAATTTATATGTTTTTTAAGCTTAGAACAAAAAATCGCGAATAGTAAAATTCGGCACCACCCTAATTCGTCGGTATTATTCAACATGTAATAGTTTCTGTGTAACCACGTGGCATTTGGTTATGCTCACCACAGCATTCAGTATCACTAGGAGAATCGTTTCTCGCCCAGTAAATCATTAATGAGAGAGCATTAAAGGTTCGAATTAAAGAGCAAACATAACGACTATCAAATATTAAGAACAGTCAAATGGTCCCATGACTCGGATCCTATGTTATAAAGGCTGGTTAAAAGATACATTCAGCTCTACCATAATTCACAGAGAAGCTCATAAATAATTTTCGCAAATGACATTTAATCCAACACTTAAACTCTATAGAATAATACTGTTGTGCTTCCGAAATTCCGAGCTGCAATTGTTCCCTATAAAATTTGTAGTCTATATTCTCGTCCTTGTGGGTGGGTGAACTGGGCGAATTTCGCACCTGACTGAAGTGTGACTTTCATCGTCATCTGTGAATCCGGGCGGAATATTAGATCCTCAAAAAGTGGTGAAAGTTGTACCCACTTATATCCGTGTATGAATATGTGAAATGATACGAATGACATTTTCATATTTCAACCTCTGTTATGAACTCTGGTAGGTATCCCAAACTATGTATAAAAATCTTCCTCTATGTCTGGAATTAATGGAGTTGACAGATTTTAATATTCATGGCTTATTATTATGAGAGGTGCTTTTTCAAACAGCCCCCGAATTCTAAATGGATACTAAAGGATCATAAAATGTCACACATATAAGTACAGATCCATCCATCCACAAATACATATTTAATCGTAAATCATTTCGTTTCTGCTACTCGTAAATATTTTGTTAAATATGCTGGGGTGAAATCTCACTAAGGGTAAATATTGTATTTCGTATAGGTATAATATGTTTTTTTATATATTTGTTTCATAGGGTTTAAATGGCAATCAAAAGGAAAAGTATTTTGCAAACCAAAAAGAAAATACATTAAAAATAGTTCAATTTTTTATGAAAATCGAGGAAAGCAAAAACTAACAGTAAGTAGAAAACTTTTGTGGCTATAAAAAAACTCTTTCACTCCAATTTTAATCTTTTCGAAGTCGTTATGATTTTGTGTGATATACACAGAAAATAAAATGTATGTAAATATTACGAAAACGTTTGTTAATATAACGAAACCATTTGTCCCCCATGGGCCGACAAAATATTTTGTTAATGGTACGATGTCAATTTTGTTAAGTTTTTGTATTTTTGTATTTCGTTTTCCCAAAAATTTTGTTAATATTACAAATATTTAGTAAATATTACAAATATTTTGTAAATATTACAAAAACAAATCTCTCTTGTTGATATGGAATCTCTTTCTGTTTCTTGCTTAGTGTGTGTTCATAGAATTTAATATATACAACTAATGAGCGGAAATTGTTTTAGTGTGATGACTTCAAAAATTAAGAGATGCTTGTTTGTTTCTGATAGTTTCTATATTGAATATTCGTATATGGAGGAAATGTTTTATGACGGCCAATTTGATGCGAAATGAAAATAATTTATTTTGAATTATTTTTCTTACAAAAACTTGAAACGAATGAATTCTCTCGACGAATGTTGTTGTGTTACCTCGAAAAAATACTATTCGCGTTTAGTATTTTTCGAAAATGGGAAAAAATTATCGAAATCTGAAAAAAATGGGCATAAAAAATATTTCAAAAAAGCATTCCAACTAATGTCTAAACTAAGAAATGCTTTCCAAAAACTGATTTTTTGCATCAGTTTGTAACAATTGTTATGCTACATCAAAGCAAAAGGTTTGGCTACCCTGATAGTTTTCTTTGCCATGTGAACGCAGGGCAAAGCGGTTCAGTTGCTAGGCAAATAAATTCTTTTGCTATTGCAAAAATACTGTTGCAAGACCAAAGTACATTTTGTTCAAACAATAAGCGATGGCCTGAGCAACAAGATTTGGGTTCGAATTGATGATTTTCACAATGGTAACAAAACAATTTGAAACAATCAAATTGCAAAATCCCTCATTTGCCAAAAAAAGGACAGAGAAAGAAAAAAAATAAAAATCTGGCTCGCCTTTGAGATTCGAAAAATTGATTGGCGTTAGAGAGGGAGTTGCTTGTTAGATGAAGAATCGAGTGGTCAGGATTTTTTTTTTAATCGTCGTAGATATCCTAATTTTAGCGCGAAATATATATATACATATATATAGTGATTTTTTTTAAACTTAAAAGTAAACTTACGAACGGAAAAAATTTGAATATAAGCTAATTAAAAAAATAAGTTAATTTAAAGGTTATAAACTTAAAAATTGAGCTAACTAAAACCAATTATTTCTATGTGAAATTAATTAAACTGTTTCTGGATAAATCAGTGGCAGAAAGAAAATAAAAGAATTATAATTAAATTAAAGAAAAATTAAAGAATTGATTGAAAATAGATTGTGAAGAAAATTATATAAAATAATGAAATATTACAAACACAAAAAAAATATAGGGAAAAAGTAATGTTAAGTGCAAGAAAGATTTTTTTTTGTTTATTTGAAAGAAAACAGAGGAAAGTATTAGAATAAAACAAAGTGAAGAAGTTCGATTTTTTTTTTCTTGTGTGATTTAATCACAGTTATCACGCAAAATAAATAGAAATAAAATTACATTATTAAATTGAGTTTGAATAAAATAAGAAAAATGAATTAAATAACTATATTAAAACAATTGAATTTCAATAAAATGCGTTAAGTTCGTACAAATACTAATTACAATAACTACAAGAATACAATTTCTATAATTTATTCCTAAAAAAGCGATATAAAAAACTCCAAAGTGATTTAATTCCAACGTGTAATTTTTTTTATCTTCTATTATGATTTTCTTTTTGTCGACATGAGCCATCACAATCAAAGTGTATTTACGTCACATGCACAGACTTTTTTTTTTCTTTGGATCTGCGAACATCTTTAAATTCCGCATCAATTTTTTTAAATCCAGCGTTTTGTTTTCTTCGATTGCAGCAGAATTTCGAGTCAAGATGAAGCTGTGACTTTTTTTTTGCCGTTCGATCGACCACTCGTGAGCATCCAGATCTTAAATTCAACTATTTGGTTATCATTACTGTAAGTACCAGATTTCTTTATTCATCCGGTGCGACATAATAATACGACACAATAAGCAGTATGCAGAATAAAATTTTTATAAAACTGTATAAAAATCTCTAACGGGCAACGCCAAAACAACAAGCAACATTCCTGAATTCGAATGCATTCGCCATCGTTACTTCAATCAACAAGGACACAACGTTTTTTCATGAATTTAGACAAAACAAATAAATAAATAAATAGGAATAAATAAACTAAAATAGAAACATGAAATTTAAAATTAGTTATCACGGTTGAAATATCACGGATTGAAAATAGTTTAAATACCGTATAAAAGAATATCACATATTATTGCATTTAGTAGTTAGAGTTAAGTTTTATTTTTAATTTTTCTAATTTTATTTAATAAATTTTGCGAATTTAGCAAGTGGCCACTTAAAGGATTAATTTTAGATGATGGAAATAATCATTATAATTTAAATTGTTAAATTCATTCTTTTTTCTAAATAGACATTTAAAGTTAACCCAATATTTTTGATTTTTCTTTTTCTCGATTTGCTTTCTTTTTTTTCATTACCTTTCAGAATGCGAGATTTTTGTTTATAATTCTACAGAAGATGAAATATCATGAAATGATTTGGTAAAAGTTAGACCGGCAGAAGAGAGAGTGTCCTTGACAAGGACGGCGGGAAAGAGCGGAATAACAATGGATTGATTTAGTACAAATTTAGTTTATATAGTAATAAAAATAATATGGGGTTTTGCAGGAAGAAGGGCCTGCAAAACAATTTGGTCCAGGATATAAGCCTGGAAAGGGGCGGGCAAACCTCCAGTTGTCATCCTCATCTCTGTGTAAATTTTTAGAAAAAATGTCCCCGTCTCCGTAAATATCCATTACGTGATTACTTGTGTATCACGAGAAGATAATAATTCCCCCTGAACTATTATTTTATCACCCCCCCCCCCCCCCTTGGCATACTGCATTTATGTGTGGTAGGCGAATGAACCAGAGACAACTACCCTCGACCCAGCCTCTAGAGCTAGCCTCAAGTATGCCAGTCTCTGCAACAACATCGCCTCCGCACCGCTTCGAGTGTAGGCCGTGAAATAGGCTGCACGGCCGCATGACTTAAAGCTGTGTTTATCACAAGTTTTATGAAAAATTATTGGAATCGCTTTAAAATCGAGTTTTTAGAACTGGCGAATCGACTAACAAAATCGTCGCCATTTTTTCGTCATGCACAAGTGTGGCGCAGTTCTACTAGTAGTCTAATTACCTGCTGCAGGCATCCAAACATTAACAGCAGGGAATTGGATGCTTACAGCGGCTAATGAGACCACTAATAGAAAAGCTTGTGTATCGTAATGACGCCATGATGCAAATCAGATTTGACAAAATGTACTTCGTAATATTAACAAATTTTAGTAACTATACGAAAAAATATTCGTTAATTTTTTCGTAGTATATACAAAACTTCAGTAATATTTACGAATTTTTTTTTGTTAGGCTTAACAAAACCCATTTTGTAAATAATACAACATTATTTTTTTCTGTGCAGAGAATTCTATATATTTAGTTAAAAAAACAAGTACACTTTGATACTAAAAATAAAAACAGTAAGGGTATTCACAAAAGGTATTAAAATAGCTGTTATCGTCGTAAAATATTATTATTTATTAAAGTTTTGTAAACAACAACAAAGTACATGGCAGTATTTTGAGCTACACTACAATTTATTATGGTATTAACTGCTTGGTGTACAATATTAAATTTGGGTAAATATTTGAAATAAGCAAAAATAAACCTACTGAGCTTAGCAATCTGCTCATTTTTGACAGGCTCAGTTAATTTTTTTTTTGTTTGTACGAAAATAGAATATAAATATTGTTTTAGGAATTAAAATCTTTTGTGCTTAGTGTTTTTAGTTATTTAGTGATGTTTTTCAGTAATTGGAGTGATTCCTGGAAAGAAGAAAAGGAGAAAGTGAAAAAATGTGTGAGAAATAGTGTGTGTATTTTCGATTTTACTACAATCGCGGAAAAGTGCGTTCACGATTCGGAGAAAAACTTTAACAAATAGTATACTTTTGTATAATTTTAATACGATAACAGCTATTTTGATAGCAATTATGAATCGTCTAATAATTTTACGTAGGGATTTGGCCTTACGCGAGGTAAAAGCGTTGAGTTTTCCGTATTAAATTTTATCTTGCTTCTATTTATGAGGCCGAATCCCCACAAAAAAAATTTTTTTTTTGTTGAATTTTTAGTACAATTTAAAAGTTTATTTATTTATTTAATTTTTTTATTTTTTTTTATTTTTTTTTATTTTACTCTTTTTTAGTCTAAGTTCTTGAACGGGCATAATCGGACCATTCTTTCTCCCCTCTCCCCCATACATTGAAACAGTTTGTTGCAATTTTCTCGAAAACGGTGAGTCATATTGAAAAACTTTAACTTAGAGGTAAAATGTGTTTAGAATAGGATTTTATATAAAATATATCAAAATCTAATCGGACCATTGCTTTTCTCTTTCGCATATAAATGCTATATTTTTTTCTTGTTTTATAAAGACGAAAGGTGTTTAGAATAGGATTTTACATAATTTATCTATACATCAAAATGCAGTTGGACTACATCTTCCCCCCTCCCCCATAAAAATAAAATACCTTTTGTATATTTTCCCGAAAACGGTGAGTTGTATTGAAAAATTTATTGAGGTAAAATCTGTTTAGAATATGATTTTACATAACCGTTCCATACATCAAAATCTAATCGGACCACTCCTTTCCCTTCTTCCATACAACTGGATTTTTTTTTAATAAATATTTTGCCGGTCATCATATAGAGAGTATTTTACGATTGGCCCCAGGCAATAGTAGCTTTTCTTATTTTTTTTTTTTAAATTTGCTTTTTTTTAAAAATTTTTTTTATTATTTTTTCGAAGCTTGTTTCGTTAATTCGATTTGGCCAAAATGGCGTCTACCGGCCGTTGTTACACATATTGGCTCTTACCAATGAGGTTTTACTAACTTAGTAACAATTTGAGGCGTATGCGAAACGGTCTAATTGCATGTTAATTCTAGTACGTTTTCATTAATTTATCACAGAGAACTGGAAACTTTCCAATAAAAACTAGAATTCGTAGCGAAATTAGAAAGCAATTAACCCGTTTCGCACACCTTAAAAGTTGTTATTAAGTTAGTTACAGGTAAGGACCATTGCATTATTATCGGAGTTATGTATTTGTCGAAAATTTCAAGTCAATTGGATGGGTGGAAGTGGCTCAAAGTTAGATTACAAGATTTGATCCTTGTTAGGATCAACAAGTGAAACTGCATAAAAGTAGAAATCCAACTCGCTTTCAAAAACGGTAACTCAAAAATCATCTGAAATTTCGGTTTCTTTCTTCCATTGCTATTTTTGTGTGAAAATTTGAGTTTTTAACCTCATGCTCGTAATATCAAAATAATTTAATATTGTCAAGCATAAATAAGCATAATCCTCTTTAATTCACTAATAGAAAATCACCAGTATTTATTTAAGAACTTATTTAACAATGCGGTTACTACAAGATAAAATCTATTTTGAACAAAACACATACACCAATGTAGTAAGCAAAACTCCACCCATGCTATTTTCTATACTATGTATAACCCTAAAATGCACACTGAATGGAAACTCTTTTTTTGCATTATTTGAGTGTTTTCTTCATTAAAAAACTCGAAGATACATTATATCTATGGAAACGATAAATGTATCTACAGGAAGTAAAGTAAAGTTATATAAATCCAATTCAAAGAATCTTTGCTTGCATCTGATGTCTTTTTAAACGGAAAGGATTCCTTGAATTCCAATCGATCCCTGATGCTTTTTAGACAGCCATTTGACATGGTTTCGTTTCCTTTTGTGACGATGAACGAAATCATATACATTTGCGCTAGATTCAAATATAGAGTATAAGTATTTTTCGATGAAAAATGAGAAGAAGTCTCATGAAAGTGGATGAATCCGAGGGAAAACACCAAAAATATGTTTGAGATGTTGCTGGTAGTATTACTCAATTGAGCACTATTTTGTATTTCTTAAACGAATGAACAAGAATTGCAATTTTTTTTTAAAAAGTCGTAAGAGTTAAGAATTGTAAGAGTCCAGAGACGTCTGAATGAAGTACTTTCAGTTTATGTAAACAATATTAACAATATTGATTTGAAAGTCAATAACCTGGCTTAGATTCATACGACACAATTTTGAGAAAATGAGATTTCGCATCAAATTTGGGAAACTACTGTAGATTATAATTGATGATTTATTGAGGTATTCCACATATGCAATACTGTATCGCTAATCTCCTGTTCGATAATCCGACAATAATTGTAATCCGTTATTTTCGGCTGATTGAAGACAAAATCTTATGTACTTCATGTTTAATAGTCCTCAACTGATGCGAAAAATTGTACCCACGTACGCATAAAAATTAGCACATACTTATATTCTACTCTTTTGGTGCAACTAATCCAATTTTTATCAACAAAATGAGCAAATTCGTTTTTTTTTGATTTTTTTTCGATTATAATCTACAGTAGTTTCCAAAAAAAGTGAACAAATTCGGAAGCAGGTGTTTTTTTTTCGTTGACAAACCTTAAACAAGCGTGTTTGTCCACTTTTAAATATTTATGCTCTGTCGCGCGATCAAAAAATCGGTCAGACGCCCATGGCCGCTTTTGGAAGTGCGGAAAATCGCTTACAAAAGTCGGACGTCAGTCGATATGGCGTCATCTAAAGGTGGGTTTAGAAACACGAGCATTTTCATTTTTACTGGCAAAGTGAGTGAAATGCCAGATTTCTTATGACCTTTTCATCAAGCGGGAAGGGGACGGCAAGCCACTCAGTAAAAATTTTACTGGAAATTTTGCTTGCATGTAGTGGTTTTACTATCCATAATTTTCGTCGACGATAGGAAAGTTATGGCAGTAAACAACAACAAACACATTGGACTTCCCCGCCATGCCAGCAAAATGTTACCCCTGAATTATGGGGAATTATGGCAGCCAGCAAAAGTAAGGTTAAGTTCGATGTTTATTTGAAAGCTACGCACTTTAAATGGAAACGGGAGGTAATAATAATTATGTTATTAATTATAACATCACACAAAATGATTTTGTTAGGTGAAATTGAAGTGCTAACAAACGTATTGCTGCGAGAAGGTGATGTGCAGTGACAGTTCGCCATAAAGTGGAAGGGAAAGTACGTGTGAGACACTGATGTGATCGACTTTTTGCGCACGTAAATTTGAATTTCGCTATCCCGCTCACTTTGCCAGTAAAAATGAAAATGCTCGTGTTTCTAAACCCACCTTAAAGCAGCTTTCTCTGTGTTGTTTATTTCTGTTGTTCCTTTGACCAAACCAAAGTTGTCTTCTTTCCACTCATTTGAATCTGCGTAACTAACACCAGCATACGGTGTACATTGAGAATGAATTGTAACTAATTTTTTTTTCGACCACAACCTGATGCCGGTTTGCAATAACTTTAAGGTCTTGCAGATTGGGCGCAATATTTCAAATCCTTTTGTTGGTCGCACTTGGATTATCTTAGTGCCTTATCTATGGTCTGACTCAGGCCATACCTAGCCAAGCGCAGCAAATCAAGGCGAACGTGTTATCTACACTCTCGTGTTTGTCATTATTCGACTGTAATTGCCAAAAGTGTGGAGTCAGAAACAACCGTTCGTGTTGAACTACATATGTTTATAAAATTTGAAAATTACTTTAAAACAAAATCGCGTGATTTAAACAAGATTTATAATTATGTTTCTTAATGCGTTGTTCCAAAGACGTGTCTTTATTTGACTTTGGACAAATTGTTTGAGCAAGAAAATTTGTGCACTTTAGAACTTTATGTATCTTTTGTTGTAATAATAAAAAATGTTAACTAAATTGTTTATAACGATTGGAATGTTTTTTGCACTGGTTCCGTGTTTGGTAAAATACCTGTTTTTTGTATTTTTTTTGAATGAAAAAGTATGAAAAATTCTTTCAGAATTCATTGCGAATAACCCTTACTGATATTAAATGTCCATGCAATGCCACGATTTGCGATGAAATGTTGTGCAGTTTAACCCTGAGTGGACGTCGAATTCAATTAATAAATTTTTCTTGTAACTTTGCTATGCCGACTGCTCCATTAATAGTAAGTATTTAGGGGCTGGTCATAAAATACGTCAGTCATATAGGGTGGTGACAGGTCGTGCGGTAGTCTAAAATCGCCCAACAGTGCGACGAGGAGTGGACTGAAAAGAGAAAAATTGGTGCTACGTAATTCATGGACAACCCCTAATGATGATTTCAATCAACAAAATCATTTTTTCTTTCGAATTCCAGCTACGAGTTACGGTTCACAAAAAAATTTCAAAGACGTTTCAAAAATACATTGTCGACATAGAAGACGATTTATGTAAATTAGTAAGTGGTGAATCGCTTTCAGCATTATTTGTGAATTTATTGAACGAAGTTAAACGTCATTGTAATTTTTGCAGCGTTAAATGTCCTTGGAAGGTGAGATTTTCATTTAATTTAGACCTCGTCTCGATTAGACATAAATTTCGCATTATTTCATCTTCTGCAAAAAAATACCCCATAATTTTTAGGATAATTCTGATGTCTTGGACAAAAATTTTGGGAAATTTTTTTTCTTGCAAGTGCCATTTTAATTGTAGGCCATGAAAATACGCGAAATTTATATCTAATTGAGACCTAAAATTTGAAAAAAGGTTAAAAAATATTTTTTAGGGAAACTTTTCCGTATCGGAATTGCCTCTTCCACTTGCTGTAATTCCGAATGTAATTCCCAAAGGTTTGTATCGGCTTACCGGACATCTCACTAATCTTGGCAAAAAAAGTGTCATATTCGAAATTTCAGTGTTTTTCAAAATTTCTTAAGATAAATAAAGTTTTGATTTTATCAGTTTCTAACTTTCGAGAAATTTATTAAAAGTGTAAAATAATTAGCAGGATAAGAATTTAAAAATGTATTCTCAAGATGTCCTGCAATTATTTTTAAAAGTTCTTTTCATATAATTTCTAAATTGCATTTCAAAAGCGAATTTTTGAATTATATAGGGTAGAGCTAAACTAAAAGTGTCAGGGATAAAAGTCACCGCTCCATTTTCCTGAAAACCAAAGGTTCCTTGGAAAATCTGTAACTATGGATTGAAAAAAATTTCGATGGATGATATTCGTACTATTATTCCCCCTCCCGTTACAGGCTAACTCATATGAACCGCATGAAATTTTTTCAACCCTTTTTCACATAAATTGGTAACTTATAATTTTTTTGATTTATTAATGCCAAAATCAGGTTCAGCGATGTCAAAAACCCTGAGATGAGTTTTTTTCCAGGAAAATTCGAGGAAAAGGATAATCACGTTATTCTTACAGGACCTTCCGTTATCCTTTCGGGTTTTTTAATGCTAGAATCGGATTCAGCGACCACAAAAAACCCTTCAATATGATTTTTTTCCGGAAAATTTAACGAAAAGGAAAATCACGTTATTCTTACAGGACCTTCCGTTATCCTTTCGGATTTTTTAATGCTAGAATCGGATTCAGCGACCCCAAAAACTTTCAGAATAAATGTTTTCCCGGAAAATTTGGGGAAAAGGATAATCACGTTATCCTTACAGAACCTTTTAGCAAAATTTTATTTTCAAATAAATTTTATGTTTTGCTCTTTTAGAGTGCTGTTTTCGATGCGTAAGATATTTGTAAAATGCGGTTTCGGATTTTTCGTAAAAAAAATATTTAAAAATTGTATACGAGTTTTGGGTGACACTTCTGGCCCCCGAGTGAGGCAAGAAGTGCCAGAGGTCTGAGGCAAGAAGTGCCAGAGGTCTGAGAGTTATTGTAACTTATTCCTTTGAATACTATCTAGTATATAAGTTAAATGATTGGAATATAACATATATTCATCTATTAGTACACAAAGGGAAAAGTTTTTTTCGGATAATCTAAAAAAGTGGCACTTTCAGTCTCACTCTACCCTACCGCCTAATTATATGAGGCGATGAGAGCAAAAGTGGACCAACCCACATAATATAGTTTTTGAAGCTTTTTAACTTTTGTACTATTATTGACTGTAAATTTTTGGAAAAAAAAACATTCTGTGGACTTTATTACTCAATGTTGAAATGTTCTTTTGTTCATCCAAACAATTTTATCTAAAAACTCACTCGCAATAGTGATTCAAACACAAAAAAACTCACAATTTCGACATGTGGGTTAATCCACTCTTGCTCCGATAGCCTCATATGTGACGTATATTTATTTTGATCCAAACCGTCTGTTATTAACACAAAAAAAATTGTTTTTGTAGTTTTTCAATTACTTTTATTCTTTACACGCAAATACAAATTTTCTAGTTTGAAATTGCGCAATTTTGAAAATTTGATATAAATTATAAAATTGAGTAGTTTTTTCTATTACTTCACGTGATGCTGAATATGTTCAGTGTTGCTCTATAATAGTATTATTTTTTGCAAAAACAAATTTTTTATTGTAAAAGCATGGCTAAAAGTTTTAGGTGTGTCAACAATATTAAATTTCTGATAAATTTTTTACTGATCATCAATGATGTGGTAAAAACACATAAATATTTTGCTATTATTTATTTTCTAACTCCAATCATTTTTAGAATTCATTCCGGATAATTCCAACTGATATGAAATGTAATTGCAATAAAACTGTTTGTACTGAAACTGTTTGTCAATTAACTGATGGTAAAAGGGGAATGAAATTACTGAATTTTTCTCTAAATCTATCTTTCCCTTTGGATACAGTTTTGGTATGCTAGAAAACACATACATAAAAATTTAGAAATCATAATTTATAATACGAATTTTTAAATAAATATGATAGGTTCGGATTAGATTATTCAAAAAATATGCAAATGAGTTCAAGAAATTCGTTGTTGATGTTGAGGAGGATCTTTGCAGAGTGGCAAGTGGCGATTCTATGTCGGCAGTATTTGTTAATTTATTTGCAGATTTGAAGGATCATTGCAACTTATGCTTCACAAGTTGCCCGTGGAAGGTAGTTAATTTATTTCTGAAGTCAAAAGAACTTGAATTGATTAATTTCAGGGTGTCTTGTCGATATACTCTCTTGACCTTCCACTTTCTTTGGTTCCGCAAGTTATTCCTAAAGGGATTTATCAAATCTCAGGTTATTGCACCAATTCACTAAAAAATATATTTTTGTTTAATATTGCTGTTATATTTAAAGTTCAATAAAGCTTTTCAAAAACAAATTGATGGCAGAAGTATCCTAAAATTTAATTTTTAAATAAATCTAATCAAAAATACAATAAAGATATTACTGTTTACTGTTGAATAAAAAAAATAGAAAGTTTTGTTTTTAAAAAATGCACTAAAGAGAAAACAAATATTTTTTGTGCGCTGTGTATCAGAAATAAAAGCGAGATAAATGTTTCTTTTATTTTATTTTTCATGCTCTTTTTATCTCGCTTTTATTTTTGTTACACAGTGCCCAAAAAAAATTTTTTTTTTTTAGTGCATTTTTTTTAAATTAAAAGCTTTTTTCTATTTTTTTTTAAGTTGTTATATTATTTTTTCCTTTTTAGTCATTTCGTATTTGATTAGTATGACAAAAAATCCAAAATGAAAAAGGTAATCACATCCTAACAGATCCTTCCGTTATCCTTATGCGTCAGTCACACGACGCTGTTTTGCCAGCGCTAGTGGCTGTTTGGCTGTTAGCAGCCGTTTCAGCGGCACCGTGTGAACCCTAGTACCAGCAACAGCGTGATGATTTTAGTAGCGCTAGTGAAGTAGAACCCTTCTACTTCGCCAGCGCTACTAGGGATCACGTGACCCTTTCACATGGTTTCTGAGCTGTCAAAAGTCTGATAAGTGGTAAAGTTTGTTTATTGTAAGTTGTTATTTTACGTTTATTTATTTAAATTTGTGTGTTACGTTTAATATTAAAAAAATCTCCCAGATTCAAATGTCAAACCACTGTTTTGCTACTTGTCAGCGCTACTAAAGTATAAATCGTGTGAACACTCTCAGTACGCTGCTGTTGCTAGTTGACAGCGCTTCTAACCAACAGCAGCCAGCGGCTGGCAAAACAGCGTCGTGTGACCGCCGCATTACAGACTTCTTGATGCCCGAATTGGATAAGGCACCCACAAAAATTATAAGTAGAGATTTTTTCCTGGATAATTTGAGGAAAAGGATAATCACGTTATCCTTACAGGACCTTCAAAATCTGCAAAATATTTTGATTCTTATGGGCAGTGCCATATTTACTTATAAAGCCAGGTGTATGATCAAGTCTGCCAAATTGATCACGGATCGGTTGGCAGGCATACAAAATAAGCCGTCTGTAGGCACTCTGCGTTATATCAGGGAACAACTATTATATAGAATGGAAAGCTCTAACAAAATTTTTTGTGTTGGGAGCGTACATCCGAGGATTTCTATAGCTGTTACATGACAGTGTACATGAACACTGAGCGATTTGGTGGTGTGTGGCAATATGGATTCCCATCTGTCACTTGAAATGAAAACAAATCAAAACAAAATCGGATAATGGAAATGTTTTATGGAGAATTTGATATTTACATTAAATTAGTATTGTTCTTATGTGTTGAAAGGTGTTAAATTTAATTTAGTTTTAGTTTTTAATTGTTTTAAGGCCCGTTCATGTGCAATTCTGTCGATCTTTCGTTATACTTTACCTTTCTGTTGTTGATGGGACTCGCAAAAACTTTCTCTTTGGGTTTTTAATGGAATTAGCGGAACATTCCTTCACTAAATAGTGGTGAATTTGTGATTTATTCATTTTCATGTGAAATTATGCAATGTTAACACGCTAAAATGTGATTATCCATCAAAATCAATCGTTGCAATGAAATGAATCAATGTTGCAATGAAATGTCATGCAAAATGTAAACAAAAGTGCCAGCACTTTTCTGAATGTATTGTAAAAGGGAATTCTATTTGATTTTTTTTGGTCGAGTGTATGACAGCAGAAAGGGGAAGTGAGATAAAAAACCCGATTTCTATAGTGTAGTGCTTACTCTAGTGGAAGTTAATGAGGAAAGGCCTTACTTTCCATTCTATAATAGTAATTGTTCGGTGGTTATATGTAAAGCGTTTTGTAACGGGTTATGAATGAAATTTTGATGCCAATAAAATTGTGCTGTTTCAAAAATGGCTCATATCCAATTTTTATGCAATTTCCATCAGTTATCGCTGCAGGATTTTCATGAAGCGAATATTGACCCAAAGACAAACCGTGGATTAGTGCTGTGACATCGAAAGAAAACATCGATGCCACAAAAACATCGAACCAAAAACATCGATGTTTTTGCAACATCGATGTTTTTTCAATAAATAAAGAACTTTTAAAAGTGGGTTAATAAAAGTCATTTTAAAGAAAAAAAAGGCTCTTTATTAAATATGTTAACTATTAGCAAAAAAACAACTGCCTCAAACTAATCCAATCCCCAATATTTATTATCTACACTGTGTAGAAATAGAAGTTTTTCTATATGGTCCCCTGAAAGGCAACTTCTTTTAGTGCTGACAATATTTCCTGTAGCTGAAAAAAGCCTTTCAGATGGAACCGAAGTAGCCATTACCGACAAATATTTTTTTGCGATTTTTAATAAAGGACAATTTTTGTTAGCGGATTTGCACCAAGCATTTAATGGAGATTCGTTTAGTCTGGCTACAGGACTCTTCAAGTATAATGATAACACCGATGGCATTGTCATGTCACTCTCGTCCAACAAGTAATCAATACCCCTGACGCGTTTTTTTTTGACTTCCAGGTCTCTTCTACCATTTTGTGGTGGTCATCCCATAAACTGAAGGACTGTGCGTGTGCATCTGGAAAGTCCAAACAAAATTATTACACATACAAACCGTGGTATGCAATTGCAGCGAGTATTTCTATCCCTTTCGGACCCAAAAATTTTTTTCTTCCGATTGCTACAAAAATTGCTATACTATTATATTTCAATACCAGAATAACAAAAAAAAATTTTGGGTCTGAAAGGGATAGAAGCTCTCGACAAAAGGTAACACGATCACTGCTTTTGGGATTTTGAGCGAAATTTTGAGTCTGAGCCGAAATATAAACGTATACAATCGTATACAGTGAGTCTGAAAGGGCTATACATCGAACACAAAACATCGGACACAAAACATCGATGTTATAAAAACATCGGAAAGAAAACATCGATGGTAAAAACATCGATGTTTTGGAGAAAACATCGATGTTTTCAAAACATCGATGTCGATGTCACAGCACTACCGTGGATCACCAATTTCCCCATTAAATCAATTGTGGCTTTGCAGACACATGCAGACACATCAGTGTGTCGTTCTTGTTACTTCTTAAGCTTCTTGTATGCGGATGTAAATTATATGTGTAAATCTTTAGCCCCGATTGCGTAAATTGTTGCATTCGGAAAGAACAAATCTCATGTGCGCGTGCTTTTCGATGCTATATGGGTGGTTGAACTCTAGAACTTGTCCGCCTATTTAAGTGAAATTTTGAATCATAGGTCTGTTCGATATGAGTCCTGGACTTACTCGGAGTAAAATTTTTTACTCTTTTCTGTTCGATATGAGTCCTGGACTTACTCCGAACACATATCGAACAGAAAAGTGTAAGTCCAGGACAGTCCTGGACTTACTCTTATTTACTCTTGCTTTTAGCTGGAGTAAACTTTTGAGAGCTGACACTTGTCAGACATAACCTCTCTTTTACAGTGTTTGGAAGAAGAAATGCAACAAAATACATCATAAATTATTTCCAATATATATTCTTGAGTAGTTTCGGATTTTATTTATTATATTTGTTATATTTTATAATCTATAATTATAAACTCTTAATATAGAGTTAGTGATTTACTCTGAACTTACTCCAAGTTGTTCGATAAAAACAAATTCAGAGTAAGAAAATGCGCCATTTTGTGGAGTAAAGTAAAAATACTCGGAGTAAGTCCAGGACTTATATCGAACAGACCTCATATCTTCTGAGGAAAGTAACTCATCAAAATATTTTGTCGCTAATTTTTTTTTGGGAAAGCCAGACCCCAAACTTTTCATCTTACCCACTAACTAACAATATGTTTTTTATACAAATTTTCGAACTTTTCGAATAGATTTTATAATTGGGATTACTAATGCAGATAATGAATAAATTACAAACGTATCCTCTACAAATCACATTATGTTTAGAAGTGATCTCATCACGCCATCAGATTTGAAAATAATTTTGTGAAAAAATGGCAATTTTTAATAGGGTTTTAAAAAATTTTGTTGATCACAAAAAGTGTTATTAAGATTCCTACAGACATGCGGCTGTAATTTGGTAGAATTAGTTCAATATCGTGACTGAAATCAATTAAATATTCCACCCACTATAGCTAACAAAGGGGTTAGAAGTTTGTCTTTTCATTAAAGTGGTTGCTCAACTTCAAGTTTTAGTGTTAAAATTAAATATTTTAAAATTTTCAACGTATTTTAATGAATTATGAGGAAAATAGTATTTGCTATTATTTCTAGCATTTTTTTGTTTCTCCAAGTATTGGTAACTACATCTATTGTGAGTTTTCTGTTTTAAAGCCTTTTTTTCTCAACAGTCACTCAGAATAACTCTTACTGAGATCAAATGTCCATGCAATAGCACTGTGTGTAACGAAATGATGTGTAAATTGTCGCTGAGTAGAAGAGGAGTGCAGTTGATAAATTTTTCATGTAATTTTGGGGATATTATTGAAACAGTGCTTGTGAGGAAAATTTTTTATATAATATTATAAGAAAATTGTAGTAAATTTTATTAAACTTTAGTTAAAAATCACGCTTTATAAGAAAATTTCAAATTCTTATCGAAAGTTTGGTATCGACCTTCAGGAGGATTTTTGTAAAATGGTTAATGGCGAATCCGCTTCAGCTATTTTCGTCAATTTATTTGGAGAGATCAAAACACATTGCAATTTTTGCAGTGTAAAATGTCCATGGAAGGTATTTTTCTAATTCTTTTTGTGATAATTCTATAAAGTCTATTAATTCTTTCAGGGAAATTTATCAGTAACAGAACTACCTCTGCCCGTATCTGTTGTACCGAATATGGTTCCGAAAGGATTCTATCGAATTAATGGCCGCGTCACAAATAAAGCGAAAAATACTTTTTATTTTGATATGATCGTCTTATTTAAAATTATGTAAAATGTATTTTAAAAGTTTGGTCGAGTGATTTTTTGAATAAAAAACTTTGTGGTTTAAGAAAATCAAATTCTTTTTTTCTGAGGCAATACAATTTTTGCCCCTAAAAATACTTTGGGACAACCTACCACATATTATGTTCCCTCCGGGTTACAAATTGCTAAAATTCAAAGAGGACAAAAGGGATATTACCTGTGGGAAGTTAAACCTTTCTAGCATTTTTGGTGCATGACACGTATCTTATTCATCCAGAGAAATATTTTATCATATTGACAAAATTCCAGATTATATGGACAAAACTTTTGTTAAAATCCCAAAAAAATGTCGATTGGAACAAATATTTTTGGAGGAATCTCTGTTCAACAAAAAAATTGTTATTTCAACAAAAACAAACTTACAAATGAAGTTTTGTTGAATCAATAAAACAATTGTGAAATTATTAATACCAAGGTTTTGTCATTATTTTTTTTAGTGTTCTCTTTAAAGTTTCGATATCACTTTACCCCCTCCCCTTACTCCCCCACCTCTCGGATTACTTTTTAATGGGTATATGTTGGGGCTGGACCCCCGACGAACATCTATGCCAAATTTTAGGCCAATCGGTTCAGTAGTTTCCGCGCGAAAGAGTAACATAGCGCAAAAACTAAGTTTCGAAATCACTTTACCCCCTCCCCTTACTCCCCCCACCCCTCGCGCTACTTTTCCGTATGCATATGTTGGAACCAGAACTACCACAGACACTCATGCCAAATTTCAAGTCAATCGGTTCAGCCGTTTTTACGTGAAAGAGGAACAGACAGACAGACAGACAGACAGACAGACACCAACTAATTTTTATATATTAGTATGATATGATTTGATAATTGACCCCTGGCAATTGTGGATTTTAGAATGTTTTATTTATTATAAAGATTTAAAATTGAACGGAAGTTTTATTAATTTTCTTTACCGGAAACCTCTAATTCCGAAGTAAAAAATTTCCATTAAAAAAAAGTGAGAATGTTTTAAACTGAAAACGGTGTTAAAAAGTTTCATTTTTTTTGTGGCTGTCGTCAGATTTTCTCTACAAAATAATTAATCACAAAATTTAAGCTTATGAAATATCATAAAACAAAAGCAAGAAGTTTTCCAAATTTATTGAAATGAGTCAGTCATGGCAACTTGAAATCGTCATGTCAAACAAATTGGTCAAAGTGCTGCCCAGTTCAATTAATTATGATTATGACTGATCATTTTGTGTCAAGTCAATTGATCAATTATATCAATCAATCCGGGACTAGAAAACATTGACATTCAGTATATAAAATGCATTAAAATATTCGTATTCTGCAGTCATTCAGTAGTCATTCATTCAATATTCGAATTTAATTCACATTTAGTTATTTGGGGGTTGATGACAAGTTTTAATTCTTAAAACAACATACGTGACTAGGACTCAAATTTATCAATCGCAAGTGACATTTTTTTCGTCAATGGCGAATCAATTAAATGCAACAAAATTTATTAATACCGAAAAATAGTTTTGAATGTTGTTGAATTGGAAATAAACTTTTCTGGAATTTTAATTTACATTTAAATTATTTCAATGAACTTCCAAATATTTAAATTATAATCCATATATCAAGTATTTCACATTTAATTTGGTCCTGATTGATTAATTTCGATATTGAACAATTGCAAAAATTTGCGTATTTGACTTTTTGTCTGACATCAACACTTAAATTCTAATAAATCTCAATTCATTTAATTCCAATTTTGTTTGATTTTTTCGTGCTAAATAAAATTATGAAGAATTTATATTCAAAGCCATAGAATCATATTTAGAAAGCATAAAAAGATGATTGTACTAATTTTTTTTTAAAGTTTCGCGTTACTTTAAATCGCACGTGGCTGGAAATGGAAACCATTTAAAGAGGCGCATGTTAAATACGGCAGTAGAGCGTGAACTTTGGGGCCGAAGCCAGAAAAATAAATTACACTATGTAAAAAATTTGGATTTTTTCTAATTACTTTGTATTTGATTAACTTTTCTTATATATTTTGGGATGCTGATTACGAAAATAATAATGAAATAAAGGTTTTTTAGAAAAAAAAATTATTTTTTCACATATATTACATTATTTGTCACAGATAAAATTGCTTAGACCTATAGTACTGGAATTGTAGCAGGAATGAGACATTCCAGCTTTCGTAAAGATGTAGAAAAAATGATGAGGGTGTCCGTGGATCTAAAATTTTAAATACATATTGCAAAGGAAAGTCCTGTGCTATTCACATCAGATATTTTGGCAATGGGTTCCAATAAATTTAATTTTCCTTTTTGAGAAAATCGGGTATTGTAAAATCAAAGTGGAAAATTTCAGTAAAATTGCTAAAAATAACAACCAATTGTACAAATACAAATATTTCCTGTTTTTTAAAAGCTTTCATTTAGCTTGCCTTCGTATCTGCCGGTTTGTCTGTCAGAGTCAAATCTTGAAATCTAAACGTGTAAGGCAGGTCTAAAGATAACGTGACTATAATTTTTCTCAAATTTTCCGGGGAAAAACCCCATTTGGGGGTTTTTGGGGTCGCGGAATCCGATTCTGACAGAAAGAAGTGTGTAAGGATAACGGATTGTCCTGTAAGGATGATGTGATCAACCTTTTCCTCAAAATTTCCGGGAAAAAAACCTCATCTGAAGGTTTTTGGGGTCGCTTTTAAATTTTTTTTACATTTTGTTTTAGATTTATGAGAATCATATATAATTATATAGAGCAGGATTGTCGAACCCGCAGCCCGCGGGCCGCATGCGGCTCAGCAAGTGTTTGAATGTGACCCAAGAAAAACTTATATATTTACAAACTTTATGAATTAATGAATTTGAAATTACTTAAAATTGTTAACTAAGTATGTTGTTATTCTACGTTTTTTAATAATCAGCTATCTTTAGGGTTAGTATATTTTATTTGTAGCCCAATATAACCCGTCTTCTCCCAATGTGGCCCAGGAAAGCTAAAAGGTTGGACACCCAAGATATAGAGAATCATTTGAGAATCATAGAAGTATATTAGTTTTTATATGCCGTTTGTAAAGCATCGAAGCAATCGTCGGACACGAAAATGAACTACACCAGGATGTTTGGGATGACAAAAGATTTTGATTTCCGCATGTCTGTCTGTCTGTCTGCCCGTCTATCTGTCTGTGCATACCCTAACTATCGAAGGCAGATTAAATTTTCATAAATAGCCTGGCTAAGTTCTTGAACGGGCAAAATCAGACCTTTCCTTCCCCCTTCCCCATACAAATGAAACAGTTTTTTTCTTGCAATTTACTCGAAACCGGTGAGTCATATTGAAAAATTTATTTAGGTAAAATGTATTTCGAACATGATTTTACATAGCCATTCGATACATCAAAATCTAAATGGACCATTCTTTCCCCCCTTTGCGAAACAAATGTTGTTTTTTCAATAAATATTTCGTTTCTCCTCATATAAGGTATTTGACGATTGGCCCCTGGACATTCTAGCTTTTCATATGTTTAAATACGTTTTCATGTAAATGATTTAAATATACTATCCTGTGTCAAATCATTAAATATACTATCCTGTGCCCAGGTGCTCTTATATTTGTAGGTATTTCACATATTTGGATTAACACATTTCGTGCCATGTCATACATATGTGTATGACGGCTACAGATGGATAAGAACTAAAAAAAAAATTTTACTTCTGGATAATGTTGCATGGAAATGTAGTGGCATATTATTAACCAGTAGCCTCTGGCAAATATATCTGTATATATGGTTTTCGGAAATAGCTGTGAAAGTACTGAAAGGAATAAAAATAAAGTTTTGAAGATCCACTTTGATAAAAATCAGCGTGGCACGCAATGTGTTAAATAATCCGTAAAAAATTCCAAAACTTGGTATAATAAATTCAAAAAAAAATCAACTACAAACCTCCGTACTTTTTGCAGG
Organism: Chrysopilus asiliformis; assembly: GCA_964034945.1. Classification (NCBI taxonomy): domain Eukaryota; kingdom Metazoa; phylum Arthropoda; class Insecta; order Diptera; family Rhagionidae; genus Chrysopilus; species Chrysopilus asiliformis. Next base: position 81,928,889 of record OZ035962.1, read on the forward strand.
TGTAATTGAATTTACTTCACTAATTAGGAACTTTTGTAAAAATCTTAAATCAAAAATCGAGCAAAACCGCACCACCAACGTGTATACAGGCACCTTACGATGTGAAATTGAAACCTAATTTAATCAACCTTTACCCTCATATTTCAACCCTAATTTCAATTGATCAACAGAAGTAAGAAATTACATTCTAATTAGGCCCAAAAATATCGTCTACTTGTCTACGCAATTTGCTTTTATCTCAACATCTTGCTTGCCTGTCTTTCTAGAAATTATTCGGATCGACCCCATTGAAGGTAACAAGCGCCCTCGAATTTCGATACAGTTGGGTGTTTGTCTATTCCCCCTATTCTGCACCATGCCCCGCTTTAGTCATGGTGATACGTTCATCTTTTGGATTTATTACCGAGGAAATACGGGCAAAAACATAATTAACGATCGGACGCGCTATCTGTCAGAAACGGGGGTAATGCCAACGAATTTTCAACACTCGAATTGACTAGTATTTATAACAGGCAGTTACAAGTTTGTCGACAGTGCACAACCCTTTTGGCATCATCGCCGAGGATTTTCATATTTTGACCACAAATCATAATTTAAGGGGTCGTTATGAGAAAAATACTTTGGCACCTGTTTTGCGGGCTATATATCTGTTTCGAAATGTCTGTATCTTGCGGTTTGGTGTGGGTTGGAAAAATCTGAGCATTTCAATATAGGGTTGATCTGGGTGTAGATTTATCACAGAACATAAATATTCAATATGTTGACTTTAAGGGATGATCATTATACATTATGCTCTTCGTTTCATTCAATCTGGTATGCATGCAGTAGGGTTAAATGAACTTTTATGCGTTTGTTGTGTCTGACAATGTGTAATTATGGTAATACCATCAAGTGTTAGGGCTGAAGCTGTGGTAATTTATCGATTTATGCTTCACATCATTCTGACCATTAGTCTTCAATACCAGCTCAAATAACCCCGACAGAATCAAGATGCTTTCACTGTGTAGTTTTTTTTCTGCTATCCCAAACGCTGTGTTGAGCCCAAAAGCTTGGAAGGGATGAAAAGTCATTCAAGTGAAATTCTTTCAACCATATTTCAGTGCAACGAGAGTGGTAAGGGTGGAATGGAGCAAAAGAATGGATTCTCAAACAACAGAGGGTTAAAAGTTTTTGGACCAAACAACAAATAACACCGTCGACAGAGCAGAGGGTTGGTTCTGCCGACTTTTCTTTGCGAATACGAGACGGCATTAAGTATGGTAAATTTTCGTACAACATCAGAGCCATGTGTTGCCTCATCAATAAAATCATCGAGATCATTAAGTGTATTAACTGCCTCCATCAAGACTGTTAAATATGTAATACAATGTTTAGCAATTCAAATACAAAATACTTAGCTCAAATGTTTGTAATACATCAAGTAATCGAAAATGTCAAATTATTGTAAAAGTAAAATATTTTTCCAGTTATAATTTGTAATTGCTAACAGTCGAACGTGTTTTAATTTAAACTGCGTAATTCTTTATATTGAAACCACACGCTGGGAAACAATTTTTGAAGCATTAAATTCATCAGGTTATGGGCCCAGGAGTGTATCAGTAAAGCAGTGAACGTTCAACCAGAAGAAAAATCAGCAATATGGATTCAGCAAAAATGATAATAACGAAACTAAATAATAATAACTATCAAGTCTGGAAATTTAAAATGGAACTTCTTTTAATACGAGAAGATCTTTGGGACATAATTACAGAAGATATTCCAAATCCGTTAACAGAAGCATGGAAGAAGAAAGACAATAAAGCTCGAGCAAATATAGGACTGTTAATAGAAGATGATCAACTAATTCATATCAAGAAAATGGATACAGCGAAAAAGATGTGGAATGCCTTAAAAGAATATCACCAGAAATCAACATTGTCAAATAAGGTACGTTTACTTAGACGTTTATGTAAAATGCATCTGGAAGAAGACGGGGATATGCAAATTCATCTAAATAACATGGATGAAATTATGGATGAGCTAACAACATTAGGAGATCAAATGGCAAATTCGTTAGCAGTCGCATTATATTTAAGCAGTTTGCCAGAGAGTTATGGTAGTTTAATAACAGCTCTTGAATCTCGTGCTGAATCAGATTTAACAAGTACAATGATAAAAGGAAAATTGATGGAAGAATATTTACGACGGAAAGAAATAAATTCATCAACTAATCAAGAAAAGGCATTGAAAGTCACAAAGCATTTTAATCAAATGAAGAATTCAGGAACTTGTCATTTTTGCAAAAAGATCGGACATTTTAAGTCAGAATGCAGAAAATATTTAGTATGGAAAAAGAAAAAGGAAAATAAAGAACAAAGAGTCAATTTTGCAGAAAATAATGATCAAGACAATAATCAAGACTCTTACGTTTGTCTTATGACTGGAACTCAAAAGGGAACAAAAATCAACGAATGGTATGTTGATTCAGGTGCTACAGCCCATATCGCACATGGTCCCGTAGACTGTAGTATCTCAAAATCGGCCATTTCGAGAAAAACGCATTCAAAGTTTTCATTTCAAAATAATTGTTTATAAATAATTGTTTTTTTCTGTTGTCTGTACAGTAATATTTCAATTTATTACTCTTTGATAATAATTTACAGATCATTTGCTTCATTTTTTTTTTTTTTTTGCAATAATAAAAGATAGAGTTAGGTTTGTTTTCCACAAAATCAATTTAAATTTTAAAAAATGGGAATTTAAAAAACCAAAAATAAATACATTTTAGGACTACGTTTACATTTAAATTTGTTTTTCATTTGATTCAGTCAATTTTCCTTTACATAATGGAATAATTACTCAAAAACACATTTTTTTGAGATACTACAGTCTACGGGACCATGTGCGATATGTGTTGTGATGAGAAATTTTTCTTAAAAATCGATAAATCACACAAAAGTACAGTAAAATTAGCTGATGGCACAAAACTAACAATCGAAGGAATGGGAATTGTAAGATTCAAGACAGAAAATTGTAACATTCAATTAGAAAATGTTATGTATGTACCAAAAATAAAATACAATTTATTGTCAGTGAGGAAGTTGACGGATAAAGGATATGAAGTTACATTTCAAAATAAGATGTGTGACATCAAGTTAAATGGTTGTTTGTTGATGTCAATTAAATCTAATAATGATATCTACAAAGCAGTATCTCAACATCAAGCTTTAATAAGTTCTCAAGTTGACAACAAAGAAAAATGTTTACATGAGTGGCATCAAATTTTAGGACATCGCAATTTAAAAGATATTGAATTAATGACAACTATGGCTACAGGAATTTGTATCAAGAAATGTTTGCATAATGATCAGTGTGAAGTTTGTATTAAAAGTAAATCAACTCGTGACAGTTTTCCGAAGATATCTAATTCCAAGAGTGTTGAAAAACTTGATTTAGTACATACAGATTTATGTGGACCATTGCAAGAACAGACACCAAGAGGAAATAGATACATATTAACGTTAACTGATGATTACTCAAGATTTTCATATATTTATCTTATAAAACAAAAATCAGATGTGACGCAAAAGATTATTGAATTTGTTAATTTAATGGAAACACAATACAACAAAATACCTAAAGTTATAAGATCAGATCGGGGAGGAGAATTTGTAAATAAAGAAATACAGAAATTTTATCAAGATAAAGGAATAAAAGTTCAACTAACAGTTCCGAAAACTCCACAACAGAACGGAATTGCTGAAAGAAAGAATCGAACATTAATAGAAATGACTAGGTGCATGTTAACAGATTCTGGATTAGAGAAGAAATTTTGGGGAGAAGCAGTAAATACAGCAAATCACATTTTGAATCGTCTACCTACAAGGGATAAAAAATTCACGCCCTATGAAGCATGGAATAACAGTAAGCCAAATTTAAATTATTTTCGTAGATTTGGTGAAATAGCATATGCACATATTGCAAGAGATGAAAGAAAAAAGTTAGATAATACTGCAAGGAAATTAATCTTCTGTGGTTATGAAACAGGAACCAAAGGATATCGTCTTTTGGATAAAGAAACATGTAAAGTATTTATTAGTCGAGACGTGAAATTTGTTCAAGAAAAGAAAATGAATACTAGCGATATTAATATTGGAATGGAATCAAAATTACATATTTTTGAAAGAGAAACAGATGAAGTATCAGATACAGGTACATTGCAACAAATTGATTTTCAAGAAGAATCAGATGAATACTCAAATGATGTAGAAAATAGAAGATCTGAGAGAATAACTAAAGGAGTTCCACCAAGGCGATACATAGAAGAAATTAATTCAATGACAGTAAGTCACAATAAAGATCCGATAACTTATGATGAAGCTATTGCAAGTTCTGAAGCAGACCAATGGAAGACTGCAATGAATGAAGAAATTGAAAGTTTGTTAAGTTTTGGAACATGGAAGCTAGTGGAACCACCTCCAAGTGTTAATCTTATTGGTTGCAAATGGATATACAAAACTAAAACTGATCAACAAGGAAGAATAATAAGATACAAAGCAAGACTAGTAGCTCAAGGATTTTCACAAAAATATGGACAAGATTATGATGAGGTTTTCGCACCGGTAGCTAATCCATTGACTTTAAAAGTTTTACTTACTGTAGCAGGAAACATGAAAATGAAAGTAAATCATTATGATATACAAACGGCATATTTGAATGGCGATCTTTCACATGAAATTTATATGAAACAACCAAAAGGATTTGAATCAAATAAAAAGTTAGTTTGTAAACTTGTGAAAAATCTTTATGGTTTGAAACAAGGAGCTAAAGAATGGAATAAAAAGTTTGATCAAGTAATGAAATTGGAAGGTTATTTTCAAAGTGAAAATGACGCATGTCTATATATTAAGAAAAAGAATGATAATTCAATTTTTATTCTAAATCATGTAGATGATATTGTTGTTGCAACTACAGATAGTAAATTAATAGCAGATTTTGAAACGAAAATAAATAAATATTTTACAATGAAAAATTTAGGAGATTTAAAGTACTATCTAGGAATACAATTTGAGAGAGACAAAAATGGTATTTTTCATATGTATCAAGAAAAATATATTAACAACAAACTTCATGAATTTAATTTAACTGATGCTAAAAAATCAATAATTCCGATGAATACAGGATATATTAAGCAAAATTTTGATTTGGAAGAATTTAAACATAATGATGTATATAGAAGTGCTATTGGATCGCTTTTATATTTATCAACAAATACTAGACCAGATATTTCAATAGCTACTTCAATTTTGGCAAGAAGAGTCAGTCAACCTAGAAATTGTGATTGGACAGAAGTAAAGAGAGTATTTAGATATTTAAAAACAACAAAGAAATTCAAACTGAAATTAGGAAATGAAAATAAAAACAAACTTATAGTATATGTAGATTCTGATTGGGCTGGAGATAATGTTGATAGAAAATCGAATTCTGGTTATTGTTTCATTTTTTGTGGAGCACTAATTGGATGGAAAAGCAGAAAACAATCAACAGTTTCACTCTCAACTACTGAAGCTGAATTTATTGCATTTGCAGAAGCAGCTCGAGATGCAATATGGGTTAAAAGAATTATAAATGATTTTGGACAAAATATTCAAAAACCAATTAAATTTTTTGAAGATAATCAAAGTTGCATCAAATTATTACAAAATAATTATTCAAGTCAAAGAACAAAGCATATTGACATAAAATATAAATTTGTACAAAATTTAGTTGCAGAAAATGAAATTGAAGTTGAATATTTGGAAACTGAAAATATGATTGCAGATATACTTACGAAACCTTTAGACAGTATAAAGTTAAGAAAATTTTGTGAAGAATTTGGACTAATTGAGACGTTGTAAACATTGAGAAGGGGTGTTAAATATGTAATACAATGTTTAGCAATTCAAATACAAAATACTTAGCTCAAATGTTTGTAATACATCAAGTAATCGAAAATGTCAAATTATTGTAAAAGTAAAATATTTTTCCAGTTATAATTTGTAATTGCTAACAGTCGAACGTGTTTTAATTTAAACTGCGTAATTCTTTATATTGAAACCACACGCTGGGAAACAATTTTTGAAGCATTAAATTCATCAAAGACCATATGGCACTCCATTGACGCTTCCTTCTTGATCGGGTGGTTGATCGGGGGGGTTGAATGGATAGCAAAATGGAATGATTTGAAGTCGGGGCACTTCAACGACCCGCGGCGAATGATAAACAGTGAAACGGGGAGAATTTATGGGCTCTTGCCAGATAATTATTGAGACAGTAACACTTTGACGATACATCGAACTGATTTGGGGGATGATGAAAACAACCACCACTTTGAAGCATGTCTGCTCGTTTAATTTACGTACAATGGATTTGTTCGCTATACGAACCCGTTAAGCTATGCCCGTTCAGCTGGTTCTAATGTTAGTTCAACGTTGCATTTTTTATCTGTCGCAGAAGATTGTTTTTAAATCTACCGGAAAGTAATTTTCAAAAGTTTTCTCACGTCCATAAATTGCTAAAAAATGCTTTAGAAAGTTTTAAGTTAAAAAATTTGGATAGCACTGAGAGTTAAGTTAATGTGTTGTAAAAGAGGACGAAAAGTTTCTGGAGTTTTTATTAGTTTGCGATCAAAAGTTTTTTATGTACGTTGGATTGAAATTCTTGAGATTTGACATAATGTTCTTTCTGTATCCCTGGTACATAATTTTTGTAGCTGACACCGATTTGGACCTATTTTTAGGTGAGTTTTCCGCTAATCCAGCGATCTCCCTGCTTGTTACTTTATTTATGGCTATTTTTTGAACTTTTAAAGCAATTTTAAATCAGGTTTTCACTATCGGATAACGACTGTCCAAGAAATATGTCACACATTTAGGAAGTAGGGGAAGGGTTGGCGAGGATCGAGAATTTCATTTAGGGAAGGGGGTCATGGCTATAGAAACGTAGAACAGTAATTTTTTTTTTCACTATCAATCACCCCGAGAATTTCTCAAATTCTCATCATTGAAGGAAAATTGCAACAAATAAGTGACTATTCAAAAAGGATTAGAAAGGGAGGAAATGCGCCGCAGGCAAAATTATTTGAAAACAAATGTGCCGATGTCCTGTAGGTGAAGCCAGAGTCATTTCCCAAAAATTTCAAATCGACCCGGGAGTAGGTAACTTCCAGTTTGTGGATATAAAAAATTTGGTTTCCAAAAATGATTTCTGGAAAAGCTTTTAAAGTAATTTAAACTTAGTTTGCTGAGCTTTTGGTAAGGGAAAAAGCGAATGAATTTCACCAAACAGCAACAAAAATATCTGATTTTTCATGAATACTTCATTATATTTCGTAAAAAGTTCGTTTTAGAAAACAACAACTTATCAAAAATAAAATTAATTAATTCGTTGTAATCTTTCAGTCTTTTTTTCGCAGCAGAAATAATTTTCAGAATCTAGATATGTAATTCTATTTCATTTTTGCAAATGTGCATTTAACCCTCCGTCTACCGAAAAAAAAACCTGCTAGAATTACCGTTGGGGTAAATTAGACCCCAATCGGTAATAAGCAATTTTCCTTTAGTTGTTATTGAAAATGTCTGAGTACAATTAGAAAAAACTTCAATAATGTCAATAAATTCCAGCAAAATACAATGAAGAATTTTTAAAGACACAATGTCAAGAAGTTACAAAGTCCAAAAACTATTACGACTAGAATTAGGGAAAAATTTTATCGCTGTGGGGTCAAATTGACCCCAATGTTAGACGGAGGGCTAAGCATGTCAAATTTAATGATACAGCCTTGGCCAAAAGTATTGAGCACCCTGTAAATTTTACTAATATACAAAATCTGATGCTCCAAATAAATCGTATTGTTTATTAAAGTTTTGTCGGCATCTAAAAAATAAAATTTAAACAATAGTCAGGTGGCTGGTTAGTAACAAAACATCTAGAACCTTAAAAATTTGCTTTTGTGGTGTTTTTTGATATCCGATTAGTTCGCTTTCTCAGCTCGCTATGAAGACATACAGTTGTGTAGTGCCTTGAAGTGATTTTTTTTCAATAAATTAAATATTTTAATGTAAATATGGCGAAAAAAAAGAGAACTGACATTGCAACAGCGGGTAGAAATTCAACTTTTGAAGCAGCAAGACAAGTCCCAAGTGGAAATTTCTAAAACCGTTGAATGTTCGCGTCGAGCTGTGCAATATGTTATCGAACGGTTCGAGAAGACTGGATCGCATAAAAATAGACACAGATCTGGACGAAAACGACTTACTATAGATTGTGAAGACAGAATATTAGTAAGGGATTCACTGAAAAACAGGAGAAAAACGTCTTTCGAGCTCGCTGCTGATTTTTCAGTAACAATTAAAAAGCCAATATCTGCCAGGACGACACGAAGAAGACTGCAGAAAGCTGGTCTAAAAGGCTGCAAAGCCAGGAAGAAGCCGTGGCTTTCCGAAAAAAACAAAAAGGCTCGCTTCCAATGGGCTCTAAAACACAAAAGTTTAACCGAGCAAGATTGGTCAAATATTCTATGGTCGGACGAATCAAACTTTCAGGGGAGTAAAATAATTCCTTTTTCTGTAGAAAAACATTATTTTCGACCCGAAAAATATGTGTAGTGTAGTAAAATCCAACGGTTTAGAAATCATATTTTTTAATTATTTTTTAGGTTTTCGGGACACCCGATGCATCGTATGTCCGCCGCCGAATAGGCGAAGAGTATAATGTCGAATGTATTGCACCAACCGTAAAATACGGGGGTGGCAGTATAATGGTTTGGGGCTGCATGGCTGGATCTGGAGTTGGTTAAATGTTCCTATGTGAAGGCAAAATGAACTCCAAAAAATACATAGATGTGCCCAAAACTACACTTATAGCTTCGTTTTCACGCATTTTTGGAGATACAAACATGGATGGCGTAAAGTTTCAGCAAGACAACGCACCATGCCATAAATCGACCGAAACAAAGAATTGGTTTGAAAAAAATTGCGTCGATGTTTTAGAGTGGCCTTCGCAGTCTGCAGATTTAAACCCCATAGAACATTTATGGGCTATACTAAAGCGTAAGGTGCGGGCACATCAAATTTCGTCAAAAGAAGATTTAAAAAGGCACCTCCAAGAAGAGTGGAGCGCGATAAGCAGCGATGAATGTAAGAAACTAGTCGCATCCATGCCTAAGAGGGGCGCTGCCGTTATAAAGGCGAAGGGTGGCCCCACAAAATATTAAATTTTTATCATACAATAAACGATTAACTTCTACTAAAACTATTTTTATTTGACTCCATCTAAATATAACGGTTATTTTGCCATATATCATGGGTGCTCAATACTTTTGGCCAAGGCTGTATGTTGACATTTACGAACCTGAACATGGATGCATTTAATGCAGTTATTCGTTTTGCATTTATCAATGTATATTGGTATGAGAAATGCTAAAAAATCTACGAGATAAATTTGATGTTAAATTATACGTGTTTTGCCTTTAAGCGTGTTGCATTCAAGTGTACTCCTCTGTACTAAGATGTATAAATCGTTCCTAAGTGAGTTAATGTTGTATAGTGAGTATTTAACTCTTTTCACAAAGTATGAATGAATGAAACAGCGATAAACGGAATATTTGTAACACTGGTAAAAACATAAGAAAAGCAACGATTTCCAGGAGGTAATCGTCAAATTCGGTATATGAGAACAGACCGAATTTTTATAGAAACATATCTATTTGTACGGGGCGGAGGGGAAGGATCGATGCATGGAAGCGTTATGTAAAATCATATTCTAAATACAGTTCTTGCCTTTATTAATTTTCCTATACGACTCACCGTTCTTGAAAATTCAAAACAACATTTTTAATATGAGAAGCATAGAGTAGTCGGTAAAAAAAACCTTTCTACGAAATATATGTATTTTTACAATTCTATATACCTACTATTTTCAAATCAATACATGAATGAGCTTATTTCGTTGCTGAATATGCCATTTGTTGCTTTTATATTATCAACATTTTCCCAAAAAAAAGTTTCCTCCACTCTTGAATGAACACATTGAGTCGCTTATGTTTGCAAGGATAAATGCCCCATTCCCCAATTTATTTTCACAAACATCTTAAGATTAAGTTTTAGCTACAGAATAAGCGACCAAAGTACTACCTTTAAGTATCAACCTAAATCATTATGTGTCGTATAGAAAAAAGTTACACATTTGATTGGTCTATTGATGTGCTGTGAGGTAATACGGTCGATAAAGTTAATGCGTTGTAAATAATTTGCTTACAAAGACTCTAACCCTCCATTACTAAACTACCCCACAACTATATGTGGATGTACGCAAATACATACATATTAGTCTGTAGTTTGATGTGTGTCAATATATGGTTTTCTTTGCTTGCTGCTGCCCCTTTTATTCCATATGCAACAAAGGGCAAAATGAAAACAGCTTGGGGTTTATTGTGGTAAATGGCTGTGAGAGAACTGAATGGAATGGAATATAATTCAACCCCATTGCATTTTACATTCAATTTACATCAAATGCCAAAGTGGTTAAGTTTTCGTTACGGAAATGTGTTAAATGTTTCGTCAGAACAGGATGCAAATGTTGTAATAATGGACGCCTGACTATTTGTAGTTCCTTTTCCGGAACCATAACAATTTCATACACGTACTATTCAACATAATCGCATGTGGTCATTACACTTGTTGGGATCCTTGTAAGGAAGAGGACAATTTGCTCACTGTTGAAAACTTCAAGTACAGCAATTTTCCAGTCAGTTTGCGGTCCTTAAGTGCGGTATATGATTTCTAGTGTTTTAAATCGAGACGACAAGTGGCAATTTTAAATTTAAGTGATATGTATGAATTTTTTTTTATCCACTTTGGACATTTAAAACTTGCTAATCAAAATGTCAAGCAGGTTTCGAAAGTATTTCTGTTGAAAACAAAACTAGTAACATTGGTTGTATTCCGATGAAAGAATTTACGCCTGATTTTCATAAAAAAGAGGAATTGGGCTGGTGTTTTAATTTCTCTGTTTAATTTTCCCAAGAGTTTTTTTTAAATTTTATCTGTTATATTTTATCGTACAAAATCTAACAAAGTTGTGTACACATTCAGATAGAATTATTTCTTTTATTTTAGTTTAGTTCAACAAATTGGAATGCATTTTTCTCAGTTGGTTAAAATTTCTAACAAAATTTACACCGCCCCCTTTCTTTTAACTCTCTCATGTTATATCTTCTGAACCTCTGGGGGGAAGGGGGGTGGGCAATTGTCACTCTTTGGCAGATCTTACCTCAAGTAAATATCTTCTAAAATCTACCAATTTCTTACCCTCAAACCCCCCTGGAGCGCTTTAGAGCGAATTTTCAGTCGACTATCTATCGACTCATGAGTAGTGTTGTCTCCTGAGGCATGTAGGGGTGCTACCATTAGTGTTAAACAAGTATGCCCGATAAAAAATTAACTAAAATATGGTCATTTTGAAACTCATTTTGAAAAAACAATTGTAAAAAAAAATTATGCATGAAAACCGACTTCATAATGACTTTGAAGGCTGTCCATAAAATACGTCACGCATTTAAGGGAGAGAGATAATGTAATAGTGTGGCGGCGGTGTTGAATTCCACGCCAAAAAAATCCTGAAAAAGTGAGACGGAAAGAGGCATAAAAAAAAGCAAAAAAATTAAAAAGGCGAAAATTAAAGAAAATCGAAAATAAAAAACCTTTTTAAATGGTATTGATTTAGTTTTGATATCTGGTTTGAGTATAAAAAATAGAAAAAAAAAAATAAAATAGCATTTATTTTAAAAAATGTACTGAAAAGGAAAAAAATGATTTTTTTGGGCACTGTGTATCATAAATAAAAGCAAGATAAATATTTATTTTATTGTATTTTGTTTTTATGCTTTTATCACTCTTTTATTTCTTATAGATAGTGTCCAAAAATTATTATTTCCTGCATTTTTTCAAATTTTATTTTATATATTTTTATTTTATCCTTTTTAGTCATTTCGTATTTGATTCATAATCATCCCGGCGCTACAGCGCCTTGAAGAGCCGAGGCCTCCTCGATTGAGGTATTCATAACAATTTTCCTCTCTCTTTCGCACCTACAATTTTTTTTACATGGATTGCAAACCATGGATGAATTACAATATTTGTAAGGTTTTTACGTTGCAAACCATCAACAGGAGAGGCCGTGATACCAATCTAGACCGATGATGTCGTTAACACCAAGCAGTAACTATCACTACTCATTTCTCAAAGCAAGTTGCGTGGGCTTGAATGACAGCGTGTCATTTGAGTAGTATAACTAAAAATTATATATACTTTTCATATCCTTACCTTTGAGATATTCTTAAGGACTTTTTGACTTCAGAATCGTATTCAGACCGCAAAAATCCCCAGATAAGATTTTTTCCGGAAAATTCGAGGAAAAAGATAATCACGTTATCCTTACAGGATCTTCCGTTATCCTCACTGACTTCTTAACGTCGAATCGGATTCAACGACCTCAAAAACCGCAAGATGAGATTTTTTTTCCGGAAAATTTGAAGAAAAGAATAATCATTATGTGGGAATCGAAGTAGACCGGTATTATTTTTCTGACCTGAGGAGACGAGGAGAATAAAACAAGTTGAGTTGACGACGGAATTTTAAAAACGACGCACGACGAAATTCAAAAGACGATAATTGTTAAAACTAATCTTTCTTAATTCCAATTTCAATATAATTACTAACTAGCTTCGGTGTTTTAATTTAAAAGCATGCTATTTCCCCCAATCTTGGGGGCTCAACAAATAGATACGAAAGCAAGCTAAATAAAAGGTTTTAAAAATTAAAGGTTTGGGAAAAATTTCTTTTTTTTTCAACTTTTCCCACAGTTAGATGTGGGAAAAGTTGAAAAAAGTTTCTCTTAAATATATCTAACTTAAAAAGTTCGTATTTTTTGCTGAAAATATGCTCTTTAATATAAGAAAGCTGTCATTGCGAAACAATAGACGCAAATGATAGATATGAAGCTAGTAACAAATACGAACTTTTTAAGTTATACACCCAATATAAATAAACATAACAAACTTTTTGTGTATTTTCTCGAAAAATTGGCATAATGAATGAATGAAAATTATATTTCAACATAAAATAAAAACATATCTTGTAAACCAAGATTTTGAAATTTAAATTCCGCTGTTAAATAGTTTAGATTTTTATAATTTGAAAATATTCATGTCAAATGATTTATGAGGATCACGAGAAAATCCAAAAAATGTGTACATAATATTTCCAAATCAAAATCCTTCTTGTGAACCCACAGCACAGCAGTAAAAGTCTATTTTAAACTTTTTAAACCGCAATACTTCCATCAAATGTTCATCCACTGTAAATAACATAACACACATTTTTATTATTTATTTCTTATTAATATTTTTCTGGCTAGCTTAAAAACGCATTAATACGACATTTGTTTAGGGTGACATTTTTTGAACTTTTTCGAAAACGTGATCAATAGAACATGTTCTTGTAGCTAAAAATATCACATTGAAAACTTTTTCTTTACAGAAAAAAATGTGTTACAGGCACTGTATTGATGTTACAAAAAATGTTAAGTGTCTAAATTATGTTAAAAAAACGAACCAAGAGGAGAAAAGAATTATCTGTGGTTAATGAACTTCGTGCGTAGACATGACATAACAGGGAAAATCTTTCTATTTACCGTGATTCATCACATTTATTTCCACAGCCATCGTAAATTATTCTTGAAAAAAAAAATCGAAACTCTGCAAGGGAAAATACCCCACTTTACAAAGTATTGGGAAAAATTGGGATGTGGGGTTTGGATGGACCGCAAGAATTTTAGATAAGAATGTTTTGAAGGTGTTTTGAACTTTACTGTTCAGATTGTATAAACGCTGGAAAGAACATTTTCAAGCCCCTTTACCTAATGATACAACTTAATCAGTCTTAAGCAGGCGCCGATGAGAATTTGGGAAATTCGTAAAATATTATATAAAAGTTTTCAGTTATTAAAGCACTTTTAGGGTAAAAGACGAGTTAAGCTCCTGGAAAATAATTGTCTTTCAGTGTCTGTGCGATATCTACACAAGTTTTGGATATCCTTAAATGAATATATTATACACAAATGCAAAAATAACAATGTTATATAGTAGTGAGAACCACATAAAAAGAAAATTTTGTAAGCGGTGAGATTTTATTGATGTCACACGCAAGCAAAGAATAAACGCAATGAAACGAATTGTCGGCAACGCAACAGTTTCTTGATGATCATCTTTTTTCTTTTGGCTGGTTACGGAAAATCCCCCAGGATGTTACATAAACGGCTTACACACGACTTTCCGAATCAAAGAAAATTTTTCACGAAATATTGCGGTTGTGTAAAAGCACACCAAATTTGGTATTGTTTAGTATTTGAAAATTTGTTTGGGTTGAAGCATTGCTGGGTGGGACGAGTTAACATCGCCAACGTTTAGATATTTTATCTAAAATACATCTTACAACAAAACGTATGCAATGCTATACTATATATTTAGAACTGTAATATCTCTATTTATATACATTTGAAGAGAATGGGAATCAGAATTGACTTTCGAGATTGACTGTTCTTCGTTGAGCGCCGTTTTTCTGTATGAAGAATTTTCCCGACAAAAGAAAATTCCACGGAAAAAAACATTGGGGAATCCGCTTTGACTGAAATTCCATTAGAATTAACGAGCAAAACAGAACCGAAAACAGACTATACTCGTATGCCTCATCTAATAAAATCTTGGCAATCCCTTGTTAGACCTACATAATTCTCCTGTGGAGAGTTTTTATATATTTAGACGGTTTTAAGTCATGGAATAAGCATGTGATGCGATGTGGAAGGTAATAACAAGTTCGATATGGATGATGTCAAGTGATGGTTATCCGACATATAAATAGGACTTATATCGACTTTAACAATAAAAATAGCACGCGTATCCCATCATTTGGAGCAAACTAAAAACTTAATCCACTTATATGCACCATTTGTCTAATTGAGGGTTTATCTAATCAATGCGCATTTATGTGTATTTAAAAAATTTTTTGAGTAAAATGAAATTTCAAAATAATTACATATACCGCCTATTATCAGTTAATTTTCCAAAAACGATTTCCAAAAATTTCCTTCTCAAATTCAGGTATTGTAAAAAAAAATTCTCTGCCCGTAACGTTTACCATGAGTTGGATTTCAGCATTTGTAAGGTACTCCAACCCATTAACAGCAGATGACAGTACGAAGCCGGATGCGGTGATTCCGTTGAGTGCCGAGCACTGATTAGATTATTACTTTTCTCTTCTATAGATTGTATTCATGACTAAATCCATATGAAATCCGTTTTGAAGCAAAATTATGAGGATATCCGTGCATCTGTAAATAACTTGCGAGCGCGTTGACCTAGCGACTTGAAATTTTTTGCGAATGAGTTTTGCAAAAATCGTAGTTTTTTGTCGACTTTTGGAAAAGTAACGTTATTTATAACGGGTACGTCCCACACAATTTTTTTGAAAACGTAACAAAAGCTATAATTGCCAATCTGGCAATTATTGAAAACCCGTATGGAGATTTTCGTATCAAAATTCGAACAGTTATATTAAAATTCCACTTTGAAGTCAAACTTTTCAATAAGATTTTTTAAAATTTATTCCAATCGGATTTTGATGTATGGAAGTTTTATGTAGAATCACATCCTAAATAACTTTTGTTCTTGCACTTTTTTGATAAGATCCACCGTTTTTGCGATATTCACAAAAACCGTTTTCGTTCGTATGGGGGGTAGGGCTGACTGGGGCTAGTTGGCTATAGGGGTAAGTAGACTCATTGCGATTAAGTCAACCACGGTTGAGAACAAACCTGCGTGAATTGGACTGTTTATTCAGTCGACTGACAGCTATCAGTGAACCAACGTCGTTAGACCATAGTGCTCTTGGAACGAACTGTGAGGGAAAAAACGAAATTTCAAGCGTTTGAGTAATTTTTTTTCTTGTTAATTAAATTGTTTTGTAGCTTACACTTTCATTGTATTGAACTCGTCAGTGATTCCAAGTGAAAATTTATGTATGAGTTAACAAGTTAGTGAAGCATTTTCTGACCCATACTTTTTCATTTTTTTCCGCGAGTGTGTTAAAAATAAAATGGCGGCTTGAAGCTAGTTGACTCACAGTATACTGGGGTTAAATGACTTGATATGAATTACCTATATTTTTTTGTTTATTAATTTTATTTTTTTAAATTAGATGAAATTTTATTTATGTAAATCTGAAATGTTATTAATTTTTTAAAGAATATATTTTTTCAGAATTATTATAGTTTTTTAATATGTTCCAACACATTTTCCCCATAAAAAGTATTGAGTCAAATAACCCTGTTCACAGAGTCAACAAGCCCCAGACACGGGGTTAGTCGACTCATCGAAGAACTTTTTTTTAAAATGAAAAAAAAATTTGAAACACTTATAATTAGTCAAAATAAAAGATTGACTAAGAAACACAATTGAATAAACCAACCAAAAACGTCTTTACTACACCTGAAACAATTACAGTAAAACTTTTATAAAGTAGATTATAAAAAGTGGGTCTACTAGGCCCGGTCTACCCTACCCTCCCTAAGAGTCCATTTTTTCCCATTATTGAATTTAGCCTTGCATGTCACGAAAAACGAATCTGCGTAAAATTTCAAGTCTCTAGAAATTGAGATCCGTGCGCCCGCAATCCGCGCCACAGACGGACAGACGGACGGACATGCAAAATTCAATTTTATTTATCATTCTAAACACATTGGTGTAAATCATTTTTGTGTGTGATGACGGGATCTTGGCGTTACAAACGGTAAGGCAAATCTAATATACCATTTGGTTTCACACGGGTATAAAAAATAAAGTTTTTGGAAATTTCTCAAAACTTATGCGCTCTTGAGGAAAAAAAATCTATTACAAAATTTAAAGGGTATAAAATTTTCTATAAAAAATAAAGTTTTTGGAAATTTCTCAACACTTATGCGCTCTTGAGGAAAAAAAATCTATGACAAAATTTAAAGGGTATAAAATTTTCTACATTTTTTTTGCTTTAACGGTTTTTACGTATCTCTAATGATTCTCAACATATATGTATAAATAGATTTAAGTTTTTTGAAAATTTCTCGGAAACTAGAAACAGAATTGAAAATCGCGATATTTTAGAATTTTTTTTGCACACAAACATAATAGTGGCTGATTTTGATTAAAAAAAATATTTTTTTTTTCCAAAATGGTCCGGTAGGACTCTATGAGGGATGTGTGAAAATCTTTTTTTTGTTGCAAAATTGTTTTTATTATGGATATAATGATCAAGGACTGTCGAAAAAACATTAATTTTTGCCATTTTGCCTCTGTTTATAAAATAGTCTAGTTGTGTGATGGTAGTTCTAAATAACATGGTATCAAATATCACATAGTAATGTTTATTTAAGAATAGTTGAGCATTTCTAGTTATAACCATTTCATAGTATTCTCATGAATTTCAAATGCATTCTAATGAGGGAATATCTGGGTTAAACAAAAAAAAAACTTAATGACTTTTCACAGAATAATCCTTGTTGAAATCAATTTGGTTCAAGGCATCATTCATCAAATAAATAAACATGGAAGTTAAAAATCAACCATTCGGCAGCACTTCAAATAGTTGAGCTGTCAGCATCATCTTCGTCAATCGACGATTCAATCTCAAAATGAAAGAAAGTGCCTAATTGGAGTAGTTTCCTTTGACGTCTTTGTATAGATTTTCATCTCTTATTTTTCAATTCATAGCAAAATGATGCTATTTTAAATATTTTCAACATGCTTTCACTTTGAATGTAGAGCAATCGAAAAATATTATTCAAAGTAGTTGGAAAATGTCATATAGTAGTTGGTTGGTGCATTTCTTGAGAGCCCTTGGCGTTTTAGTACAAAGACGATTGCATCATGTCACATTTGCTTCTTCTCTTATAAATATGCCATAAAGGATAAGTTGGTTGCTTTGCGGCAATGAAAACGTAATAAAAAGAATTTGTTGCAAATTGGCAATGAAATTAAATTGCTTTCGTCTAACTATTGTAGTTTCACATGTGAAAAAGGAATTTTCTTTAAACACAAAAAGTCTGAAATTATGTTTTCTGCAAACGAAAGATAAGAAGCTGTAGAACTGCTAAGACGTATAATCATGAAGTCTTCAAATTATGTGGTTTTAGAATTTGAAGACATTTTTTTTTTTTGAAATTCTGTTTGAAGTTTGGGCTCTGTTTAAAGCATTATACATAAGCGGTCTTTTGAAAATAAAAAAAAAAATTTTTTTTAACTTTTTAGAGTGTACTAAAAATAAAAAATAAAAATTTAATAGCTTTTAGAGTCTTTGCGGTTTAACTTTTATCTTGCTTTTATTTTTAAGGCCAAGCCTATTCGTAAAATTATTTTTTTGAATTTTCAGTACATGTTAAAAGCTTGTTTAAAAAAAATCATTCATTTGTTTTATCTTATCATTTTTAGACGCCATTTTCCTTTTCCTGAGGTATTTTTCAAAATTCTTTCATTTAAGACCTCACACGATGGGTGAATTTCGCTAGTTGGATTTAGATAAAATGAACTCTTTCGGCCGCAATTTTTTTTATACAGGCATACATCCATACTGCGTTGTCATCGATAACATTTCAAGCCAACCGGATCAGTGAAATTGGGTCAAAAATGGCTTACAAGGTTTGACCATAACAAACAATTGAAACTAAATAAAAACTTGTAAAAAAATTGTCTGTATAAAAACGTCTTGCAGAACATAAGTGATTTAAATATTAGAGTTACAAAACGTATAAAAGTATTAACCTTTTACACTCCACACAAAAATCTAAATACTTAGTATGTCACCGTATAGGTGTCACTGGAGTGCAAAAGGTTAAAGACATTTTTGTTATAAAAATTGTTCAAAAATCATTTTTTCCTTTATCCACTTTACAAAATACACCACGCTAGTTTTCCACCCCTTCCTCCACACACCACGTAACGTTTTTCTCGCGATTCCTGATATGGGGTTAAGGACTGTCTTCACCCTATGGCGAAATCCCTAAAAAATTTACTATTGCTGACTTATTTTATGAACATACTACCACCATAGCCTCATAAATGCTTTAAATTTACCACCATAGTCTCACTGCTTTAAAAAAATCAAACATTTATAGGGTTTTGGTTCGCGTAATTTTAAATAAATGGATTTATTTTAAAATTCAAATTAATTCTTTATGAACTCTAACGGCCAATTTATTCACTAGGAGTGAAATCGCCTTAACTCCCTTAACTCACCTTTAACATGGAAAATAACGTTAGCTAACTCCCTTAACTCACTAACTCGGCTTAACTCCTAGTGAATAAATTAGGGGTAAATGAATAATTTTTAAACCCAGAATGTGCCAAATTTCAAGACCAAAGTGGAGTTTAAAAAAGCACCTGATGAATTATTTTATTTATCTATTAGTGTTCGTCCAAATGGATAAAAATCAGAGTTTTCCAAACGGTTGGACTCTATTGAGACACTTTTGGAGGTAAATTCACACCGAGTTTTCCTGTGTGTACCAACTCTTTTTTTACACGCTTTTTTACACGAATTTGAAGTTATACGACTCAAAAAAGTCTTCCTTTTTTGAAAAAAATATTTGATATAACACGATTTTAAAGTCATTATCTAATGTAACTAAATATTGCATAAATACAATAAAATATTGTATTTCTTTATTTCTATTTTTAATTTTAAGTTTTCTATGTATTCTTAATTTTGGTTTAACAGATTTTTTTTTTTAATAAAATTGCGTATGTATGTATACATATTTTATTCGTATATAAATCTGTGGTCACAAATTGTAAGGGCCAAACTCGACTTTAGCCGTTTTCAATGTTTTTACAGAATTGCCTTCTATTTCCAAAATGCTTTTAATTCCACTGACCCGTTAGTTTCTATGACAATTTTTGACCGTTATAGGCTACCCCACCAAACGGCTTAAGTCAAAAAATTTCCAAGTTGCATTTGGAAGAACGGCTAAAGTCAGATCCCATATATTTTTGTATAGACTTAATCCACTCTTATGGGTGAGAAGCTGCATTGTTTTGATAGTTTTTGCACGTGGAATAGTGACTTAAGTCGAGTTAGGTCACTCTTCGTTTTTGACTTTTTCGAAACGAGCTAAAGTCTAAAGTCTGTTTTGGCCTCTTTTCCAAATCGGGGTATAGGTTTTTAGGGGCTTAACTTGATTTTAGTCATTGATTGTAGCCATTTCTAAGCCATAAAAAAGTTTTGAAAGAGTGGCTAAAGTAAAATAATCCTTAATTTCTCTGAAAATATTAAGTTTGAATAAACCAGATTAAACCAATCGTAAAAAGCTTATTTTTCATAACATTTTGTAGTTATAGGTTTTTGAATTCGGTTTGATACCCTTTTGCCACCGACAGTAAAAATTTCATAAATATTAAAATGCTTCTCCTGAAAAATCAAGAAATTCGACTTAGGCCCTTATTCATTGTCACCACAGAAATATAGTTATTTATTCCATCTTACACGGTTTTTAGATAACATCAAACGTATCCCCAATTTTGCTATACGAAACATATCTTTTTACCTGTTTTTTATACGAGTTTCTCAGGAACGTATCTGCCGTGTAAAAAAAGAGCTGGGTGTATCAAAGTTCTGACTTAATTTCCTTAATTGATAAGCCTTAATTTCCCTAGAGGTGTGGTTCCCAAATTATAAATCCTGATTTTTAATATTTGGCTGTGTTCGAAAAATTATAAGGTTCTTGAAAAATTATTTGTGAAAAATGCGCCGCAGCCGATTTTTTTAAGAATACCACGATCAATAAAATTATTTAAAAAAATGAGGCGTATTGAGTAATAAAAAAAATAAAAAATTTTTTTTTTAAAAAAAGCTTTTATTAAAAAAGAATGCACTAAAAAGAAAAAAATAATTTTCTGGACGCTGTGTATCACAAATATAAAAGCTTTTTAAAAGCGAGATAAATTTTTATTTTATCGTTTTATGCTTTATCTCGCTTTTATATTTGTGATACACAGCGTCCAGAAAATTATTTTTTTCTTTTTAGTGCACTCTTTTTTAATAAAAGCTTTTTTTAAAAAAAAATTTTTTATTTTTTTTATTTTGTTCTTTTTAGTCTTCGAATATATATCCTTACATTTGAGATGTCCTTACAGGCTTTTTAACTTGAGAATCGTATTCAGCGACCCCAAAAACCCCCAGAATAGATTTTTTTCCGGAAAATTTGGAGAAAGGGATAATCACGTTATCCTTACAGGACCTTCCGTTATCCTTACTGACTTTTTAATGACAGATTCGAATTCAGCGACCCCAAAACCCCCCAGAATAGATTTTTTTCCGGAAAATTTGGAAAAAAGGATAATCACGTTATCCTTACAGGACCTTATCCTTACTGACTTTTTAATGACAGATTCGGATTCAGCGACCCCAAAAACCCCCAGAATAGATTTTTTCCCGGAAAATTTGGAGAAAAGGATAATCACGTTATCCTTACAGGACCTTCCGTTATCCTTACTGACTTTTTAATAACAGATTCGGATTCAGCGACCCCAAAAACCCCCAGAATAGATTTTTTTCCGGAAAATTTGGAGAAAAGGATAATCACGTTATCCTTACAGGACCTTCCGTTATCCTTATTGACTTTTTAATGACAGATTCGGATTCAGCGACCCCAAAAACCCCCAGAATAGATTTTTTTCCGGAAAATTTGGAGAAAAGGATAATCACGTTATCCTTACAGGACCTTCCGTTATCCTTACTGACTTTTTAATGACAGATTCGGATTCACCGACCCCAAAAACCCCCAGAATAGATTTTTTTCCGGAAAATTTGGAGAAAAGGATAATCACGTTATCCTTACAGAACCTTCCGTTATCCTTACTGACTTTTTAATAACAGATTCGGATTCAGCGACCCCAAAAACCCCCAGAATAGATTTTTTTCCGGAAAATTTGGAGAAAAGGATAATCACGTTATCCTTACAGGACCTTCCGTTATCCTTACAAGGACGAAGTAGTGAAAACATTGTATTGTCATCGGACTTATATAAGTGTGCAAAATGTCAAGTCAATCGGACAAGTGGAAGTGGGTCAAAATTTGATTGCAAGATTTGACCCCGACAAACAGACAAACAGACAAGATAGCGAGCTAAATAAAAGCTTTTAAAAATAATTATAATTTTGTTAAAAAATTAATTTTATTTATAACGAGGTTTTTATAACGTTATATATTTCATTTATTTTTTATTATATTCCAACTGAAGTTGTTGAAACGTATATTTTTTAAATGATTTTTTTTTATTTTAGTGATATTTTTTATTAAAATTTTGTTTATTTTTTGAAGTTGAAACTTTTTTTTGTTTCTGCAATATTTAATTTCGGAAAAAATATGTAATATATATATATATATTTTAAATATCTCGAGAACCGTTAAAGATACGTACAACCCGTTAAAAGAAAAAGTGTAAAAAAATTTATTTTCTTTGGATTTAGTTATATGTGTTTTTTCACAAAAGCGCATAGTTTTCGAAAAACTTTCAAAAAAACTGCATTTTTTCGAAACTATTGTATGGGAGTTTCCCGTTGTAGCTACCGTTACTTTCCCAAAAGTTGTTAGAAAACTACAGTTTCTGTAAAACTTATTTGCAAAAAATTTCAAGTTGCTAGCTCAACGCATTCTCGAATTATTTAAGTGACGTAAAGCGGACAGATCACCAGACAGATGCTTGGACATCCTCATAATTTTGCCTGAAACGAATTTCGTACTGATCAGAAAATTTCTATCTGCCCCCGTTCTCGAGTCGATCTTCGTCATAAATACAATACTTTCCTTCTGCAGCAGATGAAAGTAACAAAAAGTCGGCAAAAAAACTATACAATACTCGAAAACCACTTAAAGGGTGATTGTAGATTTTTCCAAATTTATTTTTTTTTTCAACAATTTCCCATAGCATATCAAAAATTGATTTAGGACCGCTTGAATTATTTCACTTGCTTATAAATAATAAAACTAATTAAACACAAATGTTTTCTCAAGTAACAAATAATTACAAGTTCCTGTTATCGCATCCAAAATTTATGCTTTCAATGACATTGAGCGCATGGCAGAATTTTCCCCAAGTGTAAATTCACCATCAACATTGGAAAATCTTACCTTGAATAACATCGAATTTTCCCCAAGTGTTTTAAGCCTGCATTTTTGCTGTTGGGGAAGTGGTGGAAAACTTTAGGAAACGGGAAAGCTTAGCAGAGAAAATTCTAAATGAAAATACATCAGTTAGATGTGATTTGGAAATGAAAGCTTATACGAGAGAGTTTCTCGGGCACATAAAATGGTATGTTGGATATGTTGAGCTGCTTGCATCCCAATATTTCGATATGCTCTGGATTTTTGTTGGATTTTATTTGTTGGATTTCAGGAAGATTGAGTGGAGGGAAAGGGGCGAGGGTTGGATGTTTTATATGGCAAGTAACATCGATGCCATAGACTCTGAAATGGGGAAAAGTTTCTGATCAGTTGGTATCTGTTCGCCGATAAGTACAGACGGTAGTACGTGATTCCGGTATCAAATTGATGAAAATATCTCGTGAAATTTTAGATATATTTTCGGTATCTCTATCTAAAAAAAATCCACAAGATAGACAGACGTCGCTATTAAACTTTAACATTTAGCTGAACATATTTAAAGTTTTGCGTATCGTTTTCGAATATCGGAGCGGTTCTTGGCTGATGGTTGATGGTTGTTTTCCACCATCATCGGCGTTAAATTCTATTTGAAAGGATTACAGTGTCTCGGTAGAGCGTCAAGTGTGACAAGCGAAAAACGTAATTACCCAGGATTCTATCTGAATCGAATAGATACTCACAACAGCTTCATCGTCCAAGATGAAGTTATCGAGTTTAATTGGTGTAAAGAACATCCATAATTGGTATGTGCTGCTACTATGGTGGTGGCTTAGCTACATTCAAACGGTGTCATTAGCGATGGGGATTGGCGGTGGTGCAACAGCATCATTCTCCATACCCCTGGATGATATTGGTGATAATAATCTCGGTGACGGTGGTGGCTATGGTGGTTACAATGGAAGTTATTATAAAAGTTATCAACAAAGTTTAAGTGGTTGTAATTCAGATCGTCTAGTGGTCTACAAAGTTGTTTTGCATACATACTGGACAAGAGAATTATTTCCGAAGCACTATCCGGATTGGCGGCCACCAGCACAATGGACGAAAACTTTCGGTGAGCAAGAAAAAAAAAGAACAACTGAAAAAAAAAATACTCGTAATAAACACTAAAACAACTTGAATGGTGATCCTTTGAATTTATTCATTCTGATGGCCATACTTTCCATACTTCTATATAAGAAACGATGATGCGGAAACTGAAGTAATGGGCAAACATGGAAAACGATATGTGGAAAATATGGAAAATGGAAGAGAAATTTATCCCAACAATAGGTTTTGTCCTTAACCCGATAGACTTTCAGCTGGCGGACACATACGACACTATAGTGAAAATCTCTCACGTCTAAAACGTCTGGCACTTCCTGATGTTGTCCGGACTAATTTTCAAGTGGGACTCCAGCAATTGTCACGTCCCGGGCTAGAAGTGTTCGTTTCGTTTCTACGTTCGCCAGTGTCCTTTTTTTGGGAACCATGTCCGCTGTTGGCCACTTTGGATCAGATCAACGTCTCTAGTTGAATGATTTCCGGGCCTATAGCACGACCCTTCCCGCCACTGTCAACAATAACCAAATATACAGTCACAGTATTTTCATCATATTATATCTATATGTAAGGTTGATTGAGCATCCCAATAGTGAGCGATGAAATCCTTGAAGGCGTCGTCCTTACTCTAGGGGCAAACTTTATATTAAATTTTGTTTGCTGACTTCTTTCGCAAGGGTCATGGTTTGTCGCCTCGACCATATATCCTTCCAAGCTAGGCGAAAACGTCCCCAGATGAAAGTACATAAAATATATGTAGATATTGGAGAGTTTTCGGCTATGGATGAAATGTGTGGAAATATATCGCACTGATTGTGAGTCTCGGATGGAGGTGAAAACGTCTTCAAAGTGTTTTCGTATTTACGGTTGAGCTGTTGGTCTTTTTGTTTTTTTTTGTTGGTTTTCATAGGCGAATACCAATGGATATCGGCCTTCTGAACGATTTCTCCAAAGTGGCTTACATGGAATTCGAAAATGTTTTCGCACCAAAAAGTATAGAAACGTATCCCGCAAATGTTCCCAACACGCACAAATTTATCCCTCATTGGAGGCTAAATCCAAACCGATCTAGATGTGGTTTTCCGAATTTTCAGAAGTGGGATATGTTTGAATTTTCAGAAGTGGGATATGTTTGCTTGATATATTTTACCCAGATATATTTCATATGTGCGTAAACACTTATATCATATATATAAATATATATAGCCCAAGAGATCAAAATTGATTACTTAGGGATTCTGGAATTCCTGGATTTCACATTTATGAATTTGATTGTTTGCCAGTGTTGTTTTTATTTCCATCAATAGTAGTTTCTTTTTCCTCTCCGATGGTTGCCTCTCTTCCTTCGACTGTTTATGGTATTTCGATTTTATTTGTCCTCGGTTCAGATCCCATCTAATGGTGTTATTTACTGGCATATAGAGGGGTTGATGGCTATGACTACGAATATAAAGGTATTTGTTTTTCCTCTTGAGTAAGGTAAGAGCTCGAAGATGATATTAGATTGATGCCATATTTCCCAGTTTTCCCTCTATATTCAACGTTTTCAAAATCATAGAAAGCTATGAATGGTTGGGCATTATATGGATTGGAACGACATTATCCTTGGTATCAGATGACTGTTGGTTTTGTGCTGATTAATCGGATTTTATTGGGGAGACTCGAAATCATTTTTTTCCCTTTTATTTTCACCCACTTTTAGTTTTCCATATACTAGTTCTACACAGGGTTCCATTGGCGGGGGATATTGAGGAATTTTTATTAGATCTCATGTTGACATTGTAAATATTTTGACATGTGGTGACTATGATTGATGGACATTTTATTATGTACAACAAAACACCATCGATTCTATTGACTTTGGTTGATTGAACTTCCTAAAAAAAACTTTTTTGTCGAATTTCATGCGCTCTAATTAGTATCACATTGAAGTTTAATTTTTAAATACTTGGCGTGACTTTAAATGGATTGTGAAGAAAATTTTCAATGAATTGCAGTTGCATGATTATGATATCATTATGGAATATTTCATTGATGAACATCAAACAGTTTTTAGATAAAAAAAACCTTGTCTTAATTGATTTTGAAGCTTTTTATTTAACGAAAAATTAGTTTTTTATTGCACGGCTTCACTTGAAAGAATTTAAATTTTTTGCAATATATTTTCTTCATTGAACCTTCTGTAAATTTGAAGAAGTCTTTTTTCTATATTTTAATTAAATATTATATTTGTTTTTAGTTACCCAGTTCGAGAATGTTGAATTATTTGTGGCGATGGAATACAATATAAAATTTATTCTCAGTAAAAAAAATTTAGAACAAAAAACCAAGAATTCTTTAGTCAATATTTCAGTGTCAGCCTTTTTGCGAAGGCAATGACTAATTTTGAAATGGTTAGTAATAGAACATTTGCAGAAGAGTTTGATTAATTGAAACAATTTAAATGGTATCAAAATAACGGCACTGAAAAATGACCTTAACTATATTACACGGGCTCTGAATTTCTGAATCTGGCAGTGGTTTGGCTAAGTCGGCTCCAGCTTTTAAGATATATGTTTTGAGATATAAAAGTAAATAGTTTTAAATATTTAAAATCTTGAAATTCAACTCTTTTACTCTCTTATACGAAGTATAATAAAGCATTGTATCCATAAAAAATTTAAAAAAAAATTATTGGGATTCATCGCCACAAATATTTCAACAAACATAGCTACATTCTCACAAAAAAAATTTTAATTTTGACTGAAAAACATTTTTCGAGAACTCCTTCATCGATTTGAGCCTCATTACAAAAATGCCTTTCTGACTGTCAGTCTGTTAGGCTATCAATCTTTTAGTCTATCAGTCTGTTGGTTTCTGTACAAGATTTTTCAAAAATTAATAGACTTAGAGCCATGACATTTTTCAGGCGTGTTTGGTCCTGGAATAGTACAATCTTATCAACTTTTGGTGAAAATTCCTTTAAGCAGCTCTAGTACAGTGGTTCTTAACCGGTGCTCCGCGGAGCACTGGTGGTCCGGGAGCTTGTTGCAAATGCTCCGCGAAATTATGAAACCCGGAATCTAATGTTGGCTCATCTACTGCATGTGATTTGAGTTGCACTAAGAAACGCGCAAGACTTACTAATTTAGACGAAGAATTGACAAGCTCAGGTATCACATTAAATGATTTTCGCCTCAAATAAATTTCATTCGAATAAATAATATTTTTTTAATTATTTTTTTAATTGATGTTATTTTTAACTGTTATGTAATAATCAGTTTAATTTTTAATAAAAGTTATGTCTGTTGGTTTTTTGACTCTTTGATTTTTGTGCTCCGCGAATTTTTCTTCTGATCAAAAGTGCTCCCTAACTTTAAAAAGGTTAAGAATCATTGCTCTAGTATAACAAGATTGAACAATTTTTCTCGATTTTGTTTTCCGCCTGTCCATCTGTCCGTTCCTAAATAGGATAACCCGTCAACGAGTTAAGCTAAAAACTCTAAACTCTATACAGATGCATTACTCGTTACAAATAAAATCAAGATCTTGAATTCCTCCCTTCCTGCTCTTAGGGGCTGTTTAAACTGACACTTTTTTCGGCGAATTTTATTCTATGACAAAAAAGTCATTTTGTTAAATTACGTTACAATATTCTATAAATTAATTTCTACTGAAATTTATCATACAAGGTTTTACTGGAATATTATTATTCAAAATTGTGAGAATATATTCAAATTCTTAGAATTTCTGCCACGCGAACTTATTGTACTAGAGATAAATAAGAGTCGTAGAAAAAATGTTGAGGAAGAAATTTCTCTCTTGAGAAATCGCAAACGGTCCCATAACATACAACCGAAGAAATTTCTTGTAGTTTTCTTGAAAATTGTGCATCGATTATATCGAAAAAAGTATTAACTCAAGTAGTATTTATAATACAGTTTTACATTAAAATTTAATTGGACTATTTCTTCCTTACAAATTGTGTATAGAATTTTTTCGCGATTTGCTCGATAACTGTTCATCATATAAAAAATATTTTAAAGTCAAAAGTATTTTTGATTCGATTTTACAAATATTTTTTGTGTTTTTATTCCAACTGGAATAAATTTAAAAACGAAACCTAGCGGTGGGATGAAACATTTCTTACATAATTAAATTCCTTTTATTCTTTTTATCCTAGTTGGGCATTCTATTGAAAATAACAATAAAAGTAATTCCAAAACTTGAGAAATAATTGAGATAGAAACTTGAAATTTAATACAAATCCGACTGAGCCACTTTTCTCCACCAGCACCGCACAGGTAGAGAAAGTTCATGCAATTTTCTCGAAAACGGTTCATTTTTTCGAAAGGAAAAAAGTTTTTAACACTTTAACTGCTACGTCCGTGAAAAAGACCTGACACCTAACTGTTGTGTACAGTGGAACAATGAAAATTATTAAAGTTTTCGCTGCAACCGCAACGATTTTTTGTAGTTGCACACATTTTATGCTAATAAAATAACATTTAGGTATAATTTTGTTGCAATTTTTTTTTTCTCTTAGTGCATCCTTTTTGACTGGCAATTAAATATTCGAAAAAGACTTAAAACTGTCTTGGCAGTTAGAGTGTTAAATAATGATTTTACATATTCCATGTATCAAAATCCAATAGAAGCCAGTTTATATAAAACCAATTGGATGGCATGCTTTAATTTGAATTTTACAAAATTGTGTCCCATAAGGTTCTACGAGACGATAAAAATTTTCAATCCAAAAAAAAAACGCGTCAAAATCAGTTAAGGTTTACCCGGCCCTTACACGCGACTATAAAGTTTGTCAGTAGCACAGACTTGAAATCTTTGTATATATAACTCGAAAAAGATCCCCAAAAAACTTTGTCTTTTATATGCGACATCTTTTCACTACTAAAAATTCCCCTGAAATGACGAAAAGATTGACAGCATCGCCATACACGTTCAAGCATGCTGGCCTTCACAAAGCTCCCTTGAAAAATATCAAAATGATTTTGATATTGGCCAGCATGCTGTGAATCATGGAATTTGCATGACAGCATCACCATAGACGTTCAAAATGCTGTCACAGTATGCGATGATTGACTGCAAGATTGAACGTGTAGGGGCCGCTTTAAGGTTTATTGGCAGAAGTCGATTTTACAATTATCGTTACATACATACAGACGAACACAGACACAGGCATGTTGCGGATTCATCTCAGCAAACACAGGGATTCGCTATAATTTCGCGGCAGATTCTTCTTTCGTTCTTCCACTTTCGCCGCGAATTCATAGAGAACTATTTGACGATTGCTCCCTAATAAACTTAGCTTTTATAATGAGGGTATTCACAATCCTCTTCGGTATTCGGTATTTTCGGTAATATTAAAAGACTGAAAATATTCTGCTGTGAACATCCCACAGCACAGATTTGAGAACAGCGCTTTTATTTGATACGTGACCAAATCATGAACTGCGAATTTGATTGTAAAATATATCACATACCTTTAAATCCATGTTTGATGTATTCTTTTGAATTTCTATTGTGGCAACGGCTATCAAAATTGAAAAAATTTACATTCCTATGAGATAACCAGCGAAAAAATTTGACAACTAAAAACATTACTAGCGCCACTCGCGGTTGATTCTTGATACCGAATACCGAGGCTGAAAAACACGACTCGAGGCATGTATACAATTACCGAATCCGGTAATTCATTTTTACATGAACCAAATTACCGTCTCGGTAAAAATCTGTTAAATTTGACTGAATTACCGAGCGGTAAATTTACCCGCATTTTAAAAGAGGACTGTGAATTCCCTCATTATAAATTCAAAAAATCCGGTAAAATTGAAGTTTTTTTCACAAAAAAAAGTATTTTTTAGAACTCTACAAGAAAAAATTCTATTTATACATATGTTTAAAGTGCAAAAGTTAACTCTAAATGAAATGCTTAATTTGGTACTTACGCCTTAATCCTTTTTACCATAAACCCAACTCCAAAGTTTCATGAAATTCCATTCACCCGTTTTCCACTTTTATGTTAACAAACGAAGAAAGTAAATCAAGAAATTTATCTTTTCAGAATCTTTATTATGAAACTCTTGCTTTATAAAATCCGTTCATGGTTAATAGATTTGTAAAAATACCTCTAAATCTTTTCAATTAAGAATTTAGAGAATATATTCGTATGATGATGTTGAAACAAGGATATAAAATACACCAACCAGTGTCATTTACCACTAGATTTTCATTTTCCCATAGTTACCTTTGAATTATAACCATTGTTAGAGTTGTTGATTTTACCCTTTGATTTTATTTTCTTTTGAACTTTTAATTGGCATTTCGTGTCTATTTAAGATGAATTGTAATGCATGTTGATATCAAATTACAAGGAATTTTTTTTTGTGAGAGTGTCACAAGAATTCACGTGAAATATTCTCGGATTTTTTCCGACAAACGTGAACACGGAGCGTAAAATTTCACAGAGGAATTTTTGGATCAAGGGGTTTTACTTGTGATTTTATCACAGTTTTTAAATAGTTTTTCTATAGTGTAGGTAATGAATGTCAAGTTGAAATCTTCAACATTTGCCAATTTTGGTAGTTTTTTTCAAACAATATAAAAATCCAAGAAAAAAAAATGAATAAAACATATCTTATTTGAACAGCACTTGACTTTTTTATACAAAACAGTGACACAATAATTTATATTAAAACCTCAGTAAAACCTCAGAAAAAGTTTATATAAAAATTCGAATTTTTATTTTACAAAATCTAAAATATTTCGGTAACGATTATAGATATCAATTTACTGAAAAGGTCAAAAATTGTAGAGAATTTTAATATCTTTAATTTTTGCATTAAATATTTTTTTTCTTCGAAAAACCGTTAGATTGTAAGCAATTTGCAAAAATAATGTTTTTTACTCTTTAGTGGAAATATACCGCATAACAGTGGAAGACAAAATTCAGGCAAATATTATTCTCTTCAATTCATACATTAACGCACCTAAAACCTGTTAGTTTTCGAGAGAATTCCAAGGAAACTTATTTTTTTTTAAATAACAGTATATTTCGATACCAGTTTGAGATATCGATTACTATCTTGACCTTTTGTCATATCATAAGTAAGACTACCGGAAAAAAACGATCGTCAATTCCACATATTATAGGCTCTTTGGGCTGACTTGGCCATAGCGGATTTAGTATACCGTTTGTAACGCATTGAACCAATCATCTGGCACAAAAATGAACTACACCAGGGTGTTTGGGATGACAAAAGATTTTGATTTCCTCATGTCCGTCCGTCTGTCTGTGAACACCATAACTTTCGAAAAGATTGAACTAGAGGCTTGAAATTTTGTGTAGTTTCGGAACATTCCTTTCCCCCTCCCCCATACAAATGAAGCAGTTTTTTGCAGTTTTCTCGAAAACGGTGGGTGATATTGAAAAAATTATGTAAGTAAAATGTGGTCAGATTAGGATTTTACATAACTTATCCATATATCAAAATCTAATCGGACCACTGCTTCTGCCGTCTCTCAAACAAATGGAATACTTTTTTCCTGTTTTCTCGAAAACTGTACATCGTATCGAAAAGTTTATAGCGATGAAAAATATTTAGAATATGATTTTAGATAACTTATCATACATCAAAATCCAGTTGGACCACTCCTTCCCCCGTCCGTATACAAATTGAATACTTTTTTTCTACTTTTTCGAAATCGGTGAGTGATATTGACAAATTTATAAAAGAAAATAAGATTTTACCTAACTTATTCATATACAAAAATTCACAAGGACCACAAGGACCTCCCCTATAGAAATGGATCTTTTTAAAAAAAAAACGTCTTTTTTTTTTAAACAAGCTGAACTTTTTGGTACTTGATTTCGATGCCCAATTGTTTAGAGCAGGCCTGGGCACCATGTATGTAGTGATTTATTATTACTCGAAGAAATTTTATGTTTCTTCATATACTATAACACAAAATGAGAAAACGCATCTTTTTCATTTTTTACGCTCTTTCGCTTTTGATGGAGACGTTTAAGAACAGTGGACTACACAATTTATCATGATACGATTACAAAAAAATAATAAGTTCCGCCGTGCAAAAAAACTTGTGGGGACGTATTTTCGGTTCTGTGCTTCGAAAAAACATGCGCTAAATTGCATTATGTTACCTCATAGGACAGCTGTTGTAATGGCGTTCTAGATTGAATTTTTTATTCGACATGTAACTGCAAACTAGACATTGACGGTTATCATTATTTGTGGTTATTAAATATTTGTTTTCCCGATCACACGACATAGTATTTGAATTTGAATATGAACGCTTCATAATGGAAAATAAAAACTGAAAAAATCAAATATCTGAAAAAATTTCGTACGTCAGTGTACTTTGGAAAGCAATTAGGGTTTTGGGGAGCAAATATATACATCCGTACGCATCAACAACAGAAATTATACTGAATGACTGTCGTAGGCTCGCTCCATCGATTGTTAGTCAATCGTTTGATTTCGGCTGCCGAAGTGGCCGTCGTCTACCAACACGTCTCATTGCGTAGGAGAGTCGAGTAAAAATGTTCATACATTGATTGTATTCTCGTAAAATTTGAATAAAAATGTTATCGTTGTGAGGAGCCAGACGAGCCAAGGAGTGCCCAGGCTTGGTTTAGAGATTCTGCTTTTTCTTTACGTTCTTATCAGTTAATGTGAAAAGCGTGACGTAAATTGAATTTAACGATTTAATTTAAGTTTGGAAACAAATTACTAGTTAAAACAGTGTTGTGCGAAATGAAATACACAGAGAAAAATAATGGGGCAGATTCCTACAAAAACATAGGAATATATGAGACCGTTTTGGTAATGACTACCAAAAAAAAAGGGAATCCATGCCAAAAAAATAGGAAATATTCCCAAAATTATAGGAATATTTCCTTATTTATAGGGAATCACTGCAGAAGAGTCTACTGTCTCGCATATTCCTATTTGGATTTCTCTCCATGTAAAAAAATGCTTTTTCGTTCTTTACGTTTCTCATGTAGAAAACGTAAAGAACGAAAAAAAAACATTTTTTTTCATTTCGGACAACACTGTTTTCAACTATAGATTTGTTTCCAAAATTAAATTAAAATTCACATAAAACGGAAAGGCGATACATACATATTTCCCCACACAAGTCTTTAACAAATATTCACCTACGAATATGAATTATTATATTGTGTTATTAGTAAAAAGACGGGCGATAAACGCTTGTCAAGATAAAATCTAATATTATGTACCTAATTGAGGTAAATCTATGATAATCCCTAATCTCTGAGGTATATATGCCTAGAAACCCTTTATGATAATAATCTAATTATAATATTCTCAAAATACCAGTAAAATATATATTATACTCACTTACGAATTTCGCCGTAAGCAGCATCTAAACTGGCTGCTTTTCTATTTTAAGGGGATCCTACGAATAGGTCGGTAGTCCTTTTGTGAACTGTCTGTAGGCTATGGAAATTTCACCAGAAAATTTGATATTCAGAATCGTTTCGCAAATCCGATAAAGGTATACACGAGTACACAAGCAATCGAACCTCTGGCGTTAAAAACCTTGGATTCCTGGAAGATAGTCAAGGCGAGAGTGAGGTGAAATCTTTTTAGGAGTATGTAGGATGGTTCCATCCACATACAAATCATATTTTGAATTGGTTTGATATTAGAGTTTTTAGTAGCAAAACCCTCGTGGAACCCACAGAAATCGCATTTGGTAGAATTGAAACCCAATTTAGGAATTTGGTCACTTTTACGTAAATATTTTCTCATAAATTTAACTGTAAATAATATTGAATTTTGTACATTAAGATTTTATGCCATTTACAGTTGAATTAATGTAGTAATCATGTTATATATAATTTTGACAACTAAATACATTTAATGGAAAATTAGGAAATGTTTAATTCATATAGTTTGCATATATCGCACATGGTCCCGTAGACTGTAGTATCTCAAAAAAATGTGTTTTTGAGTAATTATTCCATTATGTAAAGGAAAATTGACTGAATCAAATGAAAAACAAATTTAAATGTAAACGTAGTCCTAAAATTTATTTTTTTTTGGTTTTTTAAATTCCCATTTTTTAAAATTTAAATTGATTTTGTGAAAAACAAACCTATCTCTATCTTTTATTATTGCAAAAAAAAAGAAAATGAAGCAAATGATCTGTAAATTATTATCAAAAGAGTAATAAATTGAAATATTACTGTACAGACAACAGAAAAAACAATTATTCATAAACAATTATTTTGAAATGAAAACTTTGAATGCGTTTTTCTCAAAATGGCCGATTTTGAGATACTACAGTCTACGGGACCATGTGCGATATGTGATATAGAATTTCGTACAAAATCCACATATGATAAAAGGTTTCACATACATATTTAAATTAGCAATTAAAATGTTGTGTCCATTGGGGATTATTTGGTTGAAGTTTTAGCATACAGAGGTCGCTTGATGTGGGAAAAATAATTGCATTAAAAATAAGGCAATTCGGTTATTATTTTGCATTTATGGATGGTTTTAATATTGGTAATTGCTGAATTCTGATGATGCCACAACAAACAATCTCTGTTGATTTAATCATTTGTAACTGTGAATGGTAAATATGAAATTAGTGAAATAAAATGCATTATTATGGAACAAAAAAATCATTTTTTACTTTCTTCTACGGAGTATAATAAAGTATTGTATTCATGAAAAATTTCGACCTCTTAATTTTGCCTAAAAAACATTTCCCGATCACTCCTGAGTCGATTGGAGTCATATTAAAAAAATGTCTTTCTGTCTGTCAGTCTGTCAGTCTGTCAGTCTGTCAGTCTGTCAGTCTGTCAGTCTGTCAGTCTGTCAGTCTGTCAGTCTGTCAGTCTGTCAGTCTGTCAGTCTGTCAGTCTGTCAGTCTGTCAGTCTGTCAGTCTGTCAGTCTGTCAGTCTGTCAGTCTGTCAGTCTGTCAGTCTGTCAGTCTGTCTGTCAGTCTGTCAGTCTGTCAGTCTGTCTGTCAGTCTGTCTGTCAGTCTGTCTGTCAGTCTGTCTGTCAGTCTGTCTGTCAGTCTGTGTACAAGATTTCTCAAAAACTAATAGAGCTAGCGCCATGAAATTTTTTAGGCATGTTGGGTCCTGAAATGGGACGATCCTATCAACTTTTGGTGGAAATCCGTTAACCGGAAGTATCCAAAATGGCGGTTTTTCAAAAATCGCAATTTCGTTTTTCTCGATTTACTCCCAAACTACGCGTTTTTTAGTGGCCTTAAGTATGACAAAACTCGGAGAAAATAAAATTTCCCACACTTTTGTCTTTGGCTATAACTCGATATCTCCACCTGTTATCGAGATAAACCGTTATTTCCAAAAAAACAGTTTTTTGCGATTATCTCGAAAACTAACGGGTTTTTGCTGACTGAATGTATGAAGTGAATTAATGAGAATGGCAATCTGCACAATTTTGTTTCTTACCGTTATCCGTTATCTTTTACCGTTATTGAGATATTTTCATTAATATATAAAAAATCATATGTTTGCGAATAATTTGCAAACTAACGGTTTTTCGACAAATCAGTTAAAAGAATAATTAAAGATGTTAACATTTTCTACATTTTTGCCATTTACCGTAAATTGATATCTTTTACAGTTCTCAAGTTATCTCAAATTTTGTACGTTTTTGATATTTTTGAATAAACCAAGAATTTATTGGGAGGTCGTCTTAGGTTGAAAACGCGACAGGGCTCTAGCGTAAATTGCGCAGGGTCGTAGATTTTGTAGAAGAAAGTTTTGTGTTGACCACAACTGATATTTTTTAGATGAAATCGAAAAAAATTATTATATCTGATCCATATCCATTTAAATTATTTATTATATTGTTTATGATATATGATATAGTAGTATATTAGATTTAATATACCGTTTGTAACGCAACGAACCAATCATCGGAGACAAAAACGACCAACGCCAGGGTGTTTGGGATGACAAAAGATTTTTATTTCCGCATGTCCGTCCGTTTGTCTATCTGTCTGTCCGTGAACACCATAGCTTTCGAAAGGATTGAGCTAGTGACTTGAAATTTTGTATAGTTGCCTTTCTCGTAAATGGCTAGGCTAAGTTCTTGAACGGACAAAATCGGACCATTCCTTCCTCCCTCCCCCATACAAACAGTTTTTCACAATTTTCTCGAAAACGGTGAATCGCATCTAAAAATTTATTAGGGACATTTTTTTTATTATTGAAAAATTATTTTATTGGCCTAGGCGGCCTTTTATTTAGACGTTTTATATCCGAAATTACTTGTGCGCAATCCATGAAACAAATTTCCATCCATTCACAAAATCATGTTGGGTAGCCGAGGATTTGGTCGTTCCTCTACCCCTGACGAATTTTTGCGACCCAGTATAGCGTACTCGTAAATTGCGCCAGAACGTAGATTTTGTATAAGAAATTTATGTGCTGCTCATATCGGATATTTTCTCACAGAAAAACAACTTTTTTGCGATGATTGCAAAAGTTTTTCGATGTTTATTTTTAATACATATATACTTTGACTAACCCGGCCTTTACACGCGACTATAAAGTCTGTCAGTAGCACAGACTCTAAATATCAAATTACTGACAACGAATTAGAAGACATTTAGCGAACTGGCAGCCAGTTCATTTTCAAAATGACTTCGTTAGTAACACAGCTACAGTCCCTCGTATTTCAGAGGCATGAATTTTGCTCGTATGCTTCATTATTTTAATTATCTCGTCCCTAGTTAGTCTTCTTTCACCAGTCTGAGAGTTCTAAAAGTAAAAAAAAAGAATTAAAAATAGTGAGTTCATAATAATTTAATAGATTTACCCCAAATTCTTCATTTTCCGCCATCTTAGATGTCTGAAATGTCAAATTACTACAAAAATGTCCCGTCAGTACAGACTTGTCAGTGCCAGTAAGCATTTACACGAGACTGTGTCAGCGACTGTGTCAGCTCTACAGACGCGTGTAAAGGCTGTGTTAGTTGCTGACATTCTAGTTACTCTGTTTCAAATTCATTTAAAGCCGGCCATAGATAGTATGGTTTATTAACGGATTTTCCTACTGACTATCGACAAGCTTGAACAGTTTTATCAGATATGCGTGCGGCTTAACCTAAAAATGTGTATCAGATGGCCACATCAGTCTGGTAAATCACAAAGTGTATAGCGGGCTTAGCCAAAAAGATTAGAAAAAACCTAAGATTTTACTTTTTTGCAGTTCGCTTATAATTTTTTATGTTTTCTGAACAGTCGCAAAAGGCAATGTGAGGACAGACAACATTTTCATGAAAAAATCCCATTTGCATGAAAAAGGGGAAAGGAATAGGTCGATTGGATTTTGATATATGGAAGAGTTATGTAAAATCATATTCAAAACAAGTTTTTTCTTTATAAATTTTTCAATAAGACTCACCGTTTTCGAAAGATTGTTTGGTTTGTATGGAATAGAGGGAAAGTTTTTTTTACTATTGCATAGTGTTATTAAAACAGCGAAAAATTGATTATTGTATGACCTATTAATTCTCAGAAACAACAAAGTCCTGCCCAATTATTACCCACAATTTTTTTTATGACTTTCGTATTCCTATTCAACTTTTCCTATTCTGTACAATCGAATAAAAATTCTTGTTATCATCTCTGAATCAAAGTTAGTTTTCAAGTCAATTAAAAAGCTTTTCTCCATTTATAAAGATTGACAACAATTACTCCGATTATGGATTTATTTTTTGTAACCGAAATAGTTGATAGTATATTCAACTCTCGCTTGTTAATAAATTTGACCTAAATTTAATTTATTTAATTTTCACACTTCAAAAAAGCCAATATTTTGTGTTCATTAAGCTTCAAAAACATTTTCACTATAGATTCAATTCGGGATACATTCAATCAATACATTCAACTTACCAAATCTACAAATGCTGTCCTAATTGAAACATTTATTATGCCAAATCGCAGTAAAAAACGTTCAAATTTGAACTCATCATGTTCTTATTATTGTGTACTTAATCGTGTAATATTTTATAAATAGGGTCTGGCTTTTGGTCGCATTTCGTTAAGCATAACATCGATGGCGGAGGTTTATTTTGCTCGTTAATAGAAATTAATCATCTGTGTCGATATTGAGTGCATTAAAGTTAGGCCCAACAAAATAATCAATAAAAAAAGGGACCATTATGATCATTAATGGAACTAAATTACTACAATTTGGCTGCGGTCCACCGATTTTTAACCAGAGATAAAATTCATTGAACTCTTTGTGCTCGAAAAGATCGACTTGACTTCACTGGGATGATAGAAATTAAAATATATTTGAAATTGAATTGGATTAAGAGATAAACATTTATTAATTTGTTTGAAAATTGATGGAGACAATGTTTTTTGGACAAAATGTCGGAGCTTGTTTTTTTTTTAGAAAAAATTGGGGAAGTTTGACATTTTTTAGTAAAAGAAAAAATATGTATGAGACTAATTTTTAGAAAACAAGGTAAGTTAACACAAAAAAGCATACGAAACTCATATGAGCTCTTGAAAGAATTGATATTAAGGCAATAGACAAGATTTAAAAATTTCATGTTCTTAAAAAGGTCCTTCGACCTTGTCTAAAAAGATTACATTAAGAGCTCGTCTAAGTGATATTCTGTGCTTTTACCGTCGCCAGGAACTTCACAGATTGTAGATTCTTTGTTACTGGAACTTTTCTCAAGATTAATTTTTTAGATTCGCATCAAAAACACTCTCATACCGACCAGTCGCTTTTGTCTGCTAAATATAAATCAAATTGATTTAAGGAACAACCTTGAAAGGGATTTTTCATTTGAAATTTACTTTTTATTTTATTGCAGTAAATATGAAACCGTCAAGGGGCATCATATTGTGCTCATATCCATCTAAGAAATAAGACGTACATAAGACAAAAGCTTCGTTTTTCATCACCATCAACTCGAAAAAAGGATCTTTTCTCAACGTTCGCTAGCTCTTCCGTTCGTTTATCCGCATGTCCTTTGTTTCTTATCATCATTTCTGTACCTTAAATTTTTCTAGACAACAAAAGCGCTCTCTGGGAGGTAGTTTGACTCCGATTTTGTTTTGATTTTCACCCTCAGCTACTATTTGGAAACCTAAGATGGGGTGGGCACAGGGCAAGCAGTGGGCGAATTTTCCTGTGATGTTTTGTAAAGACAGAAAATATTCAAGGATTGTGAGCCTAGAAATATGTATCTCTCTCTATCTCTCTTTCTTAGTAATACGTTAACAAAATCTACAACATTAACTGAATGGGAAAATTTGAAAGAAAAGATTGTTTGAGGGTGAGGGTGTTTGGAGTGGATCGTGTAAAATATACAAAGAATGGAGAGAATGGTTAAATGTAAGAAAAATATAAAAAAACCTCGAGAGAAAATTAAAATCTGAGAATACATTGCTTGAGTAGGATGTGAAAGAAACAAGGAATAAATAATAAATAGCACTAACAGGCAACAGAAGGGAAGTAAAAACAACCCGCAAAAAAAAAAAACAAAGCAATAAAGAATAAGAAAATATTTTTCTCTATAAAAAGTCTTTTCCCCAAACATAATTTGCCCAAGAAGCAAAATTGTTTAGATCATTTTTGTCTAGCCTTTTTTTTTAATAATTTAACAAATTTCTATTGAACAAAGATTTTCAAAAACGGCAAATTTGTACAATGTTGTAGAACTTTTTTTTTTAAATTTTTGTCAGATTTTTATTATACAGGATGCTTCAGAAAATGCTCGTCTATGAAAAATTATTTTAATAATGGTATAGTTGTTAAAACATGTTAACACTCTAACTGCCAGGTTAGTCAACAAGACTTGACAAAAAAACAATTGAAACAAAATTGAAACCTAATTATGCATAATCGCCACAATGAAAATTATTAAAGTGTTCACTGCAACCGCAACGAGTTTTTGTAGTTGCACACATTTTATGGTAATAAAATAACATTTAGGTATAATTTTGTTTCAATTTTTTTTTCTCTTAGTGCCTTTTTGACTGACAACTAAATATTCGAAAAAGGCCTTAAAATGTCGTGGCAGTTAGAGTGTTAAAACGCGTATATGAGGTAGAAGAAAATTTCTCATAAAGTAACATCTATTATGGTGAGAACCGGATCAAAATTTTTTCACCTGTTCAGGAGATAGATAAAAAAATTCGTCAATGGCGTTTTCGACTGGTAGATTCAGAGCAAGCTCTGTCGCCGGACTGAGATGTTTTAAGCCTGCTGCAGGACTATTTTAGCTAGTGCCCGCTAGGTTCCCTTATATGGGATATCCGTTTACCGACAGATGGCATGCGTCAACTTGAACCAAGTGAAGTTCGCCTGGAATATTAAAACACATTTGCCTCAGGCAGGGATTGCGACTATGTAAGAGATTGTATAATAAATCTTAGCATACTTTAAAGAGGTGAAGAATTTTTTTAGGAAAGGTGAACATTACAATTGGACGAGGAAAACTAAAAAATTTGGCGAAGAAACTATCTGTCACAGGTGTACAAAAAATATGTTCACTTGTAGTACAAGGACGTGTAAAGTATTAATATCATCATCTTCCTCGGCGCTACAGCTCTCGAAGAGCCTCGGCCTCCTCAACTGAGGTTTTATAACAATTTCTTCCCTGCTTCGCACCTACAGTTTTACGTGGATTGCGAACCATGGAAGAATTACAACATTTGTAAGGTTTTTACGTTGCAACCCATCAACAGCAGAGGCTGTGATAGCAATCTAGACCGATGATGTCGTTAACACCAAGCGGCAACTATCACTACTTATTTCGTAAAGCAAGTTGAGTGGATTTGAATCACAGCGTGCGACAGTCGGGAATTGAACCACCGACCTCCGGAATATGGGATAAGTACTGTACCACTTGAACTACGCTGAACAAAGTATTATCAGGTGAACTGAAAAGATAGGGAGTAGAAATTTCAAGCAAGGAAAATTTTCCGCATAAAAATTTTCTTGCGATTATAATTCGCCCATGCTTTGTGAACTCAGAGTATGTAACTTGGGGGTTGAACATTTCTTAAAAAACTAGAAGAAGCACAAAACGAATTAAAATTAATTTTGGGATTGTTTCCTGAACTTGACATTGCCGTGTCAAATTCTATTTCACTAGATGAAGAGGTATTCCATTTTGGATTCCACACAATTTTATTATCCTTAAGCTCAAAAGAACAATTCAAGTCTGACTACATCACAAAATTGCTCAAAAAACTGCTCTTTTAGTGCTTGCACACACAGTACCTTTGACAAATTTGGTAGTAAACAATTTTTCAATCTCGACAGTTGAATGGGTAAAAAAATAGATATTCGATTGGTAGGATATTCATGAGGCAAATTTTTTTCAAAAAAATATGATCAAAAATAAAACCCACGAAAATTTTTACTTGCTTCTTGGATTATGTAAAACAGCCTCCTAGATAATGTAGGTATCAAGAAAACATTTTTTCGCAGGCAGTTTTTGTATGTTTCATCTATGTCTAAAAACGTTTACTTATTCTCTTCGCATATAGAGTGGAAAATGTTGTGTCTACAATAGGACACCGGGATTTTCCGAAAAACAAAGAAAAAAATCAAAAACAAAAAGAACTGGAATAATGTTAAAAGTCCGATGAGTCCATAGAGTTTTCCCCATTTATTCGCTGTTCAACACGCCACATCCATTTGCAGAGTGCAAAACAGAAGAGTCATGAAAAGTTTTGATTCGAAGCAGCCACCTACCTCCCCTTTATATCCACATAACAACTCATGTGTCCTTGAGTTTAATATGAAATGAAGCAACGCGCTCCCGGCCGGTGTAATGTTCAGCTTTCTACCCTGCCCGTATTACTTGCCCGGCTCACTTAAGCTTGAATGAAATGAAAGCTTTTGTAATTTTTCATAACTAAAGCTTCTTCACATTTTGTGTGCTCCTCGCGTCCCGATTAACTTCCTTTGGGTTGAAGGATAATAGCGTCAGACATGGCACCGTCATAAGACGAGGTGAGTGAGTTAGACAGGTAACTAGGCAATAATAAGATAGGTATCAGGATTCTGGGTCCTAGATACAAAGGTCGACCGACCGACAGGTAGTCATCCTCAGATGCGGAGTGTACACGGTTTGTTGGGCAACTAAGTGAGATACGTTGGAAAAGGCTCTTTGAGTTTGGCAATTTTCAGCGATGGCTGGCGTAAATTTACGGTATTCTGCAAAACAGGAGGATTTAGGTAGCATTTTCTGGTGAGTCCTGACTAGTAGAACGATACACACCACAGAGGATGAAAAGGACTTCAAATATAAGTATTTTAGATACGGGGGGGAGCTCTTAATGGGATGGAATTGGTTGAACTCCATTGAGTGTTGCTGAAGGAGAATGAAGGGCGGGAAAGTAGTAGACTTAATGCGACAATTAGGCCATAACCTGTTGGTTTTATGGGAACCGGGTAGGTTTATAAAAAACAAATATATTGACTGTGCCGTTCGTTGGTGGTTTTTTTTTGGGGTATTTAATTAGTTTATTCCTTTTTTTCAGTTCAGGTGAATTTTATACCTCCGACTGAATCGCAATTTTCCTCTCTCATAATTTTTTTAGTAGTTTTTCATTCACTTAGATCCGTTCAATTATAAAAGGAAATTCCTAGACCCATTTTTATCGTAAGAAATTTACTTGCAAACTTTATTAAACAATTTGGATGAATTCTATGAATATTTTTCGGTTGTTTTTTCAATTTTATGGGGTTGAAGCAGGCACGAAAATAATAATTTTTTGTAGAAGAAAAATTGATTGACATTTCGTTAATATTAATTGGATTTCAAAAATTTACTATTGCCTATCGGTTTTTTTCGAATCATTTGTTCTCAATTAGTTCTAATGAATTGTGCTAGGGAATTGAAATTTTGAAAATAGCCGTTTTTGTAAAAAAGTACACAGTCCAATCTTACCCCTCCTTTACACGCGACTGTAAAGTCTGTCAGTAGTACAGACTTCAAATGTCAAATTACTGACAACGAATTAAAAGACATTTAGCGAACTGGCAGTCAGTGCATTTACACGAGACTGTGTCAGCGACTGTGTCAGCTCTGCAGGCGCGTGTAAGGGCTGGGTTAGTTTGCAAGTTAAATGCAAACTGGCGGATGTCCGGAAAAATCTGTTACCACTGTCGAGAACTCTGTGTAAACCACTTCACTTACCGGTAGACCATGGAAGCCAATTGAGAAAATGATTGTAAAGGCCTTTAACAGTTGCAAATTAACTGAACTGAAACAATAAGGTGTCAGAATCAAGAAAAAATCGTTGAAAAACGGCAACAATATAAAATACTGGGACGAAATCAGTAATTCCGCAATAAAAATTTACTGTATTTGCAGTAAAATTTACCGTGTTTCAGTAAATTTTACCATTGTGCAGTAAATTTTACTAGGAAAACAGTAAACAAAAGAAAAAAGGTTTTCCCCTGTAAAATCCAGGTAAATTTTCGCTGGGAAATTTACCGAGAAAATGGTATCCGGTTTAAAGTGTACATGGTGAAAGTTATTTCGAAAACCGAGTATCGTGACTGAAAAAAAAATCGATAATTTTTTCGAATAAATGTTTTAGGATAAAAAAAAAACTCTAAAAAACGATTTTAGATTACTCTTCCAAACATTGCATTCCAATTAGAGTCAATATAATATATTCGATTTTAGAATTATTATTTTCTAGTAAAATACTAAATATTCTACCAAAGACTACCGGAAGTTGTATTTAGCTTTTCTTAAATTAATTTTACTCTTATGTGCTTTTATTCAACAATCTTGTATTTTGTGTATTTTAAACTGTTAAGCTCTGATGCAACAAGATATCGTTTTAGTTAAAAATAATTAAATTTCGTTCAAATTAATCTCCCAATTAATTATTCGGTGTAATGAGTAATGAATAGATATCTTATAATGTAAATTAGTTAACCAATGTGAATTTATACAG
Organism: Chrysopilus asiliformis; assembly: GCA_964034945.1. Taxonomy (NCBI): domain Eukaryota; kingdom Metazoa; phylum Arthropoda; class Insecta; order Diptera; family Rhagionidae; genus Chrysopilus; species Chrysopilus asiliformis. The sequence continues at coordinate 81,973,180 of OZ035962.1, forward strand.
ACAATAGCTCAACTAAATATAATTGCATTCGATATCAATTAGATGGTCACATAATTTATGTAAATTTTATAACCATTATCAGTCATTGTTAGATTTATTGATATCAATATGGTAATCAAAACCCCAATTGAGAATTGCTATGGTTATCTTTTGATATTTCCCCAATGAGTTTGATTCTTTATTAGTCAAACCTATACATATAAAACTATTGATATTTTATTAAAAACTATTTGACATACTAGCTTGCAAGTACCCAGCGTTGCTTGGATAATGAATTCTTGAAGGATTATAATTTAACACTCTAACTGCCACGACAGTTTTAAGCCTTGTCAGTCAAAAAGGCACTAACGGCCAATTTATTCACTAGGAGTTAAATCGCCTTAACTCCCTTAACTCACCTTTAACATGGAAAATAAGGTTAGCTAACTCCCTTAACTCACTAACTCGGCTTAACTCCTAGTGAATAAATTAGGGGTAAGAGAAAAAAAAATTGAAACAAAATTATACCTAAATGTTATTTTATTACCATAAAATGTGTGCAACTACAAAAATCGTTGCGGTTGCAGCGAACACTTTAATAATTTTCATTGTGGCCATTGTGTACAATTAGGTGTCAGGTCTTTTTGACTGACATGGCAGTTAGAGTGTTAAATGCTTTTTCATACATTTTTCGATTTGATGCACTGTTTTCATGAAATTTTTTCTATGTGTTTGTGAAAAAGGGAAGAAGCAGGAGAGGGGGGAGTGATTTGAGTGGTCGAAAATTTTCCTTTATAGTCGGCTTATGCAACACTAAAAATCGTATTAAAATCCATTCAGTAGTTGAGGATATAGCAAGAGAGGGAGATCTCATCATGCAGACGGGAGCAGTTTGAGTGGGCGAAAATTTTCCTTGACAGACAGCCTACACAACAGTGAAAACCGTGTTACAATCTATTTAGTAGTTCAGGAGATGATAGGAGAGGGGATTCACTGAATGGGGGAGGGATAGTTTTGAGTAAAGTTTCCCCTAACAGTCGGCCTGTCTAACACTGAAAACCGTATTCAAATCCCTTCAGTGGTTCAGAAGATAACATGCAAGGGGTCAAAGGGGAACCGATACCGAGACCACACCTAACTATAAACCGTTCTCGCAATCTAACATATGTCGTGAACATCGGTCGAGTGGTTTGGCTGTGATGTGGCTTCACACATACCCACCAAGGGTTTTATATATATAAAGATTGTTGTAATCCGAAAGCTTAAATTAAGAATTCCAAAAGTTTTTTTTAGTAACTTTCCAGTTGCTTTCTAACATTCAAATATAATTCAGAATCATATTTTTCACTTTGTTCCTATGTCAAGTACCTATTTTTATACCTCTACGAGTATTTATTCAATAAAAGTTATTTTTCATCCTTTGCCGAATCATTGGTCAAAATATCCACCTTACCAAGCAGGATTTTCCCAAGGTGGCATACATTGGAATAATATTCCACTTTTATGGAATAATTTTCAATGTACATAAATTATGCCTGGATGCTGAATGAATATCGAAAACCAGAATAATTTCCAATATATGGAAATTGAAGTCCCTCGCAGGACTATAAATAATTTTGCATCTTGAATTTTACTCTTGGATGCTGGAAAATCGAGTATTAACCTTTGTCGAAGATAGTGGGGTTTCTTAAATTGAATATTTGAGGATATGTTGAGAGGAATATTTATTTGCAGAAAATTGAATAAAAGAATTTTATGGAGCATAAATATTAGGTCAGATTTTGTCACAACAAATATATTGAAGCAAATGAAAAAGAATTTGACGCATCTTATCTTATGCTTGCCCCTTTTCTGGTATCTTAAAACGTTTTCGAGAAAATTAAGAGAGGCAAAGAGTACAAAATATTAGCCAAATATGGACGCGTAAAGCGTTAGAATGGCGCGGATGGTGCCGAGATTTCCTCGGTGGGTCTATACGTCATCCGGCTTTACTAAAGAATGTTTTTAAAAATCTTTCGCTTCCGGCGCATTCTTTTAAAGTTTTTCTTTTTCACGGTGAGTGTTTATGAATTAATAAAAAAAATTACTTGTGATGCTAGTTTTGTTGTTTTTACCGCCAAGCATCTTTGGATTAAAAAGATTCTTTTTAAAAGCTTTTCGTGTTTGTTTCCGCCTTCGTGTTTGTTTGTTAGTCAGGGTCAAATTCTGCAATCCAATTTTGACCCACTTCCCGTCATCCGATTGACTTAAAATTTTGTACACATACGTAAGTCCGATGAAAATACAATATTTTAACTATTTCGTCCTAGTGAGGACAGCGGAATGTCCTGTAAGGATAACGTGATTATCATTTTCCTAAAATTTTCCGGAAAAACTTCCATCTTGGGGTTTTTGGGGTCGGTGAATCTGATTCTGGAGTCATAGCTAATGGAACGTCCTGTAAAAATACCGTGATAATCCTTAAAAAATAAAAAAATAAATATTTTTATTTAAAAAAATTTTCTAAAAAGGAAAAAATAATTTTTTGAGCACTGTGTATAAGAAATAAAAGCGAGATAAACCATAAAAAATAAAATAAATATTTATTTTCCCGCGTAATTTACACTAAAACCCGAAAAATAAAATATTAGCTTTAATACAAATATGATTTTTTTACCAAATCTTAAATATCTCGATAACGATGAAAGATTTCGATTTACGGTAAAAAACGAAAATGTAGAGAATTTTAATATCTTTAGTTCATTCTGTAACTAAAATATATTTTTCTACCTTTTAACCCTTTCAGTACCTATTTTGTTCTATGGGGGTTAAAAATACTCTCTATACAAATTAATGATGTTTAAGCTATTAGCACAAACAAGTATATACAGATAACCAATGCCCATAGTAGCATCTGTACCCATTTTTAGCTCGTAGCCGACAGTCGGTTGGTTTCGGCATTTTCTCATTTCGTTTTGTCAGCTACGACTGTCGGCTACGAGCTAAAAATGGGTACAGATGCTACTATGGGCATTGGTTATCTGTATATACTTGTTTGTGCTATTAGTATTCATTTAAAAAAAAAAAAAAAATCAAAAATTTTAATTTTTCTTAAATTACGTCCACTGTAGTCCAGCTTTTTACTCAAAAAATCAAAATTGGGTCACAAATGCATTTAACCCTTTCAGTCACCACGTACACTATAGTGTGCACACTTTCTACCAAGTCAAGTTATGAGTTATGGCTTCTGAAAAGTGTGTACACTATAGTGTACGTGGTGACTGAAAGGGTTAATGAAAATCTCAGTATCGGTACAAGATAGTGGATAACGGGAGAAGACAAAATTATGGCAAATATTATTTTTTTCAATTCACTACCGGGAACTACCGGGAACCCATTATTTTCGAGAGAATCGCAAAAAACCAATTTTTTTAAATGATGGAATATCTCGATATCGGCTTTAGCAAATAGCGAAAAATGAAATTGCGATTTTTCAAACGCCGCCATTTTGGTTACTTCCGGTTAACAGATTTGATAAAATTATTTGATCATTTTTCTCCGGGCGGAATTTTTTTTGCAGTCTAACCCTAGAGTAGAAGGTCATTCAATTGTTTTTAAAGACAGTAACGGGAAAACAACTCGACCGATTGAAGTGAAATATTTGTCCATGTCATCTAGTGGGAGAGTGTGAGGGAAGAGAAGAAGAACTAGTCATCGTTTTTACTGGCCAGAGTTTGTTATTATCACTCCTTCTCGTAGAATTTTCTTTTGTCTCTTTTATTAAAGTTATACCAAGTTGTGTTACAGAGAACAAAAAACCTACTTAAATACTTTATACTCCAACCTTCTCTTTATATGTATATCCAGAAAACAAATTTTATTCACACCTGAGAGCAATTGGTACTTAAAATTCTAGTGAGTTGGCTATATTTTATAAACTACAACAAAACGATTTAAGGAATTTAAACATAAATATTCAGAGGAAAGCATATTTTTCTGATCTTTCATGAAAAAAATCCACACGAATTTAAATTAAATTCAAACAAAGGTTGATTCGTATAACAATTTATCAACACATATTTATTAGAAAGGTGTAACGATAGCAATATAAAAAGTTTAGTATTAAAGATTAATCCTGATGTGTGTCACGTATTTTATAGGTTCAAAACGAAATCCACGTAGGCTTAGCATTATCATCACTAAATCATATAAATTTCGTCGAAATACTGTTAAAAAGGGCTGACCCATACAATTTCGTACCCAGAAAATATTTCAGTTTCTAACACTCGAATAACACATTATTTAATTTAAAAAACCATAAGAATCTTATCGAGCATTATATACGTAATCCCAACATATTTTTTTCTAACCTGACATTGATTTATAAATCAGAGGAGCGAAGAGAATAACAAGCGAAATAAGACATATGAGACTCGGATGATGATTCCTAATGGTATTTTCTAGTAAATGCCTCAAGTGTTAAAATTTTCAGAATCGAAACAAAAAGAAAAAAAAACCAGAAAAAAGCCCATCATATGGAAAATGGTTAAATAAATGACGATGTGGGTGCGTTTTTATTTTCTTGAGCATCACCAGAAATATTTATATTCAAAGCGAAACAAAAAAAGGTCTAAATTTATGATTTTATGCCAACCATTACCTTAAATTATATTGCTCTCACATAAATATGTGCAGATTATGACACTTTCTGTTGTTGGTGCCTCTTATATCACTCCAACTCCCAATTTTTTGTCTTACCGCCATCACCATCGCTACCACCTCAAAAGGCAACAGGCGGCCCATTCTCCCCGTCTATAGATCCCCGTCTATAGATCCCCGTCTAACCGACCTAACAATACTTATCATTGCAAATTTATTCCTTAAGCATATACGTGTACTAAGTAGGGTAGTAGGAAAAGTAACAAAATAACAGGGTAGCATCGTAATACCCTCTTAGCAACAGTGGGTAACTGCGCTCCTCCCTCGCCACTTTAGCTTTTATGAATATCTGGCGCTTATAAGGTACAGCCGCCATTATACCCTTTTTTGAATCATAAGGGTAAAACTTTATGAGGCTATTATGCTCACCATAAACGGGTTGAAATAAGAATATAGAAAGTTGGAAAATACTTGCGGTGTAGCTTAAGTAACATACGCCCAAAAATCAAATAAGCACCCTTGGACTACAACAACAGCAACAACAACAACAATCGACGAAACTCTTCTAGGAAACCAAATCGAGTCACAAAAGGATGAAAATGTGAAAAAAAAACACCAAAGTAACAAAAAGGCCTTTGAAAGAAGAGAAATGTTTTTGATCCAAAGCATAATGGCTGGTAATATTGAACCCTATTTTATCACTACGTTTAACCAAAAACACCCTGAAAAAAAAACGGTGGGTTTCTGCTTCAAATTCTAGACAAGAGCGCGTAAACCATAGTTTCTGCATCTAAATCATCCCTTAAAAATGTGATCTTCCAAATCTACAGTCCAGTCGAACGACAATGAAAATATATTTGATGCTAGAAAATTTCGGAAATAAATATTATTTGTTTGGAGATGGTTTTTGCGTAGGGTGACCATATTTACTTTGGGTCAAAGCACGATCCGTTGAGCGGTGGTGGAGAGGAGGGAAACTGGCTGAAATGGAGCACCCACGAAACAACAAACTTCGCATAGAAAAAAAAATTTGATTTGTTTGATGAAAATTTGATGAAAACCAAGGAAAAATAAAAAAGAATTGTGAAATATTTCGACGCAGTGAATTAAATTAAGAGCTATACATTCTATTATCTTTCACGTACTTTACGTTGCCCAAATGGTTAAAAAAACGCAAATTGTCAAAAAAAAAACTAATAAAAAGAAAAGCGCCGCAGGTCAATTTTTTTTAAATAAATAGATGCGCCCTTTGTGAAAAATCGTTGAAAAATGCGTCGCCGACGAAAAAAATGTAATTTGGGGTCATCCCCAACCGAAGTACAGTACGTTTTGCATATTTAGCGATCTGCTGTGTGATCAATTTTAACAGTAAATTGAAAAATGCATGGTCACAATATTTTAAAAGCTTTTATTTAGCTTGCCTTCGTATCTGTGTGTTTGTCTGTCGGGGTCAAATTTTGTAATCTAATTTTGACCCGCTTCCAGTCATCCGATTGACTTGAAATTTTCTTCAAATACGTAAGTCCGATGACAATACAATATTTTCTCTACTTTGTCCCTATTAGGATAAGAGAAGGTCCTGTAAATATACCGTAATTATCCTTTTCGTCAAATATTATGAAAGAAAAAACCCATTCTGGGGGTATACAAATGAAACAAGCTTTTGAACTTTTCTCGAAAACGGTTATAAAAAAAATTATGGAGAAAAAATGTGTTTAAAGTAACATTTTACATACATCGCAATGCTATTGAATCATGCTTCTCCCCTCCCCCAAAAAAATGAAATAGTTTTATGCATTTTTCTCGAAAACGGTATCTCGTATCGAAAAATTTATAAAGACAAAATATGTTCAGAATACGATTTTACATAACCGTTCCATACATTTAAATCTAATCGCACCATTCCTGCGCCCGCTCTCCCATACAAATGTGTTTCTGCTATAAGCATTTTGTCTGTCCTCATATAGAATATTTGACGACTGATCCCCGACAATTGTAGCTTTTCTTATGATTTTAATCCATAAATGTGTATGGGTTCAATGTTCATAAAATTGGAATGAAACTCATCGGTTTGCTAAATCACGTAAAATTTTCAGCAAGAGGCCAATTTGGAATATTGGATCGAAATTGCCGAACATTTTGCGTAGTGAATGCCCCCGCAACCATGTCGGATGTTGAAGCAGTATTCCTGACATTCGTCAAAAAGTTGCAGAATCTATTTTCGTACTCAATTCGTACTCATACATCATATTGGATGCTATGGTGATGGCGGTAACGACACGCATAGAAGGGTCCAATCAAATTTACATTACCAATAGCTTCCTTGAGAATTCATATCCTTAAACTCTTTGCCTCATGGCTGCGGCTAACGACATGCCAACGACGAGGACGACGTTCAAAATTGCGGTGATAATGAAGATGATGGAAACACAAGGCCTCCAGCTAGGGGATGATTTTACTTCCAAAATGAGGCTGCATGTCACCTCATCCTTCTTTCACATATATACGAACGGATGTCACACGAATCTAGATGAATTATGAACTAAATAAGGACTACATCCTGTTGAGGCCGTCTACAGAACGATCCAGTTTTATAAACTACAACAAATGTGGATGTTAAAATTTCACAAAATAGCAACCACTTATGGTTCCTTGCCGTTGGCATTTTGTCAGATTCGAAACAGGACTACAATTTTCGCCACCATTTCGCTACATATAGCCGTGGGCTGTTTTTATACGCCTTTCCCTAGTCATGCAGCAGACACCAACGAAGGGTCGAGGACTAACCGAATTAATTTGTAATTAGATTTTGTGCGGTTGCGAATTGAATAATTTATAGGGGTGGCTGCTAAAATACTAATATTCAGCAAAGTCTCTAAAGAAAGTGCTCTAACGCACGAAATGTCGACAAATGAAATCGAAACGTGTTTTTCTCATCGAACCAAGTGGAAAATCAACCCCAACCAATGAAATTCGATCTAACAGTTTTCAGGGGTGATTCAATAAAATTCACCGTATATTTGAACAGTGTTTTTCCATCTCGCACAAATTACCGCCAATCGCCCCCACTCCGATGAAAAGAAAATAGGATGGATTTGGTGGCATAGACTTTTTTGCGATCATTTCCCATTTGGAACGTCGTTCGTTTGTTAATTAAGTACACATCGCTTCGTGTCAGCCTAAGCTTCAGTGGCGAAATGAGGAAAAAACGGACTGGCGATTTTCTTAAATCTCTGGGACAAGTTGATGGATGGTGAGAAAAAGCTGAACAGACGCGAAAACCCCAATTTTTTTAATTGAAATTTTATGGTTTTGGAGCACAAAATCAACAATATTAGGTGACGGTAACGATTTTTATCCTTAGTACACGTTCTGAAGCTTTCAAAACTTTTCAACCCCATTTGGATAAAAACTCTGCAGACTAAAAAGGTTGGGCGGGTTTTCCATTCCATTCAACTTGCCTCAAACCCTCCGATTTTTTTTTAGACACTGTTTAAGTTTTTGGTTGTTTTTCTGCCACAACGACGACGTCTTGAATAAATTCAAACCGGAAGAGAAAGAGAGGGTCAAAGGGACGATTAAAATCCTATAGCGGAGAGGCTTATTTGCGAAGGGACGACGATTTGCGGCTGAAAGAAAATTTATTACGAAAATTCTAACTTTTTCCTATAGTGTGAAATTTCTGTAGAAAACAATGAAAAACTTCTTCGCCCAGATATCTATGTATACAAAAAAAATCATGTAGTGGTTATTTTGGGTGCTGCTGGTGATTGCTAAAGTCGCGACTTGAAAAAAAAATGTTTTTAAATCGCAGGGTCTACCACATAGGGTTCAGATTTTTATTGTTTTATGTAGAAAAAAGACAGAAAAAGAGATAAAAGAGATAGAAGGGAGAAATTGTGGCTAAATTGCTTTTATCGTGTGTATCTAACTGCTTTAAAAATTGCCAACATAATTGGTTCGAGGGGATAAAATGTTATTGTGGCAATTTCCAGCTCAAACGAATTTAATTTATTCCGTAATTGATATGAAAATTGAAATTTGCTTTAAATAAATAATGGGATGCGATAGTTGGTGATTAATTTGTAAAGTACCTACTATTCTTTTTTATTCTAATTTTATTTTTAAAAAGTTGAAAGTAAATTTTAGCTCCAAAAATGTCTAGGGGAAAAAATGCTTTTCTAAAAACTAGACTCTTAACTTAAAACCCCCCACCGACCACGTTCTACAATCTTTTAACTTATGTGTTGCGTTCAAAACTGACGAAATTGATTTCTAGGAGAGTTCCAACAAAATTTTGATGGTTGGGAAAGTTAGGTAAAATTGTATTTTGAACATTTTTGCTTTGTATATTTGAGAAAAATTAAGTGTTTTGAAAATCTCCTTAGCGAAAAAATGCATTTAACTAAAATTATCATACTAATATATAAAAATGGTGTGTGTGTGTCTGTCTGTCTGTCTGTCTGTCTGTTCCTCTTTCACGCAAAAATGGCTGAACCGATTGACTTGAAATTTGGCATGAGTGTCTGTGGTAGTTCTGGTTCCAACATAGGCATACGGAAAAGTAGCGCGAGGGGTGGGGGGAGTAAGGCGAGGGAGTAAAGTGATTTCGAAACTTAGTTTTTGCGCTATGTTACTCTTTCGCGGGGAAACTACTGAACCGATTGGCCTGAAGTTTAGCTCCAACATAGACCATAAAAAAAATTGACGGGTATGCAAGCTAGTAGGAAATAAAATTTTGTACATTATTTCCATCAAAAATTGAGTTTTTTGAAAAATTCTCGGAAACTATGCGTTATTATGAAAAAATCGATATAACCAAATTCACTTTTCCCTCTTTAACGGTTCTCAAGAGATTTGAAAAAAATATTTTATTTACATATTTTTCCGAAAGTACAATAAATATTGCAGAGGAAAGTTTTGAGTTCATCACAATTGATTATTTATATCGTTTTCAACCTGAATCGCATAAAAATTCATTTTTCATAGACATGAAACTATTCACAGGCTTTTCAGTACACAATGTGAAAAAGTTCACACCATTTTTTTTGGGTAATTTCTATAGTTTTCGACAGTTTTCATAATTTCTGAAAAATCAAATTCCGAAAAAAAAAATAAAACGACTTTTATGAATAAGTGGTGTCAATGAATTTTTTTATTTGTTAAAATCGAAATTCGTCAAAACCTTCAGATGAAGACACCGTGGTGAATCTTTTAGCTCGTTAAAATCGGAATTCACCAAAACCTTTTATCTACAGTACCAATTTTTATTAAAATTTCATTAGAAGTTAATAGGGCCCTTATTCAGGAACCCGAATCGAATAAATTTCTTTCGATTTCGACAAAATAGGATACAAGCAATTTCTTTTGAGCCTTTACTCGACAGATATAGGGTTTTTTCCCGATTTTTTTAAACATGAAAAATCGTACAAATTTATCAAAGAATCTCATTCTCTATAAAATTTTTCTTAAAAAAATGATGATCGACACCATCCCAAGTTTGCCAACAACTTTAAAGAAAATATTTCATTGTTTAAGAATCACAAATTATTCAAAAAAAATCTTCTAATCACGTTTTAAAAATAAAATTTCTCCGATTCTAGGTAAATTGCAAATAAGAATCTGTTCTAAAAATGTGATGCACGCACAACTCACTGGAATTCTCGTTAAACAAAGACGACTCATTAGAAAGTGTATTTCTTATTATGTTCAGCTAGAGGCTTATTTAAATTACTAATTAATCAATCGTCAGTGAATGAGTCTTTTTGCACGAAAATAGGAGACAGTGTCTTGCTGTCTTTTTTTTTTATTGATGATGTCTATACGGCTTGTGTACGCTATAATCCAGTTATATCTTCTATAAGTACAACATCGTCTATAAGTGAATTATTATTACAAATTAACTTGTTGGAACGACTTAAGAGATTAACGCTAACGACCCAAAATACACACACAAGAACATTGACGAATGTTTAATATGAAAATAATTTAGATACAAACACGACTACACATTATTAAAATATCCTCATATGATGATTATATCGAAGAGATAATTTTGTCATAAGCTAATCCTCAACTGTAGAAATTTCTTCATTAGAAAATTTATGCTCATCATAACTAAAATATGGATACCAGAATATGATGAGAGTACCAACCTATGGAATATTCATTTTTACATCTTACCTTGGTCGACTTCCTTTCTTGCTTACCTGCTACAGCCTTAAACCTTTTATCCGATGTTCGAAAGCAAAGCACTAATGTTCGCTATGATATTACGTGTTTATGTTGACTATGCAACTAAACTAATGTGAAGTGGAGTGTGACAAGCCAGAAGAAGGCCGAAGAAGCTTTTACTGTACTCAGCAGATCATCATTAGTAACCACATCTATAAGCCGCAACATGTTGTGTCATCATTAACGTGTGATTTCTAACTAACTATTGAGTGCTTTATCAATTAGCCCCTTTTGTAGGTGATAGAACCGAACTTGTAATTATTAGATATATATTATTGTGCGAATTGTATAGGAATAGATGGAACTGTAATTAAAGCTCAAGACGTTAATAATGCAATTTATTTATTTAAAAGCTCTTTAAAATATTTCAATAAATTGGAAAACTAAAATTTTTCGAAATTTTTGCAAATACAATCGAATTTGTTTCAGAACACATAAATTGGGCTCGGAAAATTTGTGCTGCAAAGCGAGCTGTGCTCTTATTCGGTTTCTTAATAGTCATAACATATGTAGTCGTTTGACGCACATGTCATTTACTACAGCAATAAAAAGATTCCTTTCAAGTATGAATGTTATTTATGCCCAAACTGACCGATAGAATTTTTCGAATTTGTTTGCGTGAACTAGTTTTGTCAATAGACTTCTAGTAGGGCAGAAATTTAGATCTCAGCCATAATTATTTCTATTATTTTTTTAGATTTAAAAAAAATAGCTCAAGCATTAAAATTACTATAATAAGTGAGTGTTATTTTGCTGTATGAATATGTTTTTCCATTTTTGAGCACTAAAGTTAGTTTCTTCGAGAAAATTTTTGCTAGTATCACAGTAATTTGAAAATATATTAGAAAATTCGTAGAAATCATATCGCAAATATTATAAAAACATAAAAAAGCTACAATGGCCAAGGCTAATCGTCAAATACTCTACACGATGACAGACAAAATGTTTATTTAAAAAATCCATTTGTATAGGAGAGGGGGAAAGGAATGGTCCGATTGGATTTTGATGTACGGTTTTGTAAAATCATATTGTAAACATATTTTGCCTTATAAATTTTTCAATATAACTCACCGTTTTCGAAAAAAATGCAAAAGACTGTTTCGTTTGTATGGGGGAGGGGACAGGAACAGTCCAATTTTGCCCGTTTAAGCCTAACCATTTACGAGAAACGTAACTATATAAAATTTCAAGTCTCTAGCTCAATCCTTTCGAAAGTTATGGTGTTCATGTACGGACAGACGGATGGACGGACAGACGGACTGACAGACGGATGGACAGACGGACGTACAGACGGACGGACAGACGGACGGACAGACGGACAGACGGACGGACAGACGGATGGACAGACGGACGGACAGACGGACTGTCAGACGGACGGACAGACGGACGGATAGATGGACGGACAGACGGACGGACAGACGGACGGTCAGATGGACGGACAGACGGACGGACAGACGGACGGACAGACGGACGGACAGACGGACATACGGAGAAACAGACGGAGAAACGGACGGAGACATGCGGAAATCAAAGTCTTTTGTTATCACAAACACCCTGGTGGTCTTCATTTTGGTGACCTATATTTAGTCCGTTGCGTTACAAATGGTATACTAAATCTAATATACTTCTATATGATATATCATAGAGAATATAAAAATCTAGAGTAATTACCTAAATTAGAAGGAGGTTCATGGAATCGCAAAAATTCCTCGTAAATAACGTTAAATATTCGTAAAATTACCACCCAAATTTTTATGGAAATCTTTTACGCGACCCGCATAAGTTTACGCGATGATTTTGGTGAACAAACAACCTCGTAGAATTACGCAAACGTCAAATACGGGGATTTCGAGAAATTGTAAAATTCTGTTGCAATAAAACGATTTGTTTTGTCCATATTTTAATGAATTTAATTTATCACTGATTTTCGCCCGAAAAGCTGATCGATTTGCACAAGTTCTTTGCAGGGAGCATTCATAAAACACCCCGCATAAAAATACGCAAAGACTTAATGCGTAATTTTCCCTGGTTACATGAATACCCTAAGTTATTTTCAAAGAATAAAATAAAATGAATAAAATTTTTTTTAAGTTGAATAAATGTTCCAACATCATATTTGACTAAAAATAAACCTCAGAATGACTTTACTCAAGAAAGAATTTTATTAGCAAAAAAAGTAAATAATATTGATTAAATAATCGCTTATTGTCATCACAATTTCAGCACCTTTCCATGTCGTTGGAAATGATTTGCATTGAAGTTGGAAATTTAAACCACTTTTAACCGACATCGGTTGAACTAGATCCATATTCATGAAAATCACTATATTTAATGCATATCCTGCGATGTTTTAAAATTCATTTCCTTAACGTATGCGGAAGCATCCTGTGCTCATAGAAAATGACGATGTGATGAAGTTAAGGAATTTCTATCATGCGTTCTTTCAGGGCAAGATTGCGACAGAATTTTCACAGATGCGCTTCACTTTGTATGTGTGTGTCTGTTTACGTAAAATCCACTCAAGAAAAAGAAAACTCGAATAGCACATCCCACAGAAAGTGTGACGTTACCTTGATGCAAAAGCATAAGATGCATTTTAAACAATCTTCTAAATCTGTATATATGTTACGATATTAAATTTCACACATTATTTATACAAACAGAGTATATATTTTAAATCTGTTTTTATATAAGCTTAAAATGTATATTTGCATATTTATGTTGCATGTAATGTTTGAGATCATATTCTCATTCATATGGGAAAATTTCTATTTACCATCGCAGAGATGAGACACAATTTTGTTACCTGAATGCACAACATTTATGTTGTCTATGTTGTAAAATTTAAATTCGCTGTGAACTGAGGATGAATTCATGCAAATATACGAGAATATTGCACAGGTGAATTTATATATAGCGAGTTTAGTAAGTATATGTATTGTACATTCAATGACATTTTAAGTTATATACTTTAAAGCTATAGAATAGAGCATATGATGTGCTAATGGAAGTTAAATTAGTAAATGGAGGATTTTTATTTAAATTTAAAAAAATGTGGAGTTTTTTAGCTAAGAAGGTTTATTCCAGTTTTTTTACTATGGATTAAAAAAACTAATATTAGAAGTTTTCACTTATAGTTCGAAAAGGAAAAGTTGTAAATTTTTGATTTTGACGGTGTGTTAATTTTAAATGATTTTCAATTCTTGATAGAGAAATTTTGTTCTTATTTCTTTGAATAACGGTAAAATTCGTTAATTACCAAAATTGGCCCACTTCCTCATCTCCTACTGCCGCAATAAAAAAAACAATGTATTTTTCGGGGCTTTCTCGAAAATTTTGTATAATTTTGAAAATATCACACAAAATTTTTGACGCATATTCGCAACTGGAGTCTCTTAACGCGATATTACACACGGCAACTTTCGGGCTTACTTAAGCCGATTTTCGGGAGAAACGTCTGAGGAGGGAAAAGTTGCCACTCGAAATCATGGCTTATTGACAATCTGCATACATGCAAAGCGTGTGAACCAGTTTGGGAAAAGTAGTAGGCAGAAATCATTTCCGTTCTGACAGTCAGCAGGTAAAGATCTTGGGAAGTATATGAGCAGCAGCAATTTCAATGGTTTGAGTCCACACACACACATGTAAACTTGTGTAGCATATGCAAACAGGATTGGCTTATTTAAGCCACAAATGTAAGCACATTGGCTTATTAAGCCCAAAAGTTGCCGGCTTAAATAAGCCAAGTGTAATATCGGACTTAAAGGAGGCTTCGACAGAAAAGCAGCAAAAAAGTTAAAAACCAACGTTTTTATTTTAATATAAAAATTTCAACCAAAAAGCCTATTTCTACATCACAAAAATAATTATAAAATAACGGTCAACAACAAAGCAAATTGAAAAAACTCTTAATGTCACGTCCCAGAATTTTTTAAATTTCCTTATCTTATTACAGAGAATATTTTAAACAACTGTGTATTTGTATGTGAGGCACACGGACATATCGAAATCTTACTCTATGAATTTTTTCACATTATTAAGGAGCCGCTCCATTACCATGACTTTTTACCATGACAAAAAAAATGAGACACATTTATGTGAAGATGCCTTGGCGAGAAAGGGAGATAAGAATCAACTGCAAAAATTTGTCGGCAAATGCAAAAATAATTTCCCCTCTTTTGTTATGGCGATTTTATGGGGATTTCTAATACAACCACACATTGTCCCTGTAAGTGAGTAGTAAGCACGGACACATTCAAACTGTTATTATAGCGTGATGTCATTTTAAAAGCTTTTTCTCCTTCGCATGCATAGTCAAAAGCTTTGTTACCATGCCAATTTGAACATTATATTCATAGCATAAGGTTTGATATGATTGCTATAAAATTGTAAAACTGGAAGGGATAGCGTTTAACTTGTATTCAGTTATTCCTTTTTAGATCTACATAAGTCTATCTTGCTCTAGTTTCCTGCATTTTTTTGTCATGGTAATGGAGCGAGCCCTTTACTTGGACGAAACGTTTAAGGCAGAAAAGTGGGAAAATTGTTCTTGAGTGGTTTGTTTAATAATAATACAGGAACTTTTTTTTTATAAGAAATAGACGTCTTTACTCTTCTAATCTTCGTCTTCATGTCCATTACAAACAAATTTTAACATTTTAGCGGCAGTTTAAAAATTTTAACTTTTTTTTTCATTTGTAGGGGAAAGGGCTGCGCTGTTTTAATTATGTTGCACGACGGAGTTTTATAAAATTGCATTGAGCATACTTTTGTGTAACTATTTTTTCCATACCCTACTATATGTTCGAGAAAAACGGGGAAACAGCGATTCTGGTTGTATTGGGAAGGGGGGAAGGAGAGGTTTGATCGAATTTTGATTCATGAGGAAGGTTTGTAAAATGTAAATACTTTTGCATCAATAATTTTTTCGATACGATGTACCGTTTTCGAGAAAATCGGAAAAAATGATTCTGATTATATGTGGGAGGGGGGAAGTAGTGATCCGAATTTGTCCGTTAACAAACTTAACCACCCATTTTACGAAAAGAACAACTGTGCCAAATTTCAAATTTCTGACTTAATTCGTTCTGAAGTTATCGTGTCTACGGACGGACAGATGGACAGACAGACGGACAGACAGATGGACATGCTAAAATCAAGTCGATTCACATTCTAAACACACTGTTGTAATTCATTTTTTTGTCACACTAAAATTATTGTGCGTTACAAATGGTAAGCAAATCTTTTATACCGTATATATGGTGTCACCATTTTTAAGATATATTAATTTCAACAAGGACCCAATCAAACTATGACAGAAACTCCAATCAACACTTTTTCCATCCATTTTAAATTTTGAATTTTTTGTATGATGGACTGAAAATTGCCACCTCCAAAATCATGCTGCCCGAGACGGCCCGTCTCCCCTCGCTTCGCCAATGGAAAGTCTTGGTCTATAATATGGAAAATTCTATTCTTGTTCTGCAAATAACTTTACCAGTGTCCGTATACAAGATTTCATCCATATCGATTGAACCGCTTTCGTTTGATTTAAATCTTTACAATTTAATTGTATGCACCTTTGTATAAATTCCAAATTAAACACAATAAAATTAATTATTAACAACTTTTATTTCTGTTTGGAGAGAAATAGTTTTTTTATGAAAAAAAAAATTAATATTCCAAATTTGCTACTGGAAATAAACTAATGAAATTCTTTTCAATAAATGAAAATTTCAATGAATGTTGTTTATATTTGCTGAAAGTTTCACAGAATTCAATATTAGGTAGGTACTAGGACCACCAGAATTTTACTCTAACTGATTGAAAATTATTAAAATTTATTGGTTTGCTATGGAATTTTTCGTGTCAATCTGAATATAATTACATAAATATTTTATAATAAATGTTT